>CM029012.1:8033920-9233920 GCA_016801055.1 Panax notoginseng
AGGATCGAGACAAACAGGGTTATCAACGGTCGGATAATAGTCATTGGAGATCGGACCGACCGGAAAAGAAGAGCTACAACGGAGGAGGGTCAGGAAATAACCGACCTCCACTACCCAATCTTAACATCAACAAGGTCTACACCCCTCTTACTGTAGATCGGGCCAAGATCTTGAAGGAAATGAAGAATCAACCCTTATACGAGCCATGCCCAAGACGAACCAAACCGGGAAGAAGGGGTCGAGATAAGTATTGCGAATACCATCAAAGTACCGGACATTCGACTGAAGCATGCATCAACCTGATGGACTTGATAGAGAAAAATATTCAGAACGGATAATTGATATAGTACGTGGCCGGTCAAGATAATGCAGCGGCGCCTAGAGAAGAAAACAAAAATCAAGGTTAGGACACCCACCCTCCACAGAACCCCCCAGCCCGAGGCGTGATTGATGTTATCTCGGGAGGTTCTGTCGGACGGATGACGGGAAGGAAGAGAAGCGGGCATCTCGAGGCAGTATTATCGGTCGCGGGGTCAACTACTAGGAAGGATCGGGCATATCCTAGCACAACTATCTCCTTCTCGGATGAGGACTACCCGACAGACCTCATCGAGCCACATGACGGAGCATTGGTGATAACTGCCCAAGTCGGGATCGTGGACATGAAATGGATGATGATAGACAACGGGTCCTCAGTCGATATACTGTACACTCACGCCTACCAGAGGATGGATCTACAAGGGAAGAAGACGGACCTGGGAGGTGAAGGACCTTTGTACGGGTTCAGTGGAGATCCGGTGCATGTGTCTGGTACCATCGAACTGCCAGTCAAGTTCGGCACTACACCCAATCAAGTCGAAATAACGGTCAGATTTTTCGTCGTACAAGTAGATTCGGCATACAATGCTATCCTCGGGAGACCAACCTTGGCAGCCCTTCAAGCAGTCACGTCCATACCCCACTTCAAAATTAAGTTTCCAACGCCAAACGGGATCGGGGAGGTAAAAGGAGATTTAGACATAGCCTGAAGGTGCTATCGGAACAACTTGATTTCTTCAGGGGTCGGGGTCAGTAAGCAGAAACAGACAATGGCCATTGAGGTCGAGCCATTCACTGAGGGAAGCACAGAACCACTCGCTCTTCCTGCCGAAGAAATCGAGGACATAGAGCTGGTACCAAGGAAGAAAGAAAAATTGATCAAGATTGGGTCAGGGTTAGCGGAACCTTTCAGGACCGGACTGATAGAATTACTCCAAGTCTACGCTGATATCTTCGCATGGGAGCCAAGTGATATGCCCAGAGTAAGTGAATTGGTAGCCCTACACAGATTGCACGTAGACCAAAACAAGAAACCGGTTATACAAAAGCGAAGAATTTTTTCCCCAGAAAGGCAAAAAATAATCGATGAAGAGATCGCCAAACTTCTGGAGGCCGAATTCATCTTCGAGATTGATTACCCAGAGTGGTTGGCAAATATGGTATTAGTCCAAAAGCAGAACGGGAAGTGGAGGCTGTGCATCGACTACACAGATTTGATGTAAGACCCCAACTTTTATAAATAAAGAAGAATTTTCTATAAATATCATTTTTGAATATTATGGAGTTAATTTGATATAATGTTATAGTTGTGGGTAATATTTATAAATTTTGCAAAGTACGCAAGTTGTTATATAATATTCGATTGGTTGGGGAATATTCGTTTTAACAGGGAATATTCGTACAACGACACAATTATTGGTGGACCCCACAACGGAATTATTGTCGGAATGAGAAAACGACAAAAATATTTTATTAAAAATAACGGCGGAAATTTTACCATTGTTACTGTTGAACTACTCGGTAGTAAAAGTACAGTAATACGTGTGGTTGCATAGTAGCACACAGTATTGATTATTAATACTTATGTGAGAAGTCACTCAGTTTGATTCAATTATTGTCAGTTAATAATATGAATTATTTAGCGATAATGACGTTTTGTTTTATTCGTATTATTAACGTAATAAAACAGAAACATCTTTTTATATAAAACAGAATACTTTATTAAAGTTATTCTATAAATAGAATATATTATATTTTATTTAAAAGATTTTTCTTTAAATATGGACCGTCAGATTAAAGTAATCAATCTGGACCGTTCATGGATTAGTTACTATGCATTCTATTTTTCTATAAATAGCAGCTCATTCCTTCATTATTTCTTACGAATTCACTGAACTCTAGAGAGAGAAACTATAGAGAGAAACTATAGAGAGAGAGAAGAAGAGTATTCTGCTACTTAACTACTTCCTTATTTCAGCTCGTCTTTAAAACGGTAAGGGGTGTTATTCTTTCTTATTCATGAAGAGAACTGTTGTTATTCCATTTCTTATTATTCTGTTGGAATAACCTGTATACGTGGTCTACCCTATACTTGGTGACATTCTTCTATTATTCTGTTGGAACATCCTGTCTGTGTGTTTTACACCGGACCTGGTTCCGTTTTTATTATTATTTTGTTGGAACATCCTGTCTGTGTGTTTTACACCGGACCTGATTCTGTTTTTATTATTATTCTGTTGGAACATCCTGTCTGTGTGTTTTACACCGGACCTGGTTCCATTATTTATTATTCTGTCGGAATATCCTGTTTGTGTGTTTTACACCGGACCTGGTTCCATTATTTATTATTCTGTCAGAATATCCTGTCTGTGCGTTTACGCCGGACCTGGTTCCATTATTTATTATTCTGTTGGAATAACCTGTTTGTGCGGTCTATCGCATGCATGGTGATTTCTTTTGTTATTCCATTCTTTATTGTACTCAATTGGTTAAGTTTTGACTTTTATACTCCATGAAATTTGTGGAATATCCTTGATAATTGCGTTTCATCCAGTATCTTTTCATGAAAATATTCTTCTAAGTATTCTTGAATTTTACTCGACAAAGCAGTATCATGTTGACAATTTGGACGTTGTTAATTCTTGGATAAATTAATTCTTGAACTTGTTTTATTGAATTCTTATATCATTGTCATCATCCTCATGTTTATAAAATGTTGAAAGTCATCTGTGGCCTGTAGTGCATAGATGGACTTGGTATGATTATGACCAGGGATTATTCGGTATAATCATGACCGTAATGTTACAAATGATGTGGTAAAAGTCCTCATTGGCCTGTAGTGCATTGATGGACAGTTGTTGGCATGATCATGACCATTAATGAATATACGAATATCCTTGGCCGTAGTGCAGGGGTGATTCGATGATGTGAATTATTTTATTAAGCTGAGTCTCAGCGATCACAGTGTTGGAAAATCTTTTAAATCATAAAAGATAGTAGAGTTTATTTTCTACTTGACTCTTTTAATGGATTGCTTGTTCCGCTGCAGTTAAACTTAATGTCTATTATATTTTATCAGTTTAACATTGTTGAAGGCTAATGATAATTTATTCTACATTATCTTAGTCATGATATTTCTTACTGGGCTAGTTGAGCTCACCCTTTCTTTCACTGTTCTCTTCAGGAAATGAGAACGTAGCTGGGGCAAGTCGGAGAACGGATTGATGGTCCGAATGATAGTATTAGTTAGTAGTCTTCACTATTCTATGTAATGGTGTGTTAATAATGTAATGAGGACTCCTTTTGAGTATGAATACTCTCTAGAAGATAATATTTGTATTCAAACTCACAGTTTATATTTTGTCGTATTGTACACTACAGTTGTATTATTAAGTTATATTTGTATTCTGTACTATGTATCTGACAACCGAAGATGGGTGATGTATACCTAATTTTTGGGGGCGTCACAGTTGGTATCAGAGCTTAGGGATATGATCCCTGGCTAGGATGTGAGAATAGAACTAGGAGGGGAGAGACGGGGAATTCCTTCGCTAGTATGACCTACCTAAGTTTATTTGCATGGTATTTAATTGGTCGGTCATAATATAAGGATAATATATGGCATATCAATTAACTTTTATTTTGTGGCAGTATCTGAAAATGGCATCTGAGAATGTTGAGAATAGCAATGGAGCACAGGCGACTATTGATTCACCACATATCAATAATCAAGATAATGTTCATCAGGAAGGTGACAATCCTCATGCAAACAACAACACTGACTAGATGATGAATGATGGAATGTTCAGAGGTTTTATACAATTCATGCAACAACAGGTGAAAGCGGCTCCTGTCCACAACGTAGGTGGAAATACTGGAAACTCTCAGGCGGTCACCGCTAAACAGTTTAAGGAGCTGGGACCACCGGAGTTTAAGGGAGAACCCAAACCACTTGTAGCTGAAACATGGATAAAGCAGATCACCAAGATATTTGATGTCTTGGGTTGCTCCGAGGAGCAAAAGGTTCCCTTTGCCGCCTTTATGTTGCGAGGAGAGGCAGATTACTGGTGGGAATCGATAAAGCGTACTCAACCTGCCGCACTGAAGATTTCTTGGGAGAAGTTCCAAGAGCTGTTTAACGACAAATACTTTTCCGAGAGTATTCGTCACATGAAGGAGGTGGAGTTCATCAAATTGGAGCAGAATAATATGACCGTGTCGCAGTACGAGGCAAAATTTGCGGAGTTATCCCGATTTGCATCCCACCTGGTGGATAATGAAGAAAGAATGACGCAGATGTTTTTAAGAGGTTTGAAGCCGGAGATACGTCAACATCTTGTTTCTCATAAATTGTGTTTGTATTCAGATGTTGTAAATAGGGCTCAGTTGGTGGAGCGCGATAACGAGACAACGCAACCAAAAGAGAGCAGCCGGCAAAATGATAATACTAGTGAAAGCAGTCATCGAAGCGGTGACGACAAGCGTGGAGGGAATCAACAGGCCAGAAATGGTAACCACTTCGGTGGTAATCAGTGCCAAAATAATAAGAATGGGCATTTCAAGAAGAGGAGATTCAACAATGATGGAAAGACGTCAGCACCAGCACCTGTCGTTAAGGAAAGAGAATGACCACCTATCATATGTTTCAAATGCGGAGGGGAGGGGCACATCAGTCCAAACTGCGCGATGCCGTCCAAAGCATGTTATAATTGTGGAAGAGAAGGTCATTTAGCCCGATTTTGTCGTTTACCGAAGACAAATTCAGCTAGGATGGAGGCACCAAAGGCCGTCCCAGAAAAGTTAAAACCGGTTGTGCAAGGGAGAGCGTTTGTTGTGAACTCCCAGAGAGCAAGGAACCCGAATGAGGTCATCACGGGTAAGCTTATCATAAACTCTAACGAAGTCTATACTTTATTTGATACCGGTTCTACCCATTCTTTTATTTCTCCTACTTGCGCTCATCGATTAAATTTGATTCCGGAGAAATTAGACTTTGACTTAGCTGTTGAAACTCCATTGGGAGAAACCTTCATTACATCCACGGTTTATAAGTCTTGTTTGGTTCAAGTTGGTACCCACACATTACCTGTCGATCTTATTTCATTAAAAATACTTGCATTTGACGTGATTCTAGGGATTGATTGGTTAACTACTCATCATGCAAAAATTGATTATTTTCGTAAGGTTGTTAGCTTTCATATTCCTAATCGACCTATTATGCGAATTCAAGCAACCAAACCATTAAAATCAATCGCTGTCATCTCAAGCCATAAAGCTATTCGTTTATTGAAAAACGGATGTCAAGCTTTCTTAGCTCATGTCACAGATCTAAACAAAAATACGTCAGCTTTGAATGATATTTCTGTTGTTAATAAATTTCCTGACGTATTTCCCGAAGAACTTCCTGGCCTACCCCCAGAGCGTGAAATTGAATTTTGTATCGACCTTGAACCCGGTACAAAACCCATTTCCAAAGCCCCATATCGAATGGCTCCTATTGAACTTCAGGAGTTAAAGACCCAACTGCAGGAATTGTTAGACATTAGTTTTATTCGTCCTAGTACTTCTCCTTGGGGTGCTCCTGTTCTGTTCGTGAAGAAGAAAGATGGGAGTATGCGACTTTGTATTGATTATCGGGAGTTGAATCATGTCACCATCAAAAATAGGTACCCATTGCCACGTATTGATGACCTGTTTGACCAGTTGCAAGGAGCACAATTCTTTTCAAAGATCGATCTTCGTTCTGGATATCATCAGCTGAAGGTTAGAACTGAGGATATTCCAAAGACTGCCTTCAGAACTCGGTATGGGCATTATGAATTCTTAGTTATGTCTTTTGGATTGACTAATGCTCCTGCTGCCTTCATGGATATGATGAACAGGGTATTTAAGGAATATTTGGATCACTTTGTGGTCGTCTTTATCGATGACATCCTTGTTTATTCCAAAAGCCGTGAAGATCATGAGCAACACTTGAGGCTGGTACTCCAAAAGCTTCGTGAATACAAACTTTATGCCAAGTTGAAGAAATGCGAGTTCTGGCTGGAAGAGGTAGCATTCCTTGGGCACGTAGTATCAAGTCGTGGAATATCTGTTGACCCGGCAAAGATTGAAGCTATTCAAAGCTGGGAGCAACCTAAATCAGTAACCGAAGTACGTAGCTTTCTCGGTCTAGCTGGTTATTATCGGAGATTCGTGGAAGGATTTTCTCGAATCGCTACTCCATTAACTCAGCTGACTCGGAAAGATACAAAGTTCGGTTGGAGCGAAGAATGTGAGCAGAGTTTTCAAGAACTCAAGAGGAGACTCATTTCAGCACCTGTTCTAACAATACCATCTGGCTCGGAGGGATTTGTCATCTACAGTGATGCTTCGAGCAAAGGGTTGGGATGCGTTCTCATGCAACATGGAAAAGTCATAGCCTATGCATCAAGACAACTCAAGGAATATGAGAGGAATTATCCTACTCATGATCTAGAGTTGGTAGCTGTTGTCTTTGCACTTAAAATTTGGAGGCATTACTTGTATGGGGAGAAGGTGGAGATCTTTACGGATCATAAAAGCCTCAAATATTTCTTCACTCAAAAGGAACTCAACATGCGACAACGACGTTGGCTTGAACTGTTGAAAGATTATGATCATACCATTCAATACCATCCTAGAAAAGCGAACGTGGTAGCTGACGCATTGAGTAGAAGATCATATGCAAGTACGAGTGCGATATTGTCAACACAAAGACCCATTTTGTGTGATTTGCAAAGGATGGAGATAGAGTTAAAGACTCTAGGGACCCATGTGATGATGGCGAATATACGAGTAGAACCAACTTTAATCGATAAAGTTAAAGCTGCTCAAGCTACAAACCTGGAGCTGATGCGTATGAGGAAGAAAGTGCAAGAAGGTTCTATGCCAGAAGCAAGAATCGATGAAGAAGGAATACTTCGAGTCAACTCCAGACTTTGTGTTCCTAACAACCCTGATTTAAAGTATGAAATCATGATGGAGGCGCACAACACACCGTTTGCAATCCATCCTGGAAGTACTAAAATGTATCATGATCTTCGTCATACATTTTGGTGGAGCAATATGAAGAGAGAGATAGCGTTGTTTATCTCAAGGTGTCTAACTTGTCAACGAGTCAAAGAGGAGCATCAAGTACCAAAAGGTCCATTACAACCACTTGAAATTCCAGAATGGAAGTGGGAGCACATTACCATGGATTTCGTTACCGGTCTTCCTAAGGTTTCTCAAGGTATAGATGCGATTTGGGTCATTGTTGATAGATTGACCAAGTCTGCTCATTTCTTACCGATACGAGAAACTTATACACTTAAACGTCTTGCTCGTATGTACATAAACGAGATTGTAAGACTGCATGGTATGCCAGTATCCATAGTTTCTGATCGAGACCCAAGATTCACTTCACGATTTTGGGTTAGTTTACAAAAAGCTATGGGCACGGAGTTACGATTTAGTTCAGCATATCATCCTCAGACGGACGGACAATCAGAGAGGACTATTCAAACTCTTGAAGATCTATTAAGACTCTGTGTCTTTGACTTCAAGGGAAGTTGGGACAAGTTCTTACCATTGGTGGAGTTTTCCTACAACAACAGTTATCAAGCAAGTATTGGCATGGCTCCATTCGAAGCATTGTATGGAAGAAAATGTCGTTCTCCAGTATGCTGGGATGAGGTGGGTGAAGCAACGTTGTTGGGACCGGAGTTGGTACGTATGACTACAGAAAAGATTCAAACGATCCGACAACGTATAAAAACCTCACAAGATCGACAAAAGAGTTATGCTGATCTTCATCGAAAGGACGTGGAATTTGATGTAGGAGATCATGTGTTCTTACGTGTTGCTCCATGGAAAGGAGTTACGAGATTTGGAAAGAGAGGAAAGCTCAATCCTCGATTCATCGGTCCATTTTTAATCCTCGATCGAGTAGGAACTGTGGCTTATAGACTCGCTTTACCGCCAAGTATGTCTCGTGTTCATAACGTTTTTCACATATCCATGTTACGCAAATATGTGGAAGACCCGAACCACATTATTGAGTTAGAACCGGACGAAATAGCGGAAGATTTGACGTATGAAGAAGTTCCTGTTCAAATCTTGGATAAGAAGGAACATATTCTACGCTCCAAGGTTATACCTCAAGTCAAAGTTTTGTGGAGAAACCACGATGTTGAGGAAATGACTTGGGAGTTAGAATCTGAAATGAAATCAAGGTATCCTTACCTCTTCGACATACCAGGTACGTACCCTAATTTCGAGGGCGAAATTTCATAAGAAGGGGAGGTTGTAAGACCCCAACTTTTATAAATAAAGAAGAATTTTCTATAAATATCATTTTTGAATATTATGGAGTTAATTTGATATAATGTTATAGTTGTGGGTAATATTTATAAATTTTGCAAAGTACGCAAGTTGTTATATAATATTCGATTGGTCGGGGAATATTCGTTTTAACAGAAAATATTCGTACAACGACACAATCATTGGTGGACCCCACAACGGAATTATTGTCGGATTGAGAAAACGACAAAAATATTTTATAAAAAATAACGGCGGAAATTTTACCATTGTTACTGTTGAACTACTCGGTAGTAAAAGTACAGTAATACGTGTGGTTGCATAGTAGCACACAGTATTGATTATTAATGCTTATGTGAGAAGTCACTCAGTTTGATTCAATTATTGTCAGTTAATAATATGAATTATTTAGCGATAATGACGTTTTGTTTTATTCGTATTATTAACGTAATAAAACAGAAACATCTTTTTATATAAAACATAATACTTTATTAAAGTTATTCTATAAATAGAATATATTATATTTTATTTAAAAGATTTTTCTTTAAATATGGACCGTCAGATTAAAGTAATCAATCTGGACCGTTCATGGATTAGTTACTATGCATTCTATTTTTCTATAAATAGCAGCTCATTCCTTCATTATTTCTTACGAATTCACTGAACTCTAGAGAGAGAAACTATAGAGAGAAACTATAGAGAGAGAGAAGAAGAGTATTCTGCTACTTAACTACTTCCTTATTTTAGCTCGTCTTTAAAACGGTAAGGGGTGTTATTCTTTCTTATTCATGAAGAGAACTGTTGTTATTCCATTTCTTATTATTCTGTTGGAATAACCTGTATACGTGGTCTATCCTATACTTGGTGACATTCTTCTATTATTCTGTTGGAACATCCTGTCTGTGTGTTTTACACCGGACCTGGTTCCGTTTTTATTATTATTCTGTTGGAACATCCTGTCTGTGTGTTTTACACCGGACCTGGTTCCGTTTTTATTATTATTCTGTTGGAACATCCTGTCTGTGTGTTTTACACCGGACCTGGTTCCATTATTTATTATTCTGTCGGAATATCCTGTCTGTGTGTTTTACACCGGACCTGGTTTCATTATTTATTATTCTGTCGGAATATCCTGTCTGTGCGTTTACGCCGGACCTGGTTCCATTATTTATTATTCTGTTGGAATAACCTGTTTGTGCGGTCTATCGCATGCATGGTGATTTCTTTTGTTATTCCATTCTTTATTGTACTCAATTGGTTAAGTTTTGACTTCTATACTCCATGAAATTTGTGGAATATCCTTGATAATTGCGTTTCATCCAGTATCTTTTCATGAAAATATTCTTCTAAGTATTCTTGAATTTTACTCCACAAAGCAGTATCATGTTGACAATTTGGACGTTGTTAATTCTTGGATAAATTAATTCTTGAACTTGTTTTATTGAATTCTTATATCATTGTCATCATCCTCATGTTTATAAAATGTTAAAAGTCATCTGTGGCCTGTAGTGCATAGATGGACTTGGTATGATTATGACCAGGATTATTCGGTATAATCATGACCGTAATGTTACAAATGATGTGGTAAAAGTCCTCATTGGCCCGTAGTGCATTGATGGACAGTTGTTGGCATGATCATGACCATTAATGAATATACGAATATCCTTGGCCGTAGTGCAGGGGTGATTCGATGATGTGAATTATTTTATTAAGCTGAGTCTCAGCGATCACAGTGTTGGAAAATCTTTTAAATCATAAAAGATAGTAGAGTTTATTTTCTACTTGACTCTTTTAATGGATTGCTTGTTCCGCTGCAGTTAAACTTGATGTCTATTATATTTTATCAGTTTAACATTGTTGAAGGCTAATGATAATTTATTCTGCATTATCTTAGTCATGATATTTCTTACTGGGCTAGTTGAGCTCACCCTTTCTTTCACTGTTCTCTTCAGGAAATGAGAACGTAGCTGGGGCAAGTCGGGGAACGGAGTGATGGTCCGAATGATAGTATTAGTTAGTAGTCCTCACTATTCTATGTAATGGTGTGTTAATAATGTAATGAGGACTCCTTTTGAGTATGAATACTCTCTAGAAGATAATATTTGTATTCAAACTCACAGTTTATATTTTGTCGTATTGTACACGACAGTTGTATTATTAAGTTGTATTTGTATTCTGTACTATGTATCTGACGACCGAAGATGGGTGATGTATACCTAATTTTTGGGGGCGTCACATTTGAACAGGGCCTGTCCGAAGGATTTCTACCCTTTGTCCAACATGGATCAATTGATCGACGCCACTTCGGGATACGGTATGTTGAGTTTTATGGATGAGTTCTCAGGATACCACCAGATCTCAATGAGTAAGGAAGATATCCTAAAGACCAGTTTCATCACACATCGGGCAATATACGCGTACAGGAAAATGACCTTCGGGCTATTGAATACCGGGGCAACTTATCAGCGGATGATGAATTTGGTGTTCACGAAACAGTTAGGAAGAAGTATGGAGGTCTACGTAGACGACATGATTGTAAAAAGCATGTCAGTCCGTGACCATCTTGAGGACCTAGAGAATTGTTTCGAAACAGTAAGAAGACGCAAGCTGAGGTTGAACCCGACTAAATGTACGTTCGGATTGGGGTCGGGAAAATTCCTCGGGTATTTGGTCAGCAAAAGGGGAATAGAAGCTAACCTAGAAAAAATCCAGGCAGTCCTGGACATGAAATCCCCGAAGTCTTATAAGGATGTGCAGAGACTGACAGGTCAGATCGCGGCCCTTCGAAGGTTCGTCTCCAAGTCGGCTGAAAGATGCCTACCATTTTTTGACAGCTTAAAAGGGCCCAAGAACGAGAAAAGCTTTCAATGGACTTCGGAATGCGAGGATGCGTTCCAAGGGATCAAATAATATTTGTCCTCGGCACCACTGCTGACGAAACAGATCCCTTCGGAACCTTTATATCTATATTTAGCAGCAAGCTCGTTGGCAGTGGGAGCAGCGTTGGTTCGGGATAAAGGGGGAAATCAGTTCCCAGTATACTACGTTAGCCATGTGCTTCGAGACGCCGAAATTCGATACCCAAACCTGGAAAAATTCGCCTATGCTTTGATCATAGCAAGTAGGAAACTAAGGCATTATTTCCAGGGTCGGGTAGTAGTGGTATACACGGATCAGCCATTGAAGAAAATTCTACACCGACCGGAAGTTTCGGGGAGATTGGCAGCTTGGGCAATGGAAATGACACAGTTTGCATTGGAATATCAACCCCGAACAGCAATCAAAGGACAGGCACTTGCAGACTTCGTCGTGGAATGCTCGTTCTCAGAACCGGATGTTGAGTTGGTGACCGAAATGTGGCACGTGAGGACTTCATGGACACTATATGTTGATGGCTCGTCAACCTCGGATACCAGTGGTGCCGGGGTCATACTGACGAGTCCCGAAGGGTTTAAAGTCCAACAAGCAATTCGGTTCCAGTTCAAAGCAACCAACAATGAAGCAGAGTATGAGGCCATCCTAGCCGGGCTGAAGTTAGCCCGAAGCCTAGAGGTACAAAACTTGGTCATCTACAGTGATTAACAGTTGGTCATCAAACAGATATCGGGGGAGTATGAGGCTCGGGGGGCAAGAATGACGAAGTATTTAGCTGAAACGAAGAATAAACTGACATACTTTAGCTCGGTCAGCTGTCAAGGGGTGGATCGATCAGACAACACAGTGGCAGATGCCTTGGCCCGACTTGCAACGATAGAAGCAAGCTCTTTCAGCGGATCGGTATACCTAGAAGTATTGGAGTAGCCAAGTGTCCCGAAAGAAGAGGTACTATGTACTGATAGGCTGGACTGTTGGCTTACACCATACATCTCATACCTGGCCGACGGGGTGTTACCCTCGGATCGCATTCTAGCAAGGAAGATCAAGCACAGAAGTTCAAACTTTGTACTCATCGATGGAGATCTGTACCGAAGGGCCTTCAGCTCTCCATTACTCAAGTGTTTAACACCGTCAGAAGCGAATTATACGCTTCGGGAGGTACATGAGGGGATCTGCGGGGATCACGTGGGGGCCAAGTCGCTGGCACACAAGATTTTGAGGCAGGGGTATTACTGGCCGACCGTCTACACAGAGGCAAAAGAATTCGTCAAAAGATGTCCCAAGTGTCAGTTGAACAGCAATATCCCACATCAACAACCCGAAGAGCTCTACTCGGTCTTATCCCTGATTCCGTTCGCTGTATGGGGAATCGACATCCTGGGGCCCCTGCCGAAGGCCAAAGGGCAAGTCAGTTTTGTGATCGTGGCTATTGACTACATGACGAAGTGGGTAGAAGCCAAACCATTACAGAAGATCACCAAACAAGAATGCCTAAAATTTCTGAAAGAAGGAGTAGTGTATCGGTTTGGTATCCCGATGGCAGTAGTCTCGGATAATGGCAGACAGTTTGTGGGGTCAAAGTTCGAAAGTTTTCTGGAAGAGCTGGGAATTCAACACCGCAAGACTTCAGTTGCCCACCCTCAGTCGAACGGTCAACTGGAAGTGACCAATCGAACCCTACTCAATAGAATAAAACGAAGGTTGGATGAGTTAAAGGGCCGGTGGCCCGAAGAACTACTCAACATTTTATGGGCATACTGAATAACAACCGAAGACTCTCCATTTCGGCTGGCATACGGAACGGACACAATCATACCAGTCGAGATCGGATCCCCCACTCTTCGGGTCAGTTAGTACAAAGAAATATACAACGATGAAGGTCTGAAAACAAATTTAGATCTGTTAGATGAAGTTCGAGACTCGGCTATGTTGAGGTTGGCCATTTACCAACAGAGAACAGCCCGACACTACAATCGAAAGGTGAAGCTGATGAGGTTTGAGGTAGGAGACATGGTGCTTCGGGAGTCGGAGGCATCAACCCCCCAGAACACAGGCAAGCTAATGCCTAACTGGGAGGGGCCTTACGAAGTAGTGGAGATGCCGAAGCCAGGGACATACCGGCTTCGGGCTATGGATGGATCGGAGGTAAGGAATACATGGCATGCTGGAAGACTTAGAAAATATTACCAGTAAATGCATGTTTATTCTCCCCTTCATTTATGTAATCTATGCAATTTATCAATGAAATCAAAACTTCTTTTTGAGAAATACTTATACTTCATTTGAATTTGCAATGCTTTACCAATCAGACACGCTTCGGACAGAAGCTAATCAAACAGTCCAGTGGGACTTAACTGGTCAGAAAAGGTCATAAATATAACTGATTGACAAAGTCACACATCTAATCAGATAAGCATCAAGCGTAAAACGATCAGGCAGTCCAAAAGAACTTAACTGATTGGCAAACGTCACAAGTATAACTGATCGATAAAGTTATAAATACGATCCTGTAAGCTTTGGACACAAATTGACCAGACAGTCAGAAATGACCCAACTGGTCGATAAAAGTCTAGAAAAACTAATCGAGATAACAACTTAGAATAATTTTTCATTTCATTCATACACAAATGTTTTACAATTTCCGATTAAACATGCTTCGGATGCGTATATCATTAGCATAACTGATCAAGCAAGTTACAAAAATTATGAGTCCTAACAGGAGCTATTCAGGAGGAAGGTTTTCATCGGCTTCAACCTCTGATTCTTCATCTGATGAGTCAAGGAGGGAGATATCGAGCCCAGCGGCCATCAGCTTTGCCTTAGCCTTTTCCCGATAAGTTTCATACCCTTCCCCAAATTGGGCCATGACTTTATCATTCAAGGCTTTAGACTCTTTATACTCGGCAATTGCCTGCTGCTTAGCCTCAGAGATCTTCCCTGGAAAGGAATCGGCTTCGGTTGATAGAGCAGTATTCTCCTTTATCAGGAACCTCATCTTGGTAAGATTCTCTGCATATTTCTCTGCGATGGAGTCGACTGCCTTCTCTCGATCCTTGACTTCCACAGCCAGGTGCTCCTTCTCCTCGATCAGCTTCTTCGCATGACCCTCAAGTCCGACAAACTCATGTTGAAGTAGGGAGTATTATTCTTTCAATTCGTCGGCCTGACGTTGGGCCTGGGTGACCTTATTTCGGGTCTCCGCATGACGGTCCCTTTCATTCTTCAGGTCCGAGGTCAGACCCAGAACCTCAGCCTCAAGCAGCAGCAGATCCGTTCCCTGTTGAATTTCCTTTTTAGTTGTTCGAGCTAGTGGAGGGATTGCCCGAGAAAGAATGGCATTAGCCTGCAACAAGCGTATATATTAACCATGGAAATCACAGGATTAGTTATGAGATAAACGACCATGAAATTACCTGGCATTGGGCCCGGATGTACAACACCAGATAATCCTCAGAAGTGAATCCTCTGAACCGTTCGTCGTCGCCCGTAAGCTTGAACTGATCGAACAGATGGAAAGGAAAAATGTCCGAAGGACTCTTCGGCCAACAAGTAGTCGGCGTCCCTTGAGAAGAGCTCACTCGGGAAGGGGGAGTGGCAGCTGGAAGGGGATCAGCCTCAACAATTTACTGTTCGGAGTGTGGCGGCTCTGGACCTTGGGAGAGTCGCGACTTTTTCGGTCGGGGCTCGACAGGAACCCCCTCGGTATCCTCCGAATCCTCGACCACGGTAATTTGAGCAGGAAGGGGGGGAGTAGATTTTACAATTGGAGGGATGACCCTGGCGGGGACTTTTGCAGAAAGTTTAGAAGGTTTTTTGGACCTCTTCATAAAGGCCACTTTCTCTGCCCGGCTCATCTTTAAAGCTACCTTTTTGGTGGATGAGGGGTCGGGATCCGAAGTAGATCCCACAGACAACTCGGTAATGGGGATGGTTTCTTCGTCAGGGACGTCATTGGTTATCGGTGGATGGATGGGTTCGGCAGGAATATGTAGAGGAGCTAGGGATTCAGTGGTCCCTTCGGGTTTGAAAATTGTCACTGCACGGAAGAGAACAGGATAAGACATGCAATATCTGAGGCAAACGATGAAAAATATGTGGGAATTGATCGGCAGGAAGGGAGATACTTACATCCATATTTGTACAGCCAACCTTCACTAGACAAAACCGTCAGACTCCACTCAGTTTTGCTCCATTTTTTGAAGAAAGCCTTGAAGGCTTCAGCTCGACCCTTCGGAAACTTCAATACCTAGGCGATGGGATCCTCGGGATGAGCCCAACGGGAAAGAAGTTGAAGGTCGGTCCCTCGGACAAAGATCCATTTGTCGTGCCACCCCTTGTTACTCGAAGGGGTTTTGATGATGATAGGGCGATTGGCCTGTTTGTTTAATTGTCGTAAACCGGGCTCTTTTGAGCCGGTAATGGTGAAAAGAGCGAAAAAGAAGTCGAGGCCAGGAGTAATCCCGACCTCGTGGCATAGGGCAATGAAAGAGCTGAGATGAATGTATGAGTTCGGCACGAGTTGTGCAAATCCAAGGCCAGCAAAGTTCAGAAAGGAGGAAATGAACTTATGAAGAGGGAATTGAATCCCATATTTCAGATTGTAAAGGGGGACGGCAACCCACTCACCTTCGGGCCTCCAGAACATCTTCTCGTTTGGCTTCGGGACCCGAAGCTTGTATTCGGGAGGGATGTTGTAGAGAATCCAAACGTCGAAGAGTTGAGATGGAGTGATGGTGGATGGAGTATGCAGATGTGAAAACTCCTCTAGAGAGTGATAAGCGTTTCGGATCTTAACCTCGAAGTTACTTAAAGTAGGCAGGATCGTGGAGGGAGTGGCGTCGGAAGGAGCCACTGGCAACTCGATTGGAACCAGGTCGCTGTGGTGACAGAGGGAAGAACGGAGTCACCGGCCGGGGCTGGGTCACTAGAATCAGCCATTAGATGGAGGATGCACTCAGGAAAACGATCGAAAACTGCCGGAATCAACAAAAACGGATGAGGTGTAGCTCGCCGAAAATCGTTCTTGCCGGAAATTTGCTAAAAGATTTGAAAAAGGTGAAGGCTCGAAAAAGTGATAGTGATGGGGGGATTGGGGCTTATATAGCATGTCTGACACGGTTCCCAAAGGCGGCAATTTATGGTAAGTGGGGTTCAGGCCTTGAGAAATGTGTACCAGCGCGTTACTCGATAAACAACCGTTGGAGTTCCCGAGACAACTCATCATCACAGCGTGACTATCCAAATTCGTGTCCTTTCAAGTCTCATGCCATAAATATCTAATAACAAGAGACTGGGGGGCAATGTTCGAGAGTGTTTCACCGACCCTTATATGGGCTGAAGACCTGGGACAGAACCAAAGAGCTCGGGTCTATATGGTCGAAGGTATATAGGAGGTCGGGTTCGGGACCCGAGCCCAATAGGCCAGGATCCGGTTGTGATCATGGAGGTCGGGGTCGGGTCTTCGAGTCCTTTGGGCCGAGGCCCAGACCGGGATTTTATGATGTCTGTGGGGTTGGGCCTATGTAGCCGAACGGCCCACATGCAGAGTTGGGAGTAATAAGGGGATTACGTGGTTAAGGGTCCTAACCCTAATCATATGTCAACAAGGCAACTCTAAAGGTAGTATTGGAAAGGGATTCTACTTGCACCTTTCAAGGAGATTGCGTTGGACCCAAGTATAGGTAACTACCATATTTAGGAGTCTTAGTCCAACTCGGAGAAGGATACTAAGATGGTGGGAGCTCTATAAATACAAGGCCAAGGTTACAATTAAGAGGTAATACCTACTTTGAGCACTAAACACATAACCTCCATTGTTAAGCCTTGTAAACGGCCTGTACTTATTCTCACACCGGAGCTATCCCCCGGCGGCACGACCGTCAAGCTTCTGTGTGATCTGTTATTGTGTAGGTTTCAGTGTAAGACCCCAACTTATTAATGAATAAAATCAAATTTTCTCTAAATATTATTGTGAATAATAAGGGATTAATTTGATATAATACTTTGGTTATGGGTGAAATGTGCAAATTTTGCAAAATAAGCAAGTGGTTATAAAATATTTATTTTTGGTCGGTGAATATTCGGTTGGTCGTGGAATATTCTTGCTGTCGGGGAATATTCGTACGACGACGCAGCCTTGTGTGGGCCCCATAACGGAAAGCGATTGGATGAAGAAAACGACAAGTATAAGTTATTTATAAATAACGGCGTAGTTGTTACCGTTAATACTGTTGGAATACCCGGTGGTTAAAATACAGTAGCACACGGTATTGCACCAATTATTGATTCTTACGTAAGAAGGCACTACTCAATAATTGTTACAGTAGTTATTATTCAATATTTTATTTTATTGATTCAATAATTGCTGCGTTGATATTTTATATTATTGTTGTTTCAATAATTGTTGCTGCACAGTATTTTCATTTATCAGATCAATAATTCATATTATTTGAATAATATTATTAGATAACATTATTGGCAATGTCTAGAAAGTTCTGTCTAATGAGAGGTTTGGTCATCTAATTGCGCGCCAGTAAGGAGAAATCTTTATTGGAAAGCCCCCTCTTTCCTGGGAACGGCCTGGTTGTCATAAATGTGATTCTGTAATATTATTTGTGAATAATTAATTATTGATTCATATGATAAGGAAATATTTATTTTATGTGGATATAAATAAGGGATATATTTTTGTGGTTAAAAATGAAGGAGTTAATGTTGAGGTTTTTGTCAGTATTTTTGTCGGAATGGAGGTATTAAAAATCAGGGTTTTTGAGATAGTTTGCGGGGGTTATAATTTTTAATCCGACCGTTGGATCGTGGTAATTTTTGGATATGTTATACATATATAAGTTGAGTATATGTCCACAAATTTTGAACCGTTAAAAATGAACGTATGATTTATTACGAATTTTACAAGATGACTGGTTCAGAAATTGTTGAATTTTCGGAGTTTATCATTTTGGTGGAAAATTCTAGAATTGGTGGTCCCCACTTGTGGTTGGTGAAGAAATGTGCTGAATTATATTTCAAATGTGGTGGGTGGGAATAGTAGCAGGTAAAGCCATCAGGTTGCAGGTCAAACCTACCAAAATTTTCTTATAAATAGAGGGCTAAGTTAGAATTGAAAATCACACCAGAAACAAGTTTTCTCTCTTTCTCTCTCTAGATTATTGAGTGTATTTTGTGAGTATTTAGATACTTTGAGAGTTTCTATTCATCAGAGTAAGTTTCTTTCAGCCTTATACCGGTATTCCGACCAGAAGTACTGATATTTTGAGGTAAGAGATATTATTTTCTTCTTAATGATATTATTTTCTTCAATATCATTATGCTGAAATATTGATATGAGTTTTTATCAAATTTGGAACTTTTTATGTCGGGGGTTACTATTCACGTATACGGCACTATTCACGAATACGGCACTATTCACCGAAAAACAAAATTTTTCCTTTTTGTCCAAGATGTCTATTATGGTTACTATCTTTGATTGTATCCATGTTTTGATCTTTATTTTTGAATTCTGCTTCACAATTGATTATTATGAAGTATTATTGATCTTGGATAAACTGTTATACGAATCCCTACTATTTGTCCTTCTGTCTCATTGGATTCATTCTCTTTAAGATATTTTTCATCATCCTCAGTCCTAAATGATGATATTACTGAATATCTTTGGCCTGTAGTGCAAAGATGTATAATTGCTTGATGAATATCTTTGGCCTGTAGTGCAAAGATGAACAGGTGTTGAGATGAACATGACCGACTGATGATACAAATGAATATCTTTGGCCTGTAGTGCAAAGATGAATATTTGGTTAAAGATGATTATTAATTGATGTTACAGGGATAAAATATTGATGATGGACTTTTAAATCTTAGAAGATAGTAGAATTCTTTCTCTACTTGACTCTTCTAATGGTTTGCTGTTTCCGCTGCAGTTGTTGATCTAAAACTTGTTGTCGATTATATTTTATCAGATTTTTCCCTGTTGAAGACTAACGATAATTTGTTGTATATTATCTTAGTCATAATATTCTTTACTGGGCTAGTTGAGCTCACCCTTTTCCTTTTTGTTCCATTTTTCTTCTCAGGAGGTGAGAACATAGCAGGATCTAGTCGGGGTATGGAGTGATGGTTCTAGAAAGATGTATTAGCAGTCCTCACTATTTCTGTAAAATAGTGTTTGAATAATTGTAATGAGGATTTATTTGAGTGTGGATATTGTCTAGAAGACAATATTTGTATTTAAACTCACAGTATGTGTTGTCGTATTTTGCACGACAATTGTATTATTGAAGTTGTAATTTGCTTTCTGTACCATGTATTTGGCGACTCAGAATGGGTGTTGTATACCTATTCTGGGGGCGTCACAGTTGGTATCAGAGCTTAGGGATATGATCCCTGGCTGAGATGTGAGACAAGAACTAGGAGGGGAGAGACGGGGAATTCCTTCGCTAGTATGACCTGACTAAGTTTATTTGGTGTTTATTTGGTCGGTCAGAGTATAGGGATAATATATGACATGACTATTAACCCTTGTTTTATGGCAGTATTTAAGAATGGCAGCTGAGAACGTTAATAATGGAGTAAATCAGACCGTGGAGACACCTTTGATCACTACCCAGGGGAACGTGCAACAGGAAGGCAATATTCCTCCTGTAAACAACGTTACCGAGCAAACGATGAATGATGGAATGTTTAGGAGCTTTTTGCAGTTCATGCAAAATCAGACGAGGGAGACTCGTGTGCAGAATACGGGTGGAAATGATAACAACGCGCGGTTTGTCACAGCTAAGCAGTTCAAAGAATTGGGACCACCAGAATTTAAGGGAAAGCCGGATCCGATCATGGCGGAAACGTGGGTCAAGCAAATTACCAAGATATTTGATGTCTTGGGATGCACGGAGGAACAGAAGGTTCCATTCGCCACATTTATGTTCCGCGGTGAGGCAGACTACTGGTGGGAGTCTGTGAAGCGTACCCAGCCTGACGCACTCAACATGTCCTGGGAAACATTTCAAAAACTGTTCAATGACAAGTACTTTCCTGAAAGTATTCATCATATGAAGGAGGTTGAGTTTATTAGACTGGAACAAAACAACATGACGGTGTCCCAGTACGAGGCGAAGTTTGCAAAGTTATCCAGGTTTGCACCTCATTTGGTCGAAAATGAGGAACGAATGACAAGGATGTTTCTGAGAGGTCTAAAACCCGAGATTCGGCAATATCTTATCTCTCATAAATTTTCTTTATATTCAGATGTTGTAAACAGGGCTCAATTATTAGAGCGAGATAATGAGTATGTGCAACCGAGTGACCACAACCAGGGTCATACCGGTGGCGGCAGTCATCGAAGCAATGAAAACCAGCAGGGAGGAAAACATTCGGACAAAAGCGGTAACCACTCTGGTGGTAATCGTGGTCGTGATAATAGAAGGAGCGAGTCGGGAGGAGATTTCAAGAAGAGAAGGTACAACAATGATAACGTGAAGACGTCAGCACAAACATCAACTGTTTCTAGGGGAGGAGAACGACCACCGGTCGTATGTTACAAATGTGGGAAAGAGGGACATATCAGCCCAAACTGCCCACAACAATCCAAGGTATGTTATAATTGTGGAAAGGAAGGTCATATAGCTCGAGAGTGTTCTGTAGTAAAACCAAGTTCAGCGGGGATGGTGACTCCAAAAGTTATCCCGGATAAGTCGAAATCAGCGGTTCCTGAAAGGGCGTTTGTCGTTACTGGCCAAAACGCGAGAAACCCGAACGAGGTGATCACGGGTAAGCTAATCTTGAATTCTTACGAAGTTTATACTTTACTAGATACCGGTTCTACCCATTCTTTTATCTCTCCTGCTTGTGCTCAACGTTTAAACTTGACTCCGGAGAAATTGGACTTTAACTTATCTGTTGAAACTCCGTTGGGTGAAACCTTCGTTACATCTACAGTTTATAAATCTTGCATGATCCAAGTTGGCACTATCACATTACCTGTTGATCTTATCTCTTTAAAGATACTTGCTTTTGATGTGATTTTAGGAATTGATTGGTTAACCACTCATCATGCTAAAATTGATTGTTTTCGTAAGGTTGTTAGTTTTCATATTCCTAACCAACCTGTCATACGAATTCAAACTACTAAACCACTAAAATCAGTCACTGTCATATCAAGCCACAAAGCTATTCGTTTATTGAAAAACGGATGTCAAGCTTTCTTAGCCCATGTTATGGATTTGAACAAAGACAAGTCAGATTTGAATAATATTTCTATTGTTAGAGAATTTTTCGATGTATTTCCTGAAGAACTTCCCGGTCTACCCCCGGAACGAGAAATTGAATTCTTTATTGACCTTGAACCCGGTACAAAGCCCATTTCTAAAACCCCATATCGAATGGCTCCTATTGAACTTCAGGAGTTAAAAGTCCAACTACAGGAGTTGTTGGACATCGGTTTTATTCGTCCTAGTACGTCTCCTTGGGGTGCTCCTGTTTTATTCGTAAAGAAGAAAGACGGGAGTATGCGACTTTGTATTGACTATCGAGAATTGAACCATGTCACCATCAAGAATAGGTATCCGCTACCTCGCATTGATGACCTGTTTGACCAGTTGCAAGGAGCACAATTCTTTTCAAAGATCGATCTTCGTTCTGGATATCATCAGCTGAAGATTAAAACTGAGGATATTCCAAAGACTGCCTTCAGAACTCGGTACGGGCATTATGAATTCTTAGTAATGTCTTTTGGATTGACTAATGCTCCTGCTGCCTTCATGGATATGATGAACCGTGTATTCAAAGAATATTTGGATCAGTTCGTTGTTGTCTTTATTGATGACATCCTCATCTATTCCAAAAGCCGTGAAGATCATGAGCGCCATTTGAAGCTGGTACTGCAAAGGCTTCGTGAAAACAAGCTATATGCCAAACTGAAGAAATGCGAGTTCTGGCTTGAGGAAGTAGCATTCCTTGGGCACGTGGTGTCAAAACATGGAGTATCTGTCGACCCAGCGAAGATTGAAGCCATACAAAGTTGGGAGCAACCGAAGTCGGTAACCGAAGTACGTAGCTTTCTGGGCTTAGCTGGTTATTATCGGAGATTTGTGGAAGGATTTTCTCGAATCGCTACTCCGTTAACTCAGCTGACTCGGAAAGATACAAAATTCGTATGGAGTGAGGAATGCGAGAAGAGTTTCCAAGAACTCAAGAGGAGACTCATTTCGGCACCTGTTTTGACAATACCATCTGGTTCGGATGGATTTGTTATCTACAGCGATGCTTCAGGCAAAGGGTTAGGATGTGTTCTCATGCAACATGGGAAAGTCATAGCCTATGCCTCACGACAACTCAAAGAATATGAGAGGAATTATCCTACTCATGATTTGGAGTTGGCAGCAGTCGTTTTTGCGTTGAAGATCTGGAGACACTACCTGTATGGGGAGAAAGTGGAGATCTATACAGATCATAAAAGCCTCAAATATTTCTTCACCCAAAAGGAACTCAACATGCGGCAACGACGTTGGCTTGAGCTGTTGAAAGATTACGATCATACCATCCAATACCATCCTGGAAAAGCAAACGTAGTAGCTGACGCATTGAGTAGAAGATCATATGCGGGTACGAGTGCAATGTTTTTAACACAAAGGCCCATTTTGTATGACTTGCAAAGGATGGAGATAGAGATGAAGGCTCCAAGTACCCACATGATGATATCAAATATACGAGTAGAACCGACTTTAATCGATAAAGTTAAAGCTGCTCAAGCTACGGATATAGAGCTGATGCGTATGAAGAAGAAAGTGCAAGAAGGTGCTATTCCAGAAGCAAGAATCGATGAAGAAGGAATACTTCGAGTCAACTCCAGACTTTGTGTTCCTAACGATTTTGACTTGAAGCATAGAATAATGATGGAGGCACACAACACACCGTTTGCAATCCATCCTGGGAGTACCAAAATGTATCACGATCTTCGACATACATTTTGGTGGAGCAATATGAAAAGAGAGATCGCGGAGTTTATCTCGAGATGTTTAACTTGTCAACGTGTAAAAGCGGAGCATCAAGTACCAAAGGGTCCATTGCAACCACTTGAGATTCCGAAATGGAAGTGGGAACACATTACTATGGATTTTGTTACAGGTCTTCCCAAGGTTTCTCAAGGCATAGATGCGATTTGGGTTATTGTTGATAGATTAACCAAGTCCGCTCATTTCTTGCCGATACGTGAGACTTATTCCCTTGAACGTCTTGCTAGTATGTACGTGAACGAGATTGTGAGATTGCATGGCATGCCAGTATCCATAGTTTCGGATCGTGACCCAAGATTCACTTCACGATTTTGGGTTAGCTTGCAGAAAGCTATGGGCACGGATTTACGATTCAGTTCAGCATACCATCCTCAAACGGACGGACAATCAGAGAGGACTATTCAAACTCTTGAAGATCTATTAAGACTTTGTGTCTTAGATCTCAAAGGGAGTTGGGATAAGTACCTACCATTGGTGGAATTCTTCTACAACAACAGTTATCAGGCGAGCATAGGTATGGCTCCATTTGAGGCGTTGTATGGAAGAAAATGTCGTTCTCCAGTATGCTGGGACGAGGTGGGTGAAGCAACATTGTTGGGACCAGAATTGGTACGCATTACTACAAAGAAGATCCAAACGATTCGACAACGTATACAAACGGCACAGGATCGACAAAAGAGTTATGCGGATCTTCATCGGAAGGACGTGGAATTTAATATTGGGGATCATGTATTGTTACGTGTTGCACCATGGAAGGGAGTTACAAGATTTGGGAAGAGAGGAAAGCTCAATCCAAGATTTGTTGGTCCATTTGAGATTCTTGAGCGAATAGGAAATGTGGCATATAGACTCGCATTACCTCCAAGCATGTCTCGTGTTCATAATATTTTTCACATATCTATGCTTCGTAAATATGTTAAAGACCCGAACCACATTATTGAGTTAGAACCAGACGAGATAGCTGAAGATTTAACGTACGAGGAGGTACCTGTTAAGATCTTGGATAGGAAAGAGCATGTCCTACGCACGAAGGTTATACCACAAGTTAAGGTTTTGTGGAGAAACCATGCTATTGAAGAAATGACCTGGGAGTTAGAATCAGAAATGAAAGCGAGGTATCCTCACCTTTTTGAAACATCAGGTACGTACGTCAATTTCGAGGACAAAATTTCATAAGGAGGGGAGGTTGTAAGACCCCAACTTATTAATGAATAAAATCAAATTTTCTCTAAATATTATTGTGAATAATAAGGGGTTAATTTGATATAATACTTTGGTTATGGGTGAAATGTGCAAATTTTGCAAAATAAGCAAGTGGTTATAAAATATTTATTTTTGGTCGGTGAATATTCGGTTGGTCGTGGAATATTCTTGCTGTCGGGGAATATTCGTACGACGACGCAGCCTTGTGTGGGCCCCATAACGGAAAGCGATTGGATGAAGAAAACGACAAGTATAAGTTGTTTATAAATAACGGCGTAGTTGTTACCGTTAATACTGTTGGAATACCCGGTGGTTAAAATACAGTAGCACACGGTATTGCACCAATTATTGATTCTTACGTAAGAAGGCACTACTCAATAATTGTTACAGTAGTTATTATTCAATATTTTATTTTATTGATTCAATAATTGCTGCGTTGATATTTTATATTATTGTTGTTTTCAATAATTGTTGCTGCACAGTATTTTCATTTATCAGATCAATAATTCATATTATTTGAATAATATTATTAGATAACATTATTGGCAATGTCTAGAAAGTTCTGTCTAAGGAGAGGTTTGGTCATCTAATTGCGCGCCAGTAAGGAGAAATCCTTATTGGAAAGCCCCCTCTTTCCTGGGAACGGCCTGGTTGTCATAAATGTGATTCTGTAATATTATTTGTGAATAATTAATTATTGATTCATATGATAAGGAAATATTTATTTTATGTGGATATAAATGAGGGATATATTTTTGTGGTTAAAAATGAAGGAGTTAATGTTGAGGTTTTTGTCAGTATTTTTGTCGGAATGGAGGTATTAAAAATCAGGGTTTTTGAGATAGTTTGTGGGGGTTATAATTTTTAATCCGACCGTTGGATCGTGGTAATTTTTGGATATGTTATACATATATAAGTTGAGTATATGTCCACAAATTTTGAACCGTTAAAAATGAACGTATGATTTATTACGAATTTTACAAGATGACTGGTTCAGAAATTGTTGAATTTTCGGAGTTTATCATTTTGGTGGAAAATTCTAGAATTGGTGGGCCCCACTTGTGGTTGGTGAAGAAATGTGCTGAATTATATTTCAAATGTGGTGGGTGGGAATAGTAGCAGGTAAAGCCATCAGGTTGCAGGTCAAACCTACCAAAATTTTCTTATAAATAGAGGGCTAAGTTAGAATTGAAAATCACACCAGAAACAAGTTTTCTCTCTTTCTCTCTCTAGATTATTGAGTGTATTTTGTGAGTATTTAGATACTTTGAGAGTTTCTATTCATCAGAGCAAGTTTCTTTCAGCCTTATACCGGTATTCCGACCAGAAGTACTGATATTTTGAGGTAAGGGATATTATTTTCTTCTTAATGATATTATTTTCTTCAATATCATTATGCTGAAATATTGATATGAGTTTTTATCAAATTTGGAACTTTTTGTGTCGGGGGTTACTATTCACGTATACGGCACTATTCACGTATACGGCACTACTCACGAATACGGCACTATTCACCGAAAAATAAAATTTTTCCTTTTTGTCCAAGATGTCTATTATGGTTACTATCTTTGATTGTATCCATGTTTTGATCTTTATTTTTGAATTCTGCTTCACAATTGATTATTGTGAAGTATTATTGATCTTGGATAAACTGTTATACGAATCCCTACTATTTGTCCTTCTGTCTCATTGGATTCGTTCTCTTTAAGATATTTTTCATCATCCTCAGTCCTAAATGATGATATTACTGAATATCTTTGGCCTGTAGTGCAAAGATGTATAATTGCTTGATGAATATCTTTGGCCTGTAGTGCAAAGATGAACAGGTGTTGAGATGAACATGACCGACTGATGATACAAATGAATATCTTTGGCCTGTAGTGCAAAGATGAATATTTGGTTAAAGATGATTATTAATTGATGTTACAGGGATAAAATATTGATGATGGACTTTTAAATCTTAGAAGATAGTAGAATTCTTTCTCTACTTGACTCTTCTAATGGTTTGCTGTTTCCGCTGCAGTTGTTGATCTAAAACTTGTTGTCGATTATATTTTATCAGATTTTTCCCTGTTGAAGACTAACGATAATTTGTTGTATATTATCTTAGTCATAATATTCTTTACTGGGCTAGTTGAGCTCACCCTTTTCCTTTTTGTTCCATTTTTCTTCTCAGGAGGTGAGAACATAGCAGGATCTAGTCGGGGTATGGAGTGATGGTTCTAGAAAGATGTATTAGCAGTCCTCACTATTTCTGTAAAATAGTGTTTGAATAATTGTAATGAGGATTTATTTGAGTGTGGATATTGTCTAGAAGACAATATT
Organism: Panax notoginseng; assembly: GCA_016801055.1. Lineage (NCBI taxonomy): Eukaryota > Viridiplantae > Streptophyta > Magnoliopsida > Apiales > Araliaceae > Panax > Panax notoginseng. The sequence goes on from CM029012.1 coordinate 8,060,986, forward strand.
TGTATTTAAACTCACAGTATGTGTTGTCGTATTTTGCACGACAATTGTATTATTGAAGTTGTAATTTGCTTTCTGTACCATGTATTTGGCGACTCAGAATGGGTGTTGTATACCTATTCTGGGGGCGTCACATTCAGCGCGTGGATTCTGTGATTAGACGCGCAGACGAAACTTGGCGTTAACAGTGATGTTACATCTTACTCTTCTTTTTTATAAATTTGCTTTATAAAAAAATTTTAAAAATGTTACAATGCCGGTTAGTTTGGCATTGGATCACATTTTTTTTTTCAAATTTCTTTAAAAAAATAAAATCGTTTTAAAAAAATTAAGATAATTTTTTTTTAATTCGTTTTTTTAAAAAAATATTTTTTTTAGTGGCGTTGGTTGCCTTTCTGATTTTTAGCCCCAAAAAATCCAAAAATTTAACGCTAGTTCAAATGGCGTTCAATAGTTTTTCTCAAATTAGATATGAGAGCCTTTACTCCAACGGCAGTCATTAAAGTTTTTATTTTTTAAAAAATATTTGTTTAAAAATAAAATCTTTTTTAAAAAAAAATTAAAGCCTTTTTTTAAAAAAAAAAGTAAAGTTTTTTTATTTATAAAAATTATTCTTAATACATTTTTTGCAATGACTAGTAAATTGTTGCCCAAAATTAAGACAAACCCAATAAGCATACCTCTTCCCCCCCCCCAACGCATCATATTTCATTTAAAATTTTTTATTTATTTGGACACAATTTTATACAGTGAAATGTTTCACTCCGTCCGTCTCAAAATAAATTTCCAATTTTAATTTTTTAAAAGTTATAATTTTTGAAATTAAAATTGATCACATAGAGATATATTTTCTAATTTACACAAATTAAAGTTTGTAGTTAATTGGATGTAGTTTATAATGATCATATTCGCACACTTATAATTTTGAAAAAATATATTATTAATTTCTAAAATAATTTATATGAATTTTTTTTGTAACTCATTATTTTACATAATACTTTTTGATAAAGGATGAGCAAGGAATCGAAATTGCACCAAAAATCGACCAAACTGCACCGATTAAGTCGCGTCGATGGTTCCGGCATAACCAATTAAGTTGCACAAATGGTGTGTAAGTTCTTTTTAACTCCCCTTTTTCAAATTCTTCTTTTTCTTGACTTGTAAATTTTTTTATAATCAAATATTAATTCCTCTTTATATCTTGAATTAGAGGGTGTTTGACAATGACTTATAAGTTGGTTAAACTAAGTTATAAGTCATTTGTTATTATTTAGCGTTTGACAATAACTTAAATTTTAACTTTTTTTTGACTTATAAGTCATTATTAATTTTTTTTCATGCTTCATGTGCTATATTTTTTATGTATTTAGATAAATTTTACTACCATATATATATATATATATATATATATATATATATATATATATATATATATATATTTCTCTTTACAAAAAAAAAGTATTTTTATAGTCTCAAATATTTATAAATTTATCTCTAAATATTTATAAAAAATATTTATATCTAAATTTTATAAATTTTAGATAAAATATTTATAAATTTATAAATAAATATCTGTTTATAAATTTTAAATTTCCAAACCCAGACCCAGTACCCAGATCTCGAACTCTCAAGTGAAGTCTCAATCTCACATCCCAAAACCAGATCTCGATTTAACCATTGATTTTCCTATATCCGGCAGAGGCAAAATCGAGCATAACATACAGAATTTACGCCCAAAATCATCAGGGAAGAAGTGGATTTACATGATTCCTCTTATTGTGTTGCTCTTCTTCTTCATTCTCTAGTATTTCTCCAATCCAGGAATACTGCAATTTCAACCAGTAATTTTCATCGGGGAAGAATTTACTGTTTCTTCTCCTTCTGTACCTTATGTTAAAACTTACTGTATTTGTATTGAAGATTGAACTGGTGTACGTTGTTAATGTTCTTATTCATCTACAACTACTACAACCCTTTTTAGTTCTTATCTTTTCTTACATAAATTGACAAGTTGGGCACCCCTATTTACACTAGTACAAAATCATAAAAAGACAATACTTAAACGATGACGTTTTTATAAAAAACGTTGTGGTATTTTTTTACAATATTTTTTAACAAAATATTATAGATACATATGAAAAAACGTTATCTATTTATAATGACAATTTTTAGTTTTAAATAGATAATGTTTTAAAAAAAACGTTATTTATGTAAAAAAAATACGGAGCAAAAAATAAAAAAGCAGAAGTGAAATTTTGAAATTAAAATATACGGGTTGTCGTGCAGTTGTATTAATTTATCTGATATCACCCAAAAAAATTTAGCTTCCCTCCAGACCTTTTTAGTTCCCCCCACTCTGCAAACGGTTTTCCTTTTTGCATGACCTGATCTGTTCTTTCTCCTCTCTAGTAATTTTGCATCTTCTACTTCTAATTTCACTAATTTTGAAATTATGTATCACTAATTCTGTATCTTCTACTTCTAATTTCTATCTCCAATCAGCCCTAATTCCTTTTTGAAAAACCTGATTTGTTCACGATCTTCCTCTCTTGCCCTAGTTCTACGATTGAGGGTTTTTTCACTTTGGACTGTACAGATTCGATGAGGATAAGAAGAGAGAATAAATAGCAGATCACAGTTTTTGACTACAGGCAATAAGAAGAAGATCTCGGGCTTCTTTTAGGTAATCAGATTGCATGTGTTTCTGTATATATATATATATATATATATATATATATATATATATATATATATTTGTGAATTATCTTATTCATATATTAAATTCTTAAATTCATGATATGTGTTGGCTATTTTTTTTTTTATAAAAAAACTGAATTCACAAACAAACTCTTAAGCCGTCTTCAATTAAATTGGGGAAAAGCCTTCATCACTCTAGCAAAATTGGTTCTATTTCCTCCTTTTCTCTCTCTCAATATATATGTATATATGTGTGTCATGATACTCATCTTATTCCACTTTATATTGTCTTTACTAATTGCAATATCAAACCAATTACATTCATTCAACATCTTAGATATGTAAATCTCTTTAATGTACCTTTTGATGATTTTATTATGCAAAAGGATTATGATGTTTGATTTTCTGTTTTTATATATAGATGTGTGATGCTTGTTCATTTTGATTTCTATTTGATAATTATTAGATTTTTCCAAGTGTTTATAAATGCATGCAACCTGTTTGATGGAATTCCTAAACTAATTTAATTTGTATCAAAGAAAAAGGTAACTAATCCAAATGACAAAAATTTAACATGTGTTGATGAAACTATCATGCCATTATTACAACTTAATGATTGATACCTAATTATTTATTAGGCATCTATAATCTTGAGTTATGTTAACAAATACTTTTAGATTATTTTTTTAATCTTTATTAAGCTTGTAATTCTAATTATAATATGTCATCAACAAATGATAATAACTGGATTCTGGTTGGAATCCTAATGTTTCTATTCCAAGTTCTCAATCGAGCTTACAAGCCTCTCTTAGATGGTAGCAGTGGCCCAAACCATCCAATAAACGCAGCAACCATTGGTTCTACACATCCAATAAACGCAACAACCATTGCTCTTCTTTGTAATTGAGAATATATTAGAATATTAGTTTGTAACTTGGCACCTTGATCAATCAAATTGCATGCTTCTTGTTAAATTTACATCCCTCACATGGTTGTTCGTCTCTTAGGATTTAATTTAATGTGACTTTTAGGGTACCAAGATTTGACCTCTTTGGGGCACAGCTCAGTTATTCTTGCATCCTCGCTACATGCATGGCGCAGCTACTAGGTGTGTTATGATTTCTTATAGCCTGATTCATCAATCTGTTCATATTTGTGTAAAAAGTTGTAATAATTACTCATAAGGTACTAACATCCTATTTAAAGTTCCCCAATATTATATGTTAACATAAACAGGTTAATCTCATCAGATTTCCTTCATCATATCCACATTTACTTTAGTTTACCTGTTGTGCTGTTATTCTTGCCATAAGACTTATCTTTTAAATATAGACCATGTATAAGAAGTTTGTAAATGTAGTCTGCACACAAACACACTCACACATAAACCATTGCTCCTTCCACTTGTATAAATAAATCTAAATCATAAATAGTAATTAATGTAATAAGTATTTATCTGTTCTATGTTGCTCCATAACAAAAAAAAGTCTCAGTCAAGCAATTATGCTCGTGTAGTGGTGTTGGCTGTTGGAACGTCATTCAAGTCCTGAATTTGAAGGCCCTTGGCAGAACCAGATAAGCACTGCCCTTTGGTTCGCCTCCTCTTCTCTTTTCTTTACTCAAAGTAAGTTCCCTTTTTACCATTAGTGGTATTAATAACTGTCTGATTTGCTTATTTTAAGTCATATATGGAAAACTTTAAAGACCGACTTTGATGAGCCAGAACCCCAAGTCTGTTCCTGAAACATTCAGTGACATACTACTACACCATAGTGTGGTTGGGGGTAACCTTATGCTGTCTCCTGTAACAAAAGGAAGTTTTAAAAATCAATCATGTAAGTAAAATTTAGGGTACAGTTTTATAAACTGTTGCTTTATTATTTTTAACAGGTGTTCGAAGTGCAATTATTTCCCGCAATATATTAATGGTCATTTAGTTTGGTATATTATTTGTTTTTATTTTAATAAATGAAGAAGAGCTTAAATTTGAGCAAATTGGTTGTGGTAGCCTATCGTTTTGAATATTATTTGTTTGGCACTTGAGAGGATAAATTTCCCATATTACTGGTGCATCATTACTGGTCATGGTAAGCTATCCAACAATCTATTATTTCCCCCTATTACTGGTGCATCATTGGGGTATTAGGGGGCTCCTTCATATCAATATGGTGAATGTTATGCTGATGTATGTTTTGCTCTTGTTTACTGGTTGTTGAGTCTCATACAATCCCCTTGCTTTGTTACCTCTGTAGCTCATTTGGTCTATATATTATTCTTTCACTTCTATTTTACCGCAAGAGAGTTTCAAATTGAACTCTACCTCCTTTAGTTTGTTTCCAATGAGGCAGTTAAAGCTAACTTTAGTCTGACTTGTGGGTGTATAAATTTTTAAATTAGTGAAAATTAACCTAGACATTTTCTTAAATGTTTTGAATTTACATTAAGCTTGGTACATTCAACTTTGAATGAACTAAAAACATTCTTTAACACCACATCAGCATTTAACAGTTAATACTATTTTGGAACCAGGGAGCTTTTTCTTTATGTCATATTTTAACATGTGAAGTTGAAGAGGCTAGGGCTGTCCATCTTGTTGGTCTGAGCTTGGCCTAGATCAGCTTAAAATCCTTTACCATTGGCACTACACATGGTCTGTGTTGAGTTATTTTAGAGCATAAAACATTGTAGACATCTTGTGGTTGGTATGTTGGTATTTGAATGTTGTTGTTAAATAGGAACTGTACATTTCCCTCAGAATTCTGATTAAAATTATGTTAAATGGAATTAAGGATGGTATGATGATAATCCTGGCCTTGTTATCTATCTGTTATTTGTTACTAGAAGCAACTTGCATATAATGTAATTGTTGCATCTTTTTCATTTTATATGTATCATACTTGTGACTGATCTCACATGTTTTTGAATGGTTTTCAGCACTTCTGGGTGTCCATTTGGTGAGGGATGCCATTTCTTGCATTATGTTCCTGGTGGAATTAAAGCCATCACCCAGATGATTGGCAACAACCCAGCTCATGCAGCACCTCCTAGAAATTCTGTACTCCCACCTTCATTTCCAGACGAATGGATGTTGACGGTAAGTATCTACAATTTATCTACTATATGGGTATGTTTTATGTTTTGCTGAGCGTGTTGCTACATATATATTATGGTCATTTCTATACATATACTCTTCTTCCTAGTCATAACTCAAATATATAAATTGATAGACTTGTCTATTGATTTCCATATGACTTCACTATCATATATGATGGTTCTCTGAAAATGATGAATGGTTTATCCAACATTCCCATATGACTAGCATATGCTTTGTAAATCTCACTTTTTTGATTGTTATATGTGTTTCATAGTTTAATTTGGTGAAGTTTCACAATATATGTTTTAGAGAAGGTGAATTGAGCAAAAGAGCCATAACAGGATTCACAACGATAATTAAAGCAACAACAGCCAAATATATTACAACAAGACATGCTGCTAAGGCACCAAACATCAAACTCGTTTTAGAAACATCATGCAATTAAGCAGGAAAAGCAGTTATCGCTATCAGTAATTTCCTTTCCAGCAGAATCATCAAGTATGTTTTTGAATTTCGCTACACGCACGAACATATTTATCAAGTTGTACTGTCATCAGTATAAGCCTGTAAAATGTCTGTTCACTTGTAGCATTATTTATGAGTACCAATTATTATCTTGATCCGTGTGTCAATGTATACCCACCAGCTAGAGGAGGTTCACGAAGCACATGTTTGTCTTCTTCAGGATATTTGATTTAGATATTAATTTTATAGTCAATAAAAAGGGTATTACCTTCTTCCATGTCACTTGATTAGTAAGAAAATAACACAACATTGTTATCTTTGTGTATTGATTTTGGCACTAAGTGCCTCTAGTGACCTATTTGCTTTATTTTTTCGACTTGCTATTATTTTTAAATATGTGCAGGAAGACTGCTTCTACGACCTGCCTTATAATACTACGTATCAAATTTTTGTGCTACGTTTTCGGAAGACAAGGGACGAAATTATGAAGTGTACTCTCTTTATATATGTAGATATATATTTTGATTGAAGAACTGTGGTAGCTTTAGATGGTTAATTGTAAAGATAATGAATGATTATGTAGTGAATGATTTTATTAAGTTGATAATATTTTAGGTTTTTTGTATTTTTGTCATTATTTGCTATAGGGACATTGAGCTAGCCAGGTACACAAAAAGAATGTTAAATTTTGATTTGACAACAATATAATTCGTTACCAAAGCATTGAACAAGTTTTAATATAGCAATAATTTTTTATAAATTTAGCAACAAATTTTCTTTGTTAATGGGATTAAAAATATAATTTTTGGCAATTAAAAATTAACTTAATAACAACGGAGAGGATATTGTTGCTAATACTAAAATAAAAGGCAACATTTTTTATCGTTGTAAATCATATCAACTTTCGTTACATATATAAAGAAACTACAACATATAATGTTGTTGCTAATTGACGACTTTCGTTGCTATTAAAAAATAACCTGCAACAAACATTTTCGTTGCTGATTCAGCATAATGTCATTGCCAAATAATATAATCAGTAACGAAAATCGTTGTTAAAAAGTTTACATTTCTCAACGAAAGCAAGCTTAGGCAACAGTTTTCATAATTTAATGCAACGAAAAATGTCGTTGCAAAATGGTGTCAATTGCAACGAAAATGTATGGTCGTTGCAAAAAAAAAAAAGTTCATTTCGTTGCCAATTAGCAGGCTTTTGCAAAGAAATAGGATTTTTAGCAACAAAATTTAAATTATTCTGCAACAATACATTTTGTTGCTAAAAGATCGATGTTTCTGTACGAAAGTCAAATTTCGTTGCAAAATGTATTAGTTTTGGCAACGAAAAAAATACGTTCGTTGCGGAACAATTAGCAACGCTCATTGCGCAACGAAAGACGTAACGATAGTAAAGTCGTTGCCAAAACCCTTTAACAACGAAATCTGGTACCTTTAGCAACGAAAATCGGTTGTTGCTGAAGCCCCATTTTTTTGTAGTGCCCAAATCCAGGTACTTTTTACCTAAGATCTGGTACATCATTTCTATAGCTATTGCAGAAGATATAAACATAAATTGTTTATACATTAAACTTTTACACATCATTTTCAAGGTCTACAACCTTAACTAAATACATACCTTTAATATCTAAAAAGGTTTACAATGCTATTTTTGTCAGAAAATTTAATAGATCTAACTGCACAATAATTTAATCTTGTACTTTGTCTCTGCTTCTGCCTTTATTCGAGCTTTCATCTTAATCTGAAAATTTTTATCATGATATAGCAAGGGTGAGCAACAAATTTGCCCAGCAAGCATAAGTTTAATTGAGGATATATCATGATTGAAAGAATTGAACAATAAGCTAGCTAACTTTCAACAATATTAACATTGTGAAACAGCATGAACAAATTTTCTTAGCTGAACGACCAAGTCAATAAAAATAAATGGTCAAGCATAAACATGAATAGATTAACTGAACCAAATGGTAATGAAGGTGTTCAGCTATTCATACCTGATGAACATTTATAATATGCACAACGTGCCAATCAATAATCAGTATATACATGAATAATCAACAACAATTATTCACTAACATGCTTTGAACATACAACTCTAGTTGAGTTAGAAAACTTGCCTGATTCGTTGACTACTGTTAAGCAATCTAATGTAATCTCTTATGAAAGACCTACCAATTATAATATTGATCTTTCAATTAGCATAACATATCTGTTATCTCATAATACTTATTACTTTATCAGTCAATTATCTAATACTTAATCACATAATTAAATATTAGATAACACCTTACAACATTAGCATTATTATCATCCTTTGATAATTTTTTAATCATTATATCATATTCATTATGATTTAACACTCACTTTTTCATTTCATAAATTATTCTTTAACATCTAATAAGTTAAATACTAATCCAGCAACCTAGATTCTAAATCTAGCAACCAAATTGTCAATCCAGCAGTCTAGATTCCAAATCCAGCAACCTAAACTGCAATTCAGCTAACTAGAATCCAAATCTAGCAACTAGATTGCAATCTAGCAAGCCTGGATTCACAAATCCATCGATCCAGCAAGCTGGATTCTAAATCCTTCAATTCAGTAAGTTTCTTTTCAATCCTGCAAGCTGGATTCATCAGATTTTCTAATCCAACAAGCTGGATTCCATATCTACTTTAACGAAAATACCAAATCAACTTATTACTTTTCTATCCTTTGTCCAAACATATATACACATATTTCATACACAAAAAGTATTTTTCTAAATTTTTCTAACTTCCTTTGGTATTTTTCAAAATTCATTTTTAGTGTGTAGCTTAAGAATTTAGCCCCATTATGCTCAACTCCAAAAATTCTCATCTCTTGGCACAATCTTATACGGGTTAACATGAGCCTCTAGTTCAAATTTTGTGGCCATCGGAGTTATAGAACTCTAGTTATAGCCATTTTCGTCAGAAAATCACAAAAATTGAAATGGTCATAACTTGGTCATTTTAAGTCGGAATGAGTTCATTTTTCGACAGGAGGTACTTTACACCATATATTTTCATGTCCCAAAAGGCCGGAATTTTTCTCACAAATTAAGTGGCCGAAAATGCCCTTTTAAAATTTTTGGCAGTAGCGTTTTGAAAATTTTCATTTTTTCCTACTTTGCTAAAAATAGTCCATACGGAAATCTACAACTCTTTTTTCAGTTATTCCACTTGAAGATGTTAGAAAACTTATCATAATATCCTCCCAAAGTTTTTTAGAATTTTTGAATGTCAGAAAAATGACTATACTGCCCCTACTCTTAACTGTCCAAAAATAGTCTATTTTTCCTTTTTAACAACGAAACTATTTTTGTTAAATCAGTCACTACGGACTGTGTACACAATATTATTTAGTGCTACCACTTGGGTTTAGTAGTTAACTTACATATCTAGCACCTCTCTTTGACGGATCATAAAAAGAAGGTGTAGATCAAAAATGGTGGAAATTCAAAGTACATAGAAATTTTAGGGCTTATAAACTAGAAAATCACTTTTCTTTACTTTTGATTTCCAACTAAAACAACACCCAATATGGGTATATCTAAACATGAAATATTCATAAACACATAGATCTAAGGTTTTAAACCTCAAGATCATAACTTCATATTATCAAAAATTAAATCAAACCAAAAAGGAAATTCGACTACATAAGTAGAAATTTTGTTATACCTTAGCTTTTCCTTCTTCTCCTTCTAAAATATGAGATGGATCTTGGTTGTATGAAAATTAAAATCTCCCCTCTTCTCTCTTTCTAGGGCTGCCGAAATTGGCCCCTCTATTCTCTCTCTCCCTCTTTGGTTTTCTTAGCAAAATAGAAGAAATGAGATGAAAGAGAAATATGATTGAAGTGTTGGAAAAATCTATAGATATATTTGGTATATCTAACCATAATCTGCCAACATATCTAGCACTTCTCTCTCTCACTCAAAATGTAATGTTGCTTGCAAGCTTGTACAAACATGTTGATGAAATAAAAAGATGACTCATAGGAGGAGTAGGTGGGAGTGGGTGAACCACTAAAGTAACCCATCATTACATTCACTTCCTCTTTCTCTCCTCTTGTTTGGGCCGGCCATGTGGCCCTTTTTATCTACCAAGTTTGGTTTAATTTCTTTGTTCAAAAATATCCCTCCTTTGCCTTTTCTTGTCCAAAAATGTCCCCCTATACTTGGATTAAATTTTGGGCTTTTAAAATTTATTGATTGAGCCAACTCTCAGGCCACCATATTTAATCTCTTTGGACTTTTAATTAATTTCTTTGGGCCATAACAAAATATCATATTTTCAACACTCTTAATATTACCATTTCCTAATTATTTAATTAGGGTTTTTATTTTCTCAATTATAACATAAATCCTTACTCATGCACATTTATTTCCTTAACCCAATTAGACTTGTTATACTTAGGTTATAAAATTAATTAACAGAGATGTATAAAATAAATCACTTGGAATTAGTATATATTTTATATACTAATACTCTCCCCCATTATAACCTCTTAGGTTATTTTAATTATCACACCTAATATATATATTAAGTTACATAACTTAATTCTTAATTCACGTTTATATACAAAATAAATGTATTCACATTATATAACGTATATTTATTTAATCATATACCTAATTCACATAATCATAATATATTTCACTTATCACACTAATTTTGACTTTTCTCCGTAAAAAGTCCACTGTTGACTTTGACCAAAAAGTCAACCCTTACGCATTTTGTGTTTATTGTCTATTCTGACTAAACTTGACGTTCTGGACGCAACCGAGCAGTCCGTGCTTCAAAATTCTATCTCTAACTCAAATTTTGAGTTTTAAATTACTCCTTTCTAATTGCTAATTGTATTGACTAACGACTTTATACTTATTCAAATTCTTATTTGCCAGTCAATGCTAACGTTCAAGCTATGTTAATTACTAACATAGTTTTATCTTGATCCTTTTATCATTAACTTAATTCATCATTCCTCTTGCTAAAATATATATAGCACCTTACTAAGTATATATATTTTTATACATATACTCATCTTCGTTTAACCTCATAGCATCTCTTCATCTGAAACCTTATCTCCATAATAAAATTTTTATATGTACTTATATAACATTTCTTAGACTATTCAGTTCACATCGAATTTTCAGGTATCGTAATACTTCATTCTTGATATTCCTTCAATTACATATTAATTCATTTCTAGGATTTTAGAATTTTGTAACCCATATTTTCTCTATTCTCATTCTAATAGCAAACCATATAAGTTTTACTTGACAATTTTAAATAAATCCTCAAATTTTCATCTAGGTTTTATTATTTAACCTTTATTCTAATCATTCAAAATTTTATGAATTTTCGGGTTATCACTAAATTAATCTACCACAAATTCATCAATTAATTATTTAATCCAATAATTAAATCATCGAAAAGTATTTATTTAATTCAATAAATATTCAAATTAGATTATAAAATCTTGTTCGTCACACACACATACACCCGCATACACACACACACACACACACACACACACACACACACACACATATATATATATATAAGTAATAAAACAAAATCGAGATAACTTTCTACCGATAATTTTGAAAAATGAGTAAGTGGGGGTCCATGTAATAAGCAAAATTTACAACAAATACTTCATAAAAAAAATCATCTATTTATCTCAATTCACTTGGCTTCACTAAACACATTTTTAATAATATTTATTCATCATTAATATTATAACTCACAATATAAACAATCAGATCATTCTCAGGAAAAAGGGGGCTTTCCGATAAGGACTTCTCCTTATTGGCGCGCAATTAGGTGACCAAACCCCTTTCCTCGACAGAACTTTCTACACATTGTCAATAATACAAATGATAATATTAATAACTTGGCCGTCTCAATTATTGATTTAATAATATAAAATGTTGTGCAGACACTGCAAAAAAATGGGGCTTCAGCAACAACCGATTTTCATTGCTAAAGGTGTCAAATTTAGTTGCTAAAGGTTTTTGGCAACGACTTTACTGTCGTTGCGTCTTTCGTTGCGCAATGAGTGTTGTTAATTATTTCGCAACGAATGTATTTTTTTCGTTGCCAAAAGTAATACATTTTGCAACGAAATTTGGCTTTCGTACAGATGCATCGATCCTTTAGCAACAAAATGTATTGTTACAGAATAATTAAAATTTCGTTGTTAAAAACCCCATTTCGTTGCAAAAACCTGCTAATTGGCAACGAAATGAAGTCTCTCTTTTTTTTGCAACGACTATGCATTTTTGTTGCAATTGACACCATTTTGCAACGACATTTTTCCTTGTAGTAAATTATGAAAATTGTTGCCTAAGCTTGCTTTCGTTGCGGAATGTAAACTTTTTAGCAACGATTTTCGTTGCTAATTATATTATTTGGCAACGACATTATGCTGAATCAGCAACGAAAATGTTTGCTGCTGGTTATTTTTCATTAGCAACGAAAGTCGTCGATTAGCAACGACATTATATGTTGTCGTTTCTTTATATGTGCAATGAAAGTTGATATGATTTGCAACGATAAAAAATGTTGCCTTTTATTTTAGTATTAGCAACAATATCATCTCCGTTGTTAGTAGGTTAATTTTTCGTTGCCAAATATTATATTTTTAATGCCATTAGCAACAAAAATTTGTTGTTAAATGTATAAAAAATTGTTGCTATATTAAAACTTGTTCAATGCTTTGGTAACGAATTATATTGTTGCCAAATCAAAATTTGACATTCTTTTTGTGTACCTGACTGGCTCAATGTCCCCATAACAAATAATGACAAAAATACAAAAAAAAATAAAATATTATTAACTTAATAAAATCATCCACTACATAATCATTCATTATCTTTACAATTAATCATCTAATGCTACCACAGTTCTTCAATTAAAGTATATATCTACATATATAGAGATAGTACACTTCATAATTTTGTCCCTTGTCTTCCGTAAACGTTGCACGGAAATTTGATACCCAGTATTGTAAGGCAGGTCGTAGAAGCAGTCTTCCTACACAGATTTAAAAATAATAGCAAGTCAGGAAAATAAAGCAAATAGGTCACCAGAATCTGCCATTTAAAATAGACAAACAAATATCATCTCTTAGATTGAGAATTGACTAAGCACCCTTTTTAAAAAAAAATACTTAATTTCAATATGATATGAAGATGCTACCAAAAAATATTTTTTCGAATGAAGTATATCCATATACATAGGCTGAACACCAACAAATACATGCAACGCATAGATCAGAACAAAGAAGGATAGCCTTCTACAACACTCTTAGACTACAGCTGTAAAGGTACCTAGCTAAATAAGTACCTGAGTTGAGCCTGTATCATGGTTATCAATGAAAGTAACAGCTCTTGAAGGCCACCAGCCCATCACACCAGGTGGTTTCCCTGTAGGATCCCGCAGATGCCATAATTCCCCCTTCACAGATTCCTAAATGACGATATATAGATGTATGATGATAGAAGGTTGAGATTTTTCAGAGAAAAATTAAATTTATTGGTAGTTAAATATAAAATACCTGAAGAATTCCTTTTGTTGTGAAGTCAAAGGCCGTTGAAAGCAGCCCTGCCCCATCAATCCAATTTATAATTCGTTGCCTATGACTATCTGCATGTAGAATTTATTGAAAAAGAAAAAATAGATTAGGAGAATGATAAAATTGTCATCTATACGCAAGTGTTTAAAAGCTTGGGTAAATATGTTTTCAACTGAAACAATAAAATGACCACTAATAACCTCATGAAACTCATCGTTGAAATGAACTAAACAGCAATTACTTCAAAAGTTGCCTAACAAACATCAATTTGTTTTCATAAATGTAAGTATTGTAACCTCGATCAATTTGGACCTTGCAACCTCGATCCAACAGACTCGCGCACAACATTGTCATAATGTTGAACCACTACTTGATTTAGAAGCCACGCAGCCCATCCGAATTCATGTGCAAGTAGCTCACCAGCAGCGGCCATTCCACCAATTATTTGAACTGTGTTCCCAAAGTAATTTTGGGACAAGGGTAGGTACAATCTTGATCTGATATCAATCGACATTCTATAATTAGTAATCTGATCAAGTGGTAAGCAACGAAAACGTGTCACACATCTCCAGATCAACGCTATCAAGGCCTGTAAAGTAGATACAACTTTGGTTATGTTGCATTCAACATTAGCCCTCGCCTTGATTTTTGCCAACGCGGCAGCTGAGAAATGAAAGATTCTCTCTCTGAAAAAAGGCGGGTCAAATCTGCTGATGAATTGATTAGAATCAGTATATGGCAAGGAAATAATGGGACCATATCTATCAAGAAACCAGCGATTATGGATAGGCGGACGCGATATTTTAATTGTACAAATACTCTGCCATGCTCCTTTGGCTTTTAAAACGTGGGACAAAGTGTTCATGAAATGCCAGAAGGAGGTGCCATCAGCAAGACAATGGTTAACTGAACCCCCGATGAATATTCCATCTATTAGCTCAGTTACTTGGAACGTTAGCAATGACATGGTTTTGCAATATTAGCTTAGTTGCAAGTGTAGAGATATTTTGTGATAGTCTTCTTTCATTTGTTTTTCCAGTATCTTTTTTTTCTTTTTTGTGGTTCTGGGTAGTGGACTAGGGGGGAGGGGTTCGCCCTTAAAAGGTGAAGATTCAATATAAATTTAAATAGAACAAGCAAAAACAATAAAAAACTAACTTTCATAGTTTTGAAATTAACCACAAAAAAAAGCTATCTTAGTTATGAACCAACTAGGTAAAAACAGTGTAAATGTTTAAGTCAAAAATAAGGAAGGCTGGAGCAGCAAGAAATAACGTTAAATATAAGTTTAAGTCAAAAAACAAGTTGCTTACAACCATGCATGGTTAAAAATTCATCATAATGATAGCATCAACACTCCATGATGTAGTCGCGTGCTACCCAACTTCAAGTAGTTGGCATCAATTTGTCGATAGACACGCATGCAAGAGTGCATGTGGCAGAAAAACAAATACATACATCCAGACAGAAATGAATAAACAAATTGCATACACTAGGGAGGGAAAAGAGCCAATGTGACGCCCCCAAAATAGGTATACAACACCCATTCTGAGTCGCCAAATACATGGTACAAAAAAAGCAAACTACAACTTCAATAATACAATTGTCGTGCAAAATACGACAACACATACTGTGAGTTTAAATACAAATATTGTCTTCTAGACAATATCCACACTCAAATAAGTCCTCAGTACAATTATTCAAACACTAATTTACAGAAATAGTGAGGACTGCTAAAACATCTTTCTAGAACCATCACTCCATACCCCGACTAGATCCTGCTATGTTCTCACCTCCTGAGAAGAAAAATGGAACAAAAAGAAAAATGGTGAGCTCAACTAGCTCAGTAAAGAATATTATGACTAAGATAATATACAACAAATTATCATTAGTATTCAACAGGAAAAATCTGATAGAATATAATCGACAACAAGTTTTAGATCAACAACTGCAGCGGAAATAGCAAACTATTAGAAGAGTCAAGTAGAGAATGAATTTTACTAACTTCTAAGATTTAAAAGTCCATCATCAATATTTTATCCCTGTAACATCAATTAATAATCATCTTTAACCAAATATTCATCTTTGCACTACAGGCCAAAGATATTCATCAGGTAATCATACATCTTTACACTACAGGCCAAAGATATTCAGTAATATCATCATTTAGGACTGAGGATGATGAAAAATATCTTAAAGAAAACGAATCCAGTAAGACAGAAGAACAAATAGTAGGGATTCGTATAACAGTTTATCCAAGATCAATAATACTTCATAATAATCAATTGTGAAGCAGAATTCAAAAATAAAGATCAAAACATGGATACAATCAAAGATAGTAATCATAATAGACATCTTGGAAAAAAGGAAAAATTTTATTTTTCGGTGAATAGTGTCGTATTCGTGAATAGTGTCGTATACGTGAATAGTGTCGTATACGCCAATAGTAACCTCGACACAAAAAATTTCAAATTTGATAAAAAAAACTCATATCAATATTTCAGCATAATGATATTGAAGAAAATAATATCATTTAAGAAGAAAATAATATCCCTTACCTTAAAATATCAGTACTTCTGTTCGAAATATCGGTATAAGGCTGAAGGAAACTTGCACTGATTAACAGAAACTCACAAAGTATCTAAATACTTCCAAAATACACTCAATAATTTAGAGAGATAAAGAGAGAAAACTTGTTTCTGGTGTGATTTTCAATTCTAACTTAGCCCTCTATTTATAGGAAAATGTTAGCACGCCGAAGCAGACTTAACCTGCAACCTGATGGCTTTACCTGCTACTATTTCCACCCACCACATTTGAATAAAAATCTTAGCACATTTTCACCAACCAAAAGTGGGGCCCATCAATTCTAAAAATTTTTGCCAAAATGATAATTTCGCAACTTCTACAATTTCTGAACCAGTCATCTCGTAAAATTCATAACAAATCATACATTCATTTTTAACGGTTCAAAATTTGTGGACATATACTCAACTTATATATGAATAACATATCCAAAAATTACCACGATCCAACGGTCGGATTAAAAATTATAACCCCCATAATATTTCTCAAAAATCTTGATTTGATTTTTAATACCTCCATTCCGATAAAAATATTGATAAAACACCTCAACATTAACTCCTTCATTTTTAACCACAATAAATATATCCAACATTTATATCCACATAAAATAAATATTTTTTTATCATATGAATCAATAATTAATTATTCACAAATAATATTACAGAATTACATTTATGACAACCAGGCCGTTCCCAGGAAAGAGAGGGCTTTCCAATAAGGATTTCTCCTTACTAGCGCGTAATTAGATGATCAAACCTCTCCTTAGACAGAACTTTCTAGACATTGCCAATAATGCTATCTAATAATATTATTTATATAATATGAATTATTGATCTGATAATAGAAAATACTGTGCAGCAGCAATTATTGAAACAACAATAATATAAAATATCAACGCAACAATTATTGAATCAATAAAATAAAATATTGAACAGTAACTATTGTAACAATTATTGAGTAGTGCCTTCTTACGTAAGAATCAATAATTGGTGCAATACCGTATGCTACTGTATTTTAACCACCAGGTATTCCAACAGTATTAACGGTAACAACTACGCCGTTAATTATAAACAACTTATACTTGTCGTTTTCTTCATCCAATCGCTTTCCGTTATGGAGCCCACACAAGGCTGCGCCGTCGTACGAATATTCGCCGACAGTAAGAATATTCTACGACCAAACGAATATTCACCGACCAAAAATGAATATTTTATAACCACTTGCTTGTTTGAAATATTTGCGCATTTTACCCATAACTAACCACATTAATCAAATCAACCCTTTCTATTTCAAAATAATAAATAGAGGAAATTTAATTTCATTTATTAATAAGTTGGGGTCTTACAACCTCCCATCCTTATGAAATTTCGTCCTCGAAATTGACGTACGTACTTGGTGTTTCGAAAAGGTGAGGATACCTCGCTTTCATTTCTGATTCTGACTCCCAGGTCGTTTCTTCAATAGTATGATTTCTCCGCAAAACCTTAACTTGTGGTATAACCTTCGTGCGTAGAACATGCTCTTTCCTATCCAAGATCTTAACAGGTACATCCTCGTACGTTAAATCTTCGGCTATCTCGTCTGGTTCTAACTCAATTATGTGGTTCGGGTCTTTCACATATTTACGAAGTACAGATATGTGAAAAATATTATGAACACGAGACATGCTTGGAGGTAATGCGAGTCGATATGCCACATTTTCTATTCGGTTAAGAATTTCAAATGGACCAACAAATAGTGGATTAAGCTTTCCTCTCTTCCCAAATCTTGTAACTCCTTTCCATGATGCAACACGTAACATACATGATCCCCAATACTAAATTCTACATCCTTTCGATGGAGATCCGCATAACTCTTTTGTCGATCCTGTGACGTTTGTATACGTTGTCGAATCGTTTGGATCTTCTCTGTAGTTATGCGTACCAATTCTGGTCCCAACAACATTGCTTCACCCACCTCGTCCCAGCATACTTGAGAACGACACTTTCGTCCATACAAGGCTTCAAATGGAGCCATACCTATACTTGCCTGATAACTGTTGTTGTAGGAGAATTTCACCAGTGGCAAGTACTTATCCCAACTTCCTTTGAAATCTAGAACACAGAGTCTTAATAGATCTTCAAAGGTTTGAATAGTCCTCTCTGATTGCTCGTCCGTTTGAGGATGGTATGTTGAACTAAATCGTAAATCCGTGCCCATAGCTTTCTGCAAGCTAACCCAAAATCGTGAAGTGAATTTTGGGTCACGATCCGAAACTATGGATACTGGCATGCCATGCAATCTCACAATCTCATTCACGTACATACTAGCAAGATGTTCAAGGGAATAAGTCTCACGTATAGGTAAGAAATGAGCAGACTTGGTTAATCTATCAATAATGACCCAAATCGCATCTATGCCTTGAGAAACCTTGGGAAGACCCGTAACAAAATCCATAGTAATGTGTTCCCACTTCTATTTCGGAATCTCAAGTGGTTGCAATGGACCCTTTGGTACTTGATGCTCCGCTTTTACACGTTGACAAATTAAACACCTCGAGATAAACTCCGCGATCTCTCTTTTCATATTACTCCACCAAAATGTATGTCGAAGATCGTGATACATTTTGGTACTCTCAGGATGGATTCCAAACGGTGTGTTGTGTGTCTCCATCATGATTCTATGCTTCAAGTCAAAATCGTTAGGAACACAAAATCTGGAGTTGACTCGAAGTATTCCTTCTTCATCGATTCTTGCTTCTGGAATAGCACATTCTTGCACTTTTTTCTTCATACGCATCAGCTCCATGTCCGTAGCTTGAGTGGCTTTAACTTTATCAATTAAAGTCGGTTCTACTCGTATATTTGGTATCATCATGTGGGTACTTGGAGCCTTCATCTCTATCTCCATCCTTTGCAAATCATACAAAATGGGCCTTTGTGTTAACACCATTACACTCGTACCCGCGTATGATCTTCTACTCAATGCGTCAGCTACTACGTTCGCTTTTTCAGGATGATATTGGATGGTATGATCGTAATCTTTCAACAGCTCAAGCCAACGTCACTGCCGCATGTTGAGTTCCTTTTGGGTGAAGAAATATTTGAGGCTTTTATGATCCGTATAGATCTCCACTTTCTCCCCATACAGGTAGTGTCTCCAAATCTTCAACGCGAAAACGACTGCTGCCAACTCCAAATCATGAGTAGGATAATTCCTCTCATATTTTTTGAGTTGTCGCGAGGCATAGGCTATGACTTTCTCATGTTGCATGAGAACACATCCTAACCTTTTGCCTTAAGCATCGTTGTAGATAACAAATCCATCCGAACCAGATGGTATTGTCAGAACAGGTGCCGAAATGAGTCTCCTCTTGAGTTCTTGAAAACTCTTCTCACAATCCTCGCTCCAACCGAATTTTGTATCCTTCCGAGTCAGCTGAGTTAACGGAGTAGCGATTCTAGAAAATCCTTCCACGAATCTCCGGTAATACCCAGCTAAGCCCAGAAAGCTACGTACTTCGGTCACCGACTTCGGTTGCTCCAAACTTTGTATGGCTTCAATCTTCACCGGGTCGACAGATACTCTATGTTTTGACACCACGTGCCCAAGGAATGCTACTTCCTCAAGCCAGAACTCACATTTCTTCAATTTGGCATATAACTTGTTTTCACGAAGTCTTTACAGTACTAGCTTCAAATGGCACTCATGATCTTCACGGCTTTTGGAATAGATGAGGATGTCATCAATAAAGACAACAACAAACTGATCTAAATATTCTTTGAATACCCAGTTCATCATATCCATGAAGGCAGCAGAAGCATTAGTCAATCCAAACGACATGAATAAGAATTCATAATGCCCGTACCGAGTTCTGAAGGCAGTCTTTGGAATATCCTCAATTTTAATCTTCAGCTGATGATATCCAGAACGAAGATCGATCTTTGAAAAGAATTGTGCTCCTTACAACTGGTCAAATAGGTCATCAATGCGAGGTAGCGGATACCTATTCTTGATAGTGACATGATTCAATTCTCGGTAGTCGATACAAAGTCGCATACTCCCGTCTTTCTCCTTTACGAATAACACAGGAGCACCCCAAGGAGATGTACTAGGACGAATAAAATCGATATCCAATAACTCCTGTAGTTGAACCTTTAACTCCTGAAATTCAATAGGAGCCATTCGATATGGGATTTTAGAAATGGACTTTGTACCAGGTTCAAGGTCAATAAAGAATTCATCTTCACGTTCTGGGGGTAGACCGGGAAGTTCTTCAGGAAATACGTCAGGAAATTCACTAACAACAGAAATATTATTCAAATCTGACGTGTTTTTGTTCAAGTCCATAACATGGGCTATGAAAGCTTGACATCTGTTTTTCAATAAACGAATGGCTTTATGGCTTGATATGACAGCGATTGATTTTAGTGGGTTGGTTGCTTGAATTCGCATAACAGGTTGGTTAGGAATATGAAAACTAACAACCTTACGAAAACAATCAATTTTGACATGATGAGTTGTTAACCAATCAATTCCTAAAATCACATCAAAAGCAAGTATCTTTAAAGAGATAAGGTCAACAGGTAATGTGATTGTGCCAACTTGGATTAAGCAAGATTTATAAACTGTAGATGTAATTAAAGTTTCTCCTAACGGAGTCTCCACAGATAGGTTAAGGTCTAATTTCTCCGGAGTCAAGTTTAAACGTTGAGCACAAGCAGGAGAGATAAAAGAATGGGTAGAACCAGTATCTAATAAGGTACAAACTTCACAAGAGTTTATGATTAGCTTACTCGTGATTACCTCATTTGGGTTCCTCGCGTTTTGGGTAGTCACGACAAACGCCTTTCCAGGAACCATGGACTTTGACTTGTCCGGAACAACCTTCGGAGTCACTATCCCCGTTAAACTTGGTTTCGCAATAAGACAATCTTTAGCTATATGACCTTCCTTTCCACAGTTATAACATACCTTGAACTGTTGTGGGTAGTTTGGGCTGATGTGTCCCTCCTTCCCGCATTTGTAATAAACGACCGGTGCTCGTTCTCCTCCCCTAAAAGCAGTTGATGTTTGTCCTGACGTCTTCACGTTATCATTGTTGTACATTCTCTTCTTGAAATCTCCTCCTGACTCGCTCCTTCTATTATCACGGCCACGATAACCACCAGAGTGGTTACCGCTTTTGTCCGAATATTTTCCTCCCTGCTAGTTTTCATTGCTTCGATGACTGCCGCCACCGGTATGACCCTGGTTGTGGTCCCTCGGTTGAACATACTCATTATCTTGCTCTAATAATTGAGCCATATTTACAACATCTGAATATAAATAAAATTTATGAGAGATAAGATATTGCCAAATCTCGAATTTTAGACCTCTCAGAAACATCATTGTCATTTGTTCCTCATTTTCGACCAAATGAGGTGCAAACCTGGATAACTCTGCAAACTTCGCCTCGTACTGGGACACCGTCATGCTGTTTTATTCCAGTCTGATAAACTTCACCTCCTTCATATGATAAATACTTTCAGGAAAGTAGTTGTCATTGAACAGTTTCTGAAATATTTCCCAGGACATGTTGAGTGCTTCAGGCTGGGTACGCTTCACAGACTTCCACCAATAGTCTGCCTCACCGCGGAACATAAAGGTGGCGAATGGAACTTTCTGTTCCTCCGTGCATCCCAAGACATCGAATATCTGGGTAATTTGCTTGACCCACGTTTCTGCCATGATCGGATCCAGCTTTTCCTTAAATTCTGGTGGTCCCAATTGTTTGAACTGATTAGCTGTGACAAACCGCGCGTTGTTATCATTTCCACCCGTATTCTGCACATGAGTCTCCCTCGTCTGATTTTGCATGAACTGCAAAAAGCTCCTAAACATTCCATCCTTCATCGTTTGCTCGGTAACGTTGTTTACAGGAGGAATATTGCCTTCCTGTTGCACGTTCCCCTAGGTGGTGATCAAAGGTGTCTCCACGATCTGATTTACTCTATTATTAACGTTCTTAGCTGCCATTCTTAAATACTGTCATAAAACAAGGGTTAATAGTCATGTCATATATTATCCCTATACTCTGACCGACCAAATAAACACCAAATAAACTTAGTCAGGTCATAATAGCGAAGGAATTTTCCGTCTCTCCCCTCCTAGTTCTTGTCTCACATCTCAGCCAGGGATCATATGCCTAAGCTTTGATACCAACTGTGACGCCCCCAAAATAGGTATACAACACCCATTCTGAGTCGCCAAATACATGGTACAAAAAAAGTAAACTACAACTTCAATAATACAATTGTCGTGCAAAATACGACAACACATACTGTGAGTTTAAATACAAACATTGTCTTCTAGACAATATCCACACTCAAATAAGTCCTCGTTACAATTATTAGAATACTATTTTACAGAAATAGTGAGGACTGATAAAACATCTTTCTAGAACCATCACTCCATACTCCGACTAGATCCTGCTATGTTCTCACCTCCTGAGAAGAAAAATGGAACAAAAAGGAAAAGGGTGAGCTCAACTAGCCTAGTAAAAAATATTATGACTAAGATAATATACAACAAATTATCATTAGTATTCAACAGGGAAAAATCTGATAGAATATATTCGACAATAAGTTTTAGATCAACAACTGCAGCGAAAACAGCAAACCATTAGAAGAGTCAAGTAGAGAATGAATTCTACTAACTTCTAAGATTTAAAAGCTCATCATCAATATTTTATCCCTGTAACATCAATTAATAATTATCTTTAACCAAATATTCATCTTTGCACTACAGGCTAAAGATATTCATTTGTATCACCAGTCAGTGATATTCATCTCAACACCTGTTCATCTTTGCACTATAGGCCACAGATATTCATCAGGTAATCATACATCTTTGCACTACAGGCCAAAGATATTCAGTAATATCATCATTTAGGACTGAGGATGATGAAAAATATCTTAAAGAAAACGAATCCAGTGAGACAGAATGACAAATAGTAAGGATTCGTATAACAGTTTATCCAAGATCAATAATACTTCATAATAATCAATTGTGAAGCAGAATTCAAAAATAAAGATCAAAACTTGGATACAATCAAAGATAGTAACCATAATAGACATCTTGAAAAAAAGGAAAAATTTTATTTTTCGGTGAATAGTGTCGTATTCGTGAATAGTGTCGTATACGTGAATAGTGTCGTATACGTGTATAGTAATCCCGACACAAAAAGTTCCAAATTTGATAAAAAATACTCATATCAATATTTCAGCATAATGATATTGAAGAAAATAATATCATTTAAGAAAAAAATAATATCCCTTACTTTAAAATATCAGTACTTCTGTGAGGAATATCGGTATAAAGCTGAAGAAAACTTGTACTGATTAATAGAAACTCACAAAGTATCTAAATACTTTCAAAATACACTCAATAATCTAGAGAGATAAAAAGAGAAAACTTGTTTTTGGTGTGATTTTCAATTCTAACTTAGCCCTCTATTTATAGGAAAATGTTAACACGCCGAAGCAGACTTAACCTGCAACCTGATGGTTTTACCTGCTACTATTTCCACCCACCACATTTGAATAAAAATCTCAACACATTTTCACCAACCAAAAGTGGGGCCCACCAATTCAAGAATTTTCTGCCAAAATGACAATTTCGCAGCTTCTATAATTTCTGAACTAGTCATCTCGTAAAATTCATAACAAATCATACGTTCATTTTTAACGGTTCAAAATTTGTGGACATATACTCAACTTATATATGAATAACATATCCAAAAATTACCACGATCCAACGGTCGGATTAAAAATTATAACTCTTGCAATATTTCTCAAAAATCTTGATTTGATTTTTAATACCTCCATTCCGATAAAAATATTGATAAAACACCTCAACATTAACTCCTTCATTTTTAACCACAATAAATATATCCAACATTTATATCCACATAAAATAAATATTTTCTTATCATATGAATCAATAATTAATTATTCACAAATAATATTACAGAATCACATTTATGGCAACCAGATCGTTCCCAGGAAAGAGGGGGCTTTCCAATAAGGATTTCTCCTTACTAGTGCGCAATTAGATGACCAAACATCTCCTTAGACAGAACTTTCTAGACATTGCCAATAATACTATCTAATAATATTATTTAAATAATATGAATTATTGATCTGATAATGAAAAATATTGTGCAGCAGCAATTATTGAAATAACAATAATATAAAATATCAATGCAGCAATTATTGAATCAATAAAATAAAATATTGAACGGTAACTACTGTAATAATTATTGAGTAGTGCCTTCTTACGTAAGAATCAATAATTGGTGCAATACCGTGTGCTACTGTATTTTAACCACCAGGTATTCCAACAGTATTAACGGTAACAACTATGCCGTTAATTATAAACAACTTATACTTGTCGTTTTCTTCATCCAATCGCTTTCCGTTATGGGGCCCACACAAAGCTGCGCCGTCGTATGAATATTCCCCGACAGCAAGAATATTCCACGACCAAACGAATATTCACGGACCAAAAATGAATATTTTATAACCACTTGCTTATTTAAAATATTTGTGTATTTTACCCATAACTAACTACATTAATCAAATCAACCCTTTCTATTTCAAAATAATAAATAGAGAAAATTTAATTTCATTTATTAATAAGTTGGAGTCTTACAGCCAACTATAATCTTGTATCACTTCAGTATGTGAAAGGCTTACCGACGATATGCCCATCAGATTGAGAAAGACTCCAGATCCCAGTGAGAAGGCTATAGCCTCAAATAAGCCAATGCCAACTGCTAAAAGTAAAGCTGCAGACACAGAGGATAACTGCTTCCTTTTAGCCACACCATCAAAAGGTTTAACATTGGTAACTACTTCATAACCCTCTTCTGCATGACAGCATCACAAAATTACAGATGAAAGTTTAGAACACTGATGGGAATCAGAAATCCGAAACAGTAATGCTTTATACATCAGGTTTACTTCACCTAAGGAGGAAACTAAGCTTGCATTTTTTGTAATGTCTTCAGCCACAAAAGAAGTAGCAACACTGAGGAGAGGAATATTAAATATCTTTGAGATAATATTAAAGATTGATATGGAAACACCAGCTGAAGCCAACTCCACGGGGCCTACAAACATAATACAAAAGTGTTAGAGATTCAAATATCTCAGTAACTTGAGGAAAAGCAAAATCAGATCCATGAGAAAGGCTTCACATTTTGAACTTGACAGATACAAATGTCAAACGAGATTAGTTTCTTAAATATTAGTATAAAAGAACTAACAAAGCTTAAAAAAATAAAACAACTATAAATTACACCTTTATAGTTTTTGCTTTTCAGGTCCAAAAACTACTCATTAAGCCTCAGAAGCCTGTTCTGTATCTATAAACCAACCCAATTCCTTACTTTTCTTTTTTTAATTATATGATACGACATAATCATGTCAGATATGTCATTACTAAAATGGATTAAAAGACCCAATCTTTCCTGAAAAGCAAATTTCCAAGCCACATACGTATAGGTCTATGCCTAGTACAAACCTAGAGTTGTCATAATTTGAATCAACAATTGTTGCATCAAGTATTTAATTAAAATCCAATATTAACTTATAATCTTTAACCACATGAAGGCTGATGCAACAAGACAGCCACTCGCTAATATGACCACCAAATTTCATATGGAATGTAGTGGAGTCTGAAAAACTACTGACGACCAAATCATGTTGATGAGCTGAACTTCAAAAATGTAACACATACATAAACTTTAAGCCCCCAAGCATCCAAGAATGACGTAGATAATCAGAAAAATTACAAAAAATCATGAACAAAATTTTTCCCTCCCTCCTATAACCAACACTGCCAAAATTTTTATATGCAAATAAAAAAACACTAGGAGAATCATAGATTGTTCAGAAAGTCTCTGCAATATTGATTGTAGTTTAAATCAAATCACCACCTACTTACCTAATCTACCAACATAAGCCGTCTCCATCAGTTGTGAAAAGGGTTCAATAGCCTGTCCAGCAATTGCTGGCAGGGACATCATAATGAGCTCACGTTTGAGATCTTGAGGATGTGATGTAGTAGTAGGATTTCCTGTCAACTCATCCTTAATTTTCTCAGATGTTTCTGAAGAAGAAATCCCCATCAACTCACTGTAAACAAAATGAGATCATTGATAACTTGATGGAAATCAATTATTAAACTACAGTGAACCCATAAAATTGATTCCGACTAAACAAATAAACTCTAAGCAAGTCATATTGTTTGTATTTTATTTCAATAGAAAAGAAAAAAATTGTGTTTGCAAATATTTGTATATGCATATATCAAAATGTTGTACCTCAACAAGCTTATAAAGCTTGTACATATTTTCAACATATTCAACAACTGTCAATTCATTATTGATATCTGCATAATCAATGTCAACAATTTGCTCCTTTGGTTTCTTAGTCAACCCACAAGCAGCCTGCAATACGGAATTAAAATTAGAAACCTACGAGAAAAAACCCTGGCATAATAATTTAAGAGTTTTTAAGGACATAAAAATAAGAATTTGTCAACCCCAGTTTAAAAAAATCACATAAAATTCAAATCTTTAAAAGCCCTTTTCAGCATTTAATCAGAATCTACATCTACCCAATCTTTGATGCCTTACCTAAAATCCCCAATTGGGTAGATTTAGAAATTACCCACAATTTTCAAATCCCAAAAGACAAATTCAAACAGGAAAAATAATCCAAAACAGGCATTTCCTGACCCTCAAAAAAGTTAATGAATTAGGCAATAAATGAGGAGATATAGAACATTAAAACTTTCAAAAACATATAAATAACGTAAAAAATAAATAAGAGAAAAAGAAACATACAGTTACATGCTAAGGAAATAGACAAAACTGCAAGGAACAAAACATGATTTCCTTCATACGATTAGAGGCCAATTACAATTGCAGTTTTGCCTATTTACGAAGCACATACAAGCACTTTAAAAGAAGAAGATTTGAATTCAATGTATACAGAACAAGCACACGCAAAATTCAACACCAAATTACAGTAGAAAAGGTATTTACCTGAGAATTTAGTATTGATGAGCTGTCCGTTTTACAGAATGAAGTAAGCATTGGAATTTATAAACTTCATGATGAATCTGAACCAAACAAAGACCCCGATATTAATCTAATTCAAATAAAAACATAGCCTTAAAATTATTGCACAAAAATACTTTAATAAAAATAAAAAGTTCACTTTTGGCCTTAAGAAGAATAAGAAGCAATCGATCTACCATCTTAAGTACCGATTGCGAGTGAAGAATTAGCTAGGCTTTACCTTTTTTGCAATTTTTTTTGGCGGAATTAAGAAATTGAGATTAGATCATAATCACCTTTCTACAAATCGGCACTAAGATGGTAGATCGACAGTGACACAAAGGGGAGAGAGGATTGGCTTCAACAGTAGGTTGTGAAACGAAGGATTAGAGAGTTGGATAAAAAAAACTGGGAAATGGGGGATTTGTGCTCGACTGAATGTATTTTCTTATTTGAGGGGGGTGTAAATATAGTTTCCCCGTTCTACTCGGCCTCGATTTATAAATAACTCATTGAATTGAATTTTTTTTTATTCGAGTCATTGAACTACATTTTTTTTTACAAACCGTTATAAATTCCGTTAAATTGTTTGAATTTAGACGGAAAAATTACAGGAGTTGCCACGTGAGAGATAGAAACCCATTTTTGTCAGACATTTGTCTGTGTGGCATGCCTAGATGGAAAACTTGTATAAATTTAATGCTAAATTAATCAAAATCAAATAAATAAAATAAAACAATGCATTCAAAATAAAAGTACAATAAAAATATTTTTTTAAATTTTATTTTAATCATCATGAATATTTGTATAATTTTAAATAAATTATAAAAATTACACATAATTATATAATTTTCTTTTAATTTAAATAGCTCATTAAATTCATTAATTTAATTAACCTCTCTTCAGATAAAATTAAAATTAGTAATAAAACATATAAATATCTGACATGTTACTGTATTAAGATATATTATATATATTATTAAAATAAAAAAAAATTGGGTAAATTTTGAATTTGAGTAATGTCTTTAATATTATTCATAAGTATTTTATAATAAGCAACAATTAAAAATTAAAATTTATAAAAATAAATTCAAACTTCAAAAATATAACTAAAATTTTGAAAATTAATTATTATTTTTATTTTTGAAAACTAATATAATTATTATTAATATTATGAAATCATTAAATAAATATTAAATATATTAACAAATACTTAAAGTAATTAAAAATATATTAACAAATAAGTAAAGTAATTAACAAATATATTAACAAATAAGTAACGTATGAAGTGTTTCAAAAAAAAAAAGAGTAACGTATGAAGTATCAGAAGGTCAGAAGGAAAAAAACGATCTTCAAGCAATCGGATGGAGAAATCGCAAATATAAGAAATCGGAAGCAATCGGATGTAGATTGACAAATACATCTATGAAAGAAAAAAACGATCTGGAAGTATATGTTACAGATCTGGATGTAGATCTTCAAAACAGAGGAGAAATCGGAAGTATCAGAAGTTCAGATCTGAATCTTGGTTTTACAGATCTGGATCTAAATAGACTTGATTAAAAGGCCTCTCCTTCTTATACTTTCTTCAAATCCTTCTGGGTTGTTAGATTTGCTTTAATTTTGATTTTGATGAGTTTCAGATTAAATACTGCTTTCATATTTGTGGTGAAGATGAGTTTTAGATTTGATGAGTTTCAAAAGTACTCCTTTCATATTTTGATAAGTTTCAGATTTGCTTTAATTTTGATTTTTGATGAATTTCAGATTACGAATTATATTTGGATTTATGGTGAAGAAGATGATGAATTAAATTTGAATTTGGATTTGTGATGAAGATGAATTCAGATTTGGATTTGTGGTGGAGAAGATGAATTATATTAGATAATTTTGTATCTTTAAAGCTAACTTCAAATATTTAAAAATTAAATAAAAATGTATTCATTAATTTTATATAAATACATTTATAAAAATTATACATTAATATATTTTTTATTAATTAATATATTTTTTTATAAATTTAATTATTTATTATTTTTAAAAATGAGAGAATTCAAGTTTGAAAATTAAAAAAATTTAAAATAAAGTTATTTTATTATTATTATTATTAAAAAAAATTCACGCTGGATCTTATATTTCACATAAGCATTGTCATGTAGACTTTCCGTTAACTTTTAACACTTTTAGACAAAAATTTGAATTTTTGTAAAAAAATTATAGTCTAATGAGTTGACTGTAAAAAAACTCAGTCTAATGATGTATTTGTAAACCGAGGTCGAGTAGAGTGAGTAAATATGTATTTAACCCTCTGAGAGGGTGAAAATTGAGGGAGAGGGCAGGTGTGAAAATAATGGGGGAACATATTTCGCAGATAATTTTATTTTGATTTATACTCTTATAGCAACGGTATTTATTATTTTAAAAAATTTAATCTATTTATATATAATACAATTAATATTCACTATAATTAATTTTAAAAAACTTATTTTAATAAAATAGTGACTAATTTTATCTCTCGCAAAAAATCTCTCACAAATAATATATAGTGAGTAGGGGTGTTCAAAATTTTTGGTCTTTTCGGTTTTTTACTGAACCGGTTGATTCCGATACCGGTGGTACCAATTTTTTTCGGTACCAATTTTTCGGTATTTTAACACTTTTCGGTACCGGTAGCGGTAATGACTTTTTTGAATTCGGTAAAAACTGAAATACTGAAATTTAATAATTTAATAATTAATAGTTAATGTTTTGTAATTTTATATATTAAATAATTTTTTTTATATATTAATAATTTCTATATAATAGTAGTTTTATTAATTTTTTTATATATATTAATAATGTTTTGTAGTTTTATTTTATATATTAATTATTATTAATAGTTAATGATTTCTTAGTTTTTAAAAAAATTAATATTATATAAAAAAATTATTTAATTATTATTAATAATTATATATATTACCATGCGGTATAAATGAAAATTGAACCGAAAAAATCGGTACCGATTTTGTACCGAACTGGTAATTCGGTACCGATTTCGGTTCTTGCTTTTTCAGTAATTTCGAATCGGTACCGGTTCAATATTTTTGGTACAGGTTCGGTTTTTTACCGATGAGCACCCTTAATAGTGGGTAATAATTTCTTCATTAACAATATTTTTCTTCGTAAATTTTTATCAAAAATTGGCGCTAAACATCCTTCTATCATTTCAATTTTACGAAAGAAAAAAAATCTAAATTATGAAGGATGTTTCCTTCAGAATAACTATATTGTCACTAATTTTTTCCCTTTCATTGTTCCCTTGCTAGAAAACTCCTCATGTGACAAATTTGTATTCACTACATCCTTAATTTCTTGTAGTGAACCAACGCCACTTTAAAAAATATTTTTTTTAAAAACGAATTTTAAAAAAAAATTATCTTAATTTTGTTTAAAACGATTTTATTTTTTAAAAGAAATTTAAAAAAAATAAAAATGTGATCCAATGCCAAACTAACTGGCATTGTAACTTTTTTAAAGTTTTTTTATAAAGCAAATTTGTAAAAAAGAAGAGTAAGGTGTAACATCACTTTAACTGTTATTGGAATCTTTTTTTTTTAAAAAATTTCTTTGATCTCTTGTACTTGTTTACAAATGTCAATATTTTTTTATGTTTATTCTCTATCATTGCGTTGGAAATGAAGGAGTATATAAGACTTCAGCTATAAAAAAATAAAAATAAAAATTATAACGCCAATTAAAGTGACGTTGCATCTTACTCTTCTTTTTTATAAATTTGGTTTTTTTTAAAAATAAATAAAAT
The DNA here is from genome assembly GCA_016801055.1 of Panax notoginseng. Taxonomy (NCBI): domain Eukaryota; kingdom Viridiplantae; phylum Streptophyta; class Magnoliopsida; order Apiales; family Araliaceae; genus Panax; species Panax notoginseng. The sequence goes on from CM029012.1 coordinate 8,092,331, forward strand.
AAGGATAAAATTGATATTACATTAATATGGATCAAACTAACTTATTAGGAATGACTTATAAGTCATTTTTAAATAACTTTATTCTATTTTAGTTCATAAAACATAATAAATTTTTATTCATCTTTTATGTTTTCTCTTAGACCTGATAGTATTATAATTTAATTTTATAATATATTTGGAAAAAAGGTAAAAGGAGAACTAGGAATAGCTAGGGGTATATCATTACTATTCTTCTTTTTATGTTTTATTTTTGGACTTAAAAATATGTTCATGATTTAAGTTACTCCCCCCGTCTAAAAATAAAAGTTCTTATTATTTTATGTAATCTCAAGTTAAATATTTACTTATATTAAATAATCTATTTCTTTTACAATAATTTGTGCGTAATATCCTTAGTATTAAATGTCATATTTTTATTATTTATAAATATTTATATTTATATAAATATTTATAAATAAACTATAATGGCTCATTGGTAGCTTAACGGCCTAATAAACCATAGGTCTTAGGTTCGAAAATTAGCTGTGATATTTTTGCTTCTTATGTTATATTTTTTGTGTATTAGATAAATTCTATTACCATCTATATATATATATACCCATCTTAAATCTCCACATTAAACTAAATATATATAAAGTAACTATGAATATTTTCACACACACACACACACACACACACACATATATATATATATTAGTATTATTATAATTATCTTAATTTAAGGCAACATTATGTTATATATATATATATATATATATATATATATATATATATATACCCATATTAAATCTCCACATTAAACTAAATATATATAAAGTAACTATGAATATATATATAACGTAACTATGAATATTTTCACACACACACACACACACACACACACACACACACACACACACACACATATATATATATATATATATATATATTAGTATTATTATAATTATCTTAATTTAAGGCAACATTATGTTAGGTTTGTAATATTCATGGACGCAATCAAATTACATAAAATAAGCGAAAACGTGAAAAATCAAAGTTTTAAAATTTTACAAACCATATACCCGGATCATCCTTTATGCACAATTATTAATTAAACGAAAAGATAAAGAATGAGAATCATACCCTTGAAGATTCGAGCTTCCTCAGGTACAAGTTCATCTCCAATCCTTTTCGCGTTCAACTTGAATCCACCGGGTTTGGTTCCTTCCTTTGATCAACGTTAGCCACCCAAGTGTTTGGCCTCTATAGGTGATCCACCAAGGAAGAAGAAAGATTCAAGAAAATGGTGTTTGACAAAACCCTAGTTTTTTTATCTCTCATAGAAAAAGGCGTACTCTCCAACAATTAGAATCATATCTGTTGTGAAAAAGGCAACAACCACTCTACACCCATAATAAGACTCCTCTTATTTATAGATGTAGGCAACCCTCCTTAACAATTAAGGAATTGGGCTTTATTTTAATTAATTAAACTCCTTTAATTAATTAGGCTTCTTATCTTATTATGAACAATTAATTAAATTTTTTAATTAATTAGCCTCCTAATCTTATTAGAATAAATGAGAGTACTAATATTAAATTAATTTTTAACTCTTTAGAAATTAAAATAATAATAATTATAATAATATTAATTAGACACCTCTTATTAATTTATATATTTAATATTTCCAAAATATTAAATAATAAATATTAAGCTATTTAATTTATTCTATCACCATAGATTAAATTAAATACACTTAACATATTATTACGATTACACCATTAACTTCTTAAATAATTATTCTTCCTTTTATGGTGTGACCCTTTAGGTTCTCCATATTAAACCGGTTGTGAATAAATCAATTAGAACAATTCTAATCTTATTTAAATAAATAAATTAAAATATTAATTTATTTAAATAAATAATATTTATTCTACAATAGGGATAAGTCTCCCTAGCGATTAACGACTTTCCAGATAATATAGATTTCAACATTAATCATAAAAGAACCTTTGAATAAATAGTTACCGTACAATTCAATCCTTCCACCATACAATGTCCCAATTAAATATAAACATGGAATTACTGTCAAGTCTTATTTTATTTAATTATATATTTTTGGATTCTTAAATGTACAACTCCAAATAATGCAAATTAGAAACTCCTTTCTAATTTCATTATGCCTTGGCCAAGGACTACTAGGTTGTCATTTATCGAATCACATATGACATTTCTCTTCTTTTACTAGAAGTGGTAGATTCTTTATTGATCATACATTATCTCCATGTACAACTTATTATACCCAAGCATACCCTTTGATATACCCTAAGGGTCTTAAGGAATAAGTCAAAGTATAACTCATCATACACAAGATACTATGATGATCTCAAGTTCAAGGATCACTTGTACTACTATCACTATAGGAATTTCTATTGACAGGCAAGTAAAACTCCATTAGGTATTCCTTAGCAAGCCACGTTCAGTGAACTTATTCTCTAATAAGCACCTACTTACTTGCTTTAGTGTCTCCACACAAATGATCATGAGATCAATCATCCGCATCCAATGAGCAAGCAACGTATGTACCAATCTATCTGGATTCACTAATCCTCAATTTAGTAATCCAACGATTGAGAACTATTTTAGTTTTAAACTTTCTAAGAATTTAGATCTCATTAGAATGATCATTATCATTATTCTAAAAGCATTGCTTAAAACTATGAGTTTATCACATATTATAAAACAGCATCATGTAGACAATTAAAAGCCTTTAATAAATTAATACTTTTTATTAATAAATGAATAAGATTGTTACAAAGTATATGCTTTATCATCAAACATGATTGGCTTGTGTGCATACTACTTTCAATCTCCCACTTGCACTAAAGTCAATCGTCATGGTATTTCATACCCTTCTTCTCTAAGTGACGATTATCCTGCTGTTGGATAAGCTTTAGTTACTGGATATGTAATGTTGTTCTTGATAATCCACTATCTCTATAGTGATTTCCCATCTTTCAATGATTCTTTTAATCAAATGAAAGTGCCACAACACATGTTTAGATCCAAGATGAGACTTAGGAACTATTTCTAGTTCTGTAATGAACTTTTTATCTAAACAATCAACTTGCAGTTTCATTTATAGCTATATACTTTGTCTTTATCACTAAACCAACAACTCTTTACTGTTTGGAACCTTTCTAATTTCACTGTACCACCGTTCAAGGTAACGCTTTATCTTAAAGTAGATTTTCTGTCATCTTGGTCTGTCTGAAAAACTTGAGTTTGTTAAGCCCTCTAGTTTTAATTTAGACCCGCCATGAATATGATCACATCCTTAGTGCCAGTTAAGTACTTTAAGATATTTTTTACTGACTCATAGTGAACCTCTTCAGAATATGACTGATCAACATCAGGTCTCGTACATTTCATTGCATACATGATAGTTACTCATGCGATCTCTCTTTTATGAGTCTATGGTGACTATTAAGAGAGATACACTCCATGACTCATCAACATGAGACATCTCTTAGAGTTTGCCATGCTAAACGACTTTAGCATCAAATGAATGTACGTTCCGTGGGTTATGTCGAGCATTCTCTCAAATCTATTCGTATAGATTTGTATCCCCAATTAAGATACTCTTCTAAAATCATTCGTGGAGGAATGTTTAGACAACTTTTTGTTTACTGATTCTAGCATTGGCATGTCATTCCTTATCCGTAATATATCAACATATAATACTAGGAATGTCACGACACTCCCACTGACCCTTTTATACACACAAGGTTCATTCTTGTTTTTTATAAAATCAAACTCTTTTAATTGTCTCATTAAAACGAATATTCCATTTTTGAGAAGCTTGCTTCAATCTATTTCTCTGAGTGTCTATAACTCTTACCTCATCGTATGTAACTGGATCATCATCTTCTATGATTTGTACCTCATCATCATCATCTATGATGAATCCATACCTCCTAGGTATCTTCAGTACTATTCCAGATTTACGATTTGGTTATGGTACAATAGGTCTATCTACAAGCTTCTCTTATTTGACTTATAGTGTTTTGTGGTTCTTGAACTCTTCAAGATCTATTATCCTCCCACTAGCCCCTTAAATGATAAACATCTTTATCTTAGAAGGTAGTATATTTCGCAACAAACACCTTTTGTTAAGTAGGATTATAGAACATATACCCTAACCTTACTTTAGGATGTCCCACAAATCTGTACTTGTCAAATCTTGTCCCAAGCTTATCCTTTGAAACTTTTTCACGTAAGCTGGACAACCCTTTATCTTAACATACTTAAGATTATGAATCCTCCCTGTCCATAACTTTTATGAAGTCTTGGGGCTGGATTTTGAGGTTACCTTTTCGTAGATATGCAGCCATTTCTAGGACATGGCCCTAGAAGGATACTAGAATGTCGGTAAAATTATTATGGACCGCACCATGCCCAACAAGGTATGATTTTTCTTTTCAGATACATCAATCAATTATTGCGTATCAGGAGGCATCCATTATGAGAAAATTATTTGAGATGATGTAGAAACTTATTGTACAAGTATTTATTCCTTGATCTAATCAAAGAATCTTAATACTTTGCCAATTTGTTTCACTTCTAAATTCGTTGAACCATTCAAATAATTCACACTTGTATTTCAGCAAATACACACATTCAACTCTTTGAATGATCATCTCCTTTTCTTATACTAGTTTGTTCAATTTGTAAAATATATTTTTATGTAAGTCAAGTACACCAAATCCATTAAGTAATATTTTAGTTCTATAAAAACATTATTATTATAAATAGAACAACAATTGTTCTTAATTATAATACCAAAATTTTTTATTGTCCAATAATAAAATAGAAATAATATTTCTAACAAGAACTGGAATACAATAACAACTTATTGACTTAATAGATTTGCCCGTAGGCATTTCTAAACTATAAGTTTCTATGGCTAATGTGGCAACCTTTGCTTCATTTTTCACACATAGGACTACTTATATTTGTTTAGCTTTCTACTTCTACTTGGTCCCTTCATAAATCTATATTTATAATAACCAAAGTCGGTATCCAATACCCAAGTAGAACCTTGACTTAATTTATTTCAATCATGAACAAAATAATATTTGTAACTGAAACTTCACTAAGCTTCTTCTAGTTATCCTCTGCAAGATTCTTCTTGCAGTTTCTTTCTAGTGTCCAGGCTTATTACAGTGGAAGCAAACTCCTTTGCTATCTGTATCAGTTTTATTCTTATTATCCTTTATTTTTGCCTTTCTATTTACCTTCTTTGAATCGTTCTTCTTTTCAGAAGATCCTTTGGCCCCTACCAATAAGACATGGTCTTTCTTGGTTGGAAAGTGACTCTCAACATTTTTCAACATGTTAAGCAAATCAGCGAGGCTGATATCTAGCTTGTTCATATGAAAAATTCACAACAATTGTGAAAGGAGTCAGGGAGTGAGTGCAAGATCAAATCTTGGCTCAACTCTCCATCCATGACAAAACTTGTTATCCTAATTGATCAATCAAATTGATAATGTTAAGGGCTTTTATCTGTACTGTAGTGTCATCGGTCATTCTAGATCGGAAGAGCTCCATAGATATCTGATATCTATCAGTCCTACTTTCCTCACCATCAACTACTTGATGTGTAGGAATATAGTAGAAGCATCCATAGTTTCATGCTGACGCTGAAGCACGTTACTCATGGATGCGAGCATGATGCATTGAGCCAACTGTGCATCATCTTGTCATTTTCTAAAAGTAACAATCTTTCCTCAGAGGCATTGTCTGTAACCTTTGCAGGGATAGGCGTATTAAGGACATAAGATAGCTTTTCAGCCATGAGAACTATTCTCAAATTCCTTAACCAATCCAAATAATTTGGTCCGATTAATTTAGCATCTAATATGCTTCGCAGTGATAGTAATTTAGAAATTATAAAATTCTGTAAATGAATTTATAATTAACAACGTTTTAGCATACATTCTTTTATTAATTACCAAAATAAATTAGGTCGTGTTTTAAATTGGTATCTCCCACTATTTTTATCAAACTATATTACCCTCACTTATATAGTTCGACAAAATCTAATTAAAGATTTGCTAGTGAGAATAAGGATCTCATTTCAAATGTATATAGCCTTGTGTATGCACAACAAACTATATATAAATAAATAGGTAGACAACTCTTGTCAATTAGATCAACTATGTAACTCCTTGTATTTTGCCTCTTAAATCATAATGGTCAAGTGTGTGCACATCCGAACTAAAATGATTTAAGTTAAGTCAGACCCAACATTTCCATATAAGTGAAGAGAATACTACAGCCCTTGTGTGTGCACAACAAAGCAGTAATGTTTAATTCCTTATAAACATCATATGTAATAAAAACAACATCTTAAATATTTAATACTTGCCTTGTGTGTGCACAACAAACTCATATTAAATATTCAATACTCTATTATTTCTATCATGCTAGAAGGCGACGTTCGATATTCCAAATATCTTTGAATGTTACAACTTAATATAAAATATTTGAGGGGTTTGTTATTAATTTATCTCATCTTGTTTAGCGCGCATGCACATAAATATATAAAATACGCGTCATATTAATTAACATGCAAAGCATGTTTGCATAATATATAATATATATAGTATAAGCATGCACATATAGAATACTATATTCTACCTGGATTGATTATGGACTTTTATTCTAGTTTGGTTCACTAGAGCCATGAAGTGAACCAAAAGGTCAAACCCTAGGGGTGCAAGAATTAATATTTAAATATAACTATTATATTTAAACCCGGGCTCCATTACAAACGGATCTTCAAGCGCTCCATGCTTCTTGATCTCCAATTCTTCAAAATTAATTCTAATTATTCCTATTACAAAACTATTTAAAATAAATAGAAACCTTGATCAACAGTCAAGGGGAAGTACATAGGAGAGAGTTAGAATTTACATTAAGAAAAAATTAGAGAAGACGAGGTACGCAGACCCCATTTAATAAAATTCATACATTCATGCATCCAATTAAAATAAAATCCAATCACATTGGTCAATAGTCCATAATCAATCCCATTTATTATCATACACATCATCATATGCATTAATAAATAACATTCATCTCATGAATAATTAACATTCAATATATATATATATTGATATCATTTAATGGACAAATTTAGTTAGCATAAAATCTAATTTTGAATCAAAATAAAATCTTTTATTTTAATCCAAATTTAAATCAAAATAAACTCCTTTTATTTTAATTTATCTAATTTTGAATAAAATAAACTATTTTATTTTAATCAAAATCTTTAATCAAAATAAACTTATTTTATTTTAATTATTTATGGAATCCAATTCCAAGTAAAAAGAAATTCTTTTATTAAAGGAAACACGGATTCTTATTCCTATTCACAAATAAACTCCTTTATTTTGAATAATATGAAATCTTATTCCATATCTAAATAAACTCCTTTATTTAAGGAAATACGGATTCTCTTTCCTATTCACAAATAAACTCTTTTATTTTGAATAATATGAAATCTTATTTCTTAACTAAATAAACTCATTTATTTAATGAAACATGAAATTCAATTTCAACTCTAATTAGTTAGCTTGAAATCCAATTTTAAAATTAAAATAAACTTTTTATTTTAATTATAAAATAATTAAGTTTATTATATATATATATATATATATATATATATATATATATATATATATATATATATATATAAAATAACCGAATGGTGTGGCATGTTAAAAAAATGATCCTGCACGTTAATCCTAATCTTATTAATACATAACTATTATATATACATATATATAAAAAAAAAACCCGTTAGTTTTCATATATAATAAAAACCGAACTAACAGCTGAATCCATATCTTTTAGGTGCAACACGAATCCATAAATTTAGTATATATTTTTAAAATGTTCCCGGAGCATTTGAATCTCCTGGTAACTTTTAAATAACAAAACATCCACGTGATGTCATATATTTACTATTAAAACTCATGTTAACTATTAACATGCACGTGATATCATATATATACTATTAAAACTTATGTTAACTATTAACATCCACGTGAACTCCTTAAAAGGATTTAGCGATTTTTTTTAATAAATTTTATACAACAAATTATGTCCAATTAAATTGTTATAAACACATATCAATATACATATCAAATAAGACTAATTAATAATTCGCATAAAGTTTGGCTCTGATGCCACTGTTAGGTTTGTAATATTCATCGACGCAATCAAATTGCATAAAATAAGCGAAAACGTGGAAAATCAGAGTTTTAAAATTTTACAAATCATATACCCGGATCATCCTTTATGCACAATTATTAATTAAATGAAAAGAAAAAGAATGAGAATCATACCCTTAAAGATTCGAGCTTCCTCAGGTACAAGTTTACCTCCAATCCTTTTCGCGTTCAACTTGAATCTACCGGGTTTGGTTCCTTCCTTTGATCAGCGTTAGCCACCCAAGCATTTGGCATCTAGAGGTGATCCACCAAGGAAGAAAAAAGATTCAAGAAGACGAGTGCTTGGCAAAATCCTAATTTTTCTATCTCTCATAGAAAAAGGCGTACTCTCCAACAATTGAAATCACGTATGTTGTGAAAAAGTCAACAACCATTCTACACCGATGTTGGCAATCCTCCTTAACAATTAAGGAATTGGACTTTATTTTAATTAATTAAACTCCTTTAATTAATTATGCTCCTAATCTTATTAAGAATAATTAATTAAATTTTTTAATTAATTAGCCTCCTAATCTTATTAGGAATAAATGAGAGTACTAATATTAAATTAATTTCCAACTCTTTAGAAATTAAAATAATAATAATTGTAATAATATTAATAAGACCCCTCTTATTAATTTATATATTTAATATTTCCAAAATATTAAATAATAAATATTAAGTTATTTAATTTATTCTATCACCATAGATTAAATTAAATACACTTAACATATTATTACGATTATGCCATTAACTTCTTAAATAATTATTCTTTCTTTTATGGTGTGACCCTTTAGGTTCTTCATATTAAACCGGTTGTGAATAAATCAATTAGAACAATTCTAATCTTATTTAAATAAATAAATTAAAATATTAATTTATTTAAATAAATTATATTTATTCTACAATAGGGATAAACCTTCCTAGAAATTAACGACTTTCTAAATAATATAGATTTTAACATTAATCATAAAAGAGCCTTTGAGTAAATAGTTACCATACAATTCAATCCTTCCACCATACAATGTCCCAATTAAATATAAGACATGGAATTACTGCCAAGTCTTATTTTATTTAATTATATGTTTTTCGATTCTTAAATGCACAACTCCAAATAATACAAATTAGAAACTCCTTTCTAATTTCATTATGCCTTGGCCAAGGACTACTGGGTTGTCATTTATCGAATCACATAAGACATTTCTCTTCTTTTACTAGAAGTGGTAGATTCTTTATTGATCATACATTATATCCACGTACAACTTATTATACCCAAGCATACCCTTTGATATACCCTAAGGGTCTTAAAGAATAAGTCAAAGTATAACTCATCATACACAAGATACTATGATGATCTCAAGTTCAAGGATCACTTGTACTACTATCACTACAGGAATTTCTATTGACAGACAAGTAAAACTCCATTAGGTATTCCTTAGCGAGCCACGTTCAATGAACTTATTCTCTAATAAGCACCTACTTACTTGCTTTAGTATCTCAAGACAAATGATCATGAGATCAATCATACTCATCCAATGAGCAAGCAACGTATGTACCAATTTATCCGGATTCGCTAATCCCCAATTTAGTAATCCAACGATTGGGAACTATTTTAGTTTTAAGCTTTCTAGGAATTTAGATCTCATTAGAATGATCATCATCATTATTCTAAAAGCATTGCTTAAAACTATGGGTTTATCACATATTATAAAACAGCATCATGTAGATAATTAAAAGCCTTTAATAAATTAATATTTTTTTTATTAATAAATGAATAAGATTGTTACAAAGTATATGCTTTATCATCAAACATGATTGGCTTGTGTGCATACTAATTTCACATTTTAATAGTCATTGCAAAAAGTTGTATAAAATATGCAACGAAAATAAAAATTATTGCCAATGAGTGTGGTCCATATTAGGCAACGAAATATTGTAACAAAAAAACTTTCGTTGCCCACGATGAGGAGAAATCAAGTGGTTAGAAATTTTGTAGCGAATTTTGTTTCCAAATTTTACAACTACTTATGAATTTCGTTGCAAAAAGTGAAAGCCTGACACAATCTGCAACGAAGGACAAGTTTCGTTGCTAAACATACACTTTTAGCAACGACTTATAAAGTCATTGCCTGAAAAATCATTACTAAAGCCCCATTTTTAGCAACAAAAAAACTTTTGTTGCCCACGATGACGGGAAAGCAAGTGGCCGAAAATTTTGCAACGAATTTCTTACGAAATTTTTTTCCGCCAATGAATTAGCAACGAAATTTTGCAACGACTTATGAATTTCATTGCAAAAAGTGAAAGCCTGACACAATCTGCAACGAAGGACAAATTTCGTTGCTAAACATATACTTTTAGCAACGACTTATAAAGTCGTTGCCCGAAAAATCGTTGCTAAAGGTCCATTTTTTTGTAGTGAGATGATACTGTGACAATAATTGAATCAATAATGTGAGATACTATGCAGTAATTACTGTTGTAATAATTAAGTAAAACTGAGTGACTTCTCACGTAAGCATCAATAATCAAAGATACTGTACAATACCATGTGTTACTATGCAACCACGCGTATTACTGTACTTTTATCACCGGGTATTTCAACAGTTAACGGTAAAAGTTTTGGCATTATTTTTATAAAAAATTATTTATATCGTTTTCTAACCCCGACAGTAATTTCGTTGTGGGGTCCACCAATGATTGTGTCGTCGTACGAATATTCTTTGGTAAAACAAATATTTCCCAACCAAACGAGTATTTTATGACAACTTGCTTACTTTGTAAAATTTAGAAATATTACTCACAACTATAACAGTATATCAAATCCACACCTTATTACTCAAAATTATATTTAGAGAAAATTAAATTTTTATTCATAAAAGTTGGGGTCTTACAAATATTATTAATCTCTTAATAAAATTTTAATCATTTATTATACTACTAAACACTTTATTCTAATTGTTTAACCTTTACTAATTACTTTACTTAACAACCATAAAATGCTATAAATATAATATCTCATCAAAAATTACAAAAATACCCTCCGTAAATCAAAATACAACATTTTTAGGATTTCCAAACATTAACATCACATTTTTACCATTTATTACATCACATAGCTAATTATTTCTATTTATCCACAACACAGCCATTTACATAAAAAATACCAAAATAGTTCAAAATTTTTTTCCTAGAATATGACAAGAAATGATCTCCAGAGGATCCCAAATTTTTTCAGAATTTTCTAACTTGATTTACTATTTTTAAAGCGCCTAAAACAGTTAGATCTTGCAACATTTTTCATAAATCGATTTTTTGTCCAAAAATCATGAAACTTTTAGGGTATACTCCCTTCATGATCCTCTACATCAAAATAAACTTTTACAATTTTTGGAGTTATATACCGAGAGCTATTCATGTTTACTTTTAAAAGAGTAATTTCTTGTAAAAGCCATAACTCTCATTCTACACATCCAAAACTGTTCATTCTTTTTATTAAATGTAGATAACTCATCAAAGTATCTTTCCAAAAGTTTTAGGAATTTTTAGAATAAAATAAATGGATGAAACTTCCCTTACAAGTGGTTGACCATAAACTGTCCACTACCTTTTGTTCCACAATGGACTGTTTTGGTTACATCAGCCACTAAGGATTGAAAAACATTTCTTTTTGAGTGCTACCACTTGGTTTTAGTATTTAACTTACATATCTAGCACCCCACTTTGACGGATCACAAATAGGAGGTGTAGATCTTAAGTTATACATGATTCAAGTGAAAAAAAAGCTAGGGTTCTTCACCCTGAAGGAACATAAGTTCATTTTCTTCCTTTGGATCTTCATTCTAACACTCAAAATGGTTAGATCTCTACAAGAAACATGTAGATGTTAGAGTTTTTGAATCTTAGAACATAACACCTCTATTTCATCAAAATAAACCAAAATGAAAAGGAAGAAAGTAGTTTAAAACCTCACATTGATCTTCTAGCTAGCAACCTTCCTTAATTTACCCAAGTATCTAAGAAACTTAGGATGTATAGAAACTTGAAGCTCTCTCCCTTTTTCTTCCCTTAATCCCCCGACCCCTCTCTCTCTTTGGTTTTGTTTGGAAATGAGATGAAGAGAATGAAATGAAATAAACTGAAATGAAAATTAGGGTATTAGTAAAATAGTATAGATACACATCTTAATCTATCTTATTGTCCCTCACATTTCTTATATCCTCTAGGTAATTACCCTTATCTCTTATCTTTTAGGATTACACGTAATCTTAATTAAGATTTTGAACTAATGGGAGCATGACACATAAGTCCTTTATGTAGATAAAGAGATTAGTTAACATTTAAGGTAAACTAATCATCACATTACAAGCTAAAAATGGCAAGGAGTGGCCGGGTATTACCCCCCTCATTTTCCCCATTTTTTTTTATAATTGGGCTAAAGATTGAGCTATCAATTTAGTTCCTTTGGGCTTCCTAATTAATTGTTTGGACCATGGATGTAACATAGTCCAATACTTTTAACCTATCTTACCCTAATTATTTATTTATGGTTTTTATCCCCACTCTTATGGAATTAAATACTTACTCAAGTGCATTTAATTTTATAACCCAATTAGACTTGCTTTGATTATGTTTAAAATAAATAATAAATTGAGATAATAAAATTAATCTCGTAGGTTAGTATAAATTTTATATACTAATATTCTTCAATACTACAATTCTTAGGTTATTTAATTATCATACCTAATATGTATTATTGGGTTACATGCTTTTATTTTAATTCTCTCTAATAAATAAATAAATATACGTATTTATAATATATATATATATATATATATATATATATATATATATATATATATATATATATATATATATGATGACGCCCCCAAAACAGGTATACAACACCCATTCTGAGTCGTCAATAACATGGTACAGAAACAACTATAACTTTATTAATCATAAAAACTGTGAGTGTAAATACAAATATTGTCATCTAGACAATATCCACACTCAAATAAGTCCTCATTACAATTATTGGTACAATATTTTACAAAAAAAATTATGAGGACTACTAAAACAACTTCCTAGAACCTTCATTCCATACCCCGACTAGTACTTGCTACATTCTCGCCTCCTGAGAAGAAAATGGAACAACAAGGAAAAGGGTGAGCTCAACTAGCCCAGTAAAGAATATTATGACTAAGATAACATACAATAAATTATCGTTAGTCTTCAACAGGGAAAAATTTAATAGAATACAATAGACAACAAGTTTTAAATCAATGTTCGCAGCGGAAAATAATAATTCATAGAAGAGTTACGTAGAGAATGAAATCTACGATTATCTATGAATTTAAAAGCCCATCATCACATTTTATCCCTGTAATATCAATCAATAAATATGTTGAATCAAATAGTCATCTTTGCACTACAGGCCAAAGATATTCATCAATTGGTCATGTTCACCTCAACACATGTTCATCTTTGCACTACGGGCCAAAGATATTCATCAGAAATCATTAATCTTTGCACTACAGGCCAAAGATATTCATTTATATCATCATTTAGGACTGAGGATGATGAAAAATATTTTTAAGGAAACGAATCCAGTGAAACAAAATAATAAATATTAAGGATTCGTATTTCAACTATTCCATGTCCAAAAATACCTCATAAATAATCATAGTGGAGTAAAATTCAAGAATGATCAAAACATGGATACAATCAAAGCTAGTATCCATAATAGATATTTTGGACAAAAAGAAAAAAATTTTATTTTTCGGTGAATAGTAACTCGTGAATAGTAACTCGTGAATAGTAACTCATGAATAGTAACCCCGACATGAAAAGTTCCAAATTTGATAAAAAGTTCAGATCAATACTTCGGCATAATGATATTGAAAAAAATAATATCATTTAAGAAGAAATAACATCCCTTACCTCGGAAAGACGGTACTTCTGACTGGAATACTAGATATAGTGCTGAAGGAAACTTGCACCGTATAGCAACACTCAAAGTATCAAATACTCACAAGAATATGCTCGATATAGAGAGAGAAATAGAGAGAAACTTGTGTTTCTGGTGTGATTTTCAATTCTAACCTAAGCACCCTATTTATAGGAAAATGCTTAGAACACCAAAACAGAAAATTTAATATAATATTAATATATATATATATATATATATATATATATATATATATATATATATATATATAATTTTCAAGCCCACCTCAAGACCATCTGAACTCAGCTCATTATGCACATGTTGTAGCCCACAAAACAAACAAAAAACGTTTTCTTTGAAAAAAATAATTAAAACTTCTAAAAATCAATTATTTCGGAACTTCGGAACTTCAATAATTCATAATAAATAGCCCTTTTATTAGAAAATTCGAATCTCGCGATTTTTTATAGGAAATTCAATTCTCTACAACTTTGCAGAAGAAAATTTTTCCAAATTCCAAACAAAAATTGACCGAAATCTACAAACGGGCGATTTTACCGTCAATAATAAATTTTTGGTCAAGAATTATGTCCACCAACACACAAAACATGTGTTAATCATTTAATGCCACAAAAATACTCTTCCTCCTCATATACTCATATATCCCACATTCATTGTAAAAATACCATCATCAATATATTATTAAAATAATATATTTAAATGAATTGTTTTATCAGAAAAAGATAAAATATTAATTTTCAACAATTGTCACATTAAAAATTTTCTCCATCTATATCCACATAAAATCAATATTTCCCTCATCATATAAATCAATAATTAATTATACACAAATAATATTACAGAACCACAGTACTGGCAACCAGGCCGTTCCCAGGAAAGAGGGGGCTTTCCAATAAGGATCTCTCCTTACTGGCGCGCAATTAGATGACCAAACCTCTCCTTAGACAGAACTTTCTAGACATTGCCAATAATGTTATCTAATAATATTATTCAGATAATATGAATTATTGTTCCGATAATAGAAAATACTGTGTAGTGACAATTATTAAAACAACAGTAATATAAAATATCAACGCAACAATTATTGAATCAATAAAATAAAATATTGAACAGTGATTACTGTAACAATTATTGAGTAGTGCCTTCTTACGTAAGAATCAATAATTGGTGCAATACCGTGTGCCACTGTGCAACAGCGCGTATTACTGTGTTTTAACCACCGGGTATTCCAACAGTATTAACGGTAACAACTATACCGTTATTTATAAATAACTTATTTTTGTCGTTTTCTTCATCCAATCGCTTTCCGTTATGGGGCCCACAAAAGACTGCGCCGTCGTACGAATATTCTCCGATAGTAAGAATATTCCACGACCAAGCGAATATTCCCCGACAACAATGAATATTTTATAACCACTTGCTTATTTAAAATATTTGCGTATTTTACCCATAACTGACCACATTAATCAAATCAACCCTTACTATTTCAGAATAATAAATAGAGGAAATTAAATTTCATTTATTAATAATTTGGGGTCTTACAACCTCCCCTCCTTATGAAATTTCGTCCTCGAAATTGACATACGTACCTGGTGTTTCGAAAAGATGAGGATACCTCGCTTTCATTTCCGTTTTCAACTCCCAGGTCATTTCTTCAATAGCATGGTTTTTCCACAAAACTTTAACTTGTGGTATGACCTTCGTGCGTAGGACATGCTCCTTCCTATCCAAGATCTTGACAGGTACCTCCTCGTACATTAAGTCTTCGGCTATCTCGTCCGGTTCTAACTCAATAACGTGGTTCGGGTCTTTCACATATTTACGAAGTACAGATATATGAAAAATATTATGAACACGAGACATACTTGGAGGTAACGTGAGTCTATAGGCCACATTTCCTACTCGGTCAAGAATCTGAAATGGACCAATAAATCGTGGATTGAGCTTTCCTCTCTTCCCAAATCTTGTAACTCTTTTCCATGGAGCTACACGTAATAATACATGATCCCCAATTTCAAATTCCACGTCCTTTCGATGAAGATCCACATAACTCTTTTGTCGATCCTGTGCCATTTGTATACGTTGTCGAATCGTTTGGATCTTCTCTGTAGTCATTCGTACCAACTCTGGTCCCAACAACGTTGCTTCTCCCACCTCATCCCAACATACTGGAGAGCGACACTTTCGTCCATACAATGCTTCAAAGGGAGCCACACCTATACTTGCCTGATAACTGTTGTTATAGGAGAATTCCACCAATGGTAGGTACTTATCCCAACTTCCTTTGAAATCTAGGACACAAAGTCTTAATAGATCTTCAAGAGTTTGAATAGTCATCTCTGATTGCCCGTCCGTTTGAGGATGGTATGCCGAACTGAACCGTAAATCCGTGCCCATAGCTTTTTGCAAACTAACCCAAAATCTTGAAGTGAATCTTGGGTCACGATCCGAAACTATGGATACTGGCATGCCATGCAACCTTACAATCTCATTCACGTACATACTAGCAAGACGTTCAAGGGAATAAGTCTCCCGTATCGGCAAGAAATGAGCAGACTTGGTTAATCTATCAACTATAACCTAAATAGCATTTATGCCTTGAGAAACCGTGGGAAGACCCGTAACGAAATCCATGGTAATGTGTTCCCACTTCCATTTCGGAATCTCAAGTGGTTGCAATGGACCCTTTGGTACTTGATGCTCCGCCTTTACACGTTGACAAGTTAAACACCTCGAGATAAACTTTGCAATCTCTCTCTTCATATTGTTCCACCAAAATGTATGTCGAAGATCACGATACATTTTAGTACTTCCAGGATGGATTGCAAATGGTGTATTGTGTGCCTCCATCATGATCTTGTACTTCAAATCAGAATCATTAGGAACACAAAGTCTGGAGTGGACTCGAAGTATTCCTTCTTCATCGATTCTTGCTTCTGGAATAGCACCTTCTTGCACTTTCTTCTTCATACGCATCAGCTCCGGGTCTATAGCTTGAGCAACTTTAACTTTATCGATTAAAGTTGGTTCTACGCGTATACTTGACATCATCGCACTCGTTCCTGCATATGATCTTCTACTCAACGCGTCAGCTACCACGTTTACTTTTCCAGGATGGTATTGAATAGTGTGGTCGTATTCTTTCAACAGCTCGAGCCAACGTCGTTGCCGCATGTTGAGTTCTTTTTGAGTGAAGAAATATTTGAGGCTTTTATGGTCTGAATATATCTCCACCTTCTCCCATATAGATAGTGCCTCCAGATCTTTAGCGCGAAAACGACTGCTGCCAACTCTAGATCATGAGTAGGATAATTCCTCTCATATTCTTTAAGTTGTCGCGAGGCATAGGCTATGACTTTCCCACGTTGCATGAGAACACATCCTAACCCTTTGCCTGAAGCATCGCTGTAGATAACAAATCCATCCGAACCAGATGGTATTGTCAGAACAGGTGCCGAAATGAGTCTCCTCTTAAGCTCTTGGAAACTCTTCTCGCATTCTTCGCTCCATACGAATTTGATATCCTTCCGAGTCAGCTGAGTTAACGGGGTAGCGATTCGAGAAAACCCTTCTACGAATCTCCGATAATAACCAGCTAAGCCTAGAAAGCTACGTACATCGGTCACCGTCTTCGGTTGCTCCCAGCTTTGTATTGCTTCAATCTTTGCCGGGTCCACAGATACTCCATGTTTTGACACCACGTGCCCTAGGAATGCTACTTCCTCAAGCCAGAACTCGCATTTCTTCAACTTAGCATATAACTTGTTTTCACGCAGCCTTTGGAGTACCAGCTTCAAATGGTGCTCATGATCTTCACGGCTTTTAGAATATATGAGGATGTCATCAATAAAGACAACAACGAACTGATCCACATAATCCTTGAATACTCGGTTCATCATATCCATGAAAGTCGCAGGAGCATTAGTCAATCCAAAAGACATGACTAAGAATTTATAATGCCCGTACCGAGTTCTAAAGGCAGTCTTTGGAATATCCTCAGTTTTAACCTTCAGCTGATGATATCCAGAACGAAGATCGATTTTTGAAAAGAATTGTGCTCCTTGTAACTGGTCAAATAGGTCATCAATACGAGGTAGCGGATACCTATTCTTGATAGTGACATGGTTTAATTCCCGATAATCGATGCAAAGTCGCATACTCCCGACTTTCTTCTTTACAAATAAAACAGGAGCACCCCAAGGAGATGTACTAGGATGAATGAAGCTGATGTCCAACAACTCTTGTAGTTGGACTTTTAACTCCTGAAGTTCAATAGGAGCCATTCGATATGGGGTTTTAGAAATGGGCTTTGTACCAGGTTCAAGATCAATAAAGAATTTAACTTCACGTTCTGGGGGTAGACCGGGAAGTTCTTCAGGAAATACGTCAGGAAAGTTGCTAACAACAAGAATATTATTCAAATTTGACGTGTCTTTATTCAAATCCATAACATGGGCTAAGAAAGCTTGACATCCGTTTTTCAATAAACGAATGGCTTTATGACTTGATATGACAGTGATTGATTTTAATGGCTTTGTTGCTTGAATTCGAACAACAGGTTGATTAGGAATATGAAAACTAACCACCTTACGAAAACAATCAATTTTGGCATGATGAGTAGTTAACCAATCAATTCCTAAAATCACGTCAAATGCAAGTATCTTTAAAGAGATAAGGTCAACAGGTAAGGTGATGATACCAACTTGGATCAAACAAGATTTATAAACAGTGGATGTGATGAAAGTTTCCCTTAACGGAGTTTTCACAGATAAATCAAAGTCTAATTTCTCTGGAGTCAAGTTTAAACGTTGAGCACAAGCAGGAGAAATAAATGAATGGGTAGCACCGGTATCTAGTAAGGTATAAACTTCACATGAATTTATGATTAGCTTACCCGTGATCACCTCGTTTGGGTTCCTCGCATGTTGACCAGTCACGACAAACGCTCTTCCAGGAACCGTTGACTTTGACTTTTCTGGGACAGCCTTTTGAGTCACCGTCCCCGCTGAACTTGGTTTTGTTACCATACAATCTCGAGCGATATGTCCTTCCTTTCCATAATTATAGCATACCTTGAAGTGTTGTGGACAGTTTGGGCTAATATGTCCCTCTTTTCCACATTTATAGCATATGACCAGTGGTCGTTCTCCTCCCTTGGAACCAGTTGTTGCTGGTGCTGACGTCTTCGTATTGTCATTGTTGAATCTCCTCTTTTTAAAATCTCCTCCTGACTCGCTTCTTCTATTTTCATAGCCACGATTACCACTAGAGTGGTTGCCGTTCTTGTCTGTATTTTTCTTTCTCCGCTGGTTATCATTGTTCTGATGACTGTTGTCACCGATATGATCCTGGTTGTGGTCCCTCGGTTGACCGTACTCGTTATCTCGCTCTAATAATTGAGCCCTGTTGACAACATCTGAATAGAGAGAAAATTTATGAGAAATGAGATATTGACGTATGCCGGGTTTCAAACCTCTCAGAAACATCCGCGTCATACGTTCCTCATTCTCCACCAAATGAGGTGCAAACCTGGACAACTCTGTAAACTTCGCCTCGTACTGGGACACCGTCATGTTATTCTGCTCCAGTCTAATAAACTCTACCTCCTTCATATGACGAATACTTTCAGGAAAGTACTTGTCATTGAATAGTTTCTGAAATGTCTCCCAAGACATGCTGAGTGCGGTTGGATGGGTACGCTTCACAGATTCCCACCAGTAGTCTGCCTTGCTACGGAACATAAAGGTGGCGAATGGAACCTTCTGTTCCTTCGTGCATCCCAAGACATCAAATATCTTGGTAATTTGCTTGACCCATGTCTCCGCCTTAATCGGATCCGGCTTTCCCCAGAATTCTGGTGGTCCCAACTCTTTGAACTGCTTGGCTGTGACCAGCTGTGCGTTGCCATTGTTTCTTCCTATATTTTGAACAGGAATCTCCTTCTTCTGGTTTTGCATGAATCGCAAAAAGCATCTAAACATCTCATCGTTCACCGTCTGCTCAGTGGTGTTGTTCACAGGAGGAACATTGCCAGCCTGTTGCACGTTCTCCTCGTTGGTGAGTACAGGCGTCTCCACGGTTTCATTTACTCCACTGTTAACATTCTCAGTCGACATTCTCAAATACTGCCATAAAACAAGGGTTAATTTAACAAATTAACAAATCATATCATACCCCTATATAATGACCGACCAACAAATAAGCTTAGGTAGAACACACTAGCGAAGGATTTACTCGTCTCTCCCCTCCTAGTTCTATTCTCCGATCTCCGCCAGAGATCATATCCCTAAGCTCTGATACCAACTGTGACGCCCCCAAAACAGGTATACAACACCCATTCTAAGTCGTCAATAACATGGTACAGAAACAACTACAACTTTATTAATCATAAAAACTGTGAGTGTAAATACAAATATTGTCATCTAGACAATATCCACACTCAAATAAGTCCTCATTACAATTATTGGTACAATATTTTACAAAAAAATGGTGAGGACTACTAAAACAACTTCCTAGAACCTTCATTCCATACCCCGACTAGTACTTGCTACATTCTCGCCTCCTGAGAAGAAAATGGAACAACAAGGAAAAGGGTGAGCTCAACTAGCCCAGTAAAGAATATTATGACTAAGATAATATACAACAAATTATTGTTAGTCTTCAACAGGGAAAAATTTAATAGAATATAATAGACAACAAGTTTTAAATCAATATTCGCAGCGGAAAATAATAATTCATAGAAGAGTTACGTAGAGAATGAAATCTACGATTATCTATGAATTTAAAAGCCCATCATCACATTTTATCCCTGTAATATCAATCAATAAATATGTTGAATCAAATAGTCATCTTTGCACTACAGGCCAAAGATATTCATCAATTGGTCATGTTCACCTCAACACATGTTCATCTTTGCACTACGGGCCAAAGATATTCATCAGAAATCATTAATCTTTGCACTACAGGCCAAAGATATTCATTTATATCATCATTTAGGATTGAGGATGATGAAAAATATTTTTAAGGAAACGAATCCAGTGAAACAAAATAATAAATATTAAGGATTCGTATTTCAACTATTCCATGTCCAAAAATACCTCATAAATAATCATAGTGGAGTAAAATTCAAGAATGATCAAAACATGGATACAATCAAAGCTAGTATCCATAATAGATATTTTGGACAAAAAGAAGAAAATTTTATTTTTCGGTGAATAGTAACTCGTGAATAGTAACTCGTGAATAGTAACTCATGAATAGTAACCCCGACATGAAAAGTTCCAAATTTGATAAAAAGTTCAGATCAATACTTCGGCATAATGATATTGAAAAAAATAATATCATTTAAGAAGAAATAACATCCCTTACCTCGGAAAGACGGTACTTCTGACTGGAATACTAGATATAGTGCTGAAGGAAACTTGCACCGTATAGCAACACTCAAAGTATCAAATACTCACAAGAATATGCTCGATATAGAGAGAGAAATAGAGAGAAACTTGTGTTTCTGGTGTGATTTTCAATTCTAACCTAAGCACCCTATTTATAGGAAAATGCTTAGAACACCAAAGCAGAAAATTTAATATAATATTAATATATATATATATATATATATATATATATATATATATATATATATATATATATATATATATATATATATATATATATATAATTTTCAAGCCCACCTCAAGACCATCTGAACTCAGCTCATTATGCACATGTTGTAGCCCACAAAACAAACAAAAAACGTTTTCTTTGAAAATAATAATTAAAACTTCCAAAAATCAATTATTTCGGAACTTCAGAACTTCAATAATTCATAATAAATAGCACTTTTATCAGAAAATTTGAATCTCGCGAGTTTTTATAGGAAATTCAATTCTCTACAACTTTGCAGAAGAAAGTTTTTCCAATTTCCAAACAGAAATTGACCGAAATCCACAAATGGACGATTTTACCGTCAATAATAAATTTTCGGTCAAGAATTATGTCCACCAACACACAAAACATGTGTTAATCATTTAATGCCACAAAAATACTCTTCCTCCTCATATACTCATATATCCTACATTCATTGTAAAAATACCATCATCAATATATTATTAAAATAATATATTTAAATGAATTATTTTATCAGAAAAAGATAAAATATTAATTTTCAACAATTATCACATTAAAAATTTTCTCCATCTATATCCACATAAAATTAATATTTTCCTCATCATATAAATCAATAATTAATTATACACAAATAATATTACAGAACCACAGTACTGGCAACCAGGCCGTTCCCAGGAAAGAGGGGGCTTTCCAATAAGGATCTCTCCTTACTGGCGCGCAATTAGATGACCAAACCTCTCCTTAGACAGAACTTTCTAGACATTGCCAATAATGTTATCTAATAATATTATTCAGATAATATGAATTATTGTTCCGATAATAGAAAATACTGTGTAGTGACAATTATTAAAACAACAGTAATATAAAATATCAACGCAACAATTATTGAATCAATAAAATACAATATTGAACAGTAATTACTGTAACAATTATTGAGTAGTGCCTTCTTACGTAAGAATCAATAATTGGTGCAATACCGTGTGCTACTGTGCAACAGCGCGTATTACTGTGTTTTAACCACCGGGTATTTCAACAGTATTAACGGTAACAACTATGCCGTTATTTATAAACAACTTATTTTTGTCGTTTTCTTCATCCAATCGCTTTCCGTTATGGGGCCCACAAAAGACTGCGCCGTCGTACGAATATTCTCCGACAGTAAGAATATTCCACGACCAAGCGAATATTCCCCGACAACAATGAATATTTTATAACCACTTGCTTATTTAAAATATTTGCGCATTTTACCCATAACTGACCACATTAATCAAATCAACCCTTACTATTTCAGAATAATAAATAGAGGGAATTAAATTTTATTTATTAATAATTTGGGGTCTTACAATATATATATATATATATATATATATATATATATATATATATATATTTAGACACATACATTTTTTACATAAGTCATAACTTATCTATCATCATTGATAAATAATTATTAAATTCATTTACTAGGCTATTCAACTCATGTTTTAGTAAAATCTTCTAATATGGTTTGTCGCATTTAATAAGCCTTTTTAATGTGACTTGCCATATATATTATTTTTACTTGCTACATTCTTAATTCATTTCTATTTAACTATTTCACTAATCCGATTAGCCTTAATTGGCTTGATGAATTATTATACATCTTTATCCACTTTATATTAGTTATACTAATTAATCACTTAAAGATTATAAATCTTTCAATTTACCATTCAAGGCTAACACTCAAGCTATGTTAATTTTTTTTAACATAAGCTTATCTTACCTTTCCTTAATCAACTTGATTAAGTTTTATATTAGTTAATTTAAAATAAATTAATTAATTATCTTGTTTACTTTATATCTCATAACACATATTCACTTATAAGCTCAAGATAAAAAAAATATTCGTAAAAAATTTAAATATATAATCATATAAAATTCTTGGTACTTACATTTTCACTACAAGAAATTATGGATGTAATGAAGGAAATTTTGTGAAGGAATTCATTCCTTCACATGAGGAGTTTTCTAGCGAAGGAATTATGAAGGAAAAAATATAGTGATAATATAGTTATTAGCGAAAGAAATATCCTTCACAATTTAAATATATTTTTTCTCAAAATTGAGGTGGTGGAAGGATATTTGATGCCAATTTATGATAAAAAATTGCGAGGAAAAAACTTATTAATGAATGAATTATTACTCACTATATATTATTATTCAGTGATTTTTTGTGAGAGATAAAATTGGTCACTATTTTGTTCTAAATAGGTTTTTTTTAGAAATAATTATGGTGAATATAAATTATAATATAAATAGATTTAATTTTTTATAGTAACAAATTTATTTTTAAAAATATTTTTTAAGGAGCTTACAATATCGACTATTTCTTTAATCAAAGTAAATAAATTTATAATAATTTAAACTTTAAAATTTTATATATTGACTATGAAAAAAAGAAGATAGATAAGGCTCGTGTGGAATAGACCACAAATGCTAAAAACTCATTCATATATTCCGCAGGAAGAGTTAAGTTTGAATCTTATTCTTAGTTACTTTATGATATTACTACAAGGAAAAGGGTCACGAAATTATTTCCCACCTAATAAATTTCCTTACGGAATAATCCATCACAATTATATTCGTCGTAATTAATTAATTAATTTGGTACATTTTTTATTTTACTTTCCCACACCCAACTCTCTCTCTCTCATTTCAGTAGCCGCGTAGAAACAAGAAGAAAAATCTCCCTCTTTAACCCCTTCTGGATCTGTTGGCAACTCCCTCTAACTCCTTCTATATCAGCAACTCAAGATCGGCGGCTCAACTCTGTCACTAAGATCTACAGCACATCTTATTCCCCTCCCTCTCCACTCCCTCTAACCCTAACAATAGTGGCGACATTGTGGTGGCGACAGCGACGGCCTAAATAGTGGCGTCATAAATAGGGGCGGCATAATGGTGGCCTCTCCTTCAACTCCTCCTCAATTATTGCCTAATTGAAGGTTTTAATTTCATCCCTTGTTAATTTTCCCTAAAAATTAGGTTTTAATTAGAAATTTTGTGTTATTTAGAGCTAATTTGGGTTGCAATTGTAATGTTAATTTGTTAGTTAGTTCATTTATTATATGTAATTCATTTCAAATTGTTGTAGTTTGTTAATGGGTATAGTAAGGCAGCACAATAAGATTAAGTGTTTGTGAAGTTGCTTGAGAGAGTGTGAGTTTATGTTAGCTACCAACTATTTCTGAAATTGTTTGAGAGAGTATTGTGCAAGGATTACTTATTGATTATTGGGTTACCTTTACACACATCTTTTGTCTGACTACGTTTATGAATGCTATAAAACTAACGTTAGCAAATGAGGAAGTTGATTTGAACACTCGAATTTCTTGTTGTCTTTTAGTTATATACATGTCACTCTCTTTCTCACTATTTTCCTTTTTACATGTGATAAATTATAAAGTTTAGCGCAAATACTTGAAACTTGTAACCCAATTATCAATATTTTCTCTGCATAGTCAAACTCTTATCCAAAAATATGCTTATTGTCTTAGATTTTATATATGTCACTCTCTGCCCACTAATTTTCTTTGTAGACCAACTAACTTTAGGTATGTACCATATGTGCTAATCTTCCTGTAGTGCCATGTAGTCTAGACTCATTATAAAATTATAAGATATGTACCAGTCAAAAGTTGTTCTAACTGCAAAGTTATGAAATGAAAATTTTTCATTCATCCCTTTCTGTATTATGCAATTCAAGGTAAGAAAAAACAACACTTCAATCAATTTAGCAAAAAAAATAATTGTCTTGAGAAAGCATTTTCTTGTTTTGTATACTTAGTTATATATTTATATGTATTGTATGCTCAAATCGTATGTAGTTATGCAGCAGTTTGTTGAAAGATATATATGTTAATGAATGATTTATGCGTATTCTATGTTAGCATACATGATATATATGACCTTGTATGGCAGTGCTAATTCCATCAATTACCCATATAGAAAAATCATATGGTTGAAATTCTGGGATTTAAGCTTACAGTCGGTAGTTTTTTTTCAAATTTCTACATATATCAATATGAAGTTCCCAAATAGCTCTTAATAAACGATAATCCATTCTTACAGTCTGACTATTTTGTATTTTCCTGTTACATATGCCCTTTTCTCTTTATTTCTCGCCACCTACCACACCCATTTCCCCTTTAGTTTTCTTTAAGTTATGTCCCTTTCCAAAGTTTATTTTCTTTGGATGCTTCACTTTAATGCACACATGGAATGATATCTTAGAGTCTGTACCTTAGGCTTAGTTTAGAATGGCCATCTGAGAATGTATTCTCCTTCATTGATATGTCGTATTTTGTCATCCTTTTGATATAAATTTTTATTTAAGTAAGTCATTCTAGTTCAATTTCCTTTTCTAAAAGAGCAAGTTTTCGCTATTTATAATTATAAGTTAAAGGGGGTGTTGACATTGAAGGATGAGGGTCGTGATCATGTGGACTATCATCCTTTAAAACCTTCTTGGCAAAAGTCTTCCCATTTATTACATTTCTGTCATTCACTTTAGTATTTCTCTTTTGTTTAAGTTCATTAATCATATGAAATTATTTGTATATAATGAAGCAACTTCTTTAGGTTCCACTTCCAAAGAGGGCCTTAAATATCATCTTGTTAGTATAGGAAGACAAGGAAAGACTTGAGGAGCAATTGCATGATATGGCAGTTGCAGTTGAGAGGTTAGATAGTAGCAGACAGAAACTACTAATTGAGGTACCATCTTTGCTTACTTTGCATTCCACCATTGCCCAAATATTTAGGTAGCTGTTATATTTAAGTAGCAACATCTTACTCATAATAATATTCATTTAATATATTAAGCAACTTGTGCTTTCTCTCATTCTACTCTAGAACCTCTAAAGGTTACCATAGAACACTTAATATACTCGTATTCAAATAACTTTTTAAAGTTGTATCATCAATTCCTTCATACCAACCTGTGACTCATATCCGAAGATGGATATCACTTCACAGTGATATCTATTAAATTATACGTACGCAATTATATTACTAATTGGGATTTTACCTAACATTACTCCCTTCAAAGTGACTGCATCTCGAACTGGCATGTTAAACAAACGTATCATTGATCTTCCTAGCTGAGCTGGTTCCTTGATCATCAGTGTTCCATAGCTATTTCCTTTGTTGTTACTTCCTCTTTCAGCATTCTTCCTTGGACAGTTACGACTTTGGTGGTCTGGCAATCCACACAAAAAACAACCTTGTAACTTCTTCGAACTGGGACAGTTAGGAGAGATGTGTCCCTTTTGACTGCAGTTGAAACATACACCTTTGCCCTTCAGGCAAACTCCATGATGATTTTTACCGCAATTGGTACACGGTTCTCCTCTCTTCCTACTTTCTCTTGATTTACTTCCCGATTGAGTGTTGTTGGTCCACTTTTACTTATTAGAGTTACTTCCCCCACTGCTACCTCCTTCATTCGTCTTCTTCTTCTTTTGCTCTTGGTGGTACTGTGACACTGCTTCACTTCCTCCCTCGGCGATGATGGCTTTTTCCAACAGGGTCAGAAATGAATTGATCTGCAACACAACACTTTGCTAAATATTCTTGGCTTCAGTCCGTTCTTAAACCTTCGAGCCTTTCACGCCTCTGTGTCCATTTGATGTGAAGCGAATCTAGCTAACTCGTTGAACTTGACGGCGTATTCTGAAACTGACATATTCTCTTGCTTTAACTCTAGAAACTTAACCTCCATCCTTGCTTGCACACTTGATGAGAAATAATTCTCGAAGAACAGTTCTTTGAACCTTGTCCGTGTTACCGCTTCTACTCTGGCTCTAGTCTGGTTTGACTCCCACCAATGACTTGCCTCACCCTTTATTAAATAGGTAGCAAAAGTAGTCTTTTGCTCCTCCGCAATCCTTACAATAACGAAAACTTTCTCTATCTCCTTTATCCACGTCTGAACTTCAATTGGTCTGTTGTTCCCTTAAATTTCGGCGAACCTATTACCTTAAAGTCTTTAAAGTTTGCCAATCTATTATCTGGCCGATTTCTTACTGTTGGTTCTCTAGTTTGCATATCTTGCTCTAATATATTCACAAAATATTACATTTGATTTGCTTGACCTTTTGTGTTGTTAACAAATTCTTTTGTTCTTTGGTTTCGGGTTTGTCTTCTTGGCGACATTATCTGGTTAAACAAGACCTTAAACTATTACTTTAAGTTTCATTATATGTCATATCTTATTAGTGTTATCATATAAATTTTAACACAAAATTTTAAACTCAGACCAATTTAGCTTGCTTGATTTTACAATTTAGCTTGCCGGATTTTACAATTCAGCTTGTTGGATTAACGAATTCAGTTTGCTGAATTAAACAATTTGGTTTGCTGAATTAGCAAATTCTCAGTTAGACAACTTTCTATCTTTTTTCTCTAAACTTATTTACTTAATCAAACATATATTCATATCATTCAACTAGTTCATAGTACTTTACATCACATATCGCATAGTGCTATAATCATTTACTATCCCTTTTTGACAACAAAAGTCGGGAATCACTGCTACAACTTTTACAAAAGTTGAAATCTACAAAGGTTATCTCGATATTCATACAAAAGTGAGAATTACATTCATATATATATATATATATATATATATATATATATATATACACACACACACACACATATACTTATCCATCGTCTACGATACTATATTACTAACATATTATCTTACTTTGAAAGGTTCTTATCCTTTCGACTTAATCTTTCTTTCATCCACTTCCTTCATTTGTCTTCTTTTTAGGATAATTCTTGGCCTGATGACCTTTTTCTCCACACAAAAAACATCCTCCTTTCTTAGTTTTGGGACAATTAGGAGATATGTGTCCTCCTTGTCTGCAATTATAACACACATTCTTACCCTTCATACATTCCCCAAAATGATTGTTTCTGCAGTCAATACATTCCTTCTTCTTCAACTGTGAATCCCCTGAGTTGTTGTCATTATCATTGTTCCGTTTCCTTTTATCATTCTTTCCATCTTTCTTCTTTCTTAAGGTTTCAGACGATACATTGTACTCAACTCTCCTTCCATCGACTTGTGCCTTCAGCTCATTTCGTTCTTCGGTTATCTCTCTTAGTGCCCTTACCAACTGGTCATTTAATAATCTTTCCACATTCCACATTTCCTCCAGGAAAAACACCTTATTCCTTAAATCTTGAACTTTCCCTGATGCTTGACCATCTACGGCTACTACACTGCCTTTTTTTCCATCTTCTGTCTCTATTTCTAGTCCTACATTAGCTTCTTCGGAATATATTTCCTCCTCTTCATTCAGTTCCATCTCGGGGTACTTGTCATGATCACTTCCTAGATTTACTGCAGGTTCTTCTTTTAGAACTTTCTCAACTGTCTCTTCTTCTTCAAAATTCTTCTCTGATTCACCTACCATTTTACCTTGAGCTACCACCTCGGTAATTGGCACTGGTGCAGCTGCTAACGTCTCAGTAACCACACGGGTTTCGCTAATCTCATCATCTCTTGGCATCCAATAATCAGTTTAAATAACTTAATTAGGACATCATCTCAACATAATCTATACATACTAAATTTATATTCATAAGGATTTTCCCCCACCTTAAGGTTTATAACCTATAGCTTTGATACTAACCTGTGACCCCCCCAAATCCGGGTCACTCATATCTTAGATTCAGTGCTCACGATACAAAATACACATCACATCTAACTACCTAATCAATATGAATTACATCATTCATACCATTTCTTAATATATATAACCTTAATTTAAATGCATACCCTTAGATACTCAAAAGGTTTACATAATTAATTACATAAGGTGACATAATTAGACAGTACTTCAAAGACCCTATGTCGGCGTCGGGATTTTAATTTGTCCCTTTTCTGTTCTTGTTCTTTTGTGTTCTCATGTTAGGTGAGATTTATTTGAAAAAACAAGAGAAAAAGGTCTGACATGTATATGTCGACGATTGGACTATAAGAGTCGCCAGTTGGTTTTTTAACTGGTTGTACCAACACAACCGAGAAAATATTTGCACATTGACCCAGTGATGTGACACTGCTAAACGGGTCCGTGAAATCGAGATTCATTAGGATCTGGGGACTTGCTTATGCGGAGGGAAGGTGTTAGGCACCCCCTGACATCCGTGTTGTCACGGTGACCGCCACTTTTCAAAAAATTGTTACATGAATGTGTGTGTGTGTGTGTGTGTGTGTCAATGTGTTGTTATTTGGAAGTAGTGCGAGGCCTCGTTCACACCTATATACACAGGGTTTGAATTTATGTAAAAATTCAATTTTAAACAAGATATATCAGTGAAGTTTTATAAAAGAGGTTTTTCAAACCCTGATGCTCAATAGTAATTGAGACTTTTTACACTTCCATTTTATTAAATGATCGGCTTGATTACTTTTATTTTTGAGATGTGAAGCATCTTCAAGAAAATAATATACATAGCAGTGCCGAACTCCTCATGGGTATGAAAACCATCTGAGAAAATCCAAACACCGTGAATAAAATTACAAGCTACTTTCAGCTGAAAATGTCCATCACGGGAACCGAATCTAGATTCAGTAGACTGAATCTGTGATCACATGATTCCTAAGCTCACATGATAACGCAGTTTGTATGAAAGCTGTAAGCAGTTATATATATAAAAGCTATATATATATATATATATATATATATATATATATATATATATATATATATATATATATACATCCCCCATTTTGAGTCGTCAATAACATGGTACAGAAACAACTACAACTTTATTAATACAACATAAAAACTGTGAGTGTAAATATAAATATTGTCATCTAGACAATATCTACACTCAAATAAGTCCTCATTACAATTATTGGTATAATATTTTACAAAAATGGTGAGGACTACTAAAACATCTTCCTAGAACCTTCATTCCATACCCCGACTAGTACTCGCTACATTCTCACCTCCTAAGAAGAAAAATGAAACAAAAAGGAAAAGAGTGAGCTCAACTAGCCCAGTAAAGAATATTATGACTAAGATAACATAAAACAAATTATCATTAGTCTTCAACAGGGAAAAATCTAATAGAATACAATAGATAATAAATTTTAAATCAATATTCGCAGCGGAAATAATAATTCATTAGAAGAGTTAAGTAGAGAATAAAATCTACTATCTTCTATATATGAATTTAAAAGTCCCTCGTCAATATTTTATCCTTGTAACATCAATCAATATACATCTTGATTCAATTCATCTTTGTACTACAGGCCAAAGATATTCATCAGTTGGTCAAGTTCATCTCAACACCTGTTCATCTTTGCACTACGGGCCAAAGATATTCATTAGAAAATCATTCATCTTTGCACTACAGGCCAAAGATATTCATTTGTGTCATCATTTAGGACTGGGGATGATGAAAAATATTTTAAAGAAAACGAATCCGGTGAAACAAAAGGAACAAATATTAAAGATTCGTATTTCAGCTATTCCATGTCCAAAAATACCTCATAATAATCATAGTGGAGTAAAATTTAAGAATGATCAAAACATGGATACAGTCAAAGCTAGTATCCATAATAGATATTTTGGAGGAAAAATAAAAATTTAATTTTTCTATGAATAGTGCCGTATTCGTGAATAGTGCCATATACGTGAATAGTGCCGTATACGTGAATAGTAATCATGACACAAAAAGTTTTAAATTTGATAAAAAGTTCAAACCAATATTTTGACATAATGATATTGAAGAAAATAATATCATTTAAGAAGAAAATAACATCCCTTACCTCGTAAAGACAGTACTTCTAGTTGAAACACCGGATATAGGCTATGACTTGAACTTACACCGTATAGCAACACTCAAAGTATTAAAATACTTACAAGAATACGCTCACTAATATAGAGAGAGAAAGAGAGAGAAAACTTCAGTTTTTGGTGTGATTTTCAATTCTAACCTAAGCACCCTATTTATAGGAAATTGCTTAGAACACCAAAGTAAAAAATTTAATATAATATTAATATTATTTTTCTAAATCTCCCTACGCACACCAATTGAGTCCAACATCAGCCACACATGTAGCCCACCTCTCAAAAAACGTTTTTCTCACAAAAATTATTTAAAAACTCCAAAAAATCAAAATTAATTAATCCAAAATTTTAATAATTCACAATAAATAGCCCTTTTAACAGAAAAATTCAAACCTCATGTCTTTTTCATAGAAAATTTCATTATCTACAACTTTGCAGAAGAAAGTTTTTTCAAATTCCAAACAGAAATTGCCGAAATCCACAAACGGGCGATTCTACAGGCTATAATCAAATTTCAGTCAAGAAATGGGCCCACAGACATGTTTAACATGTTTTAAACATCTTTTGTAACAAAAATACTCTTCCTCCTTATATACTCATATATCCCACACTCATTATAAAAATATCATCATTATTATATTATAATAATATAATAAAATATTATTTTATCAGAAAAGATAAAATATCGATTTTCAAAAATTGTCACTTTAAAATTTTTCTCCATCTATATCCACATAAAATGAATATTTTTCTCATCATATAAATCAATAATTAATTATTCACAAATAATATTACAGAATCACAATACTGGCAACCAGGCCGTTCCTAGGAAAGAGGGGGCTTTCTAATAAGGATTTCTCCTTACTGGCGCGTAATTAGGTGACCAAACCTCTCCATAGACAGAACTTTCTCGACATTTCTAATAATGTTATCTAATAATATTATTCAGATAATATGAATTATTGCTCTGATAATAAAAAATAATGTGTAGTGACAATTATTGAAACAACAATAATATAAAATATCAACGTAGCAATTATTGAATCAATAAAATAAAATACTGATCAGTAATTACTGTAACAATTATTGAGTAGTGCCTTCTTACGTAAGAATCAATAATTGGTGCAATACCGTGTGCTACTGTACAACAACGCGTATTATTATGTTTTAACCATCGGGTATTCCAACAGTATTAACGGTAACAATTACGCCGTTATTTATAAACAACTTATACTTGTCATTTTTTTCATCCAATCGCTTTTCGTTATGGGGCCCACACAAGTTTGCGCCGTCGTACGAATATTCCCCGATAGCAAGAATATTCCACGACTAAACGAATATTCTCCGATAAACATGAATATTCTATAACCACTTGCTTATTAAAAATATTTATGCATTTTACCCATAACTAACCATATTAATCAAATCAACCCTTACTATTTCAAAATAATAAATTAAGGAAATTAAATTTTTATTTATAATAACTTAGGGTCTTACAACCTCCCCTCCTTATGAAATTTCGTCTTCAAAATTGACGTACGTACCTGGTGTTTCGAAAAGATGAGGATACCTCGCTTTCATTTCCGTTTCCAACTCCCAGGTCATTTCTTCAATAGCATGGTTCCTCCACAAAACTTTGACTTGTGGTATGACCTTTGTGCTTAGGACATGCTCCTTCCTATCCAAAATCTTGACAGGTACCTCTTCATAGGTTAAGTCTTCGGCTATCTCGTCTGGTTCTAACTCAATAACGTGGTTCGGGTCTTTCACATATTTACGAAGCACAGATACGTGAAAAACATTATGAACACGAGACATACTTGGAGATAACGCGAGTCTATAGGCCACATTTCTTACTCGGTCAAGAATTTGAAATGGACCAATAAATCGTGGATTGAGCTTTTCTCTCTTCCCAAATCTTGTAACTCCTTTCCATAGAGTCACGTGCAACAATATATGATCCCCAATGTCAAATTCCACATCCTTTCGATGAAGATCCGCATAACTCTTTTGTCGATTCTGTGCCATTTGTATACGTTATCGAATCGTTTAGATTTTCTCTGTAGTCATTCGTACCAACTCTGGTCCTAACAACGTTGCTTCTCCCACCTCATCCCAACATACTGGAGAGTGACACTTTCGTCCATACAATGCTTCAAATGGAGCCACACCTATACTTGCCTGATAACTGTTGTTGTAGGAGAATTCCACTAATGGTATGTACTTATCCCAACTTCCTTTAAAATCGAGGACACAAAGTCTTAATAGATCTTCAAGAGTTTGAATAGTCCTCTCTGATTGCCCGTCCGTTTGAGGATGGTATGCCGAACTGAACTGTAAATCCGTGCCCATAGCTTTTTGCAAACTAACCCAAAATCTTGAAGTGAATCTTGGGTCACGATCCGAAACTATGGATACTGGCATGCCATGCAACCTTACAATCTCATTCACGTACATACTAGCAAGACGTTCAAGGGAATAAGTCTCCCGTATCGGCAAGAAATGAGCAGACTTGGTTAATCTATCAACTATAACCCAAATAACATTTATGCCTTGAGAAACCGTGGGAAGACCCGTAACGAAATCCATGGTAATGTGTTCCCACTTCCATTTCAGAATCTCAAGTGGTTGCAATGGACCCTTTGGTACTTGATGCTCCGCCTTTACACGTTGACAAGTTAAACACCTCGAGATAAACTTTGCAATCTCTCTCTTCATATTGTTCCACCAAAATGTATGTCGAAGATCACGATACATTTTAGTACTTCCAGGATGGATTGCAAATGGTGTATTGTGTGCCTCCATCATGATCTTGTACTTCAAATCAGAATCATTAGGAACACAAAGTCTGGAGTGGACTCGAAGTATTCCTTCTTCATCGATTCTTGCTTCTGGAATAGCACCTTCTTGCACTTTCTTCTTCATACGCATCAGCTCCGGGTCTATAGCTTGAGCAACTTTAACTTTATCGATTAAAGTTGGTTCTACGCGTATACTTGACATCATCGCACTCGTTCCTGCATATGATCTTCTACTCAACGCGTCAGCTACCACGTTTACTTTTCCAGGATGGTATTGAATAGTGTGGTCGTATTCTTTCAACAGCTCGAGCCAACGTCGTTGCCGCATGTTGAGTTCTTTTTGAGTGAAGAAATATTTGAGGCTTTTATGGTCTGAATATATCTCCACCTTCTCCCCATATAGATAGTGCCTCCAGATCTTTAGCGCGAAAACGACTGCTGCCAACTATAGATCATGAGTAGGATAATTCCTCTCATATTCTTTAAGTTGTCGCGAGGCATAGGCTATGACTTTTCCACGTTGCATGAGAACACATCCTAACCCTTTGCCTGAAGCATCGCTGTAGATAACAAATCCATCCGAACCAGATGGTATTGTCAGAACAGGTGTCGAAATGAGTCTCCTCTTGAGCTCTTGAAAACTCTTCTCGCATTCCTCGCTCTATACGAATTTTATATCTATCAGAGTCGGCTGAGTTAACGGGGTAGCGATTCGAGAAAATCCTTCCACGAATCTCCGATAATAACCAGCTAAGCCCAGAAAGCTATGTACTTCGATCACCGACTTCGGTTGTTCCCAACTTTGTATTGCTTCAATCTTCGCCGGGTCAACAGATACTCCATGTTTTGACACTACGTGCCCAAGGAATGTTACTTCCTCAAGCCAGAACTCGCATTTCTTCAACTTGGCATATAACTTATTTTCACGAAGCCTTTGGAGTACCAGCTTCAAATGGTGCTTGTGATCTTCATGACTTTTGGAATATATGAGGATGTCATCAATAAAAATAACAACGAACTGATCCAAATATTCCTTGAATACTCGGTTCATCATATCCATGAAAGCCGCAAGAGCATTAGTCAATCCAAAAGACATGACTAAGAATTCATAATGCCCGTACTGAGTTCTAAAGGCAGTCTTTGGAATATCCTCAGTTCTAATCTTTAGCTGATGATATCCAGAACGAAGATAGATCTTTGAAAAGAATTGTACTCCTTGTAACTGGTCAAACAGGTCATCAATACGAGGTAGCGGATACCTATTCTTGATAGTGACATGGTTTAATTCTCGGTAATCAATACAAAGTCGCATACTCCCGTCTTTCTTCTTTACAAATAAAACAGGAGCACCCCAAGGAGATGTACTAGGACGAATGAAATCGATGTCCAATAACTCCTGTAGTTGGACCTTTAACTCCTGAAGTTCAATAGGAGCCATTCGATATGGGATTTTAGAAATGAGCTTTGTACCAGGTTCAAGATTAATAAAGAATTCAACTTCACGTTCTGGGGGTAGACCGGGAGGTTCTTCAGGAAATACGTCGGGAAAGTCAATAACAACAGGAATATTATTCAATTATGTCGTGTCTTTATTCAAATCCATAACATGGGCTAAGAAAGCTTGGCATCCGTTTTTTAATAAACGAATAGCTTTATGACTTGATATAACAGTGATTGATTTTAACGGCTTAGTTGCTTGAATTCGCACAACAGGTTGGTTAGGAATATGAAAACTAACAACCTTATGAAAATAATCAATTTTGGCATGATGAGTAGTTAACCAATCAATCCCTAAAATCACGTCAAATGTAAGTATCTTTAAAGAGATAAGGTCAACAGGTAAGGTGATGGTACCAACTTGGATTAAACAAGATTTATAAACAGTGGATGTGATGAAAGTTTCTCCTAACGGAGTCTTCACAGATAAATCAAAGTCTAATTTCTCCGGAGTCAAGTTTAAACGTTGAGCACAAGCAGGAGAGATAAATGAATGGGTAGCACCGGTAGCTAGTAAGGTATAAACTTCGCATGAATTTATGATTAGCTTACCCGTGATCACCTCGTTTGGGTTCTTCGCATGTTGACCGGTCACGATAAACGCTCTTCCAGGAACCGTTGACTTTGACTTTTCTGGGACAGCCTTTTGAGTCACCATCCCCGTTGGACTTGGTTTTGCTACAGTGCAATCTCGAGCGATATGTCCTTCCTTTCCACAATTATAACATACCTTAAACTGTTGTGGACAGTTTGGGCTGATATGTCCTTCTTTTTCGTACTTATAGCATATGACCGGTGGTCATTCTCCTCCCTTGGAACTAGTTACTGGTGGCGCTGACGTCTTCGTATTGTCATTGTTGAATTTCTTCTTTTTAAAATCTCCCCCCGACTCGCTTCTTCTATTCTCATGGCCATGATTACCACCAGAGTGGTTGCCGCTCTTGTCCGTATTCTTCTTTCTTCGCTGGTTATCGTTGTTCTGATAACTGCTGTCACCGGTATGATCCTGGTTGTGGTCCCTCGGTTGACCGTACTCGTTATCTCGCTCTAATAATTGAGCCCTCTTGACAACATCTGAATAGAGAGAAAATTTATGAGAAATGAGATATTGACGTAAGCCGGGTTTCAAACCTCTCAGAAACATCCGCGTCATACGTTCCTCATTCTCCACCAAATGAGGTGCAAACCTGGATAGCTCTACAAACTTTGCCTCGTACTGGGACACCGTCATGTTGTTTTGTTCCAATCTAATAAACTCTACCTCCTTCATATGACGAACACTTTCAGGAAAGTATTTGTCATTGAACAGTTTTTGAAACATCTCCCAAGACATGCTGAGTGCGGCTGGATGGGTACGCTTCATAGATTCCCACCAGTAATCTGCCTCATTACGGAACATAAAGTTGGCGAATGGAACCTTCTGTTCCTCCGTGCATCCTAAGACATCGAATATCTTGATAATTTGCTTGACTCACGTCTCCGCCTTAATCGGATCCGGCTTTCCCCAGAATTCTGGTGGTCCCAACTCTTTGAACTGCTTGGCTGTGACCAGCTGTGCGTTGCCATTGTTTCTTCCTATATTTTTAACAGGAATCTCCTTCGTCTGGTTTTGCATGAATTCCAAAAAGATTCTAAACATCTCATCGTTCATCGTCTGCTCAGTGGTGTTGTTCACAGGAGGAACATTGCCAGGCTGTTGCACGTTCTCCTCATTGGTGAGCAAAGGTGTCTCCACGGTCTCATTTACTCCACTGTTAACATTCTCAGTCGACATTCTCAAATACTGCCATAAAACAAGGGTTAATTAAACAAATTAACAAATCACATAATATCCCTATATTATGACTGACCAACAAATAAGCTTAGGTAGGACACACTAGCGAAGGATTTACTCGTCTCTCCCCTCCTAGTTCTATTCCCCGATCTCCGCCAGAGATCATATCCCTAAGCTATGATACCAACTGTGACGCCCCCAAAATAGGTATACATCCCCCATTTTGAGTCGTCAATAACATGGTACAGAAACAACTATAACTTTATTAATACAACATAAAAACTGTGAGTGTAAATACAAATATTGTCATCTAGACAATATCCACACTCAAATAAGTTCTCATTACAATTATTGGTACAATATTTTATAAAAATGGTGAGGACTACTAAAACAACTTCCTAGAACCTTCATTCCATACCCCGACTAGTACTCGCTGCATTCTCGTCTCCTGAGAAGAAAAATAGAACAAAAAGGAAAAGGGTGAGCTCAACTAGCCCAATAAAGAATATTATGACTAAGATAACATAAAACAAATTATCGTTAGTCTTCAACAGGGAAAAATCTAATAGAATACAATAGACAACAAATTTTAAATCAATATTCGCAGCGGAAATAATAATTCATTAGAAGAGTTAAGTAGAGAATAAAATCTACTATCTTCTATATATGAATTTAAAAGTCCCTCGTCAATATTTTATCCCTGTAATATCAATCAATATACATCTTGATTCAATTATTCATCTTTGCACTACATGCCAAAGATATTAATCAGTTGGTCATGTTCATCTCAACACCTGTTCATCTTTGCACTACGGGCCAAAAATATTCATTAGAAAATCATTCATCTTTGCACTACAGGCCAAAGATATTCATTTATGTCATCATTTAGGACTGAGGATGATAAAAAATATTTTAAAGAAAACGAATCCAGTGAAACAAAAGGAACAATTATTAAAGATTTGTATTTCAGCTATTCCATGTCCAAAAATACCTCATAATAATCATAGTGGAGTAAAATTCAAGAATGATCAAAACATGTATACAATCAAAGCTAGTATCCATAATAGATATTTTGGAGGAAAAACAAAAATTTAATTTTTTTGTGAATAGTACCGTATTCGTGAATAGTGCCGTATACGTGAATAGTAATCCTGACACAAAAAGTTTTAAATTTGATAAAAAGTTCAAACCAATATTTCGGCATAATGATATTGAAGAAAATAATATTATTTAAGAAGAAAATAACATCCCTTACCTCGTAAAGACAGTACTTCTAGTTGAAACACCGGATATAGGCTATGACTTGAACTTGCACCGTATAGCAACACTCAAAGTATTAAAATACTCACAAGAATACGCTCACTAATATAGAGAGAGAAAGAGAGAAAACTTCAGTTTCTGGTGTGATTTTTAATTCTAACCTAAGCACCCTATTTATAGAAAATTGCTTAGAACACCAAAGCAAAAAATTTAATATAATATTAATATTATTTTTCTAAGTCTCCCTACGCACACCAATTGAGTCCAACATCAGCCACACATGTAGCCCACCTCTCCAAAAATGTTTTTCTCACATAAATTATTTAAAAACTCCAAAAAATCAAAATTAATTAATCCGAAACTTCAATAATTCACAATAAATAGCCTTTTTATCAGAAAAATTCGATCCTCATGCCCTTTTTATAGGAAATTTCATTATCTACAACTTTGCAGAAGAAAGGTTTTTCAAATTCCAAACAGAAATCGACCGAAATCCACAAACGGGCGATTCTACAAGCTATAATCAAATTTCAGTCCAGAAATGGGCCCACAGACATGTTTAACATGTTTTAAACATCTTTTACAACAAAAATACTCTTTCTCCTCATATACTCATATATCCCACATTCATTGTAAAAATATCATTATTATTATATTATAATAATATAATAATATATTATTTTATCAGAAGAGATAAAATATCGATTTTCAACAATTGTCACTTTAAAAATTTTCTCCATCTATATCCACATAAAATGAATATTTTCCTCATCATATAAATCAATAATTAATTATTCATAAATAATATTACAGAATCACAATACTGGCAACCAGGTCGTTTCCAGAAAAGAGGGGGCTTTTCAATAAGGATTTCTCCTTACTGGCGCGCAATTAGGTGACCAAACCTCTCCTTAGACAGAATTTTCTAGACATTGCCAATAATGTTATCTAATAATATTATTCAGATAATATGAATTATTGCTCCGATAATGAAAAATACTGTGTAGTGACAATTATTGAAACAACAGTAATATAAAATATTAACGTAGTAATTATTGAATCAATAAAATAAAATACTGAACAGTAATTACTGTAACAATTATTGAGTAGTGTCTTCTTACGTAAGAATCAATAATTAGTGTAATACCGTGTGCTACTGTGCAACAACGCGTATTATTGTGTTTTAACAACCGGGTATTCCAACAGTATTAACAGTAACAACTACGCCGTTATTTATAAACAACTTATACTTGTCATTTTCTTCATCCAATCGCTTTTCGTTATGGGGCCCACACAAGGCTGCGTTGTCGTACGAATATTCCCCGATAGCAAGAATATTCCACGACCAAACGAATATTCTTCGATAAACATGAATATTTATAACCACTTGCTTATTAAAATTATTTGTGCATTTTACCCATAACTAACCACATTAATCAAATCAATCCTTACTATTTTAAAATAATAAATAAAGGAAATTAAATTTTTATTTATAATAAGTTGGGGTCTTACATAATGATGTGAAAAAATTTAACTTTTAAAATAGTCAAATTGGTACCTTTT
Source organism: Panax notoginseng (assembly GCA_016801055.1). NCBI lineage: Eukaryota > Viridiplantae > Streptophyta > Magnoliopsida > Apiales > Araliaceae > Panax > Panax notoginseng. Next base: position 8,132,935 of record CM029012.1, read on the forward strand.
TCTATTTCTTATCCTATTTGAGGACAAATGAGCAAAAGGTAAAAATATAAAGTAATCCTAGTCATTAGGCTACCCTTATGGATTGATGACTTGGACTTTTTAATGCAAATAGTATGTATATGGTTGTGGGCAGGTGTGCTACTAAATGGCCACCTAGTTATGCCTATGTGCATGTGGATAGTCCTATTTATAGATGAAACTATGGCAAAATTTTTTAAAATGTAGGCATTGAGTAGTCATGCATTTTTAACTTTATTGTAGATATATGTTAAAGTAATGTATGCAAGTAGTCATAAAATGCATTTTGAAAAGAAAGCTCCAGGTTTCAGAATTACCACACCCTTTCTGAGGTGATTTGGAGACTTGTTGTCCAAATATTATGGATCCGGATCAGTCGAGTAGTTCCCACAGGACCACTTCTGGTGTACGGAGGAGGGCTTCTGAAGTACCTCGACCCCGTTCTATTAGACAGCCTCGTCGTCTGGTCGAGGCAGTGATACTTCCAGTCCGAGTTGATGTGCCGGACGTCAAGGACGAGGAGGGGGATATTCTAGTTGCAGACCCCGCTCCTACTACACATGTTCCTCGTAGGGACCTCCCGAGTATTCAGGTGGTAAACCCAGAGCTTCTGGGTGACTTGAGTCAATATCCCTCGATGTATTTGCACGCCAACGAGGTATCTTAATCTTCCTTCGTCCTATTGATGAGGATTAAAGGATTCTGATGTCGATATGCATTTTATGTAGATTCCCGGCTTTACACAGCCTCGAGGGAACTGGTTCATCATTCACTCCATGTACCAGGCTTTGCATCCTGACTATAAAGCGATTGTGCATGACTGGGGATTTGGGGCATTCTTTTCCATCCTTCCCCGTCGCTGTCCCTGGGGTTACCTCAGGACATTGTCTAAGTGCTGGTTTCACCAGACTTAGTCTCTCTATTTGCTGGACTGTGAGGTGATGATGACGCCGATGGATTGGTGGTTCATCACAGGTATGGAGTTTGGAGGGGCACCAGTGCCTTGTACGTCGGATATTACCCCTACTACTGTCAGATCCTTGTTTGGAGTTCCAGCGGAGGCGCTCAAGGGCAGGACTGTCTGTACGGGTCCTTTGAGCGTAGATGCTATGAGTGGGCTGCTGAGTGAGCCCATACCAACCGATGTCAGAGTCAGGGATCGCATTCTTTGGCGATTATTCCTGATGATCATTAGGTGCTGCTTCATTGCAGATAACTCTTCTACGGTGTCGTTTGCTTTGATTAGCGCCACGCGACATGTGGACCGTATTGGAGAGTATGATTGGGGTTCCTACACCTTTGCTTATTTTCTCAAGGGCATGCGTATGCGCTTGCAGGGCTTGACCGAGGCTTGGTTAGGATTTTACCCATTTCTGCTGGTGAGTATTTCTCTTGTAATTTACCATGTACAGGTTAAGAGTGTTAACTAACAACAGATGTTTGCCTTTGTGTTATCAGTTTTAGGCCTATGAAAGGCTCCCATGCTTACGTCCTGTGAGTGTATTAGGGTTGGATACCTATCCACGAGGACGGCGATGACATTATTCCATACTAGCAGAGGTCTCTGTAGCTGAGGGATTCACTCATTGTCGCCTACAGCTGGAGTTATTGACAGCTGATGTCATCACATAGATTCCCTACTCTGGGGAGCATTTGGCCATTAGATTTGAGGATGGGTACCTGACTGGTGTTGAGTACGTGATTTCCACCCGTAGGATTCCTCTCTTCATAGATGGAGGATGGGAGCTCTATTTAGGAGAGCGTGCTATTAGGAGCACCACAGGAGAGATCCGTATAACGATCTTGCCTCCTGCCAGATGTTATTGGCCTGTGTCGCAGTAACCCTTCATTGATATCCCATTGTTGGGTGTTGACAGTTTTGCAATGTCAGAGGGTCCCTGCACTCAGGATGTATTCTAACATTGGTGGATCCCTCGTACCATTAGAGCCCAGACCCGTGCCACTCAGTTCATGGGGGATATGGTTCCAGGATCCGTGATGATGACGGATTGGCTAGCCTATGTCAGAGATCCGACTCATATGACACAGATTGACAGCTTGACCCAGCGACTGGACCAGGCACATTTCTTTATCCGATATTTGGGCAGAGATCTGGAAGAGGTAGATTTATTTGATCCTTTCAAGGCAGGAGCCGGCCCCTCAGATGACCCATCATCTTTATTGACGATGATCCTCCTTTGTATAGGCCTGACATCTCTGTTGATAGAGATCCAGTGACTCAGGAGGAGTTACATTAGGTGGACAGGATTGATGATGTAGATATTGATACCATTTTCTTCTTCTGATGTGTATTCTCGTTATCTCTTTTGATAGGTCTCTTGTTAGATATTAGGTGGTTGTGCCCCATTCTCGCTATATCTTTTGATAGGCCTCTATTAGTAGTAGGGCATCTGTGCCCCATTTCCCTGTATTTTTAGCTGTACAGAGATGATGTATATAGATGATGATGTATTTAGGAATGTATGTACTATCTTCTATTCCCTGCATCATATTGCCATCTATTATTTGTTATGCATGTATCATGTTATGCATATGTATGTATATCCAGAGATATTCAGCATTAACCCCTGGATGGTCTTATGATACGACCTATACAGATGTCCTCTTCGACAGTCAGCCGCATAGATCACACCCTTCCAGTATTGGTGGCATCCCGTCTGAGATCCTGGTATGATAGTAGATCACCCTCAGATAGGGTGACCGTAGGTCAGCTGTTGCAGCATACCATGATCCTTTTGATGTTTCAGGTTCCTGCAGAATTTGTAGAGGGCATGCTGGAGCACTGGGTACCGGAGAGGCAGGTTTTTCGGCTAGGGACCTAGGAGTTGACTCCGACTTTAGAGGAGTATGCACATTTGATGATGCTTCCACTTGACATACCTTGTGTGCATATAGCCATTGGTGACATGAGCCGACAGTTTATGACTCTCACCGGGCTGAGGCGGAGAGTTGTGCAGGATGAGATCACATCCAGCCACGTGATATCCCAGCATTTTTTGATTGACAAATCTAGCTATGAGGACAACTATGCTCGACATTTTGGGGAATTTCACCATACCAGAGGACCAACGGCGTTTGGCCAGGATAGATGTATTGCTGTTGTGTGTATTATCATACATGTACATGCCACGATACATAGATGAGTTGGACATCGGTGTCATTATGGCAGTGAGAGCTATCAAGGAGGGTCGTACCATTATTCCGATGATTATGGCAAAGACACTGAGGTCGGCCACATTCTACAGGACTTACCCTATAGAGGTATTCACAGGTAGTTCGGTCATGATGTACGTGTGGTTTATGTCACACCTAAGACCGATTGGCACATTCAGACGACACGGGTATTATTTCACCCATGAGATAGCTATGTCGTATTCCTTCCATCCTACGGAGTGTACATATCCTACATCTTGGTCCATTTTCCTAGCTGGGATTGGAGATCCGTTTGCTATCTTGTCGTGTACAGGGCTCAGTTCGCCCTACAGTTTCATTACTCATGCTCTGGGCATGGATTATCTCCCTCTGGCGGGTTTGAGGGGCATGACTACCTACCACCCACTGGTCGTGATGTCGTAGTTTGACCAGTTTTAAGATTTCCATCATTTTGATGGGGCGTTAGGTCAGCGCTTAGGTTCTTGCCACTTGTCAGCAGAGGACAGAGGACTGATCCCGAGTGTATACTTGTTAGGATCAGCGTGAGATAGCTGCTTTTTCTGTTAGTCATCTGAGTTGTTCGCCAGAGTATTCTGCATGGATGGAGATAGAGACTTCATCGGCTACGACAATATCCACAGTGTCGAGTATGGATTTAGATGGTGGAGAGCCCATGGAGGACATTGATTCTCACACCGAGGAGGAGCCATTTACTGGGTTACAAGTAGCTCTCTTAGATTCTCCCAGTACTAGTACTGTTGTGATCCAGCATTCGGCACAGTACTTTAAGCAGAGTCTTCACCTGATGACCTTTGAGAGAGATCAGGATAGAGCCCTGATGTTGACAGCTCTTGATGGGAGAGACGCAGCTCTATTAGAGAGAGACGAGGCGTTAGCTCATAAAGATGTCGCTGTTATTGAGCAGGATGAGGCCAGATCAGCCATAGATGTCGTGATCATTGAGCGGGATGCTACCCTATCTGATAGGGATGTAGCTGTTGTAGACAGTGCCACAGTGAGATCCCTAACCACTGGTATGCTTGCCGAGATGAGTGCATATATAGATGAGCATCGCGTCACCATGCAGATGGCCTCAGACTTGCTGACTCATGTGGATATCCTTGTACAGGCAACCACAACATTACCTCCTTCTTCGAATAGAGATGTTATGTTAGATCTGTTAGCCCGCATGCATACCGATCTGTAGATAACCTTGTATTTTTCTACACAGACTAGCTTAGCCATTTTGTCATGTACAGTTTATATTGTGTATATCAAACAGTATTATATATATAGCAGGGAAATATATTTTTGATCACTTCCCTTGTAGATATACCTGAATACTTGCTTGATATTTACCTGCTTCTTCAGGGCTTGGGATCTTGATGTATTCAGAATTCCTCCTTGCTGGATGGACATTGAGTTGTTTCTGGACAGTTCAGAATGGATCCTTGATCTGTGTGTATCCCTACCATCTTTGGTGTCTTGGGACTGGTTTCTGTATGGAAATGTGGAGAGGAATGTGTCTTTCCTCTTTGAGATTAACCGCACCACAGATGGTCGCCAGCACTCCTATTTAGGAAGAGCCTAGTTAATTCCATCTCTTATGGATTGGTATTGTTCTTCAAGGTACAACCACAACTTAGATGGTCGCCGAGTCACCCGTTTATATGGGGAGGTTAGGTAATTCCATCCCTTTGGTTTGAAGCCAATGAAATGTGGTGGATTGAAGTTTGATCCCAGTACCATTGACAAGTGTTTGTGTTTTGGTAGGGGGTTAGATCGAACCATTAATGGGCCTATGTACTCCTGTTGAAGAGGAGATCAGGTCTGCATAGTTTGAACCTGGTGTAAGAGGTTCAACACTGTATGTGACAGAAAGGGTGTAGGAATATTTTTGTTATTTTTATTTTTGTAAGGAGAAGGGTGTAGAAATATTTTTGTTAGTTTTATTTTATTGCGACCGAGCCATATAAAATGGTTGCCTACGAACTCCCATGTATCAAGGAGATCAAGTCGACGTAGTTCGCCCCTCAGGACGATTTGTAGCCAATGAAAAGTTTGATCCTATGTGGAGGAAAAACTGCGGGGGAAGAAAGTTTAATCCTAAGTTCAGGATAAACTGCAGGTGCGAAAAGTTTGATCCCATGTTTGGGGACAAACTGCAAGTGTGAAAGGTTTAATCCCTAGTGGGATAACCGAAGTTGAGAAAGGGTTAAAAACCAAGCGTTGAGGAAAGGATCTGATGATCTAAAAACCAGGCTACTGGCTTGAAAAGGTTTGTTTCCCTGAGGGGCGCAGAGTTGAAAAGAGTTGTATGTAGTGAAGGGTTAAAGAACCAGAATGACTGGTGATATGATGATCCAACACCAGGATGTTTGCTTGATGGTAACTTCAGACATAGTACCGTTTCACGGTGTCCGAGTTAATGAGTTACGAAAATTCATCGCCGTCCATTTCTTGCAATCTGAGAGCACCTTCTGTCAATACCTCTTTGATAAAAAACGGGCCTTCCCAGTTAGGGGTGAATTTTCCCTTTAGACTGATCTTGGTTGTTGATGATCTTCTTCAAAACCAAGTCATGTTGTTTAAACTGCCGTAGTCGAACTTTTCTGTTGTAGGATCGGGCGATCCTTTATTGATATAACTGACCATGGAAGATAGCTGCGTTTCGCCTTTCATATATTAGAGATAATGGGTGATACCTGTCTTGTACCCATTGGTCTTCATCCAGCTGAGCATTTATCAACACTCTAAGGGATTCTATTTCTACTTCTATGGGGAGTACTGCTTCCATCCCATAGGTTAATGCATAGGGGGTTGCCCCAGTTGAAGTGTGCATTAATGTTTTGTAAGCTAACAGAGTAAGAGCCAATAAGTCAAGCCAGCCTTTATGGTTGGCGGACATCTTTTGCATGATCTTCTTGATGTTTTTGTTAGCCGCTTCAACAGCGCCATTCATCCTTGGACGGTAGATGATGGAGTTAAGATGTTTGATGTGGAATTTACTGCACAACTCCTCCATCATTTTGTTGTTGAGGTTTTTAGCATTGTCTGATACAATAACCTCTAGTTGTCCATATCGACAAATGACATTGTTTCTGATGAAAGCAATGATGACTTCTTTGATAACCCTGGGGAAGGAGGCTGCTTCTACCCACTTGGTGAAGTAGTCGATCATGGTGAAGATGAATAGATGTCCATTACTGGCTTTGGGCTCGATGGGCCCGATCACGTCCATTCCCCACATTGAGAAGGGCCAAGGTGAACTCATATTGTGGAACTCCCATGGAGGGGCGTGGATAGCATTCCCATGAATTTGGCATTGATAACATCTCCTGACATGGTCATTGCAGTCAGCTTTGAGAGAGAGCAAGTAATGTCCCGTTCTGAGGATCTTCTTTACAAGTAAAGGGCCTCTCATGTGTGGGCCACATACTCCACTATGGACCTCATCCATAAGTCTCTGAGCTTGGTCCTTGTCCAGGCATCTGAGGAGACCTAGTCCTGCATCTCTCTTATAGAGTGCATCTTTGCTCAGGTAGAATTTCATAGCAAGTCGATGAATCAACCTTTGTTCAGTCAGGCTCGCCTCAGCGGGTGTAGATCCATCTTGCAATTATTCCTTGATATGCTGATACCAAGGTTGTTGGATGGGAGGTAGTTCATCTAAAACTTCTCTAACATAGTTCCCATAGGCTGGCGCCTTTTGCAGGGCAAATGTGATGCTTGGCATGTGTTCCTTGTCAGGTATATGAATCAAGGAGGCCAAAGTTGCTAGCGCATTTACGAAGTCATTCCTATTACGAGGAATTTGTAGAAAGGAGATCTCTTTGAACTCTGAAGCCATCTGTAAACTTGTCGATGGTAAGGCAGCAAATGTAGCTCTTTGGTTTGATAGATTCCCGTGGATTGTTTAACTACCAACTCTGAATCCCCAAAGATAGTTAACCGCCTGATGCCCATTGAAAGGGTAAATTTTAGCCCCATGATACAGCCTTCATACTCAGCTGTGTTGTTGGTGCTAACAAACTGTAATTTGATGGCGACAAGATACTGCTCCCCCGTACCGGATACTAGAACTGCTCCAGCTCCAGAACCTTCCATATTAATAGCTCCATCGAAATACATGTTCTATGTTTGGTATGTATCGTACAGATGGTGTTGCTGAATTGCCGTTACCCCTTCATCAGGGAGGTATGTTTCCAAGGGTTTGAAATCCCTTGAAGGTGCGACGGCCAGTTGATCCGTGATTCCTTGACCTTTAATGGACTTCTGCGTAACGTAAACGATGTCAACTTATTGCAAAATCAACTGCCATCTGGACAGTCAGCAATTCAGCATGGGCTTGCTGAACACATACTTGAGAGGATCTACGTAGGATATGAGATGGGTTGTGTGCCCATGGAGGTAATGCTGTAACCTCATGGAAGCCCATGATAAAGCACAACAAGTCTTCTCAATCAAAGTGTACTTGTGTTCACTGCTGTTGAATCTTTTGCTGAGGTAATAGATAGCTCGTTCTCGGACTCTATCGTCTTTCTGACCCAGCATGCAGCCCATGGCATTATCACTTATGGACAGGTACATGAACATGGGAACATCATCCCTGCGTGGTACCAACACAGGAGCTTTGACTAGTTGCTCTTTGATTGTAAGGAAGGCCTTCTGTCACTCATCATTCCATTTCATGGAGGAGTTCTTCCTTAACAGCTTGAAGATAGGCTCACAGGTTGCTGTGAGTTGAGAAATGAACCTACTAATGAAGTTGACTCTTTCCAAAAATTCTCGTATTTCCTTCTCTGTATGAAGAATGGGTATTTCCATAATGGCTTGGATTTTGGTGGGATCCAGCTCAATCCCATTGTGGCTGACTAGAAATTCTAGCAACTTTCCTGATTTAACGCCAAAGGCGCACTTGGCTGGATTCAACTTCAATTTGTACTTACGCAACCTGTTGAAGAGCTTTCTAAGATGGTCTAAATGGTCCTGCTCCCTTCAGGACTTAACAATAATGTCTTCCACGTAGATCTCTATCTCTTTGTTCATTAAGTCGTTGAAAAGAGCCATCATAGCTCGCTGATAGGTGGTTCCGGAATTGATAAGGCCGAAAGACAGCCGTCTATAGCAAAAAGTTCCCCAAGGCGTGATGAAAGCAATTTTCTCATTATCCTCCTCAGCAACTATGATCTGATGGTACCCCGTAAAGCAATTAGCAAAGGAGTACATGTCGTATTGAGCAGTATTGTTAATGAGAATGTGGATAAATGGCACGGGAAAGCTATCTTTAAGGGAAGCTTTATTCAGATCCTAATAATCCACGCAAACTCACACCTTTCCTCTAGGCTTAGGCACAGGAACGATGTTGGATATCCATTCAGGATATGTGGACAACATGATGATACCAGCTTGAAATTATTTCATAATTTTCACCTTTAAACTCCACTCTGGCTTCAATCGCCTGAGTTTCTGCTTGACTGGCTTGAAACCCTCTTTAATGGGAAGGCGATGAGGGACATGTCAGTGGACAAACCCACCATGTCTTCATGAGACTATGCAAACACATCCTGGAATTGGGTTATTAGTGTAACCATGTTATTCCTCTGGTTTGGGGTAAGGTCTGAACCAATCATGATTAACTTAGGGCTTTCTAAGGTTCCGAGATTGAAGGAGGTGGTTTGATCAAAGTTGGGTTTAGGTTTGTCTTTGACCCATTCTTTGATCTCTGGAGGCACCTCAATGTCCTCTTGTATTTTCATCAAGTTTGAGTCCAACTTTTCGTCAATGTTACAATCCTTGTGGAAAAGAGGCATCTTATCAGCAAGTACATGCACATCTAAGTTCAAATTCCTGAAACAAAATATGTTTTCACTTAATATATATGAAACTGTTTAATCATACAAAGTGTTAGCATGTACGGACAAAACAACTGCTAATATTGTACAGAAAAGTAAGCAGTTATTATATCTACAGGGCAAAAAGAAGTCCTGCCCATTTTACCCTTGTCGACCAATGCAAGGAGTGCTACTCCAAATGGCAAGGGTAAAGTCCTGGTGGACTGTAGTGATGGAGGGGCTGTCATCGTCCTCTTTCTCCTGAATGATGACCATTATGTCTGGGCAATCATCGTCTGGGGTGTGTCTGTTTGTATGTTCATCATGGACAATGATGAGTATGCCTGACATCATTCGGGCGATGTCTTATTTAATTCTTCGCTCCTCTTCTTCCACCTTGGGATCTGGAACAAAGACTTCCTTCTCCTTTACTAGTATCGGTTTGGCAAATAACATAGCCATTACATTTGCTGGCACCTTTACTGGAGGTTGTGCGAACTCTGGATTTACAGGTGGAGATAATCGCCGTGTAACTGAAGCTAGAGGAATCTGCTTATGCTTATGTGGATTCCTATAAATGAAATTGGCAGAATAGCCTAGTCCGGCTGTCCCAGTTTGACTGGACACTTGAATCAGGTGCTTAATACCTTGATTATTTTTACCCAGCCCTTGTCTTGGCTGGTTTCCCAATGACATCATTTCTTGAGTAGCTGCCATTACTTCGGCAGAAATTTTGGGTACGGGAAATGGCATCCCAGTGGAATGGTATTGAGTGTTGCTCACTTCCAAAGCATAAAAACTGACTGGCTCAACATCAGAATTGAAACTGATGAGTGGCATGTCACCCTGTTGAGGACATTCTGGTTCAGCGTTGACTGTGACTAGGCTATTATTGATAATGTATTTAAGTTGTTGATGAAGTGTGGAAGGGACTGCCCCGGCCATATGAATCCACGGTCTCCCCAGAAGCAGGTTGTATCCTGTATCTATTTTGAGCACGTGAAAAGATACACAGAATGTATGAGGACCAATCTCAATTGGCAGCTCAATCTTTCTGACTGAATTCCAGCGGGATCCATCAAAAGCTTTAATAACCGTATGGCTGCTTCGGATCCGTTTAAGATTGACGTTCATCTTTACCAACGTAGCGTAATCACAGATATTCAGAGATGAACCTCCATCTACCAATACTCCAGCTATCATGTATCTGGAGGACAACCGCAATGTGTAACGGTTTGCAATGACCGATCCCTTTAGGCGGTATGTCATAATCAGTGAAAGATATCACATTGTTGTTGAAAATGTGATCAACCAGATGTTGAAATATTTCCACATCCACTGATTTTGGCAAGTGAGCTTCTTCCAAAACCTTCAGTAGAATCTTCTAGTGATCCTCGGAAGTTAAAACCAAGTCCAGTATTAAAATTTGATGTGGAGCTTCTCTTAAGCTTAAAACCACCTAGGCTTCATTATGACCCATAGCATGGAGGAATTTTTCAATCTTCTCCATGGGAATTTTCCCTTTTGATTTGATGGTATGCTTCATCACCCATTGGGGAAGACACAGTGGATTTTCCTTCGACACTACAACAGTTATATGAGAGGTGGATCCTTCAGTTTCTCCATAATTCCAGGGGACTTTTTGTAAGCTGATAACAAGATATTGTGGTCTGAATGGTAAGTTAATTGGCTTTGGCGCAACCACTTTCAAAGGATTATCAATTCCTTTGAGTTGAATTACTTGTATTGTGAATGGTTTGACAGTCCCATCCGCCTCAACGAATATAACTGCTACTAGTCCCTTCCATTTAGTAGGACAAGTATTTTCACTTTCAAATAGCACAATATCGTTGTCTGCTAATTGCAGGACACCGCTATCAATTAGATTCTGAATAAGATGGCGGAGTGCCCAGCATTCTTCTGTGCTGTGACCGCGAGAATGGGCGTGATATTGGCATACTCCATCAGAATTAAACCGTCCTGAATGGGGATTAATCAGAGGTAGAAGGGACGTGATCCTTCCTTCATTGATTAGCATTTGAAGTATTTCCTCCATAGGTTGGCCCAGGTATGTAAATTCCCTTATATTGGCAAAATCCCGATGGGCTTTGGCAGTTGCTCTTTTCGTCACTTTGTCCTCTAATGTTTCATATTTTAAAAGTGACGAGGGAGTATTTATAATCAAGGGGAGGAGACTAGCATGCTCCTGGCTGACTAATTGGCGTGTGACTTGATGTTGATAGGTCACCAGTTATGCCAATTGCTCAATCTGCTTACACAAAGCTTTCATCTTTCGTTCCATCATAAACTGGAACTTTGCATAATCCCATTTGTCAACACCGTCTTTGATGATTTGGGATGATTCACAGTTAAACTCAGAACTCTGTCCATTGCTCCAATTAATCATGTTGACCTCTTCCTCTTTGTGTGGAGGAAGAGGGTTGTCTTGTACGTGAGGTTGATCTGGTTTGGTGACCACGATCTCACCGTTGTCTATCAAATCTTGGATCTTATGTTTCAAGGCCAAACAATCTTGAGTATCATGCTCAGGTGCCCCGACATGATAAGCACATTTTTGAACAGCATTGAAACCCTTCCCATTAGGGTGGCTGGTGGAAGAAGATGCGTAATTTTCTTCTGAGTGGTCAGAAGATTGAGAATGTTCTCGAGTGAGATGAAATGTAAATATATATATATATATATATATATATATATATATATATATATATATATATATATATATATATATATGGGTGTGAACACTCGAGGGCGTTTGACTTCCCCACCCTTAGGCAATGGAGGGTTTGAAGACTGTGCTTGAAAGGGAGTGTAATTTCTCCTCTGAATAGGCATATTCTGATTGCCTTTTGACCTTGTAGTATCAAGAAAACATCCTCCTCTTTCTTTTTATGGACCCTCCGAGGGTTGTTTCCATAAGTTTTGGATTGGATGTGTTCAGAAACAACTTTAAGAACGGATAGGTCTTGAATCTTTCCTGACTTCAACCCCATCTCAGCCATCTCTCCATGTTTGATCATTTCAGAAAATGGTTTTCCAATGCCAGATAAAACTCTCTCGTAGAAAGGAGCTTTTTGTATGTCGATAAAGGTCACGACCATTTCTCACTCTGTCATAGAAGGAATCACTTGAGCAGTAAGGCGCCTCCACCTTTGAGCATACTCTCTGAAAGACTCATTGGACTATTTCTTGACCTTGGTAATCTGGTACCGGTCAGGAGCCATCTGAGACTGGAAGCTGTATTGAGTAAGGAAGGTGTGAGCTAGCTCTTCCTAGCTATGGATCTTTAAGTTGTCTAATCTGGTATACCATGAACGGGCTTCTCCGGTCAGACTCTTTTGGAACAGTTGCATTCTGAGCTTCTCGTCCTCTGCATAAGATCCAAGTTCTGCAATGAACACCTTCAAATGTGTGTAAGGATCTCCTAACCCGTCATACTTTTTGAAGTCAGGAGTTTTGAACTTCTCTAGATAATGAACACCAGGGAATATACAAAGGTCAGCATATAAGACACTCCCATGTGCTCCAATTCCTTTGATAGAATGAAGGGTTTCTTCCATTTGAAGGACCATTTTCTTGATGTCTCCGGTGTTTAGATCTCCTTTGAGATGGGTGGTATCATGAATTTTGTTGGTTGTATCCAACTGGAACTCAGATACTGTAATGACTTTATCAGAACCTTGGGTTCCTCCTTGTGCAGAGGATTCAACATGTATGGGTATCTTCGTGCCTTGAGTAGACTGATGTAGTTCTTTAAGTAGAACAGCCAAATTTGTGATTTATTTACTTAATTCGTCAAATTCTTCGTGAGAAACTGGATTAGACTGGTCAGATGAATATATGATTGGCTGTAGGCCCGTGGCCTTTTTGGATTTTGACTGGGTAATGGGTCTGAATGCTTCCTTGCAACAAAACTTGTATAGTTTAGTCTTAGGGATTGTGTAAATGTTTACATTTTATGTGATGTGTCCGTTTTAGGATTATTATCCTACAAAACGGATGTTAGCTATTTGTAATACAGGATAGCATGTTAATTTAAATATGCACATTTTTCTTCATATTTCTCATTACATGGAGATGAATATGGAATAAAATTACAAGTAATTGACTTTACGAGTAATTTGAAATGAGAAAGCAAGAAGAGACTTTCCTCCGCGTTTGGTTTATCAGAGGCTGACCTATCTTAGGTTACTCTCGCGACTTTTTGGCATGAAGGTTCCCAAATCATCACAATTTACTCAATGGGAAAGTTAATCCGGTCTTTCAACTGGAGCGAATTTGGGTGGTGCCTTTCTTGAGCCTCGTTGGAATTAGTCTTCCTACGAGTCCAGTAATCAAACACCGACAGGATAGCCTCCTGGTGGAGGAACCACACAACATACATTCACATACAACGTGTCTCACCGTTTATGAAAATGATGACATGTGCGAAGCACTAATATCATAAGCAGATATAGTGTAAAGCATTAAGTGCCGTAAATATATGCATTAGAACACATTCATCATAAATGTAAATGCAACATCCACACACAAGCATATAATAGTTTTGAAAAGCTAATAATAGCGGCTTAAGTCCTCTTACTGATTGTCCCCAGCAGAGTCGCCACCTGTCAACGTCGAGATTTTAATTTGTCCCTTTTCTGTTCTTGTTCTTTTGTGTTCTCATGTTAGGTGAGATTTGTTTGAAAAAACAAGTGAAAAAGGTCCGACATGTATATGTCGACGGTTGGACTATAAGAGTCGCCAGTTGGTTTTTTAACTGGTTGTACCAACACAACCGAGAAAAGGTTTGCACATTAACCCAGTGATGTGACACTGCTAAACGGGTCTGTGAAACCGAGATTCATTAGGGTCCGGAGACTTGCTTATGCTGAGGAAAGGTCTTAGGCACCCCCCGACATCCGTGTTGCCACAGTGACCGCCACTTTTGAAGAAACTATTATATGAATGTGTGTGTGTGTGTGTGTGTGTCAATGTGCTGTTATCTGGAAGTAGTGCGAGGCCTCGTTCGCACCTATATACACAGGGTTTGAATTTGTGTAAAACTTCAATTTTAAACAAGATATATCAATGAAGTTTTATAAAAGAGATTTTTCAAACCCTAATGCTCAATAGTAATTGAGACCCTTTACACTTCTATTTTATTAAATGTTCGGCTTGATTGCTTTTATTTTCGAGATACGAAACATCTTTGAGAAAATAATATACATAGCAGTGCCGAACTCCTCATGGGTATGAAAACCATTTGAGGAAATCCAAACACCATGAATAAAATTACAAGCTACTTTCAGCTGAAAATGTCCATCACGGGAACCGAATCTAGATTCAGTAGACTGAATCTGTGATCATATGATTCCTAGACTCACATGATAACGCAGTTTGTATGAAAGTTGTAAGCAGTTATATATATAAAAGCTGTAAATATATATATATACAGACATGATCAACCACCACGAAGCACCTCCATGGGGAATCAGAAATGTAAATATATAGAAGCGATAAATATCTATATATATATATATATATATATATATATATATATATATATATATATATTAACATGATCAACCACCATGAAGCACCTCCATAGGTGATCAGAAATGTAAATAAAGCTATAAAAGCAATCAACCTCCACGAAGTAAACTCCAGGCGAGATGAAATGTAAATATATATATATATATATATATATATATATATATATATATATATATATATATATATATATATAAGCATGTAAACGCACCAGATATAAAATGCAGGCTCATCGAACAAAGTCCGACAACAATTCATATATATAAATATATATATATATTAAAGCAGTAAATACACCGGATGTGAAATTCAGGCTCATCAAACAAAGTCCGACAACAGTTCATATATATATATATATATATATATATATATATATATATATATATATATATATATATATATATATATACAAACTGAAATGAAACCACGGACTGAAGTCCGGGCATACACACGCAACACGACTCTCAACGTGAAGAATAGTGTGTGCAAAGATGAAGAGAAAGGATTTAAAGTGTGTAAGAAGGCTTACAGTGGGCTGCCAAAGAAGACTTCTATAACTTTAAGTGGATGAACACTTGGCTCTCACCGATAAAAAGTAGCTATATATAAGCTTACAAGTGTTTAAAATGAGAAAGCACTCAGTTTAGGGTGTGTACAGAGCAAATTGAACAGGGCTTCCTCGCCTTTTTCTCTTAAAAAATTTCCGCCCCAAGCCCTCTGTTTATAGAGGGGGAGCCGCAGGTAGCCACAAATGTACTTGCGGCTGCTCGGGTTGCCCCGGGCTCTGCGGGTCCCACCGCATCGAAGTACGTGCACGCATGCAACGTGATGTCTGCTCGAACTTTTAGAACTTCAATCCGGGCATCCGACTGAGGTGTATAAGACCTATTTCGGACGGCCTTTGTCGAGAGTTACGCAATGACATGGGATTAAAGGTTGTACGTAGTCAAGAAGATGGGACCATGCCCTTCGGTCTTCACGCTTCAAATTCTATCCATTGCCTTGCGCAATAGTCACTCGAGATTGGACTTCCTTGGTTCTTGTAGGACATTGCTGTGTAGAAATGTATGTATGAGATGTTGAGACGGTGCGATGTGGCGTCAAGGTGGCAAGATGATGACTTTACCCCTCAGCGGGGTTATATCTGATTTGGGCTGATAAAGCAGACGTTGCTCAGGGTTATCTCTGAGATTGAACTATTGCATGTGTTGAAGGTCCTCAGTGTCATCTCTGAGGTGTGCCTATCTTTCCGGGGTTATCTCCAGGTCTTGTACTGACTGCCTCGGTGTGAGTGCCGAGGTTGAAGCTGATCGCATGCATTTGAAACAAGCATTTCTAGGGTATCTCCGGAACTGTAACTGCATTCCCTGGGGTTATCTCCAAGGTTAGTGTTGCTATTCCCGGTGTCGAGACTGAGACTGAATATCTCGGGCTTATCTCCGGGATGAATTGGCCTTCTCCGGTAGAATTTTTGATATTAGAACTGCATGCCTCGGGGTTATCTCCGAGGTTGGAACTGATACTCCCGGTATGTGTTCCGGGGTTGAAATTAAACTTCCGGTAGTATCCGGACTGGATATGAGCTCTCTTCCAAGGTTATCTCTAAAAGACGAATTTGCCCTCCTACAATGTCAGTAACAGGTGTGCAAAAAATTTCGAGTGTCTACACCCTACTCGGTCGCCTTCTCTTTTCCTTTGCTCTTCTTGGAACTTTCGGATATCTCGGCTTTAGCTAAAATATTTTGTTTTAAGGAAGGGTGAGCAACTAGTTTTCTCCGCAAGTTAAAGCGTTCAACAAAGGATATAGAAGAGTCTAACTTTCTAGAATGTCAACAATATTCAAAAGAGTTCGAGGTAGCTGAATAATAAATCATTTTCAATATCAAAAATTTTCTTATATTCCATGCTGAATAACATATCAAAAATGAAAGACGTTAAATTCTTTCAAGGATTCAACAATATCAATTTGATTATTAAGAATTAATAATGCTGTAATAATATTCAATAAGGTGGGATATTCCCAAATTTCATGTTGAGTGATTACAAATGGATCAAGAACTAATAGAGGAATTATCAATTCATTTACTGATTGAATGCCTCAAGAGTATAAGTTAACCGTAAAGATTAAATCATACCCTTCTGCAAGTACGTAAGGGAATCAGCCTTATTGTACCCGCTATTATGTATAATACTCAATAATAGCGCAAGGGTCGGATGCCCGACAATAAAGTTCTCCTTTTTATAAGGGTTTTTCATCTCAGTCTTACATCATGAGTCCGTACCACAACAATATGATTCGGATTGCTTTTAAAGAAATGTTATGATTTCAACATATAATATTAATATTGATCTAGCTGAAATAAATGGCATAAATCTTTCAATAACAGCTTAGTTCAAATAATAAAATGATTCATCCAATGTTAGTCTAGCCAAAACAATTAGCTGAGACATGGTTCATAAACAGTTCATGAATAAAAGAACTTTAAATTTTTTTCACAGTTCAAATAATAAAACATGAAATCAATTGCAGCATGTGTGAATAACAATAATCATTATAGATGTGAATAACGAACAATAATTATCCACTAACATACTTTGAAATTAACAACTCAAGTTGAGTTAGAAAACTTGTCTGATCGGTTGACTACTGCTATACAATTTAATTTAACTTCTTTTAAAAGACCTATCATTAATAAGATCGAATGCTCAATTAGCATCACATATCTTAACTCATAATACTTTTATTCCATAATAATTTATCTAACATATAATCATATAATCAAATAATACCTTAACTCATTAGTAATATTATCATAGTTTGATAATATCCTATCACTTAACCGTCATAATATTTCATCATTTCTTCACATTTTTAACCACTTAATAATATTTTATTCCTTAACAAGTATTATTAATCATTTAATAACATCTTACTCACTTCATAATATTAATAATCATTTAATAATATCTTATTCACTTCATAATATTATTAATGATTTAATAATATTTTAATCTTTCACTACTATTATTAATCATTTAGTAATATTTTAATCTAATATTATTATTTAATAATATTTTAATTTAACTTTAATCTAATATTATTAATTATTTAATAATATTTCAAATCATTATCTAACATTATTAATCATTAAGCAATATTTAAATATAAATTTAATCTAATATTATTAATCATTTAATAATATTTTAATTTAACTTTAATCTAATATGATTAATCATTTAATAATATTTTAATTTAACTTCAATCTAATATTATTAATCATTTAATAATATTTTAAATCATTATCTAATATTATTAATCATTTAAAAATATTTTAATTTAACTTTAATCTAACATTATTAATCATTTAATATTATTTGAAATCTTATCTAATATTATTAATCATTTAATAATATCATTATCTCATATTATTAATCATTTAATAATATTTTAATTTAACTTTAATATAATATTATTAATCATTTAATAATATTTTAAATCCAATTTTAATCTAAATATTATTAAATACTTAATAATATCTTAATCTAATATTATGAATCTATTAATAATATTTTAATTATTTATTATACTAATAAACACTTTATTCTGATTGTTAAACATTTATTAATTACTTTATTTAACAACCCTAAAATGCCATAAATATAATATCTCATCATATATTACCAAAAATACCCTCCATAAATTAGAATACAACATTTTTAGGGTTTTCAAGCATTAAGATAACATTTTTACCATTTATGAAATCACATAGCTAATTATTTCCATGTATTCACAACACAACCATTTACATGAAAAATACCAAAAGAATCTCAAAAATATTTCATTTCTGGAATCTGACAGAACATGATTTCTAGAGGATCCCCAAATTTTTCAAGAATTTTCTAACTTGATTTAGTATTTTTAAAGGGTCTAAACCATCTAGATTTTGCAACATTTTTCATAAATCTAGTTTTTGTCCAAAACTCATGAAACTTTCAGGGTATACTCCCTGCATGATCCTTTACATCAAAATACAATTTTACAATTTTTGGAGTTATACACTAAGAGTTATTCATATTTACTTTTAAAAGAGTCCTTTCTTGTAAAAGTCATAACTCTCATTCTACACATCTAAAACTGTTTATTCTTTTTCCTAAATGCAGATAACTCATCAAAGTATCTTCCCAAAATTTTTAGGAATTTTTAGGAAAAAATTGGACGAAACTGCCCTTACAAGGGGCTGGCCAGAAGCTGTCAACTACCTTTTGGTCTACAATGGACTTTTTTGGTTCCATCAGCCACCAAGGATTGAAAATCAGTGTTTTTTTGTGCTACCACTTGGTTTTAGTAGTTAACTTACATATCTAGCACCCCGCTTTAACGGATCACAAATAGGAGGTGTAGATAATAAGTTATACATGATTCAAGTGAAGAAAAAGCTAGAGTTCTTCACCCTTAAAGAACATAAGTTCATTTTCTTCCTTTGGATCTTCATTTTAACACTCAAAATGGTTAGATCTTTACATGAAACATGTAGATCTAAGAGTTTTTGAGTCTTAGAACATAACCCCTCTATTTCATCAAAATAAACCAAAATAAAAAGGAAGAAAGTATTTTAAAACCTCACATTGATCTTCTAGCAATCTTCCTTGATTTACCCAAGTATTTAAGGAACTCAGGATTTATAGATGCTTGAAGCTCTCTCCCTTTTTCTTCCCTCAAGCCCCCGGCCCCTCTCTCTCTTTTTCTCTCTTTGGTTTTGTTTGGAAATGAGATGAAAAGAATGAAACGAAATTAAATGAAAATTAGGGTATTAGTAAAATAGTATAGATACACATCCTATATCTATCTTATTATCCCCCACACTTCTTATATCCTCTAAGTAATTATCCTTTCTCTTATCTTTTAGGATTACATGTAATTTTAATTAAGATTTTGAACCAAACACATAAGTCCTTTATGTAGATAAAGAGATTAGTTAACATTTAAGGCAAACTAATCATCACATCACAAGCCAAAAATGGCAAGGAGTGGTCGGGTATTACCCCGCTCTTTTGCCCTATTTTTGCTTTATTTTTAATGCCAAATTTGATTAATTAAATATCCAAAATATCCCTTAATAATTGGGCCAAAGATTGGGCTATCAATTTAATTTCTTTGGGCTTCCTAATTAATTGTTTAGACCATGAAAATAACAGTCCAATATTTTTAACCTATCTTACCCTAATTATTTATTTAGGCTTTCTATCCCCACTCTTATGGAATTAAATACTCTCAAATCCATTTAATTTTATAACCCAATTAGACTTGCTTTGATTAGGTTTAAAATAAATAATAAATTGAGATAATAAAATTAATCTCTTAGGTTAGTATAAATTTTATATACTAATATTCTTCAATACTACAACTTTTAGGTTATTTAGTTATCATACTTAATATGTATTATTTTGTTTCAAGCTTTCTTTTTAATTATCTTTAATAAATAAATACATATACATATTTATAATATATATATCTACTAGTCATTGTCCGTGCCTGGAGGCACGACGTAACGAAAAATTAGATTAAAATTCGAAAAATACTACATTTCCTAAAGACTTTTTGTAACCTAAAATAACTTACGTACAATCAGACATAACAATTATCATAATTCACCACACCACCACAATAATTAATTTTTTTTAAAAAATAGATATCCAGAAAAATCTAAACATGTCTACAAAACTTACAAATCACCAATAACAATTTTCATAATTCACCACACCACCACAGTAACAATTGTTGTTGTTGTTGTTGTTGTTGTTGTTGTTGTTGTTGTTGTTGTTGTTGTTATTATTATTGTTATTATTATTATTGTAATTATTATTATTGTTATTATTGTTGTTGTTATTATTATTACTATTATCATAATTATTACTATAATTATTATTATTACTATTACAATTACTATTATAAATATTACTATTATAGTTATAATAATAATACTTATTATTACTATTATAATAATAATAATAATAATTATTATTATTATTATAATTATAATTATAATTATTATTGTTATTATCATTGTTATTATTGTTGTTATTATTATTACTATTATCATAATTGTTACTATTATAATTATTATTATTTATATTACTATTATAATTATAATAATAATTATTACTATTACTATTACTATTATTATAATTATTATTATAATTACTATTATTATTATAATTATTACTATTATTATCATTATTAGTATTATTATTATTATTATAAGTGTAAGATCCCAAATTTTATGAAATGAAAGTATTCAATTTTCTTATAATTATTATTCCATTTAGTAAATGTTAAATTAATAAATGGTCAAATGAATAATTAATCGGATAAATGAGCAAATAAAGAGAAAATGAAATAATTATTTTTTATGAGTAGCTCATGTGGGCGGCTGAATTATGAGAGAATGAATTGTGAGAGACAAGTGGGAAGAAAAGAGAACGAAACAAAAGCAGAAAGAAAGGAAGGAAGAAAATGAGGGAAAAAATAAGAAAAAGAGAAAAAAATAAAAAGAGAGGAGAAAGGAGTATGCTGGGTACTTTCACCCATTCCCACTCATGGGTGGGGGAAAATAAGGAAAGAGAGAGAGAGAGAGAGAGAGAGAGAAGAAGAAGAAGAAAAAGAAGAAGAAGAATTGAAGAAAGAGGTAATTTCAAAATATTAATAATTTTAGTTTTATGAATTTTATGTAAAGAGTATATGTTTATGTATGTATTGGATGATTTAAACTAGCACAAACATAAATCAAATGAGAAAAATCTAGAAATCAAAAGAAGAACAGAATATGGAAATTTTCATAAAAATTAGTTTACTACTCGATTTTGTAAAATCCATAACTCTGTGTATAATAAATTAGGAGATGAGTCATATATCAAAAGAAAGCCCTGGAAGTAAGCTAACTGCAGAAATTGGAATCACCCAAAAATTCTCTGTGAATTTTTCGTGGTGACAGTTTGAGTGAAACAAGTCTGAAGGATTTATAGTCCGAAAAATCAGTTTTATTAAGCCCTATTGCGTGAGTTATAATTTTTAATCCGACCATTGGATCGTTGTAATTTTTGATATGTTATGCATATATAAGTTGAGTATATGTCCACAAATTTTGAACCGTTAAAGATTAACTTATAATTTGTTATGAATTTAAGGAGGTGACTGATCCAGAAATTTTGTAGCAAAATTTTTGGTAAACCTTTCTCTCTACGTTAGAGTCAGAATTTGGAAAAATTTTCTTCTACAAAGTTGTAGAGAATTAAATTTTACATAAAAAGGCCATAAGATCTGTAATTTTTTGATAAAAGGGCTAATTATTATGAATTATTGAAGTTTTTGAGTATTGGAGTTTATAATTAATTTATTAGAAAAATTATTTGGGTTAAAATATTTTTACAGAATGCTTATAATAACATCTTAGCATTTCTGTAAAATTTTGATGAATTATTGAAAAGCAGAAGTAATTACTGTATTTTAAAACTATTTATAGTTAGTTTGAAAATAGAAGAAATTCATAGAAAATTCTATGAATAGTGAAAAATAATGAAATTTAGTGAAAAATCTTATAATGTTATTTTATAATTTTTGGGAAGTTCTGATAAATTATTGAATAACAGAATTATTTATTGTATTTTTTAAAGCTATTTATGGTTAGTTTTAAAATAGAAGAAATTCATAGGAAATTCTATGAATGGTGGAAAATTATGAATTCTGCTGAAAAATATTATAATAACGTAAGATTAATAGTGATGATGTTTCAAAGATATAAAAGTATATGAAGTTAGTATTTCTATTTTGAAGCTATTAAATGATAGTTTTTATAAATAGAAATAATTATTGAAAATTGTTGGATAATCTGAAAAATATGAAAATTATTTAGAAAGTTCAGAATACTATTTTTTTTAATATTTTAGAGGTGTTAGGAAGCTCATGAGGTGTCAGGATGTGAACGAACAAGTAATGAATTAGTTATGATAAAAATAAAAATAATATTTTTGTTAAAGTAAAAATGGTGATAATATCATAATAGTGGATTACCATATATGAGGTTTTATAGTTCTCAAGTTTTATTATTCACTTCTAAAGTTTTGGAATACGAATAATGATTTTATGCGATAAATAAAGATAACTTGAATGAATAATGAATTATTAGTTGGTTTATGTGTTATTCGAGATAAATAAGATTTGATGTTGATCCTTACTTTGAATAGAATTTAAATTGTTTATAGCAAGGTATTGATTTGATTCTTACGCAAGAAATCACTTAGTATTTTATTCAATAATTGTCATAGTAGTTATTGCACAGTGATTCATATTATTGATTCTTAATTACGTAAGAAGTCACTCAGTCTTTCATTCAATAATTGTCATAGTAGTTATTGCACAATGACTCATATTATTTGATATGATATAATTAAACCCGTTGGAAATATTGTGAGTCTATGTTAATAATTGTGAATTATTGTTGAAAGATTGAAAATGTGTAAATAATTGATGAATAAAAGGTGTTGATTAAAGATAAGTATGATATACAGATGTTTGTTCAATTATTTTTTTTACAAAAGTAAATTGGCAGGACTTGTCGACACTCTACTTTTTCTAAAGTAGTATGGACCACAAACTCTATTATTGAACAAATTTTAATAAAACGTGTACACGTTGGTTTAATTTTCTATGTGGGACCATAAATTCCACTACCGTTATTATATACCTCATTTGGATATTTTGTCAAAGAGGGTGTGCTAGTTGTTTACTAATTTTTCAGTATAAATTAGTTGCTCGGTTGAGTAACTAAACACACACCATCACTACACTAAAAATATAGAATTCTTTTACTTCAATATTGCGAGCATAATATTGTGAGTATTTCTATCGAGTGTAATGTTACTCCAAGTGTAGATAAGGAATGCAAGCATTATTTAAGTTGATCAATTTCACAGAAAGCAAAATCAAGTCACATGCTAAGGTAAGGGATATCATTATTATGGTAAGAGAGTATCGTTTTTATGGTAAAAGGAATATCATTTTCTTTCATACTCCATATTATGGTAAGATATTATTATTCGTTTATTCAGTTTATCATTAAATGATAAAAGTCCTGAAAGGATTAGAATATCTTTAATAGTTTGTGCTTCATCTAATATTGTGTTAGCAATTTGGACTCTAGATAATTAAGTTGAAAATCACTAAGATCTATGTTATCTTATTATTCTGATTATTTATGTTTATTCATTATATATATCATTGTCATCATCCTCATATTTATATTGTGTTGAAAATCATCTTTGGCCCGTAGTGTAAAGATGGACTTGGTATGATTATGACCAGAGGTTATTCGGTATAATCATGACCGTAATGTTACAAATGATGTGGTAAAAGTCATCTTTGGCCTGTAGTGCATAGATGGACTTGGTATGATTATGACCGGGGATTATTCGGTATAATCATGACCGTAATGTTACAAATAATGTGGTAAAAGTCATCTTTGGCCAGTTGTGCATAGATGGACTGTTGATTGACATGATTATGACCAGGGATTATTCGGTATAATCATGACCATTGTTGAAAACACGAATATCCTTGGCCCGTAGTGCATGGATAATTCGTGGTTGTGATACTATTGAGCTGAGTTTCAGCGTTATTTGTTTTATAGTTGTATGGATTGTTGATTTACCTGATTATAAATATGAATTGTGAATTTAATTATAATCTGTGGTGGTTCAGGTGAAGACAGGTGATGAGAGTTCTCTTTGTCTTGGGTATAACAAAGAACTGTTGATGAGTATTACAAGAATGAAATATTAACGATGGACTTTTAATCTAGAGGAGATAATAGACATTATGTTCTACTTGACTCTTCTAATGGATTGTTGATTCCGCTGCTATTATGGTTGAAAACTTTTATCTTCTACCATATGTTTTAAATATCTGAATTCTTTTGATAATTTAATTATTTTAAGTCATGATATTCGTTACTGGGCTATTTGTGCTCACCCTTTTACTTCACCACCCCTTTCAGGAAATAAAAGTGTAGCTGGAACTAGTAGAGAGGACGTGGGTATAAAGTGGTGTTTCAAATTAGTCGAAATCCTAATCAAATTATGAAACGGTGGGGCATAATAATTGTACATAGAATTTAAAATGTGCGTGACATATTTTATACATTATTTAATAGTTATATTTGGTGAATTAAATAGGGTGATGCGAACTCGATTTTGAAAGCATCAAAAATGCACTCCATTAGAATGAGAAGGACAGAAATCTTCTCGTATTCCTTTGGAGACTTGAAATATTTGTTGTTGTACTTTATATGGCATTATAATAATTTGAGTATGAATATTGTCGTATTATATACGGTACAATATTTGTATTGAAACTCACAGTATATGTGTCGTCGTATTTTGCACGACAGTTGCATAAATGGAGTTGTCAGTAGTGTTTTTTCTGGTGACCCAAGATGGGTGATGTATAGCTATTTTGGGGGCGACAAATTTGGTGTCAAAGCTTAGAGATATGATCCCTGGCTGAGATGTGAGACTAGAACTAGGAGGGAGGACACGAGTAAATCCTTCGCTAGTATGACATACCTAAGCTTAATTGTTATTTAATTGGTCGGTCATAATATAGGGATAATATGTTGTATGTCAATTAACCTTTGTTTTGAAGTTGTATTCTAGAATGATATCTAAAATACAGGAAATGAGCAATGGATGAACAATGAAATAGAGGAAGTAGCCTGTGAGCTAGGATTTGAAATTTTTATCTCTTCGAACTGTCAGGTACATAAATTTTGAGGGCGAAATTTCATAAGGAGGGGAGATTGTAAGACCCTAAATTTTATGAAATGAAAGTATTCAATTTTCTTATAATTATTGTTCCATTTAGTAAATGTTAAATTGAAAAAATGGTCAAATGAATAATTAATCGGATAAATGAGAAAATAAAGAGGAAATGAAATAATTTTTTTATTATTAGTAGCCCATGTGGGCGGCTGAATTATAAGAGAATGAATTGTGGGAGACAAGTGAGAAGAAAAGAGAAAGAAACAAAAGCAGAAAGAAAGGAAGGAAGAAAATGAGGGAAAGAAGAAGAAAAAGAGAAAGAAATAAAAAGAGAGGAGAAAGGAGTATGCTGGGTACTTCCACCCATTCCCATTCACGGGTTAGGGGAAATAAGGAAAAAGAGAGAGAGATAGAGGGAGAGAGAGAAAGGGATAAGAAGAAGAAGAAGAAGAAGAAGAAGAGAAATAAGAAGAAGAAGAATTAAAGAAAAAGGTAATTTCAAAATATTCATAATTTTAGTTTTATAAATTTTATGTAAAGAGTACATGCTTATGTATGTATTGAATGATTTAAACTAGCATAAACATGAATCAAATGAGAAAAATCTAGAAATCAAAAGAAGAACAAAATATGAAAATTTTCATAAAAATTAGTTTACTACTCAATTTTGTAAAATCCATAATTCTTTGTGTATAATGAGTTAGGAGATGAGTCATATATCAAGAGAAAGCCCTGGAAGTAAGCTAACAGCAAAAATTGGAATCACCCAAAAATTCTCTATGGATTTTTTGTGGTGACAGTTTGAGTGAAACTGGTGCGAAGGTTTTATAGTCCAAAAAAATTAGTTTTATTAAGCTCTATTGGGTGAGTTATAATTTTTAATCCGACCGTTGGATCGTTGTAATTTTTGGATATGTTATGCATATATAAGTTGAGTATATGTCCACAAATTTTGAATCGTTAAAGATTAACTTATAATTTATTATGAATTTAAGGAGGTAACTGATCTAGAAATTTTGTAGCAGAATTTTTGGTACGCCTTTCTCTCTATGTTAGAGTCAGAATTTGGAAAATTTCTTCTACAAAGTTGTAGAGAATTAAATTTTACATAAAAAGGTCATAAGATCTGTAATTTTTTGATAAAGGGCTAATTATTATGAATTATTGAAGTTTCTGAGTATTGGAGTTTATAATTAATTTATCAGAAAAATTATTTGGGTTGAAATATGTTTACAGAATGCTTATAATATCATCTTAGAATTTCTGTAAAATTTTGATGAATTATTGAAAAACAGAAGTAATTATTGTATTTTAAAACTATTTATAGTTAGTTTGAAAATAGAAGAAATTCATAGAAAATTCTATGAATGGTGAAAAATTATGAAACTTAGTGAAAAATCTTAAAATATTATTTTATAATTTTGGGAAGTTCTGATAAATTATTGAATAACAGAATTATTTATTATATTTTTTAAAGCTATTTATGGTTAGTTTTAAAATAGAAGAAATTCATAGGAAATTCTATGAATGGTGGAAAATTATGAATTCTGCTGAAAAATATTATAATAACGTAAGATTAATAGTGATGATGTTTTAAAGATATAAAAGTATATGAAGTTAGTATTTCTATTTTGAAGCTATTAAATGATAGTTTTTATAAATAGAAATAATTATTGAAAATTGTTGGATAATCTAAAAAATATGAAAATTATTTAGAAAGTTCAGAATACTATTTTTTTTAATATTTTAGAGGTGTTAGGAAGCTCATGAGGTGTCAGGATGTGAAAGAACAAGTAATGAATTAGTTATGATAAAAATAAAAATAATATTTTTGTTAAAGTAAAAATGGTGATAATATCATAATAGTGGATTACCATATATGAGGTTTTATAGTTCTCAAGTTTTATTATTCACTTCTAAAGTTTTGGAATACGAATAATGATTTTATGCGATAAATAAAGATAACTTGAATGAATAATGAATTATTAGTTGGTTTATGTGTTATTCGAGATTAATATGATTTGATGTTGATCCTTACTTTTAATAGAATTTAAATTGTTTATAGCAAGGTATTAATTTGATTCTTACGTAAGAAATCACTCAGTATTTTATTCAATAATTGTCACAGTAGTTATTGCACAGTGATTCATATTATTGATTCTTAATTACGTAAGTAGTCACTCAGTCTTTCATTCAATAATTGTCATAGTAGTTATTGCACCGTGACTCATATTATTTGATATGATATAATTAAACTAGTTGAAAATATTGTGAGTCTATGTTAATAATTGTGAATAATTGTTGAAAGATTGAAAATGTGTAAATAAGTGATGAATAAAAGGTTTTGATTAAAGATAAGTATGATATACAGATGTTTGTTCAATTATTTTCTTTTTACAAAAATAAATTGGCAGGACTTGCCTACACTCTACTTTTTCTAAAGTAGTATGGACCACAACTCTATTATTGAACAAATTTGGTTAAAACGTGTACAAGTTGGTTTAATTTTCTATGTGGGACCATAAATTCCACTACCGTTATTATATACCTCATTTGGATATTTTGTCAAAGAGGGTGTGGTAGTTGTTTACTAATTTTTCAGTATAAATAGGTTGTTCGGTTAAGTAACTAAACACACACCATCACTACACTAAAAATATAGAATTCTTTTACTTCAATATTGTGAGTATAATACTGTGAGTATTTCTATTAAGTGTAATGCTATTCCAAGTGTAGATAAGGAATGCAAGCATTGTTTAAGTTGATCAATTTCACAGAAAACAAAATCAAGTCACATGCTAAGGTAAGGGATATCATTATTATGGTAAGAGAGTATCATTTTTATGGTAAAAGGAATATCATTTTCTTTCATACTACATATTATGGTAAGATATTATTATTCATTTATTCAGTTTATCATTAAATGCTGAAAAGTCCTGAAAGGATTAGAATATCTTTAATAGTTTGTGCTTCATCTAATATTGTGTTAGCAATTAGGACTCTGGATAATTAAGTTGAAAATCACTATGATCTATGTTATCTTATTATTCTGATTATTTATGTTTATTCATTATGTATATCATTGTCATCATCCTCATGTTAATATTGTGTTGAAAGTTATCTTTGGCCCGTAGTACAAAGATGGACTTGGTATGATTATGACCAGAGATTATTCGTTATAATCATGACCGTAATGTTACAAATGATGTGATAAAAGTCATCTTTGGCCCGTAGTGCATAGATGGACTTGGTATGATTATGACCAGTGATTATTCGGTATAATCATGACCGTAATGTTATAAATGATGTGGTAAAATTCATCTTTAGCCAGTTGTGAATAGATGAACTGTTGATTGACATGATTATGACTAGGGATTATTCGGTATAATCATTACCATTGTTAAAAACACGAATATCCTTGGCCCGTAGTGCATGGATAATTCGTGGTTGTGATACTGTTGAGCTGAGTCTCAGCGTTATTTGTTTTACAGTTGTATGGACTGTTAATTTACCTGATTATAAATATGAATTGTGAATTTAATTATAATCTGTGGTGGTTCTGGTGAAGACAGGTGATGAGAGTTCTGTTTGTCTTGGGTATAACCAAGAACTGTTGATGAGTATTACAAGAATGAAATATTAATGATGAACTTTTAATCTAGAGGAGATAGTAGAAATTATGTTCTACTTAACTCTTCTAATAGATTGTTGATTCCGCTGCTATTATGGTTGAAAACTTTTATCTTCTACCATATGTTTTAAATATCTGAATTCTTTTGATAATTTAATTATCTTAAGTCATGATGTTCTTTACTGGGTTATTTGTGCTCACCCTTTTACTTCACCACCCCTTTCAGGAAATAAAAGTGTACCTGGGACTAGCAGAGAGGACGTGGGCATAAAGTGGTGTTTGAAATTAGTCGAAATCTTAATCAAATTATGAAACGGTGGGGCATAATAATTGTACATAGAATTTAAAATGTGCTTGACATATTTTATATATCATTTAATAGTTATATTTGGTGAATTAAATAGGGTGATGTGAACTAGATTTTAAAAGCGTCGAAAATGCAGTCCATTAGAATGAGGACATAAATCTTCTCGTATTCCTTTGGACACTTGAAATATTTGCTGCTGTACTTTATATGGCATTGTAATAATTTGAGTATGAATATTGTTGTATTATATACGGTACAATATTTGTATTGAAACTCACAGTATATGTGCCGTCGTATTTTTCACAACAGTTGTATAAATGGAGTTGTCAGTAGTGTTATTTCTGGCGACCCAAGATGAGTGATGTATAGCTATTTTGGGGCCGTCACAATAAGTATTATTATTATTATTACTATTGTAATTATTATTATTATTATTATTATTATTATTATTATTATTATTATTATTATTATTATTGTTATTATTATTGTTATTTAATTTGGGCGAAAATTTTTAGGAGTGAATTTGATTTGGGTGGGGATTTTTAATGTGAGATAAAATGTGAGCCTTTAGATTAAGTTGGAAGAATTGAAATAAAATCTGAACCGTTCTTGTGCTTTGTCAAATGAAAAATTCAAAATGGGTTCTGTTTTATTATATAGATTTAGACACATACACTTTTCACATAAGTTATAACTTATTTATCATCATTGATAAATAATTATTAAATTCATTTACTAGGCTGTTCAACTCATGTTTTAGTAAAACCTTCTAATATGGTTTGTCGTATTCAATAAGCCTTTTCAATGTGGCTTGCCATATATATTATTTTTACTTACCACATTCTTAATTCATTTCTATTTTACTATTTCACTAATCCAATTAGCCTTAATTAGCTTGATGAATTATTCTAAATCTTTATCCACTTTATATTAGTTATACTAATTAATCACTTAAAGACTATAAATCTTTCTATTTACCATTCAAGGCTAACACTCAAGCTATGTTAATTTTTTTTAACATAAACTTGTCTTACCTTTCCTTAATCAACTTGATTAAGTATTTATCTTAGTTAATTTAAAATAAATAAATTAACTATCTTGTTTACTTTATATCTCATAACACATATTCACTTATAAGATCAAGATAAAAAGAAATATTTGTAAAAAATTTAAATATATAATCATATAAAATTCTTAGTCCTTACATATGCTAAAGAGCGAATATTCAATGCTAATAGCTTTTAAGCATTTTATATTACCTTATTTTATATCGTACAATGTCTGGTTCAGTTTACTCGGAACATTCTTCAAGTTATTATCATTAACTCGGCTTTTCAATGTTTACACGTTATTAATGATTCTTCATGACTTTACGTTCAAACTATACACGAGTGTGTATATATGCTAAGCACGTTTAATTTATGCATACACAAATCGCCTTCGTCAGTTTATGTGTTTTAATGCTTATGTTCCTTATTCTAAACTTCCATTCAACCTTTACTTAAGGTTTAAATGATTTCTTGAAGTGTTACATTACGTGAAATTTACGTTCATTATCATTTTGTACACATCCCCCACGAATTGAGCAGTTAACATTTCTAGGCTTTGCCCTGCATTGGCGCTGTGGCGCCCAACTCCTTCGTTAAACTGGCGTCGCGGCTCCAGTAAACAGAAGCTAGCTTCCGGAAAAGCCTTGTAGTGCCTCCTTCTTAAGCTTGGCCGGCGCTGCGGCACCGTCCCTGTTTAATTAATCTTTTTTTGCAGTTTTCTGTATTTTTCTTCTACGTACGAATCACTTACTTTGCAGTCTCATAACTTCTTTGTTATAACTCAAAACGAGTTCGTTCCAAAGACATTTTTTTACTTTCATTATGAACTACAACTTCCCACGGATAGAATATTTTTCTGAATCTGTTAACAATTCTTTTGATTGACTCAAATTTCTTTGTTTGTTTACTTTTACGTTCTTGACGTTCTTCGTTCGTTCGTCCGTATCTTACTCATCCGAATCGAAAATGTGTTCGTTCTTGATTCCACGACTCACATTTTCAATGTTTTCTAAGATTCTTATAAAACCTTAATTATTTGGAATCATTAACTTAATTTCTATATTCATCTGGAAATCATAATAGACTATGATTTCAACGGTTAACTCTTTTACGAAAATTTCACCATAACTTCGTTATATGATACTTTTAATCCATTCCAAAGGAACATTTCTTTCAATTCTACATGTCTTAACCAAACATATATCAACAAATATATATATATATATATATATATATATATATATATATATATATGATGGTTTTAAACTTGTCCATCAACAACAAGCTCTAATTAGATGGTTTTAAATTTGTCCGCCAACAACATTCTTCGTTCATTCTTCGTATTCTTCGTTCGTTTTTCATTTTATATCAATATTTTGATTGCGATTCTCTTGTTATGTATTAGTTAACATTAAATTTTTGTTAATTCTTCTTTAATCCGTTGGACCATTCATAGGATTCACCCGAATCATCCATTAACATCAAACAATTCATACTTCATATGAAAGCTTTTAAAAGAAATTGATGAAATAATTCTCAATTTCTTATTACTTCATTTTCTTATGGTTAAACCATAAGAAAATCATTCCTTTACATCTTTTACTTCCATAATCATTAAGCTATGTATTTTGACATAGGAAACTTAAAGAAAAATGGATTAAAGCTAGGTTTGATTACCTTTCTTCTTTGTTTTTCTTCATTATTCTTCCTTCTCTTGATAAATCTTTCAATTTGCTAGCTTTTCTCTTCCTTCTTTTTTAATCCGAGCTATCGAACTTTCTTCCTCTCAATTTTGCTATCTCTTCTCTCTTTGAATTGTGTTAGTTGAAAAATCAACTAACACACCAAATTGCTTGCCTTATATAGAAAATCAAGAGTGAAGGTACTTTAGTCACTTAACTTTCAGTCTTGTATAGTCCAAACCTTTAGGTTTTCAAAACTTACAAAACACCTCCTATTTTCATTATTCACACCTCATCACCCAAAAATACCTACCAAGCTTCTCAAGGAAGCTTGGTGATCCATTTGGGTGACCCATCAACCTATTTTACCCACCAATAACCAATGGTTCGACTCACGTGTTTGGTTATTGGTTTGGGTTTAACTTTAATTCAATTTGGGCAAAACTTTGGGCTTGAATTTAATAGTTTTTATGCCTTGATTTAATTATTATTATTGGGCCTCCTAACATCCCATATTGGGCTTCTCAAAGTTAAAGCCCAATAACTAATTACTCAATTTTGACTTTCATATTTATACTATATAATTTTTGTATTATACGTCTTACGTATTATTCTCTTACTATACTCGTATAATAATTCGTTTATACCAATATTCTTTTCTTTAATCCCTTTAATTATTATATAGTCAAAAAACTGTGTTTCTCGGTTTCCAAATCTTTTTCGACATTTCGTCTTTATTCGTCACGCTAACGTTAACGCGTTCTTCACAAATTCAAAAAATTGAAAAAATATCTTTTATTGAATAGTGTTTTCCATGACATTTTCCCAAAACATAGCTAAACAATCAAAAATTACATAACAATATTTTTAGTCATTTTTATTTCGTCCGATTTCTGTACGTTTTTCAAGAAAAACTTTTACCAGCTAATATAACTTTTCACGACATATTACCGACAAATCTTGAAATGGAATGTCATTTTGATATACCAATCTCTCTACACTACCTAGGTTATTCATTGGATTAATAGTGCTTATTTCGTATTTTTCTCGAAAAAAATTTATTTCCTCAGAAAAATTTCATTTTCGTCTTTAAAATTCTTACGCAATATTTATTCTAGCTCATAGCCAGAATCCCCCTGTTTTATAATCATCCTAGGTTATAGAACGACAAATAAACACATAACACAAATAAAAATTCATTTTATTAAATAATAATCCTTACATCCTAATTAATATGACTATTCGATTTTTCGGATTGTCACATTCTCCCCCCTTATAAGGATTTCATCCTCAGAATCACCATTACATAATTACATCCATATATAGATGCATTATTCTTACTCGTACTTTTTTCATACTTCTATTTCTTGTTGAATAACCTTGACATACTATTTCTATAAGGTATTACCTAATTATTCCTTTCCTTAACTCATAACACAAAATATTATTAATAAAAATTTATTTTATTAAATAATAATCCTTACATCCTAATTAATATGACCATCCGATTTTTCGGATTGTCACGGCCTCTTAGTTTGCTCTCTAAAATATTGAGATTTCATGTGAATAATTATGTGATGCAATTCATAGTCATTGAAGTCCACTGTTGAATATTCTATGATGTTACGTTATTGATTATGAATATTTCAAAAATTCTAAGATTCTTTTTGAATCGTCAACTTTAAACTATAATGTCCCTTAAGTGATTGAGATTTATACTCGTGTTTATGATTCTAAATATTTTTAAAAAAAAACTTGTTGAGAAAATTTGTTGCTCACTCTTGCATTTTAATAAATTTTTCAGATTAAGTAAGATGATCAAAAGGATCCGGAAAGTAAAGATAAAGGAAGGGAGATGGTGGTTAGGTAGTAGATTATGATACTATACTAGTTCTTGTAATGTTGTAAGATTCATTATAATATAATCAATTATTAAAGTTGAAAGTAGTATGCATACAAGTCAATCATATTTGATATGATAAAGCATATAATTTGTAATAATCTTATTCATTTATTAATAAAAGAATTATTTAATTAAAGACTTTTACTTTATCTATATGGTACTGTTATATTAAATGTGATAAACTCATGGTTTTAATTAATACTTTTAGAATCATGATGATGATTATGTTAATGAGATCTAAATTCTTAGATAGTTTAAAACTAAAATTGTTCTCAATCGTTGGATTACTAAAAAAGGGATTAATAAATCTGGATAGATTGGTACATATGTTACTTGCTCTTAGGAAGAGGATGATTGATCTCATAATAATTTGTGTGGAGACACTAAAGCAATTATGTAGGTGCTTATTGGATAATAAGTTCACTGAACGTGGCTCGCTGAGGAAAACCTAATGGAGTTTTACTCATCTGTCAATAGGAATTCATCTAGTGATAGTAGTACAAGTGATCCTTAAACTTGAGATCATCATAGTATCTTGTGTATAATGAGTTACATTTTGACATGTCCCTTATGACCTTTAGGGTATGTCAAATGGTATGCTTGGGTGTAATAATTTTTACATGGAGATAATGAATGGTCAATAAAGAATCTACCACTACTAGTAAAAGGAGAGAATGTCGTATGTGATTCGGTAAATGATAACTCAGGAATCCTTGACCAATGTAGAATGAAATTAGAAAGGAGTTTCTAATTTGCATTAGTTAGAGTTGTGCATTTGAGAATCGAAATACATATAATTAAATAAAATAAGATTGGACAGTAATTCCATGTCTTATATTTAATTGGGACATTGCATGATGGAAGGATTGAATTGCACGATAACTATTTACTCAAAGGTTCTTTTATGATTAATGTTGAAATCCATATTATCTGGAAAGTCGTTGATCGCTAAGGGACCTTATCCTTATTGTAGAATAAATGTTATTTATTTAAATGAATTAAATAATTTAATTTATTTATTTAAATAAGATTAGAATTATTCTAATTGATTTATTCACAACCGGTTTAATATGGAGAACCTAAAGGGTCACACCATAAAAAAATATTTATTTAAGAAGTTAATGGTAATAATAAGTTAAGTGAATATAATTTAATCTATGGTGATAGAATAAATTAAATAGCTTAATATTTAATATTTAATATTTTGAAAATATTAAATACAAATCAATAAGAGGAGTCTAATTATTATTAGTTTAGTTCTAAAGTAGTTTGGGAATTAAATAATAAAAGTACTCTTATTTATTCGTAATTTAATCAAGAGCATAATTAATTAAAAGAGTTTAATTAATTAAAACAAAACCCTATTCTTAAATTGTTTAGGAGGGTTGCCTATTGTGGATTAGGGTTAAACACTTAATTCTAAGAGTTGGGAGAGTACGCATAATTCTATAGAGATAGAATTTAGGATTTTTCCAAACACTCATCTTCTTGAATACTTGTTCTTCCTCGGTAGATCACCTCTAGAGGCAAAACACTTTGGTGGCTAACGTGTATCAAAGGAAAAAATCCAATCCGGTAAATTCAAGGAGAGCGTGAAAGTAATTGGAGGTGAACTCGTTTATGAGGAAGCTCATTTCTACAAGGGTATGAATTTGATTCTCCATCTCTTTTCTATTAATTGATATTTGAGCACAAAGTATGATTATGGTGATGGTTTGTATAAAATTTTTAAAATATGTTTTATCGCGCTTCTACTAATTTTATGTGTTTTGATTGCATGATCGCACTATATACTAACCTAACAAAAGTGTGTAAGGAGTATAGTTAAAAAAATATGTAATTTCAGTCACCTGAAATTTATTGTAAGTGATTCTAGTACATAGTGTAGGAAATGTTGTAAGTGTGAGGTTAAAGTTCTGGGAAGAATGAATGGATGTTTCCATTATTTTGATGTGGTAGATATGAAATAAATCAAGAATTTATGCTTGAATATTAAGTAAGTGAAGGACGTTACATGATGGTATGTGGGTTGTGATACACCAAATTCGTTATAGCGAGTATGATGATTTAGGGGTGTTACAACACCAACCGAACATACCTTTGAACCAACATTTGAAGCCCTAACAAACATCCCACAACAAGAAAGACCAATTTCAGTGACAACGCTTTCTGCTGTCCCATGGTCGACCTAGTGCCTACCCAAAACAATGACTTTAAGCTTAATGACAATGAGAAAAGGGCTTTTGCAAAAAGGAAAAAGTGAAAGCTAGCAAAGGCCACAACCAAAATCCCTCCTACACCACTTGTTGCCTCCACCAATCCTTCATATAAAACATCCCCTGAACGTCGTTGACCCCCTACCTCAACTGAACCCCAACAATCAACTCCAAACGAACCCATCCTTGAAAAAAGAAAGAAACCCGAGGAACTAACCACCAAACCTCCCCTAAAGAAAATGTGCACAAAACAAGCCCAACACCTACCAAACCCAAAAACTAAACACCACCCCCGCAATCATTCGATTCCTCCATAACCTCCGACTGAGAACGAAGAACTCCACAACCCATCATATTATGGCCCGAAAAAGTTCATAACGACTACCCCATCGAACTCTTCGACGCCTTCTGATGGACTCCACAACACGCTTACGTGAGTTTGTTGTTGCCCGGATTGTTTCTAGCAAAGTCGTATGGTGGAACGCTCACAACAACGTAGCCCAACACCTATAAAGAGATGAAAACCTTGGTACAATCGATCGCGCAAGGAAGTTGCGTTGAATGGGATACTAAAGACACCTTGACCCAATGTTTATAACGAGTCAAGAACCAAAAGTACAATCGACGATTGATGTATGGTAGAAGACGCCACACACAACTATGTATTGTTGTATGATAAGTAGATAATTAATCTCACAGAAAGTTATGATCAATTCAAGAGTTCTCAAAGAACCAAAAGGAAAATAATCTCACATTTTTTATTTATCAAAAGTTGTATATCTATTACATAAGTCATATAATGTATGTATACTAATAATAAGAAATCCTAATTCTATAAGGAATAAGAATTTGAATTAAAATAGAAATCCTAGCTAACCAAATAATATGGAAATCAAATCCTATCTAATAAATATCCTAGATACATTAGAATTATGGAAAGATATGAAAATCCTTAAAAGAAGGAAGAAATATGATCAAAACGCGTTTCCTAGAATTTGTGCCCATGAACGCCGGCGCTAAGCCTTGCACTGGCGCGGTAGCACCATCCTTCATGAGAAAATTCCCTGTTGACATGGCGTGATAGCGCCGTCTCTTCAACTAACACTGACACGATATCGTTGTGTTCTCGGAGTAGGAACCAAACTCTACACACTTGGCGCGGCAGCGCCCATCCCTTTACTAAGCCCGGCGCGGCAACACTGGTTGTCCAGAAATTCTTCTTCTCTTGTTTTTAATATTTCAATACCAAACTTGATCCTTAGCCCATCCCTTCTCTTCTCCACCAAACGTGACACTTTGTATGACCCAATTAAATGAACTTATAATCAAATCCAACGATGAACGCTTCAACGAATGCCTAAAGGAATCCTCATCCTTCGTCCCATATAATCTCAATTCGTGACGTCGCATGATACATTGTAGACTCATGAACATTCTCGAGTAGATTTCAGTCCAATCAATCACGATCACTTGTTGAATCATTTGAGCTCGAGTCAAAAGATTATCATAAAATTATGACCCTTTCATGCTTGTGTCATTCCCCTCCTCTTTAAAAGGATTTGTCCTTAAATTTAGCATCTCCTCTTGAAAATAAACTAACCAGAAACATGTTCCTACACAAAAATAGATTATGTCAGTAGCATCAAACGAATCATAATCCCAAATCTCAACTTGCAAATATTTATAGACAATATCAACAACACAAGTATGAATATGAGAAAAATCATTAAAAACTCCAACTCCTTCAAAGAATAAAGCAAGACGATGCCCTTCCACTCGTAGACCAGTTACTTCTAAAACACTAACTATATAAACTAATCTACTAAAATAAATGTGAATCCAATGTAAGAAAGAATTTGAAAAGTCCTATATCCTCTTGAATCAAAAATCATCACGCAGAACTCTTCATGTGGTAGATTCTCCCAATGACGAATCCCAAGATTGTTAGGTTTTGTGAGAATCATAGACGCAATAAAATTTGTACAAAAACAACGGAAGAATGGCAAAATCAGATTTAAAATTTTTCACAAACCAAATACCCGGATCATCCTTTATGCATGTTATTAATTAAAACGAAAGATAAGAAGTTATGGAATCATACCTTTATAGATTCAAGCTTCCACAGGTACGAGTTCAACTCCTAGTTCTTTGCGATCTCCTTGAATATCCGGGATTGATTCATTCCTTTGATCAATGTTAGTCACCCAAGTATTTGGCCTCTAAAGGTGATCTACCAAGGAAGAAGAATTATTCAAGAAGGAGGGTGGTTGGCTAAACCCTAATTTTTCAATCTCTATAGAAAAGGAGTACTCTCTAACAATTGGAATTACATCTACTGATATCTAGCATAAGACTCCTCTTATATATATATATATATATATATATATATATATATATATATATATATATATATTAGTCAACCCTTCTAATCTAATTAGAAATAGGGTTTTATTTAATTAATTAAGCTCCTTTAATTAATTAAGCTCCCTAATCTTATTAGGGATAATTAATTAAACTCTTGTAATTAATTTGCCTCATAATCTTATTAGAAATAAATGAAAGTACTTATATTAAATTAATTCTCAAACTCCTTTAGAAAATAAAATAATAATAATTGTAATAATATTAATAAGACTTCTATTATTAATTTATATTTAATATTTTTAAAATATTAAATAATAAATATTAAGTTATTTAATTTATTCTATCACCATAGATTAAATTAAATACACTTAACATATTATTTCGATTATGCCAGTAACTTCTTAAATAATTATTCTTCCTTTTATGGTTTGACTATTTAGGTTCTCTATATTAAACCGGTTGTGAATAAATCAATTAGAACAATTTTAATCTTATTTAAATAAATAAATTAAACTAGTAATCTGTTTAAATAAATAATATTTATTCTACAACAAGGATACGCTTCCTTAGCGATTAACGACTTTTCAGATAATATAGATTTCAACATTAATCATAAAAGAACCTTTGAGTAAATAGTTTCTGTACAATTCAATCCTTCCATCTGACAATGTCCCAAATAAATATAAGACATGAAATTACTGTCAAGTCTTATTTTATTTATTTATATGTATTTCGATTCCTAAATGCACAACTCTGAATAAATGCAAATTAGAAACTCTTTTCTAATTTTACTCCATCTTGGCCAAGGATTTCTGGGTTGTCATTTATCGAATAACATATGACATTTCTCTTCTTTTACTAGAAGTGGTAGATTCTTTATCGATCATTCATTATCTCTATTTATAACTTATTACACCCAAGCGTACCCTTTGATATAACCTAAGGGTCTTAAGGAATAAGTCAAAGTATAATTCATTATACACAAGATACTATGACGATTTCAAGTCTAATGATCACTTGTACTACTATTACTACACGAATTCCTACTGACAGACAAGTAAAACTCCATTAGGTATTCCTTAGTGAGCCACGTTCAGTGAACTTATTATCCAATAAGCACCTACATACTTGCTTTAGTGTCTCCACACAAATGATCATGAGATCAATCATCCCCATTCAATGAGCAAGCAACGTGTGCACCAATATATCCGGATTCACTAATTCCCTTTTTAGTCATCCATTGATTGGGAACATTTTAGTTTTTAAGCTATCTAAAAATTTAGATCTCATTAAAATGATCTCATCATGATTCTAAAATCATTGCTTAAAACTATGAGTTTATCACATATTATTAAAATAACACTATGTAGATAATTAAAAGCGTTTAGTGAATAAATACTTTTATTAATAAAAAATAAGATTGTTTACAAAGTATATGCTTTATCATTATACATGATTGACTTGTATGCATACTACTTTCACAGATCAAAAGTCAATCTAATGATCTCGATCCTTCGCAGAAACACATTTGTCAATGCACCTGGGTTAAATATCAATACTTGAAATTTGCCATGTTTCACACGTAAACTCTCTTGAATTCCTATATTAAACACAAAACAAAACAAATCAACAAGTTCTTTTTATCTAATCACAAAGAAATCAAATAAACTAAAATCACATACATAATCTACTAGGACAATATTCAAAACACTTCCATGTATATGTCTTATGCATTGAACGAGATGAATTTCACGATCCATGATTCCCTCGATGAATATGATCCCATCACGAATCTGCAAAACAAATTTAACATTTCCTTTCCCATTGACATTAACACAATCAAGATCAAATAATTCCATTAATGGAATAAAAAGGTCATAATCACAAGTTAAAAATTCAATAACATATCGATGATGATCACAAAGAAACTCAACACATGCTAAAGAATTTCCCAAAGTGTTCACAAAAATTGGAATATCATCAAAGCAAATAATAACAAATTTTCCCATGAACGAATGCAAAACATTATTCAACAATCCCATGGTAATATGCAATGCTTTAGATAATCTAAGTGAACTAACTAAATAAGTAAATACCTCATATCTCAATCCATATTGATAATAAATGTGACGCCCCCAAAATAGGTATACATCACCCATCTTGAGTCGCCAAATACATGGTACAAAATTCAAATACAACTTAGTAATACAACTGTCGTGTAACATACGACAAAACATAAACTGAGAGTTTTAATACGAATATTGTTTTCTAGACAGTATTCCAATTCAAATGGAGTCCTCAATACATTTATTATCACACTATTTTATAGAATAGTGAGGACTACTAATGCTATCATCTGGACTGTCACTCCGTTCTCCAATTAGTCCCGGCTACGTTCTAATTTCCTGAAGAGGACAATGAAAGTAAAAGGGTGAGCTCAACTAGCCCAGTAAGAAATATTATGACTAAGATAATGCAGAATAATTTATCGTTAGCCTTCAACAGTGTTAAACTGATAAAATATAATAAACATCAAGTTTAACTGTAGCGAAATAAGCAATCCATTAGAAGAGTCAAGTAGAGAATAAAATCTACTATCTTTCATGATTTAAAAGATTTTTGATCACTTTTATCGCTGAGACTCAGCTTAATAAATAATTCACATCATCCTTGCACTACGGCCAAGGATATTCATTAGTATCACGACCACAAATTATTCATGCACTACGGGCAAAGGATATTCGTGTATTCATCAATGGTCATGATCATGCCAACAACTGTCCATCAATGCACTACGGGCCAATGAGGACTTTTACCACATCATTTGTAACATTACGGTCATGATTATACCGAATAATTCCTGGTTATAATCATACCAAGTCCATCTATGCACTACAGGCCACATATGACTTTCAACATAATATAAACATGAGGATGATGACAATGATATAAGAATTCAATAAAACAAGTTCAAGTATAAATTTTTAAAAATTTATAATTTAATTTATCCAGAAATCAATAACGTTCAAATTGTCAACATGATATTACTTTGTGGAGTAAAATTCAAGAATAATATTGTACCAAAAATAATTTGGACCGAAAATAAATTAATTTTTATCATGAATAGTACCCTGGGTGAATAGTACTCGAGTGAAAAGTACTCCGTGAATAGTACTTCGGGAATAGTAATTCCGTGAATAGTATTCCGGCATGAAAAAATTAAAACTTATCAAGAATGCTCAGAATAATAATTTTATGAAATGATACTGGATAAAGCGCAAATATCAATGATATTCTACTAATTTCATGGAGTATAGAAGCAAAAATTTTAACAAAACGAGTATATAATTCGAAATCTGAAACGAAATAATATTACTTACATACTACAGAGTATGAAAGAAAATATTATTTCAAGCGAATATTGAACAAAATAGCATCCCTTTCCTTGAAAAGAAGAGTATTCCAACTGGTATAGCGGTGATATTCTTGAAGAAAACTTTCAATATTTTCTACGCTCAAAGCTTTCTAAAATTCGAAAGAAATAAGCTCAAGATTATAGAAGAAGAATTCTCTGATTCTGGTGTGATTTTCAATTCTAACCTAAGCGTCTATTTATAAGAAAATGCTAGAATGCTATAGGAGACTAAATTAATAAAATAATATTTTATTTTATTTTTTCCTTACACATGCCAAGACCATGACTATCAAGGCATGCCATTCTTGAAAAATCTCAGCACATGTTTTGACAAAAACAAAAGTGGGTTCCACCCATAATTGTAATAAAAATATTTTAATTTTTGAAATTTCAACAATTCATAATAAATAACCCTTTTATCAGAAAAATTTGAATCTCATGCCCTTTCTATAGGAAATTTAATTCTCTACAACTTTGTAGAAGAAAGTTTTTCCAAATTCCAAACAGAAAATGCCCGAAATTCACATACGAACGATTTTTAGTACCTTCAAAAATTCATAACAAATCATACGTTAATTTTTAACGGTTCAAAATTTGTGGACATATAATCAACATATATATGTATAACACATCCAAAAATCACAACGATCCAACGGTCGGATCAAAATTATAACTCACGCAATAGAGCTTTAAGAACACTGATTTGATTTTTAATTCTTCCATTCTGACAAAACACCTCAACATTAATTCCTTTATTTATATCCACATAAAAATTTATATATTTCTATCATATAAATCAATAATTAATTATTCATAAATAATATTATAGAATCACAATTATGACAACCAGGCCGTTCTCAAGAAAGAGGGGCCTTTCCAATAAGGATTTTTCCTTACTGGCGCACAATTAGGTGACCAAACTTTTCCTTGACAGAACTTTCTAGACATTGCCAATAATGCTATCTAATAATATTATTCAAATAATATGAATTATTGATCTGATAATGAGAAATACTATGCAGTGACAATTATTGAAACAATAATAATATAAAATATCAACGCAGCAATTATTGAACCAATAAAATAAAATATTGAACAGTAATTACTGTAACAATTATTGGGTAGTGCCTTCTTACGTAAGAATCAATAATTCAACAATACTGTGCAATACCGTGTGCTACTGTGCAACAACGCGTATTACTGTATTTTAACCACCAGGTATTCCAACAGTGCTAACGGTAACGATTACGCCGTTATTTATAAAAATTTAAATTTATCATTTTTTTTATTCGATAGTTATTCTGTTATGGGGCCCACAAATGGC
Source organism: Panax notoginseng (assembly GCA_016801055.1). Classification (NCBI taxonomy): domain Eukaryota; kingdom Viridiplantae; phylum Streptophyta; class Magnoliopsida; order Apiales; family Araliaceae; genus Panax; species Panax notoginseng. The sequence continues at coordinate 8,176,214 of CM029012.1, forward strand.
TGCGCTGTCGTACGAATATTCCCCGACAGAAAGAATATTCCACGACCAAACGAATATTCCCCGACAACATGAATATTTTATAACCATTTGTTTATTTTATAAAATTTATAAATATTACCCATAACTATAACATTATATCAAATTTACTCCTTAATATTTAAAAATGATATTTATAGAAAATTCATCTTTATTCATAAAAGTTGGGGTCTTACAACCTCCCCTTCTTATAAAATTTTACCCTCGAAATTAGGGTACATACCTGGTATGTCGAAGAGGTAAGGATACCTTGATTTCATTTCAGATTCTAACTCCCAGGTCATTTTCTCAACATGGTGGTTTCTCCACAAAACTTTGACTTGAGGTATAACCTTGGAGCGTAAAATATGCTCCTTCTTATCCAAGATTTTAATAGGAAGCACTTCATACGTTAAATCTTCCGCTATTTTGTCCGGTTATAACTCAATAATGTGGTTCAGGTCTTTCACATATTTACGTAACATGGATATATAAAAACCGTTATGAACACGAGACATACTTGGCAGTAAGGCGAGTCTATAGGCCACAGTTTCTACTCGTTCGAGGATTAAAAATGGGCCAATGAATCGAGGATTGAGCTTTCCTCTCTTTCCAAATCTCGTAACTCCTTTCCAAGGAGCAACACGTAACAACACATGTTCTCCAATATCAAATTCCACGTCCTTTCGATGAAATAACTCTTTTGTCGATCTTGTGAGGTTTTTATACGTTGTCGGATCGTTTAAATCTTTTCCCTAGTCATACGTACCAACTCCGGTCCCAACAACGTTGCTTCACCCACCTCATCCCAGCATACTGGAGAACGACACTTTCTTCTATATAACGCCTCAAATGGAGCCATGCCAATACTTGCTTGATAATTGTTGTTGTAGGAAAATCCACTAATGGTAAGAACTTGTCCCAACTTCCCTTGAAGTCAAGGATACAGATTCTTAATAGATCTTCAAGAGTTTGAATAGTCCTCTTTGACTGCCCGTCCGTCTGAGGATGATATGCCTAGGTAAATCGTAAATCTGTGCCCATAGCTTTCTGCAAAGTAACCCAAAATTGTGAAGTGAATCTTGGGTCTCGATCAAAAAATATGGATACTGGCATACCATGCAATCTTACAATCTCATTTATGTATATACGAGCAAGACGTTCAAGTGTATAAGTTTCTCTTATAGGTAAAAAATGAGCCGACTTGGTCAATCTATCAACAATGACCCAAATCGCATCTATGCCTTGAGAAACCTTGGGAAGACCGGTAACTAAATCTATGGTAATACGCTCCCACTTCCATTCTGGAATTTTAAGTGGTTGTAATGGACCTTTTGGTACTTGATGCTCCGCCTTGACTCATTGACAAGTTAAACACCTTGAGATAAACTCCGCTATCTCCCTCTTCATATTGCTCCACCAAAATGTGTGTCGAAGATCATAATACATTTTGGTACTCCCAGGATGGATTACAAACGGTGTGTTGTACGCCTCTATCATGATTTTATACTTCAAGTCAGATTCGTTAGGAACACAAAGTCTGGAGTTGACTCGAAGTATTCCTTCTTCATCGATTCTTGCTTCTGGGATATCACCTTCATCCACTTTCTTCCTCATACACATCAGCTCCAGGTCTGTAGCTTGAGCAGCTTTAACTTTATCGATTAAAGTCAGTTCTACTCGTATATTCGCCATCATCACATGGGTCCCTGGAGTCTTTAACTCTATCTCCATCCTTTGCAAGTCATACAAAATGGGCCTTTGCGTTGACAATATCGCACTTGTACTCGCATATGATCTTCTACTCAATGCGTCAGCTACTACGTTCGCTTTTCTAGGATGGTATTGAATAGTATGATCATAATCTTTCAACAGTTCGAGCCAACGTCGTTGCCGCATGTTGAGTTCCTTTTGAGTGAAGAAATATTTGAGGCTTTTATGATCCATAAAGATCTCCACTTTCTCCCCATACAAGTAATGCCTCCAAATTTTAAGTGCGAAGACAACAGCTGCCAACTCTAGATCATGAGTAGGATAATTCCTCTCATATTCTTTGAGTTGCCGAGAGACATAGACTATGACTTTCCCATGTTGCATGAGAACACATCCTAACCCTTTGCCCGAAGCATCATTGTAGATGACAAATCCCTCCGAGCTAGACGATATTGTCAAAATAAGTGCTGAAATAAGTCTCCTCTTGAGTTCTTGAAAACTCTTCTCAAATTCCACGCTCCAACCGAATTTTGTATCTTTCTGAGTCAGCTGAGTTAATGGAGTAGCGATTCGAGAAAACCCTTCTACGAATCTCCGATAATAACCAGCTAAGCTGAGAAAGCTACGTACTTCGGTCACTGATTTAGGTTGCTCCCAGCTTTGAATAACTTCAATCTTTGTCGGGTCAACAGATATTCCATGACTTGATACTACGTGCCCAAGGAATGCTACTTCCTCAAGCTAGAACTCGCATTTCTTTAACTTGGCATAAAGCTTGTTTTCACGAAGCTTTTGGAGTATTAGCCTCAAGTGTTGCTCATGATCTTCACGGTTTTTAGAATATATGAGGATGTCATCAATAAAGATGACCACAAAATGATCCAAATATTTTTTGAATACTCGGTTCATCATATTCATGAAGGTAGCGGGAGCATTAGTCAATTCAAAAGACATGACTAGGAATTCATAAGCCCGTACCGAGTTTTGAAAGCCATCTTTGGAATGTCATCGGTTCTAACCTTTAACTGATGATATCCGGAACGAAGATCAAAATTTAAAAAGAATTTGGTGCCTTGCAACTGGTCAAACATGTCATCAATACGTGGCAATGGGTACCTATTCTTCATGGTGACATGATTCAACTCCCGATAATCAATACAAAGTCGCATACTCCCATCTTTCTTCTTCACGAATAGAACAGGAGCACCCTAATGAGACGTACTAGGACGAATGAAATCGATGTCTAACAATTTCTGCAATTGGGTCTTTAACTCCTGAAGTTCAATAGGAGCTATTCGATATGGGGCTTTGGAAATGAGTTTTGTACCAGGTTCAAGGTCGATACAAAATTCCATTTCTCGCTCTGGGGGTAGGCCAGGAAGTTCTTTAGGGAATACGTCAGAAAATTTAATAACAATAGAAATATCATTTAAAACTGACGTATTTTTGTTTGAATCCGTGACATGTGCTAAGAAAGCTTGACATCCGTTTTTCAATAAACGAATAGCTTTTTGGCTTGAGATGAGAGCGATTGATTTTAATGGTTTGGTTGCTTGAATTTGCATGATAGGTTGGTTAGGAATATGAAAGCTAACAACCTTACGAAAATAATCAATTTTTGTATAATAAGTAGTTAACCAATCAATCCCTAGAATTACGTCAAATGCAAGTATTTTTAATGAAATAAGATCGACAGGTAATGTGAGGGTACCGATTTGAACCAAATAAGACTTATAAATAGTGGATGTAATGAAGGTTTCTCCCAACGAAGTTTCAACAGATAAGTCAAAGTCTAATTTCTCTTGAGTCAAATTTAAACGTTGAGCGCAAGTAGGAGAAATAAAAGAATGGGTAGAACCGGTATCAAATAAGGTATAGACTTCACTAGAGTTTATGATAAGCTTACCCTTGATAACCTCGTTCGGGTTCCTTGCTTTCTCGGAGGTCACGACAAACGCTCTCCTTTGAACTACCGGTTTTGACTTTTCTGGGACGGCTTTTGGTGCCTCCATCCCAGCTGGACTTGTCTTCGGTGCATGACAAAATTGGGTTAGGTGACCTTCTCTTCCATAATTATAACACGCTTTGGACTGCATCTGTAAGACCCCGAATTTTTTAATAAAATAGAATTTTCTCTATTTATTATTTTAAAATAGTAAGGGTTGATTTGATTAATGTGGTTAGTTATGGGTAAAATGCGCAAATATTTCAAATAAGCAAGTGGTCCTAAAATATTCATTGTTGTCGGGGAATATTTGTTTGGTCGTGGAATATTCTTGTTGTCGGAGAATATTCGTACGACGGCGCAGCCTTGTGTGGGCCCCATAACGGAAAGCGATTGGATGAAGAAAACGACAAAAATAAGTTGTTTATAAATAACGGCGTAGTTGTTACCGTTAATACTGTTGGAATACCCGGTGGTTAAAACACAGTAATACTCGTTGTTGCACAGTAGCACACGGTATTGCACCAATTATTGATTCTTACGTAAGAAGGCACTACTCAATAATTGTTACAGTAATTACTGTTCAATATTGTATTTTATTGATTCAATAATTGCTGCGTTGATATTTTATATTACTGTTGTTTTAATAATTGTCACTACACAGTATTTTCTATTATCGGACAATAATTCATATTATCTGAATAATATTATTAGATAACATTATTGGCAATGTCTAGAAAGTTCTGTCTAAGGAGAGGTTTGGTCATCTAATTGCGCGCCAGTAAGGAGAGATCCTTATTGGAAAGCCCCCTCTTTCCTGGGAACGGCCTGGTTGCCAGTACTGTGGTTCTATAATATTATTTGTGTATAATTAATTATTGATTTATATGATGAGGAAAATATTGATTTTATGTGGATATAGATGGAGAAAATTTTTAATGTGACAATTGTTGAAAATTAATATTTTATCTTTTTCTGATAAAATAATTCATTTAAATATATTATTTTAATAATATATTGATGATGATATTTTTACAGTAAATGTGGGATATATGAGTATATGAGGAGGAAGAGTATTTTTGTGGCATTAAATGATTAACACATATTTTGTGTGTTGGTGGACACAATTCTTGACTGAAAATTTATTATTGACTGTAAAATCGCCCGTTTGTGGATTTCGGTCAATTTTTGTTTGGAATTTGGAAAAACATTCTTCTGCAAAGTTGTAGAGAATTGAATTTTCTATAAAAACTCGCAAGATTCGAATTTTCTGATAAAAAGGGCTATTTATTATAAATTATTGAAGTTCCGGATATTTGAGTCTGAATTGATTTTGTAACAAAAATTGTTTAAAACATGTTTTTCATTTTTGGTGCATTTGTGTGGAAAATGTGTTTTTGATGTGGTGGGCTAAGGAAAATTTGGTTATAAATATATTATTATATTCAATTTTCTACTTTGGTGTTCTAAGCATTTTCCTATAAATAGGGTGCTTAGGTTAGAATTGAAAATCACACCAGAAACACAAGTTTCTCTCTCTTTCTCTCTCTATATCGAGCGTATTCTTGTGAGTATTTGATACTTTGAGTGTTGCTATACGGTGCAAGTTTCCTTCATCACTATATCTAGTATTCCAGTCAGAAGTACCGTATTTCCGAGGTAAGGGATGTTATTTCTTCTTAAATGATATTATTTTTTTCAATATCATTATGCCGAAGTATTGATCTGAACTTTTTATCAAATTTGGAACTTTTCATGTCGGGGTTACTATTCATGAGTTACTATTCACGAGTTACTATTCACGAGTTACTATTCACCGAAAAATGAAATTTTCTTCTTTTCGTCCAAAATATCTATTCTGGATACTAGCTTTGATTGTATCCATGTTTTGATCATTCTTGAATTTTACTCCACTATGATTATTTATGAGGTATTTTTGAATATGGATAAACTGTAATACGAATCCCTAATATTTGTTCTTTTGCTTCACTGGATTCGTTTCCTTTAAAATATTTTTCATCATCCTCAGTCCTAAATGATGATATAATTGAATATCTTTGGCCTGTAGTGCAAAGATTGATGATTTTTGATGAATATCTTTGGCCCGTAGTGCAAAGATGAACAGGTGTTGAGATGAACATGATCGACTGGTGATACAAATGAATATCTTTGGCCTGTAGTGCAAAGATGAATATTTGATTAAAGATGGTTATTGATTGTTGTTACAGGGATAAAATATTGATGATGGACTTTTAAATCTTAGAAGATAGTAGAACTCATTCTCTACTTGACTCTTCTAATGGTTTGCTATTTCCGCTGCAGTTATTGATTTAAAACTTGTTGTCTATTGTATTCTATTAGATTTTTCCCTGTTGAAGACTAACGATAATTTGTTGTATATTATCTTAGTCATAATATTCTTTACTGGGCTAGTTGAGCTCACCCTTTTCCTTGTTGTTCCATTTTCTTCTCAGGAGGCGAGAATGTAGCGAGTACTAGTCGGGGTGTGGAATGATGGTTCAAGACATTTATTTTAGTAGTCCTCACTATTTTGTAAAATAGTATATCAATAAGTATAATGAGGACTTAATTGAGTATGAATACTGTCTAGATGACAATATTTGTATTTAAACTCACAGTATATGTGTTGTCGTATTTTGCACGACAATTGTAATAATAAAGTTGTAGTTATTTTCTGTACCATGTATTTGGCGACTCAGAATGGGTTGGATGGATTGGACCTGTTTTGGGGGCGTCACAGCATCGCGCAGTTTGGACTGATGTGTCCCTCCCATCCGCATTTGAAGCATATGATAGGTGGTCGTTCTCCTTCCTTAACAACGGGTGCTGGTGCTGACGTCTTTCCATCATTGTTGAATCTCCTCTTCTTAAAATGTCCACTCTTATTGTCTTGGCCATGATTACCACCGAAGTGGTTACCATTTTTGGCATGTTGATTCCCTCCACGTTTGTTGTCACCGCTTCGATGACTGCTACCACTGGTATTATCATTTTGACGGCTGCTCTCTCTTGGTTGGGTTGACTCGTTATCGAGCTCCAATAATTGAGCCCTATTTACAATATTTGAATACAAACACAATTTGTGAGAAATTAAGTATTGGCGTATCTCAGGTTTCACACCTCTTAGAAACATCCGTGTCATTCTCTCCTCGTTATCAACTAAGTGGGACGCAAATCGGGACAACTCAACAAACTTGGCTTCGTACTGTGACACGGTCATGTTGTTTTGCTCCAGTTTAATGAACTCTACCTCTTTCATGTGACAAATACTTTCGGGAAAGTACTTGTCGTTGAACAGTTCTTGGAACTTCTCCCAAGACATCTTCAGTGTGGCAGGTTATGTACGCTTTACATATTCCCACCAGTAATCTGCCTCTGCTCGCAACATGAAGGTGGCAAAGGGAACCTTTTGCTCCTCGGAGCATCCCAAGACATCAAATATCTTGTTTGCTTTATCCACGTCTCCGCCTTAAGTGGTTTTGGCTCTCCAAAAAACTCCGGTGGTCCCAGCTCCTTGAATTGTTTAGCAGTGACCGTCCAAGAGTTGCCGGTGTTTCCACCTGTATTTCAGACTGGAGCCTCTCTCACCTGATGTTGCATGAACTGCATAAAGCCTCTGAACATTCTATCGTTCATTATTTGATCGTTGTTGTTTACCTGAGGATTATTGTCTTCCTGTTGCACATTATCCTGTGTATTGATCTGTGGTGACTCAACGGTCTCCTGTGCTCCATTGCTATTCTCAACATTCTCAGATGTCATTTTCAAATACTGCCACAAAACAAGGGTTAATTGACATGTCACATATTATCCCTATACTCTGACCGACCAATTAAATACCAATTAAACTTAAGTAGGTCATACTAGCGAAGGAATTTCCCGTCTCTTCCCTCCTAGTTCTTGTCTCACATCTCAGTTAAGGATCATATCCCTAAGCTTTGATACCAACTGTGACGCCCCCAAATTAGGTATACATCACCCATCTTGAGTCGCCAAATACATGGTATAAAATTTAAATACAACTTAGTAATACAACTGTCGTGTAACATACAACAAAATATAAACTGAGAGTTTTAATACGAATATTATCTTCTAGACAGTATTCCAATTCAAATGGAGTCCTCAATACATTTATTATCACACTATTTCATAGAATAGTGAGGACTACTAATGCTATCATCTGGACCGTCACTCCGTTCCTCGACTAGTCCCGGCTACGTTCTCATTTCCTGAAGAGGACAATGAAAGCAAAAGGGTGAGCTCAACTAGCCCAGTAAGAAATATTATGACTAAGATAATGTAGAATAATTTATCGTTAACCTTCAACAGTGTTAAACTGATAAAATATAACAAACATCAAGTTTAACTGCATCAGAAGAAGTAATCCATTAGAAGAGTCAAGTAGAGAATAAAATCTACTATCTTCTATGATTTAAAAGGTTTTCATCACTTTTATAGCTGAGACTCAGCTTAATAAATAATCCACTTCATCCCTGCACTACGGCCAAGGATATTCATTAGTATCACGATCACAAATTATCCATGTATTGCGGGCCAATGATATTCGTGTATTCATCAATGGCCATGATCATGCCAACAACTGTCCATCAATGCACTACGTGCCAATGAGGACTTTTACCACATCATTTGTAACATTGCGGTCATGATTATACCGAATAATCCCTGGTCATAATCATACCAAGTCCATCTATGCACTACAAGCTACAGATGACTTTTAACATAATATAAACATGAGGATGATGACAATGATATAAGAATTCAATAAAACAAGTTCAAGGATAAATTTTTAAAGATTTATAATTTAATTTATCCAGAAATCAATAATGTTCAAATTGTCAACATGATACTACTTTGTGGAGTAAAATTCAAGAATAATATTGTACCAAAAATAATTTGGACCGAAAACGAATCAATTTTTATCATGAATAGTACCCCGGGTGAATAGTACTCGAGTGAATAGTATCCCGTGAATAGTACTTCGAGAATAGTAATCCCGTGAATAGTACTCCGGCATGAAAAAGTTAAAACTTATCAAGAATGCTTATAATAATATTTCCATGAATAGATACTGGATGAAGCGCAAATATCAATGATATTCTACTAATTTCATGGAGTATAGAAGCAAAAATTTTAACAAAACGAGTATAGAATTCGAAATCTGAAACGAAATAATATTACTTACATACTACAGAGTATGGAAGAAAATATTATTTCAAGCGAATATTGAACAAAATAGCATCCCTTTCCTTGAAAAGAAGAGTATTCCAACTGGTATAGCGGTGATATTCTTGAAGAAAACTTTCAATATTTTCTACGCTCAAAGCTTTCTAAAATTCGAAAGAAATAAGCTCAAGATTATAGAAGAAGAATTCTCTGATTCTGGTGTGATTTTCAATTCTAACCTAAGCGTCTATTTATAAGAAAATGCTAGAATGCTATAGGAGACTAAATTAATAAAATAATATTTTATTTTATTTTTTCCTTACACATGCCAAGACCATGACTATCAAGGCATGCCATTCTTGAAAAATCTCAGCACATGTTTTGACAAAAACAAAAGTGGGTTCCACCCATAATTGTAATAAAAATATTTTAATTTTTGAAATTTCAACAATTCATAATAAATAACCCTTTTATCAGAAAAATTTGAATCTCATGCCCTTTCTATAGGAAATTTAATTCTCTACAACTTTGTAGAAGAAAGTTTTTCCAAATTCCAAACAGAAAATGCCCGAAATTCACATACGAACGATTTTTAGTACCTTCAAAAATTCATAACAAATCATACGTTAATTTTTAACGGTTCAAAATTTGTGGACATATAATCAACATATATATGTATAACACATCCAAAAATCACAACGATCCAACGGTCGGATCAAAATTATAACTCACGCAATAGAGCTTTAAGAACACTGATTTGATTTTTAATTCTTCCATTCTGACAAAACACCTCAACATTAATTCCTTTATTTATATCCACATAAAAATTTATATATTTCTATCACATAAATCAATAATTAATTATTCATAAATAATATTATAGAATCACAATTATGACAACCAGGCCGTTCTCAAGAAAGAGGGGCCTTTCCAATAAGGATTTTTCCTTACTGGCGCACAATTAGGTGACCAAACTTTTCCTTGACAGAACTTTCTAGACATTGCCAATAATGCTATCTAATAATATTATTCAAATAATATGAATTATTAATCTGATAATGGGAAATACCATGCAGTGACAATTATTGAAACAATAATAATATAAAATATCAACGCAACAATTATTGAACCAATAAAATAAAATATTGAACAGTAATTACTGTAACAATTATTGGGTAGTGCCTTCTTACGTAAGAATCAATAATTCAACAATACTGTGCAATACCGTGTGCTACTGTGCAACAACGCGTATTACTGTATTTTAACCACTAGGTATTCCAACAGTGCTAACGGTAACGATTACGCCGTTATTTATAAAAACTCAAATTTATCGTTTTTTTCATCCGACAGTTATTCTGTTATGGGGTCCACAAATGGCTGCGCCGTCGTACGAATATTTCCCGACAGAGAGAATATTCAACGACCAAACGAATATTTCCCGACAACATGAATATTTTATAACCACTTGCTTATTTTGTAAAATTTATAAATATTACCCATAACTATAACATTATATCAAATTTACTCCTTAATATTCAAAAATGATATTTATAGAAAATTAATCTTTATTCATAAAAGTTGGGGTCTTACAATAAACACTTCTTGAATGAAAACCATATGATAGAAAATCATGCAATGAAGATTGCACTAATGAAACAACATGATTACTACCACTATCAACTAACGACATCTCATGTAAAGATTGACTAGCCTGAAAACCCAAGTCAACATATGGATAAGAAACCCTAGAATAAATTTCATGCATGTAATAACGTCGAGAACGAGAAAACATATCATGATCATAAACTAACTCAACAAAGATCAAATATCCACCACAGTTTATGATAAAGATGATTCTACCCTTAAAATAGCTAATAACAAATTTTTCAATGGAAGCATGTAAAACATGTTTTAAATAACTAATTAAAACACTAGATACATCTGTTAATCTAACAGAAATAACTAACCATATATATAAATCACATGTTAAAATAATTTTTCTTTTATCACATTCTCTCACTCTAAATTGATTAGACATTGTCATCACATGATTATTACATTTAGACAAAACACAAGAACTATGTAAGTCATTAAACATATTATCCAAACAAGAAAAAGAATAATGATACTTGTTTACCAATTCAAAATCGATGAACAAACTCATTGTCTCTTCATCCTTATGTACTATGATCTCATAATTATCACACGAACTCATGTCTCCTCTCACGATACCCACTTTCATTAACTCTCCAACCCGCCTCGGTAACTCCGTCATCTCCTAGGGAATACTATCAGCTGATTGGTATGGAATGATAGCTCGTGGTATATCATCAAAAACCTATAAAAGAGATAAAACATAACTATACAAAGAAGAATTATTAGTATTAGTATTCAAAAGCGCCGTCTTGTACGAATGTACAATCATTGGCTTTTCAAAATACAACTCACTCTCTCCATTTTGCTCACCCTCTCGTTTGTTTCTCTCTCATTTATTTGCAATCTCAATCTTTTCATCTTCTCTTTTCTTTTCTTTCTCATTCTTTTCAAACTTTTCTTTTTCATTATCAATCTTTTGAATAATTTCGTTTTGTCGATTATTTTTACATGTATTTTCTTTTACAAACTCATATTCTTGATCACTAGAACCCAATAGCTCTCGTTAGACTGCATATTCGATTATATCTTCTTCCTCTATCGACTGAACTTGATCCTTTTGCACCTTAGAAGTATATTGTAGCTGCATCCAATAATCTGTCATCCTCGTAATGAACTCCTTAAAAAATAATGGCTCACTATACACCTTAAAAGTTTCTGGTGGTTGTCTCTAATGCGAATCCTCTTTGTTTACATGTCTGCGAACCATCCTATCATCTTCTAATGTTGATCTCTTTGAAGGTTGCACTACATGTCTTAGAGAAATATATTATTCCCTCCTATTTCGTTGTACTAGAGCAAACCGCATCCTCAGTACCGTTTTTAATTCTGCCCATGTCTCGATCGGATACTCTCAACATCTCCGCTTACTACGCATAACTTGATCCCAGCATGTAACTGCATGATCAAAGAACTCTTGAACCGCCAGTTTCACCTTCCCATGCTTGAAATATTCATTATAGGTAAACTTTCGATCCATTTTTTTCTCCCATCTCAAATAAGCATTTGGATCATTCTTGTCTTGGAAAATATTCATTCGAGACCCATAAACACTTCCACAATTATAGCCATACATGTTTGCTGCAAAATAAAGGATAGTAGATAAAAATTTTACTCACACACTCTCTTACTTGTTTCACTCAAATAATAATGAATCACTCGTGTATCGCTCAAATTAGGCTTTTACCCTCTAATAATCTCACACTCTTGCCTTTTACCTCTTAATATTCCCACTTATAGGTTATTTTTAAATTCACAAAAAATTCACTGTTTTCCAATGCAATTTAAAAGTAACTTATCAAGAACAAATATAGAAGGTGTAGATCTCTGAATACTGACACAATAATGAATTCCTTATATCTGTCGGATTTGGCAGTTATAACCCACTTCAAAACAGAACAACCTTTATATATTAAATTTTAGAGTCCGACTGCACTTTTAACCGAAACTGATGATGATGAATTTGGATAATATATTGGTTAATCGGAATTGATGGTGTGCTAAAAGTTTGTTTGCACAATTGAACAAAATCTAAAATTTTTCTTAACCCTTTTTTTTTCTTTTTTTTATACTCACAATTTTTTTTACATTATATACTCAACAGAAATTAAAGATATGTAACTCGCTAGAAAGGATAAGCTTTGATACCAAATGATGGACTCCACGACAAGCTTGCGTGAGGTGGTCATCGCCTGGATCATTTCTAGCAATGTCGTAAGGTGGAACGCTCAGGACACCGTAACATAACGCTTATAAAGAGACGAGAACCTTGGTACAATCGATCGGGCAAGGAAGTTACATTGAATGGAACACCAACGACACCTTGACCCAATGTCTATAACGAGACAAGAACCAAAAGTACAATCAACGATTGATGTATGGTAGAAGACGCCACACACAACTATGTATTGTTGTATTATAAGTCGATAATGAATCTCATAGAAAACTATGAACAATTCAAGAGTTCTCAAAGAACTAAAAGGAGAATAATCTCACAAGTTTTATTTATCAAAAGTTGTATATCTATTACATAAGTCATGTAACGTATTTACACTAATATTAAGAAATCCTGATTCTATAAGGAATGAGAATTTGAATTGAAATAGAAATCCTAGCTAACAAAATAATATGAAAATCAAATCCTATCTAATAAATATCCTATATACATTAGAATTATGGAAAGATATGAAAATCCTCAAAATAAGGAAGAAATCTGATCAAAATGTGTTTCTTGGAATCTGTGCTCGTGGCCTAGCGCGGCACCGCCGGTGCTAAGCCTTGCACTGGTGCAGCAGCGCCATCCCTCTTGAGAAAATTCACTATTGACATGGCGCGGCAGCGCCGTCTCTTCAACTAACATTGGCGCGACAACGTCGTGTTCTAAGACTAGGAACCAAACTCTGTACATTTGACGCGACAACGCCCATCCCTTTATTAAGTTGTGCGGAAGCACTGGTTGTCTAGAAATTCTTCTTCGATTGTTTTTCGAATCTTTAAGTACCATCCTTAGTCCATCCCTTCTCTTCTCAACCAAACGTGACACTTTATATGACCCAAATGAATGAACTTATAATCAAATCCAATTAATGCCTAAAGAATCCTCATCATTCATCCCATATAATCTCAACTCGTGACGTCGCATGATACATTTTAGACTCATAAACATTTTCGAGTAGATTTCAGTCTAATCAATCACGATCACTTGTTGAATCCTTTGAGCTCGAGTCAAAAGATTATCATAAAATTATGACCCTCTCATGTTTGTGTCACCTTCATCCTTCTTGGGGACGACAAGAAATTTGAAGGGATGAACCTAAAAGTAGTATGCATACAAGCCAATCATGTTGATGATAAAGCATATACTTTGTAACAATCTTATTCGTTTATTAATAAAAGTAGTCATTTACTAAAGGCTTTAATTTATCTAGATGGTGTTGTTTTAATAATATGTGATAAACCCATAGTTTTAAAGAATACTTTTAGAATCATGATGAGATCATGTTAATGTTATCTAAATTCTTAGATAGCTTAAAAACTAAAATGTTCCCAATCGATGGATTACTAAAAAGGAGATTAGTGAATCTGGATAGATTGGTACATACATTGCTTGCTCATTGGATGAAGATGATTGATCTTATGATCATTTGTGTGGAGACACTAAATCAAGTATATAGATACTTATTAGAAAATAAGTTCACTGAACGTGGCTCGCTAAGAAATACCTAATAGAGTTTTACTTGCCTTTCAATAGGAATTCCTGTAGCGATAGTAGTACAAGTGATTCTTAGACTTGAGATCATCATATTATCTTGTGTTTGATGAATTATACTTTGATATATTTCTTAAGACCCTTAAAGTATATCAAAGGGTATGCTTGGGTGTAATAAGTTGTACATAAATGTAGACACTCGAAATTTTCTTCTCCTGTTACTAACCATGTAGGAGGGCAAAAGCGTCTTTTTCACACTCCAGAGATAACTCTGGAGGACTACGACATCAACTTTAAACCCCAGAAATCACCCCGGGAGATCCAATTTCCAACCTCGGAGATAGCCCCGGGAAATCAGGTTCCAACCCCGGAGATAATCCCGGGAAAGTCAGTTTTAACTTTGGAGATAACCCCGAGAGATCAAGATCAAAGCCTGGAGATAGCCCCAGGAGGTCAAGCCATCCTCAGAGATGACCCTGAGGATAGTCAAAGTCAACAGCAAGCCAACCTCAGAGATAACCCTGAGAAAAGACTGCTACAACTACGCAAAAACCAGAGATAACCCCGGGAGGGGAAACAATGGTTATTTTGCCAACTCAACTTCAACTCACATCAAATCAACTCATTTCAACTCAAAATACTTCAAAAGAAGTCCCACAAGAGCAATATCTTAACTTTCGAGCACAAACTACGCAAAACGGCTCAACGGATTGCCTGACGGACACCCGAGAATGCCATTTTGGTTATGGACCCATCTTTCTGGAATCAAAAAAGGTCAAATCATATATCATTGTGTAGCTCTCGGAAAGAGCTTTCCGGAATGATATGGCACTCGTCCATCGGACTCCCGAATTGAAAGTTACGAGCGATCGAGCGAACAACGCGTACGTACTTCGACACGGCGGGACCCACACTGCCCGGGGCACCCAGGGCAGCCGCAACTACTAGGTGCCGTAGGTAGACCTGCGGCTCCCCCCTCTATAAATATGTGGCTTGGGGTGGCCATTTTGTAAGAGAAAACGGCAAAAGCCCTGCCCAATTTGCTCTGCACTCATCCTAGGCAGTGTACTTTCCCCTTATAAACACCTGTGAGCTCATATATAGCCCTTTTGTACCTATAAAAGTCTGTGTTTACTCACTCTAAAGCTATAGAAGTCTTCTTTGGCAGCCCATTGTGAGCCTTCTCACACACTTTAGAGTCCTTTCTCTTCATCTTTGCACACACCCTTCTACACGTTGAGAGTCGTGTTTCTTGCTTTTGCCCGGACTTCGGTCCGTGGTTTCATTCCAGTCTATATATATATATATATATATATATATATATATATATATATATATATATATTGACTAACATTATCGAGTTATGCCTCGATTGAGCCTAGACTTCGGTCTGGAGCGTTTATTTGCTTTTCTATATATATATATATATATATATATATATATATATATATATATGAACTGTGTGTCGAACTTTGTTCGATGAGCCTAGACTTCGGTCTGGAGCGTTTACTGCTTTCCTATATATATATATACTTATATATATTAATTGTGTGTCGAACTTTGTTCGATGAGCCTAAACTTCGGTTTGGTGCGTTTACTTGCTTTCCTATATATATATATACTTATATATATTAACTGTGGTCGAACTCTGTTCGATGAGCCTGGATTTTACATCTGGTGCGTTTACATGCTTTTATATATATATATATATATATATATATATATATATATATATATATATATATATATATATATATCTTTACATTTCGTTCCACATGGAGTTTACTTCGTGGTGGTTGATCGTTTTTATAGCTTTCTGTACATTTTGTCCCGCCTAGAGTTTCCTCCGCGACGGTTGATAGCTTTTACAACATTATTTACATTTCTGATCCCCCATGGAGGTACTTCGTGGTTGGTGATCGTGTCTGTATATATATATTTACAGCTTTAATATATATACCTGCTTACTGCGTTTATATCAATTGCGGCATCATTTGAGCCTAGGAATCATGTGATCACAGATTCAGTCCTTTGAATCTAGATTCAGTTCCCGTGATGGACATTTTCAGCTGTAAGCAGCTTATAAATTATTCTGTGATGTTTGGATTTCCTCAGATGGTTTACATACCCACGAGGGATTCAACACTTTTTTGTAAAGTATTTTCGTACGGATGCTTCGCATTTGTCAAATAAAATTAATCCAGCCGAATACGGAATAAAATGGGAGTGTAAAAGGTCTCAATTACTATTGAGCATCAGAGTTTGAAAAACCTCTTTTATAAAACATCACTGCCATATCTTGCTTAAAATTGAATTTTTATATAAAATTCAAACCCTTGTATATAGGTGCGAACGAGGCCTCACACTACTTCCAAATAACATCACATTGACCCACACACACACATTCAGATAACAGTTTCTTGAAAAGAGGCGGTCACCGTGGTAACACGGATGTCGGGGGGTGCCTACCACCTTTTCTCCGCATAACCAAGTCCCCGGACCCTAATGAATCTCGGTTTCACCGATCCGTTTAGCAGTGTCACATCACTGGGTCAATGTGCAAGCCTTTTCTCGGTTGTGTTGGTACAACCATTTAAAAAACCAATTGGCAACTCTTAACAGTCCAATCGTCGACATTTACATGTCAGACCTTTTTCACTTGTTTTTTCAAACAAATCTCACCTAAAATGAGAACACGAAAGAACAAGTAACGGAAAGGGACAATTAAAAATCTCGACGTCGACAGGTGGCGACTCAGCTGGGGACTCCAGTAAGAGGACTTAAGCCGCTATTACAATTTTTTCAAAATTGTTATCTGCTTGTATGTGGATGTTGCATTTACATTTTGTGATGAATGTGTACGAATGCATTTCCTTACTTAGTGATTCGCACTATAAACTGCTTATGATATTAGTGCTTCGCACTATAAACTGCCTGTGATATTAGTGCTTCGCACTATAGAATTGCTTTTGATATTAGTGCTTCGCATCATATCTGCTTGTGATATTAGTGCTTCGCACATGTTATCATGTCATACGGTGAGACGCGATGTATGTGAATGTATGTTGTGTGGTCCCTCCACCAGGAGGCTATCCCGTCGGTGTTTGATTACTGGACTCGTGAGAATACTAATTCTCCGAGGCTTAAGAAAGGCACCACCCAAATTCGATCCAGTTGAAAGATCGGATTAACTTCCCGTCAAGTAGATTGCGATGATTTAGGAACCTTCATGCCAAAAAACCGTGAGAGTAACCTAAGATAGGTCAGCCTCTGATAAACCCAAAACGGAGGAAAGTCTCTTCATGCTCTCATTTCAAATTACTTGTAAAGCACAATTACTTGTAATTATCTTCCATATCTATCTCCATGTAATGAGAAATATGAAGAAATGTGTACATATACATGCTACAAACAGCTGACATCCGTTTTGCAGGACAAAATTCCTAAACTGGACACATCGCATAGCATGTTATTATCCACTTTCCCTAAAGATTAAACTATGCAAGTCTTTTGCAGGGAAACAATCAGACCTATCACCCGTTCAAAGTCCAAAAAGGCAACAGGCCTACAGTCAATCATGTCGTCATCCGACCAGACTAAACTTAATCCAGTTTCTCACAATGAATTCGACGGATTAAGCAAACAGATTACAGATTTGGCTGTTCTACTAAAAGAATTACACCAGTCTACGCAGGGTCAGAAAATACCCGTACATGCTGAATTCTTCACACAAGGAGGAACCCAGGTCGTTACAATACCTGAACTGCAGTTGGATCCGACCAACAAAACTCATGATGCCGCCCATCTCACTGGAGACCCAGACACTGGTGACATCAAAAAGAAAGTCCTCCAAATGGAAAAGACTCTTCGCACTATCAAAGGAATTGGAACACACGGGAGTGTTTCATATGCTAATTTGTGTATTTTCCTTGGTATTCATTATCCAGAAAAGTTTAAGATTCCAGACTTTGAAAAATATGACGGGTTAGGAGATCCTTACACACATATAAAGGTGTTTATTGGAGAACTTGGATCTTATGCAGAGGATGAAAAACTCAGAATGCAATTGTTCCAAAAGAGTCTAACTGGAGAACCCCGTTCATGGTACACAAGATTAGACAACTCCAAAATCCACAGCTGGGAAGAGCTAGCACACGCTTTCCTCACCCAATACAACTTTCAATCTCAAATGGCTCCTGATCGGTACCAAATTACCAAGATCAAGAAACAGTCAAATGAGTCTTTCAGAGAGTATGCTCAGAGGTGGAGACGTCTGGCTGCCCAAGTTAGTGTTCCATGACATAATTAGAGATGGTCATGACTTTCATAGACATACAAGAAGCACCTTTCTATGAAAGAGTTTTAGCCAGCATCGGCAAACCATTTTCTGAAATGGTCAAACATGGGGAGATGGCTGAAATAGGATTGAAATCCGAAAAGATTCAAGACCTAGCTGCACTCAAAGCTGTTGCTGATCACATCCAATCTAGAAATTATGGGAACAACCCCCGGAGAGTTCATAAAAAGAAAGAAGATGATGTTTCCCTGATACTACAGGGTCAAAAAGGCAATCAAAACATGCCTATCCAGAGGAGAAATTGCACTCCCTTTCAAGCACAGTCTTTAAACCCTCCAGTACCAAAAGGTTGAGAAGCCAAACGACCTCGAGTATTCACACCCTTAGGGGACACTCTCGAGAACATTCTTAATCTTTTAACAACACAGAATAAAATCACGCATCTTCTTCCACCAGCCAGCCCTAATGGTCGGGGTTTTAATGCTGCTAGGAAATGTGCTTATCATGCCGGGGCACCTGGACATGATACTCAGGATTGTTGGTCCTTGAAACACAAGATCCAGGACCTAATAGACAACGGGGAGATCATAGTCACCAAACCCGATCAGCCTCACGTTCAAGACAACCCTCTTCCTCAACACAAGGAAGAAGAGGTCAACATGATTGATTAGAGCAGTGGACAGAGTTCCAATTTCAGCTGTGAATCCTCCCAGACCCCCAAAGATGGTGATGAAAGATGGGATTATGCCAAGTTCCAATTCATAATGGAACGAAAGATGAAAGCTCTTTGCAAACAAATTGAGCAATTGGTGGAATTGGTGACTTATCAGCATCAAGTGACTCGTCAGCTAATTAGCCAGGAGCATGCCAGTCTCCTACCTATTGTCATGAATATTCCCTCTTCACTTTCAGAAAATGAAATACTGGAAGACAAAGTAACGAAGAGAGCGAATGCTAAGGCCCGTCGGGATTTTGCCAACAAAAGGGAATTCACATATTTGGGCCAACCTATGGAGGAAATTCTTCATATGTTAATCAATGAAGGAAGGATTAGTTCCCTTCTACCTCCAATCAATCCCCGTTCAGGACGATACAACTCTGAGGGAGTATGTCAATATCATTCTCAATCTCGCGGTCACAGCACAGAAGAATGCTGGGCACTCCGCCACCTTTTTCAAAATTTAATCGACAGTGGCGTACTGCGTCTGGCAGATAATGACACTGTGTTACGGGAAAGTGAGGATTCGTGTCCTACTAAGTGGAAGAGTGTAGTAGCAGTCATATCCACTGAAAGTGATGGGGTTAACAAATCACTTGTCATGCTAGTAATACCACTCAAGGGAATCAACAATCCTTTGAAAGTGGCCGCTCTCGAGCCAATCAACTTGCTGTGCAGAGCACAATATCCTATTGTTAGTTTGCGCGCAGTTTCCGTGGAATTACAGAGAAGGTGAAGGATCTACCTCACATACAACTGTTGTAGTGTCGAAGGAGAATCCACTGTATCTTCCCCAACGGGTAATAAAGCCTGTCATCAAGTCTAAGGGGAAAGTACCTATTGAGAAGATTGAAAATTTCCTCCGCACTATGGGTCATAACGAAGCTAAGGTGGTTTTAAGCTTGAAAGAAGCTCCACACCAGATATCAATCTTGGACTTAGTCTTGCTAAAGGTTTTAGAAGAAGCCTATCTACCGACATAAGTTGATACGGGAAAGTTTCAACATCTAGTTGATCACATTTTCAACAACAATGTGATATCCTTCACTGATGATGATATACCGCCCGAAGGGACCGATCATTGCAAACCGTTGCATATTACGGTCTTGTCCTCCAGATATATAGTGGCGGGAGTTTTAATAGATGGAGGTTCCTCTCTGAATATCTGCCCATATGCTACCTTGGTGAAAATGAATATCAATCCCAATCAAATTCGGAGTAGCCATACCATCATCAAAGCTTTTGATGGAGCCCGCCGTAACTCGGTCGGAGTAGTTGAGCTACCAATTGAGATTGGTCCTCATACATTCTGTGTATCTTTCCATGTGCTCAAGATAGATTCGGGATACAACCTGCTCTTGGGACGACCATGGATTCACATGGCAGGGGCAGTTCCCTCCACTCTTCACCAACAGTTGAAATACATCATCAACAATAGCCTGGTCACAGTCAACGCTGAACCGGAGATTCCTCAGCATGGGGACATGCCGCTCATCAATGCCAATAAGGATGTTGAGCCAATTAGTTTTCATGCTTTGAAAATAAGCAATACCCAATACCATGCTATTGGAACGCCACTGTCCGAACCCCAGATTTTTGCAGAGGTAATGTCCGCCACGCAAGAAATGATGTCGTTGGGTCATAAACCAGGACAAGAGTTGGGTAAAGATTGCCAGGGTGTCAAGTACCCTATTCACTTAACCAAGCAAATTGGGACAGCTGGACTAGGCTATTCTGCCAACTCTAGTCACAGGAATCCTCATAAGCATCAGCAGATTCCTTCAGCTTCAACCATGCGATGTTTAGCTTCGCCTTCAAGCTCTGAGTCCGCACAACCTCCCGTAAAGGTGCCAGCCAATATAATGGCGATGTTATTTCCCAAGCCGGTACCGGTGAAGGAGAAAGAAATCTTTGTTCCAGATCTCACAGTGGAGGAAGAGGAACGAAGAATCCAGCAAGACGTCATCAGGATGATGTCTGGCATACGCATCATCGTTCATGATGAGCATACCAATAGATACACCCCAGACGATGATTGCCCAGACGTAATGATCATCATTCGAGAGAAGGAGATTGATGATAGCCCCTCCATCACTGCAGTCCACCAAGACTTTGCCCTCGACAATTGGAGCAGCACTCCTTGCATTTGTCGACGAGGGTAAAAAGGGAAGAAACTCTCTCTGCCTTGTAGATAGGAATAACTGCTTACTTTTTCTGTACAATATTGTAGTTACTTTTGTCATTACATGCTAACACTGTATGTGACTAAACAGCTTCATATATACTAAGTGAAAGCATATTTTGTTTCAGGACTCTGAATTTAGATGTGCCTGTACTTGCTGATGAGGTGCCTATTCTCCACAAGGACTGTAACTTTGATGTAAAGTGGGACCTAGACTTGATGGAAATATAAGAGGACTATGAGATACCTCAGGAGATTAAAGAATGGGTCGAAGACAAACCGAAGCCAAATCTTGATCAAACCACCTCTTTTGAACCGCAAAAAACCCCAAACAAATCCAGATGGGTACGGACCTCACTCCAAACCAAAGGAATGACATGGTTACTCTATTGACTCTATTCCAGGATGTGATTGCATGGTCTCACGAAGACATGGTCGGTATATACACGGACATTATCATTCATCGCCTTCCCATCAAAGGGGGATTCAAGCCACTCAGGCAGAAGCTCAGGCGATTAAAACCTGAGTGGAAGTTAAAAATTAAAGAAGAAATTGTGAAACAATTTTAAGCCGGCATCATCATGGTGTCAAGATACCCTGAATGGCTATCCAACATAGTCCTCGTTCCGAAATCAGGAAGGAATGTGCGAGTTTGTGTGGATTACAGAGATTTGAATAAAGCTTACCTCAAAGACAGCTTTCCCGTGCCATTCATCCACATACTTGTTGACAATACAGCTCGATACGACATGTACTCCTTTACTGATTGCTTTGCGAGGTACCATCCAATCGTGGTTGCTGAGGAAGATCGTGAGAAAATTGTTTTCATCACTCCTTGGGGAACCTTTTGCTACGGACGATTGTCATTCGGCCTCATCAATGCCGGAGTTACCTATCAGTGAGCCATAAGACTCTTTTCCACAATCTAATGTATAAAAAAAAGAAAAAAGAAAAAAAAAGAAAAAAGAAAAAAGAAAAAAGAAAAAAAGAAAAAAGAAGAAAAAGAAAAAGAAAAAAAAAGGAAAAAAACTCTTCAACAGGTTCTACATTTGCTACCTTACCATCGGCTGGTTCTACATATGGTCTTAGAGTTCGAAGAAATCTCCTTTCTACATATTCCTCGTAATAGGAATGACTTTGCAGGTGCACTAGCAACCTTGGCCTCCTTGATCAACATCCATGACAAGGAAGACATGCCAACCCTCACATTTGCGCAACAAAAAGCTCCAGCCTATGGGAATTCCATTGAAAAGTATTGGATGACCTACCTCCCACCCAACATCCTTGGTATCAACACATCAAGAAGTACTTACGAGATGGATCTACACCCGTTGAGGCAAGCCCAATTAAGAAAAGGCGGATCCATCAACTTGCTATAAAATTCTACCTGAACGGAGATGCACTATATGAAAAGAGATGTAGAACGAGGTCTCCTCAGATGTCTGGACGAGGACCAAGCTCAGAGGCTATGGATAAAATCCATGGGAAAGTATGTAGCCCACACATGAGCGACCCTCTACTTGTAAAGAAGATCCTACAACAGAAAAGTCCGACTACGGCAGTTCAAACAACACGACTTGATTTCGAAAAAAGATCGTTGACAACCAAGCTCAGTCAAAAGGAAAATTCCCCCTAAACTGAGAAGGCCCGTTTATTGTCAAGGATGTATTGACAGGAGGCGCTTTCAGATTACAGGAAATGGACGGCGATGAATTTTCGCAACTCATCAATTCAGACACCGTGAAATGGTACTATGTCTGAGGTTACCATCAAGCAAACATCCTGGTTTTGGATCATCAGATCATCAGTCATTTCGATTCTTTAACCCCTTACTACATACAACCCTTTTTCACATCCATTTGCCCCATCAGGGACAAACACTTTCTAACCAGCAGTTTGGTTTTCGGATCCCTCTATCCTTTTCTCAACTTGGTTTTGAACCCTTACTCAACTTCGATTATCCCATCAGGGATAAGACCTTTCACACCTGCGGTTTATCCTATACATGGGATTAAACTTTTCAACTGTAATTCGCCCTATACACTAGGACGAACTACGTCAACCTGATCTCCTCAATACACGGGAGTACGTAGGCAACCATCTTTATGATCCGGTCTCACCACCAAAAAATAAAAACAAACATTTTCCTATCCGTAACCATATACAAAAACAAGTCCCAAGACACCAAAGATGGTAGGGAATACACACAGATCGATGATCCATTCTGAAAATCTTGAGACATCTCACTGTCCATCCATCAAGGAGGAGTTTAGAATACATCCAGATCACAAAGTCCTGGAGAAACAAGAGAATATCAAGCAAGTAACAAGGCACAACTATAAGGGAAGTGAATCAACATATATTTCCCTGCCATATATAATGTTGTTTGATATATACAATGTGTACTGTACATGACAAAATGGCTAAGCTAGTCTATGCAGGAAAATACAAGCCCATCTACAAATCAGTGTATATGCGCACAATCAAATTCAACATGGCATCCCTCTTAGAAGAAGGGTGTAACGCTGTAAACTCCTGCCTTATGGTAACAAAGCGACCTAAAATTTCCACAGCCATCTGCATGGTGACGCAATGCTCATCAATATATGTGCTCATCTCTGCGATGATACCAATGGTATGAGACCACACTGCAGTGCTATCTGTAATAGCGACATCTCGGGCAGATATAGCCTCATCCCGCTCAACAACAGTGGTATCCCTATGAGTTAGAGCATCATCTCTCTCAGCCAAAGCGACATTTCTACCAGAAAGAGCTGTCAACAATAAAGCCCACATCCACTACCTATTCACCATATGGTACAGTGATAAAAGCTTCTCGCGATCTCGACGTCTAATCAGCCCATCTGTCCAAGCAACTACCCCAGACAACAAGCAAGGCTGGGACAATTTCAAAATTGGCGACAACCGGATATTGGATCCTTTACGACAAGATTAGGGGAAATCTCGAAAGCAGCGATAGCTCAACACTAGGGCATTTATCAACCATCCTAAAGTGGAAAATGCACCAGTCAGCGACATCAGCATGGTCTATCAGCATCTCAATGGCGATTTAGATATTATTCACTTGGGCATTTTCCAATTCCCAGAAATGGAAGGAGGTACAGCGAGATAAATCCTCATCATCAAATGTGCCAACCAGCGTCAAGTCCTCATCAGTTGAGGCCTCTACAGTGAAGTTCAAATCTGAGCAACGAAAGAACGAGTTACACACTCCAGCGATGTCAGCGGTATTCAAGTCATCAGTTCAACCGGGTTGCGAATCAAATGCTCAAGGAAATGAGGCATCTGCCCCCAACAGCAAAAGAAAACTCTAAATCACCTCAAAAAGGGGTAACACGTGATCTACACATATGCAAAGGCGCTACATCAACGTACATCTCTATCAGGCGAAATCTAGTGAAGTAATCCGTGGAATATTACTTCAGCGAAGGTATCGGAAGATCCGGTATTCTAAGACCATTGTCATCAATTCAGCGACATCAAGACAGTTCTGCGATGAAAGCTTCGTATACCACCATTCGAGTGGCAGCTGAAACAGTGTGGTGATCAGCAGGGTAGGCACCGTTGCAAACTACTAGCGAATACGTCGGGAGGGTCTGGTGATTTTCAGAACATCATCCCCATCAGAGATGTGGAAAACTTCTTAACTCATCTTCATCAAAACAATCATCAACGATTAAATGCCTAAACCATTGGAGTCAACACCAACATATTCATCAGCAATGATCGATAAAGGTAAAGCGATCTGTGAATACATTTTAACATTCATCATAACATTCATTACATTGCGATTAGCAATTTTATAATTTGCAATTTTGCGATTTGCGATTTGTAATATGCGATTTGCAATATGCGATATGCGAAATGCGATGTGCGATGCGATTTGGCCAAATGCGAAATGCAAAAAGCGAAGTGCGAAATGCAATGTGCGATTTACGAACTGCAATTTGCGAAAACATTGTCACATTCATCATAAACATTCACTACATTGCGATTTGCATCATTAAAAATACCTTATCATGTTTCAAGTGTCTACTAATCTTTATCATGTCCATTCCATTGCATTGCATGAACATGATAAAGAGGGGCATCTGTAGACACTTGAAATTTTCTTCTCCTGTTACTAACCATGCAGGAGGGCAAGAGCGTCTTTTTCATACTCCAGAGATAACCCTGGAGGACTACGACATCAACTTCAAACCCCAGAGATCACCCCGAGAGATCCAATTTCCAACCCCGGAGATAGCCCCGGGAAATTAGGTTCCAACCCCAGAGATAATCCCGGAAAAGTCAGTTTCAACCTCAGAGATAACCCCGGGGGATCAAGATCAAAGCCTGGAGATAGCCCCAAGAGGTCAAGCCAATCTCAGAGATGACCCTGAGGATAGTCAAAGTCAACAGTAAGCCAACCTCAGAGATAACCCTAAGAAAAGACTACTACAACTACGTGAAAATTAAAGATAACCCCGGGAGGGGCAAAATGGTCATTTTGCCAACTCAACTTCAACTCACATCAAATCAACTCATTTCAACTTAAAATACTTCAAAGGAAGTCCCACAAGAGCGATATCTTAACTTCCGAGCTCAAACTACGCAAAACAGCTCAACGGATTGCCTGACGGACACCCGGGAATGCCATTTTGGTCATGGACCCATCTTTCCTGGAATCAAAAAAGGTTAAATCATATGTCATTGTGTAGCTCTCAGAAAGTGCTTTCCAGAATTATATGGCACACGTCTATCGGACTCCCGGATTGAAAGTTATGAGCGACCGAGCGAACAACGCGTACGTACTTCGACACGGCGGAACCCACACTGCCCGGGGCACCCTGGGCAGCCACAGGTACACCTGCTACTAGGTGCTACAGGTAGACTTGCGGCTCCCCCCTCTATAAATATGGGGCTTGGGGTGGCCATTTTGTAAGAGAAAACGGCGAGGAAGCCCTGCCCAATTTGCTCGGCACTCATCCTAGGCAGTGTACTATCCCCTTTTAAACACCTGTGAGCTCATATATAGCCCTTTTGTACCTACAAAAGTCTGTGTTTACTCACACTAAAGCTATAGAAGTCTTATTTGGTAGCCCA
Organism: Panax notoginseng; assembly: GCA_016801055.1. NCBI lineage: Eukaryota > Viridiplantae > Streptophyta > Magnoliopsida > Apiales > Araliaceae > Panax > Panax notoginseng. The sequence goes on from CM029012.1 coordinate 8,202,757, forward strand.
CTGTAAGCCTTCTCACACACTTTAGAGTCCTTTCTCTTCATCTTTGCACACACCCTTCTACACGTTGAGAGTCGTGTTGCTTACTTTTCCCGGACTTCAGTCCGTGGTTTCATTCCAGTCTGTTTATATATATATATATATATATATATATATATATATATATATATATATGAACTGTGTGTCGAACTTTGTTCGATGAGCCTAGACTTCGGTCTGGAGCGTTTACTGCTTTCCTATATATATATATACTTATATATATTAACTGTGTGTCGAACTTTGTTCGATGAGACTAAACTTCGGTTTGGTGCGTTTACTTGTTTTCCTATATATATATATATACTTATATATATTAACTGTGGTCGAACTCTGTTCGATGAGCCTGAATTTTATATCTGGTGCGTTTACATACTTATATATATATATATATATCTCTTTACATTTCGTCCCACCTAGAGTTTACTTCGTGGTGGTTGATCGTTTTTATAGCTTTCTGTACATTTCGTCCTGCCTGGAGTTTCCTCCGTGGCGGTTGATAGCTTTTATAGCTTTATTTATATTTCTGATCCCCCATAGAGGTACTTCGTGGTTAGTGATCGTGTCTGTATATATATATTTACAGCTTTTATATATATACCTGCTTACTGCGTTTATATCAATTGCGGCATCATGTGAGCCTAGGAATCATGTGATCACAGATTCAGTTCTTTGAATCTAGATTCGGTTCCTGTGATGGACATTTTCAGCTGTAAGCAGCTTGTAAATTATTCTGTGATGTTTGGATTTCCTCAGATGGTTTACATACCCACGAGGGATTCAACACCTTTTTGTAAAGTATTTTCGTACGGATGCTTCGCATCTGTCAAATAAAATTAATCTAGCCGAATACGGAATAAAATGGGAGTGTAAAAGGTCTCAATTAATATTGAGCATCAGGGTTTGAAAAACCTCTTTTATAAAACATCACTGCCATATCTTGCTTAAAATTGAATTTTTATATAAAATTCAAACCCTGTGTATATAGGTGCGAACGAGGCCTCGTACTACTTCCAAATAATAGCACATTGACCCACACACACACATTCAGATAACAGTTTCTTGAAAAGAGGCGGTCACCGTGGTAACACGGATGTCGGGGGGTGCCTAACACCTTCCCTCCGCATAACCAAGTCCCCGGACCCTAATGAATCTTGGTTTCACCAACTCGTTTAGCAGTGTCACATCACTGGGTCAATGTGTAAACCTTTTCTCGGTTGTGTCGGTACAACCATTTAAAAAACCAACTGGCGACTCTTAACAGTCCAATCGTCGACATTATACATGTCAGACCTTTTTCACTTGTTTTTTCAAACAAATCTCACCTAAAATGAGAACACCAAAGAACAAGTAACGGAAAAGGGCAATTAAAAATCCCGACGTCGACAATAAAGATAATGAATGATCAATAAAGAATCTAACGCTTCTAGTAACAGAAGAGAAATGTCCTATATGATTCAATAAATAATAACCCAGTAGTCATTGGCCAAGGTAGAATGAAATTAGAAAGGAGTTTCTAATTTGTATTATTTGGAGTTGTGCATTTAAGAATCGTAATACATATAATTACATAAAATAATACTTGACAGTAATTCCATGTCTTATATTTAATTGAAAAATTGTATGGTGGAATGATTGAATTGTACGGTAACTATTTACTTAAAGGTTCTATTATGATTAATGTTGAAATATATATTATTTGGAAAGTCGTTGATCGTTAAGGAGACTTATTTTTATTATAGAATAAATATTATTTATTTAAATAAATTAATAGATTAATTTATTTATTTAAATAAGAATATAATTGTTCTAATTGATTTATTCACAACCGGTTTAATGTGGAGAACCTTAAGTGTCGCACCGCAAAAGGAAGAATATTTATTTAAGAAGCAAATGATATAATCGCAATAATTAGTTAAGTGCATTTAATTTAATCTATGGTGATAGAATAAATTAAATATCTTAATATTTATTATTTAATATTTTGGAAATATTAAAAATTAAAATTAATAAGAGGAGTCTTATTATTATTATTATTATTATTATTATTATTACTATTACTATTATTTAATTCCTAAAGGAGTTTGAAAATTAATTAATAAAAGTACTCTCATATATTCCTAATATTATTAGGAGGCTAATTAATTAAAAGAGTTTAATTAATTATTCTTAATAGGATTCGGAACCTAATTACTTAAAGGAGTTTAATTAATTAAAATAAAACCAAATTCCTTAATTGTTAAGGAGGGTTGCTTACATTAATAAGAGGAGTCTTATTATGGGTGAAGGTTGATGTTTTCATAACACATGTGAATGATTTTTTCAAGAGTTTGGAGAGTACGTATTTTCTATAGAGATAGAAAAACTAGGGTTTTGTCAAATACCCATCTTCTAGAATACTTATTCTTCCTTGGTGGATCACCTCTAGAGGCCAAACACTTGGGTGGCTAACGTTGATCAAAGGAAGGAATCAAACCCGGTGGATTCAAGTTGAACATGAAAAGGAATTGGAGGTGAACTCTTACCTGAGGAAGCTAATTTCTACAAGGGTATGAATTTAATCTCAATCTCTTTTCTATTGATTGATAACTATGCACAAAGTATTATCATGGTGATGGTTTGTATAAAAAATTTTAAATTCCATTTTATCGCGCTTCCAAACCTTTTATATAATTTGATTGCATTATCGCGCTATATACAAACCTAATTAAACCCCCAACAAGTCATTGTCACCAGCGAAGCATAGTCCACAGGGGTCGGGTAAGTACAATATATAACTCCTTTCTACACATATCTAGCCCTTTAGTAAACTGAATATAATGTTCTACTTTGTCAGGCCTTAGCTACCTTTGGCAATTGTAAGGCAAGAATTTTTAGATGAATATATATGTATATTTGTACGAATGAATTTTTTTTATATAAATTATTATGATTATTGGTATCTGTAATATTTTGAACCTATGCAATATGTATTAAGCAGGTTAGTCAATTTAATTATTCTATAAGAAGGAAAGCTAAGATGGATAGTGTTCAAAACCCTAATTTGGATTTTGAATAAGGAATTGAATATTAATACAATTATAATTTAAATTGTATTTAAGAATGACATGCGATTGTATTTATGTGATTAAGGATAAGTGTTAGTGGTTATAAAACCTATTTAGGAATCCCTAATGTTAAAATAGGGAAACTCTAACGATTAGTTAGAAACCCTAATTCTAGATTTGGAAACCCTAAACCCTAATAGTGATTAACAAACCCTAATGGTGATTAGCAAACCCTTGTAGACACTCAAAATTTTGCATTCCTGTTACTAACCATGCAGGAGGGCAGAATCGTCTTCTGGAGATAACCTTGGAAGTCAAATCAGCTCAATCCCGGAGACAACCTCGGGATACTCAGTTTTTAATCTCGGAGAAAACCCTGAGATACTCAGTTCCAGTCCGAGAGACAACCCTGGGAGATTTAGTTCCAACCTCGGAGACAACCCCGAGGGATGCAATTCTAGTTTTGGAGATAACCCCGGAGAAGTCAGTTCCAACCTCGGAGACAACCCTGAGGTATTCAGTTCCAACCCCAGGAGGTTAATCACACCTTAGAGAAAACCCTGAGGATAGTCAGCACCTACAGCGGCCTAATCTCAAAGATAAACCTGAGCAACGACTGCTACATCAGCCCAGAGCCAGAGATAACCATGGTGAGGGGCAAAATCGTCATTTTCCACCTCGATACTATATTTATGCCGTCTCAACATCATTTCAGCCCACATTTCATACAGAAGTATCCCACAAGAACCATAGCTCAAATTTCGAGTGACTACTACGCAGGACAACACACCGGATAGAATTTGAAGACTTGAAGATCTGGTCATGGACCCATCTTCCTGGCTTCGTACAACCTTTTATCCCATGTCATTGTGTAGCTCTGACAACATCATTCTAAAAAGGTATTGCACGCCCCAATCGGATGCCCATATTAAAAGTTATAAAGGTTCAAGTGGACAATGCGTTGCACAAGTGCATGTTCTTCGAGATGGCAGGACCAGCAGTGCCCAGGGCACCCCGGGCAGCCGCAGGTGGACCCGCGGCTCCCCCCTCTATAAATTGAGGCCTCGGGGTGGCCATTTTAAAAGAGAAAAGGTGAGGAAGCCCTGTTCATTTTACTCTGTAAACACTTTAAACTGAGTGCTTTCTTTTTTCAAACACTTGTGAGCTCGTGTTTTGCTACATACTGAAATTTAACCAGTGGAAACCGAGTATTCATTCATCAAAAGCTATCTGAAGTCTTCTTGGCAACCCACTGTAAGACATCTCAAAATTTTAAGGTTTTTCTCACTTCCATCCACACATATTTATTCACGTTGAGAATCGTGTTGCGTGTGTCTGCCCGGATCATTGATCCATGGCTTTTATAGCTTATATATATATATATATATATATATATATATATATATATATATATATATATATATATATATATATATATATATATATATATATATTCCCATCAAACTCTGTTTGATTGAGCCTGGATTTACATCCGGAGCGTTTAATGCTTTTGTATATATAAATACTTATATATATCTCTTGTCATCAAATTTTGTTTGATTGAGCCTGGATATACATCCGGTGCGTTTATCGCTTATATATATATATATATATATATATATATATATATATATATATATAAAACATTGATCAGGTCCGGGAGTCCGAACATGATCAAAAACGGAACAAAATCTTTTATTTTTTTTTCGCTTTTTTTTAAAACAACTAAAAAAAAATTTAATATTTTATGGAACTGAAATTTTTTCACAATACAATCTTTTGGACGTGTTTTGAATACCTATACCAAAAAATGGTGGTACAGTCTGCACAGACTGTACTACCAAGTTTTGTTATACGTACCCAAATCACACCCAAAACACTGTATTATGAAAAAAATTTCAATTCCACAATTTTTTATTTATTTATTTGTAGTTGTTTTAAAAAAAATAAGCAAAAAAAAAGTCCGAATTTTGGTCCGGTCCGGGAGTCCGGACATGATCCGGACTCTCTCTCTCTCTCTCTCTCTCTATATATATATATATATATATATATATATATATATATATATATATATATATATATATATATATATATATATATATAATTGGTTATCAGCCCGCGGGTTAGATTTACCTAAATCTGGCTATTTATCACTTTAACCGGTTCATGGTGACTAAACTGGAACCGTTGAAGCTGGAATGCTTAGATTTACTCAAATCTAATTCTTTTTTTAGCTTTTGCTATGGGCTAGATTTGTCTCAATTTAGCTATTTCTCACTTTAACCGGTTCATGGTGACTAAACTGGAACTGATGAAGCTGAAATAGTTTAGATTTATTCAAATCTAGTTCTTGTTTTAGCTTTTGTACATATTGCCTTATCATATGAGCCTAGGAATCATGTGATCACAGATTCAGTTCCTGAATCTAAATTCGGTTCCCGTGATGGACATTTTTAGCTACACCTACCTTGTTAATTATTCACGGTGTCTGAATTTTTTTAGAAGGCTCTCATGCCCACTAAGTGTTCGGCATTGCTATTTATCTTATTTTCTCGAAGATGCTTTGCATCTCGAAAATAATAAAAGCAATTAAGCCGAACACATAATAAAATGGAAGTATCAAAGGCCTCTATTACAAGGGTTTGAAAAACCTGTTTTACAAAACATCACTGCTATATCTTGTTAAAATTAAACTTTTATACAAAAGTCAAACCCTTTGTATATAGGTGCAAACGAGGCATAGCACTACTTCCAAATAAACTGCACATTGACCTACACACACATTCAGATAAAAGTTTAAATTAAAAAGTGGCGGTAACCGTGTTATCACGAAAGTCGGGGGGTGCCTAATACCTTCCCTCCGCTTAATCAAGTCCCCAGACCCAAACAAATTTTGATTTTGCAGACCAATTAAATAGGTCACACCACTAGGTCTTTGTGCAAACCTTTTCTCGGTTGAGTTGGTGCAACCATTTAAAATACCAGCTGGCGACTCTTACAGTCAAATCATTGACATATACATGTTGGACCTTTTTAAACTTGTATTTTCAAACAAATCTCACCTAACATGAGAATACTAAAAGACAAGAACAAATAGGGACAAATAAAAATCCTGACATCGACAGGTGGCGACTCTGCTGGGGAAACCCTATAAGAGGGCTTCAGCCACTATTAAAAGTTTTTCAAAACTTTTATCTGCTTATGTGTGGATGTTGCATTTACATTTGAATGAATGTGTACTAATGCATTTACTTACTGCACTTAGTGCTTCGCACCATATCTTCCTGTGATATTAGTGCTTCGAACATGTCATCATTTCCATACGGTGAGACGCGATGTATATTATGTGGTTCCTCCACCAGGAGGCTATCCCGTCAGTATTTGATTACTGAACTTGTAGGGAGACTAATTCCAACGTGGCTCTGGAAAGGCACCACCCAGATTCGCTCCAGTTGAAAGATCGGATTAACTTCCCATCAAGTAAATTGCGATGATCTGGGAACCTTCATACCAAAAAGTCGCAAGAGTAGCCTAAGATAGGCCAGCCTTTGATAAACCAAATGCAAAGGGAAGTCTCTTTATGCCCTCCCATTTCAATTACTTGTAATTTCATTTCCATGTCAAACTCAATGTAATGGAAAATATAAAGGAGTATGTGTACATGCATTCCTTTTCATATCAAAACATGTCATCCTATCTTGTCATCAAAACAGCTGACATCTGTTTTGCAGGATAATACTCCTAAAAACGGACACATTACATAGCATGTAACATTTCCACATTCCCTTAAGACTAAACTACATAAGTCATTTTATAGGGAAACAATTGGTCCTGTAACCCATTCAAAGTCCAAGAAGGCACTAAGCCTACATCCAAGCATGCCTACATCTAGTCAGCCTAATCCTACTCCTGTCTCTCGCGAGGAGTTCGAAGGATTAAGTAATCAAATTATAGAGTTGGCTGTTCTACTGAAAGAATTACACAAGTCAACCCAGGGTCCAAAAATACCCATCCACACAGAATCCTCTGCACATGGAGGAACCCAGGGTCCGGACAAAGAAGTTCTAGCACCCGAGTCTCAGTCTGATATGACCAACAAAACCCCTGAAATCACTCATCCTAAAGAAGATCAAGACACCGGTAATATTCAGAAGAAGGTTCTAAAAATGGAAGAGACAATTCGATCCATCAAAGGGATTGGAACGAACATAAGTGTTTCATATTCAGACCTTTGTATCTTCCCCGGGGTTCATTATCTGAAAAAATTCAAGACTCCCGATTTTGAGAAATATGATGGATTGAGAGATCCTTACACCCACTTAAAGGTGTTCATTGGAGAGATCAGATCTTATGCTGAGAAAGAAAAGCTCAGAATACAGCTATTTTAGAAAAGTCTGACTGGAGAAGCCAGAGCATGGTACACCAGATTGGATAACTCCAAAATTCACAGTTGGGAGGAGTTAGCACATGCTTTCCTCAGTCAATAAAGCTTTCAAACTCAGATGGCTCCAGACCGGTATCAAATTACCAAGGTCAAGAAACAAGTCAATGAGTCATTCAGGGAGTATGCCCAAAGATTGGAGGTGTCTGGCTGCTCAAGTTATCCCGTCTATGACCGAGTCTGAAATGGTGATGACCTTCATAGACATTTAAGAAGCTCCCTTTTATGAGAGGGTCCTAGCCAGAATAGGAAAGCCATTCTTAGAAATGATTAAGCACAGAGAAATGGCTGAAATGAGATTGAAATCAGGGAAGATTCAAGACCTCGCCGCACTAAAAGCCATAGGTGAACACATCCAATCTGGAAGTTATGGGAACAACCTCCGGAGGGTCCATAAGAAGAAAGAGGAGGATGTTTCCTTGATACTGCAAGGATAAAAAGGCAACCAAAACTTGCCTATTCAGAGGAGAAACTACTCCCCTTTTCAAGCTCAGTCTTCAAATCCTTCCTTGCTAAAGAGTGGAGAAGTCAGACGTACCCGAGTGTTCACACCCTTAGGGGACTCACTCGAAAACATTCTCAAACTTCTGGCAGCTCAGAAGAAAATTACTCATCTTCTTCCACCAGCCAATCCAAGTGGAAAGGGCTTCAATGTAAGCAAGAAGTGTGCTTACCATACTGGAGCTCCAGGCCATGACACTTAGGATTGTTGGGCCCTTAAGCATAAGATCCAAGATTTAATTTATACTGGTGAGACCGTGGTGACCAAGCCCGACTAACCACAAGTTCATGACAACCCTTTCCCTCAACACAAGGAAGAGGAGGTTAACATGATCAACTGAGGTAGTGGAGAGACCTCCAAGTACCTCCAGTATGTGGGTGGTTCATCCCAAATCAACAAGGATAATTATGACAGATGGGATTATTCACAATTCCAGTTCATGATGGAACGCGAATTAAAGGCTCTTGGCGAACAAGTCAATCAATTGGAAGAATTGGTGATTCATCATCAGTAAATCACACGTCAATTATTTAGTCAGGAGCATGCTAGTCTCCTTCCTCTTCTTACAAGTACTCCACCACTTACTCCAGAAAGTGAAACATTGGAGGAAAAGCTTTCTAGAAAAGCTAAAGCTAAAGCTCGTCGGGACTTCTCCAACAAAAGGGATTCACCTATTTAGGCCAACCGATGGAAGAGATATTGCAGATGCTGATTAATGAAGGAAAAATCACAACACTACTACCTTCAGTCAACCCACGCTCAAAGCGGTTTGATGCTAATGGAGTATGTCAATACCACTCCCACTCTTGCGATCACAACATTGAGGAATGTTGGGCACTCCACCATCTTATTCAAAACAAGATTGACAACGGTAACCTGCAAATGGCAGACAATGATGTTGTATCATCTGAGAGTGGGAAACATTTCCTCCAGGACGGAAGGAAGTCATAGCAGTTATATCCTCTGAGGGAGATTTGGCTACCACACCACCTATAATTCAACCAATTCAGCTCAAAGGTGTTAAAAACCTTTTGAAAGTGACTGCACCAAAGCCAATCATATTACCGTTCAGGCCACAATATCCTGTCATCAGCCTCCAGAAAGTTCCATGGAACTATAGAGAGGCTGAAGGATCTACATCAAATACAACTGTTGTAGTGTCGAAAGAAAATTCACTATATCTTCCTCAATGAGTAATGAAGCCTATCATCAGATCTAAGGGGAAAGTGCCTAGGGAGAAGATTGAAGAATTCCTCCGCAAGATGGGACATAACGAAGCCAAGGTAGTTCAAAGCTTGAAGTAGCTCCACAACAGATCTCTATTCTGAACTTGGTTTTCTCTTCAGAAGATCACCGGAAGGTCTCACTGAAAGTATTAGAAGAAGCCCACTTTCCAAAGACAGTGGATGTGAAAAAAGTACATCATCTAGTTGATCACATCTTCAATATCAATGTGATATCCTTCACCGATGATGACATACCTCCCGAAGGGATGGGTCATTACAAACCGTTGCACATAGCGGTTATGTCTTCCGAATATGTGGTCGGAGGAGTGCTAATAGATGGAGGATCATCCTTAAACATTTGCCCCTATGCCACATTGGAGAAAATGAACATCAATCTCAATAGGATTCGAAGCAGCCATACAATCATCAAAGCCTTTGATGGATCTCGGCGAAATACTGTCAGAGAGATTGAATTGCCCGTGGAAATCGGTCCATATACATTATACATATCCTTTCAGGTGCTTAAGATCACTACATGATACAATTGGCTGTTAGGAAGACCTTGGATTCATATGGCAAGAGCCGTCCCGTCCACTCTTCATCAGCAACTTAAGTATCATTAACAGTAGCATGGTCACTGTTAGTGCTGAGCTAGAATGTCATGTTCAAAGTGATATACCCCTTATCATTTTCAATGTAGAAGTTAAGCCTGTCAGCTTCCAAGCCTTTGAGGTGAACAACACTCACTATCAACCCATTAGGGCGCCACCTCTAAAACCCAGAGTTTCTATCGAGGTAATGTCGGCAAGTCAAGAGATGATATCCTTGGGTTTTTAACCTCGACATGGGTTAGGAAAGGATCACCAAGGAATCAAATGCCCAATTCAAGTTCCCAGCCAAACAGGGACAACCAGATTAGGCTAATCTTTTGGGTCCAGTCATAAGAAGCTTCACAAGCATAAACCAATTCCTTCATCTACAAGGCGGTTGCCCAAGCATACAGATGATAATCCTGTACGGCCTTTATTAAAAGTTCCTACCTCTATGGTAGCTATGTTGTTTCCTAAGCCGATACCAGTCAAAGGAAAGGAAGTCTTGATTCCAGACCCGATAGTGGAAGAAAGGAATCAAAGGCGCAAATAAGAGATAAATAAACATCTGTCAAACATGCGCGTCCTGGTCCATATGGAGGGTATGAACAGAGATATCCCAGATGATGATTGTCTAGACTTCATGGTCGTCATTCAAGAGAAGGAGGACAACAACAGCCCCTTCATCACACCTGTCCACCAGGACTTCATCCTTGGCAATTGGAGCAGCACTCCTTGCATTTGCCGACAAGGGTAAAAAGGGCAGAAACTCCCTCTGCCCTATATATAACAATAACTGCTTACTTTTGTTGTACAATATTAGTAGTTGTTTTGTCATTTCATGCTAACACTTTGTATGATTGAACAGTTTCATATATTAAGCGAAAGCATTTTTTTTCAAGACTCTAAAGTTATATGTGTCTAAACTTGCTGATGAGGTGCCTATTCTTCATAAGGACTGTAACTTTGATGTAAAGTTGGACTCAAATTTGATGGAGATTGAACAAGAGGACTATGAGTTACCTCAGGAGATCAAAGAATGGGTCGAAGATAAACTCAATCCAAATCTTGATCAAATCACCTCTTTTAACCTTGGAACCTCTAAAAACCCCAAACAAATCTAAATTAGTACGAACCTTACTCCAAACCAAAGGAATGATATGATTACTCTATTGACCCAATTCCAGGATGTGTTTGCATGGTCTCATGAAGACATGGTCGATTTGTCAACTGACATCTTCATTCATCGCCTTCCCATCAAAGAGGGATTCAAGCCAGTCAGGCAGAAACTCTGGCGATTAAAACCTGAGTGGAGTTTAAAAGTCAAAGAAGAAATTGTGAAACAATTTCAAGCCGGCATCATCATGGTGTCAACATTTCCTGAGTGGCTATCTAATATAGTCCCCGTGCCTAAACCTGGAGGAATTGTGCAAGTTTTCATGGATTACAGGGATCTGAACAAAGCTTGTCTCAAAGATAGCTTTCCCATGCCATTCATCCACATACTCATTGATAATACAGCTCAGTATGACATGTACTCCATTGCGGACTGCTTTACTAGGTACCATCAAATCATGGTTGCTAAAGAGGATCGTGAGAAAACTGCATTCATCAGTCCTTGGGGAACCTTTTGCTACAAATAGTTGTCATTCAACCTCATCAATGCCAGAGCTACCTATCAGCGAGCCATGATGGCTCTTTTCCACAATCTAATGCACAGAGAGATAGAAATCTATGTGGATGACATAATTGTCAACTTTCGATGGGAGGAAGACCACCTAGATCATCTCAAAAAGCTCTTCAATAGGTTGCGTAAGTACAACTTGAAGCTGAACCCAGCCAAATGCGCCTTTGGTGTCAAATCAAGTAAATTGCTAGGATTCCTAGTGAGCCACAAAGGGATTGAGCTGGATCCTAAAAAAATTCAGGCCATCACAGAAATGCCCATCCCCCAAACAAAGAGGAAAATACGAGGATTTTTGGGAAGAATCAACTTCATCAGCCGATTCATCTCCCAACTCACAGTAACCTGTGAGCCTACCTTTAAGTTATTAAGGAAGAACTCCTCCATGAAATGGAATGATGAGTGTCAGAAATCCTTCCTTACAATCAAAGAGAAGCTAATCAAAACTCCTATTTTGGTACCTCCCAAGGATGGTGTTCCCCTATTTATGTATCTGTCAATCAATGACAATGCCATGGGCTGCATGCTAAGATAGAAAGATGGTAGAGGCAAAAAAGAGCTATCTATTACCTCAGCAAAAGATTCAGCAGCTGTGAACACAAGTACACTCTGATTGAGAAAACTTGTTTTTCTTTAGCATGGGCTTCCATAAGATTACAACATTATCTCCATGGTCACACAACCCATCTGATATTCTGCGTGGATCCTCTCAAGTACGTGTTCAACAAATGCATATTGAATTGTCAACTGTCTAAATGGCAGTTGATCCTACAGCAGTTTAACATCATTTATGTGACACAAAAGTCTGTCACAGGTCAAGGAATTATGGATCAACTGGCATACGCACCTTCAGAGGATTTCAAACCCTTGGAAACATACTTCCCTAATGAAGGGGTAATGACAGTTCAGCAACACCATCAGGATGATACACACCAACCATGGAAGATGTATTTTGCTCGAGTTGTAAACATAGAAGGTTCTAGAGCTGGAGTAGTTCTAGTATCCATTACGGGGGAGCAGGAAGGAGCAGTATCCCGTTGCCGTCAAATTACAGTTTGCCAGCACCAACAACACAAGCACCAACAACACAGCTAAGTATGAAGGCTGTATCATGGGGTTAAAACTTGCCCAATCCATGGGCATCATATGGTTAAATGTCTTTGGAGATTCTAAATTGGTAATCATACAAACCATTGGGATCTATCACACTAAAGAACTATATTTGCTGCCTTACCATCGGCAGGTTATCCAGATGGCTTCGAAGTTTGAAGAAATAACCTTCCTCCACATTCCTCGAAATAGGAATGACTTTATGGATGCACTATCAACTTTGGCCTCCTTAATCAACATACTTGATAAGGAAGACATGTCAAACATCACATTTTCCTGACAAAAGGCACCAGCTTACGGGAACTAAATTAGAGAAGTATCAGATCAGTTATCTCCCATCCAACACCCTTGGTATCAGCATATCAAGGAGTATCTGCGAGATGGATCTACACCTGCTATGGTGAGTCAGGCTGAAAGAAAGCGGATTCGTCAAATGGCTATAAAATTCTACCTGAGTGAAGATGCACTCTATAAAGGAGGTGCAGGACTAGGTCTTCTCAGATGTCTGGATAAAGACCAAGCTTAGAGGCTCATGGATGAAATCCACGGTGGAGTATGCGGCCCACACATGAGCGGCCCTCTACTTGTCAAGAAAATCCTAAGAACAGGGCATTACTAGCTCTCTCTCAAGGCTGGCTGTGATGATCATGTCAAGAGATGTTATCAATGCCAAATTCATGAAAATGCTATCCACGCCCCTCCAAGGGAGCTCCATAATATGTGTTCGCCCGGGCCCTTCTCAATGTGGGGAATGGACGTAATTGGGCCCATTGAGCCCAAAGCCAGCAATGGTCATTAGTTTATCTTCACCATGATCGACTACTCACCAAGTGGGTAGAAGCAGGCTCTTCCCCCAGGGTTACTAAAGAAGTTATCATTGGTTTCATCAGAAACAATGTCATTTGTTGATACGCACTGTGATAACCCAAGATTTTGAATATTCAAAATTTTAAGAATAATTTTTTTTATTTTAATATTAATATTGATTATCAATTTTGTGACAAATATTTGTGATACGAGTCTCGAGAAGGTCAGTTTGTATATTGACTAATAAATTTAGAGTAGAGTTGTGCTTAACAGCTTTAGAAACCCTAACCCTAAGCTTGGATAGGGATTCGATAGAAAATATAATTAAAATAATTATATTAATGAGTATGCGTTTGTACCGAAGAGATTTATTGATCAATGATTGATCGGATAAGGTTTAAAATTAGTAAACCCTAATAAGGGATTAAAACCCTAATATCAGGTTTAGAAACTCTAACGTACAGTTAGTAATCCTAAACGAATGTCGGGAAACCCTAATTTAAAATTCGAGAATCCTAAAACCCTAATTAGGAACCCTAATCCTAATTGGCAAGCCTAAGGTGTTTATTAAACTTAAATATGATTAGAAAACCCTAATTATATTTTAGTATCTTAGTTTCTATTTTACAAACCCTAATTATAATTTGGAAATTTTATTTTTCTAATTAAAACCCTAAATTGGAAAATTTAGAAACTAATAATATAAAACCCAAGGGTTAGAACCTTAGGGTTTAACCCTAAGGGTGTGACAAATTCCATGTATGCCATTAAATTTATTTTGCAAGTGACCAAAATACCCTTTTTACATTTTAAATGAGCTAACTTGTAAAATTTGACAATACCTTTAGTGGGTGAGCAACTCTTTTGACCTTGGTGACTTAAATCTTAGCAACTCAGCCTCTATGTGACAGTAACACATCAGATCTAACAACAAATCATAATATATAAAGATTATGAGAGAGAAAAAGTCACAAAAGTTAGTCATTTTTCACCTAAGCTCTCCACAACTCATTCTCTCTCAAAACCTCTGAATTTGCTAAGTGGATCAGTCACATAAACATCTCTTAGGAACCCAAGATCAGATTGGAGAGTATAGATAAAGGATTGGAAAGCTAGAAAGTATAAACCTAAATTGATTTTTGATCTTTGTTGTTAAGAAAAATTTTGTGTTTAAGTGTTTATGTGTGTAATAAAAGGTGTTTCTAGTTGATCTATGATGATCCATGATGGATCCATAGCATCAAATGACTTTAAAATTGTGTTTTCCAAAAACTGCCCAAGAACATGGTTTGTGGTCTGACAAGCTAATGTCAGTGGCCACAGATCTTTGTTCGTTAATAATTTTAGATGTTTTAAGTTTTGAATCTGTAGCTTGTTATGTTGTTCTTAATCTGGAAGTGGTAGTACAGCCATCAGATGTCTAGATCGTGAGATTTAATCGGTCAAAACCCATTGACCGGGCATGACCAAGCACAATCTTGGCAACCCAGAAATTTAAAATTTCCGTCTGACAAGATTTTTAAGCTTTTTGATCTGTCCAGTTTTTAGTGTTAGGTTGTTGCTGTTGTAACATACTTTGTAGATGGTTATATGGACTTTAGATCCACAGTTTTAGATTGTGTAAATAATCGACAGAATCGAAGTAACATATGGTTAAAGTAGGCCATTCGGCCATAACTTGAAATTCTGGAAATTCCAGAAATAGCTTTGCATGAGCGTCTGACAAGGTTTGACCGTGTCATAACTTGTGGATCTGTTGTTGTTGGACTGAGATATTGATATCTCGTTGTTCATTGTCATGTATACTACAATTCTAAATCAAGAAAGCACTTAAACAACGATCAGAACCTAGATTAAAATGGGCATGAAAGTGACCAGACGAAGTTTTGGGTTTCTGGGGAAACCCAAGTAACGTCTGACAAGATTTTTCGAAGCTCGAATCTCGTTTTTGTGTTGATGTATGACCTATCTGTTGGTTGATAGTTGTAGTGGTGTATACATACTACAAGATCAACGTTTAAACATTAACCAGAAACATTTCGAAATGAGATTAAAAGTCGGTCGAACAGGGCACCTCGAACACGTAGCTGTCAGGGTTCTTGAACTCAAGAACACCAACAGCGACACTAAGTGTCGCTAAAGGCCTATAGCGACGGATTAATTAGTTTTTAATTTCTGAATGTCTGAAAATGATTTAAAAATAGAAATAAATAATAAAAATGGTTTTAAAAATTATTTTAAAATATGAAAAATAATTTTTGACCAATTGAAATATTTTTCTTTAATATTTATAATTATTTAAATATTAAAGGTATTTAATTCATTTAATTAGTGTATTAAATAAATTAGAGAAAAATAATTTAATATTATGAAAAAACATTTTAAATAAGAGTAATGTATTTAAAAATATTTTGAGTTATAAAATGTAACTTTTAATATTTTTGCAGAATTTTCATTAATAAATTAATATTAATGATATTAGATTTATTTAATTATTAAATTAAATAAATAAGATAAAAATAATTTTATTAATTTAAAAATCATTTTAAATAAGAATAACGTGTTAGAAAATATTTGGAATTATAAAATAAAATTTTCAATATTTTTGGAGAATTCTCATTAATAAATTAATATTAATGATATTAGATTTATTTAATTATTATATTAAATAAATGAATTAAAAATAATTTTATTAATTTAAAAATCATTTAAAAATAAGAAAAATAATTTAAAAATGTTTTAAGTTATAATTAATGACTTTTAGTATTTGGATGATAATTTCATTAATATTTAAATATTAATAGTGATGATTTAAAAATAATTTTTATTAGTTTAAAAATCATTTAAGTGGAATATTAATGATTTAAAAATATTTTAAGTTATTAACAATAACTTTAATATTTTGACTAGTATAACATTAATATTTTTATATTATTAAATATTAATGATAATAAGATTATTTGATAATTAAATCATTTAAAAATGATTTAAGTGTTTGAAAAATTGTTATAAATTATAATAATTATTTATAAATTATTAAAAGCTTCCGAAAAATATTATAAACGATATTTAACTTATCTAAAATAATATTGAAACTTAGAGATCAATTTTAATTGACAATCAATGTGTTAATTGTCGGATAGGGTGACTAGAACACCAAGAATGGACTGAAGTCCAACCAGACCGAACTAATTAAACTTGATAAGTGTTTATGTAGGTTATAAACACTGATGTGACTATATGATAATGTGTCTAGGAGAAGATTGACTGTGAATTACAATGTTGTGTGTTATGAATTATTGTGCTAATTGTGAGACCGAAATTATTGGTTATAGGTCTTTCAAAAGCAGATAAGTTTATTGTGTAGCTATAATCAGCGGAAGAGGCAAGTTTCCTAACTCAACCTTGAGTTAATATTGTTTAATTATTATTGGTGGTTAATTATTGCTAATTAGACCACGTCCAGAGATTTATTGTTGATTATTTGCAGTTAGTGCATGTTTTATAATTCAAATTAAATTACTAATTCAAAAAATATACATTTATAGAATAACTATTGTTGGATATTCATATTCGTAGAAGATAGAATTGACAGTACAGATAATTCCTGTTATTGTCAAATTATGTTGAGAAAGGTCTTAGCTAATCACTCTGGCTAGACGAATATTTGTTAGAACTTGATAGGTTCGAGAAGAGAATTTAATTATTATTGACAGATCGATGCCAATTATTTCGGCTAGATCGAGAAGTAATTAGAATTTGAAATCACAGTATTTCGTTGTTAAATCAAAATTTTGATTCTGAGACTGAGAAGAACAACCTTTTATATAAAGAGAATATTTTATTGGTCATATATATTCGGCCTTTGCGCGATTAAGTATTATGCATAATATAGGGTATACTAAAGCTGATCACTTTATATACTTGTAAAGGGGTGTGATTTAATCTTTATGGTTATCTGATACACCTGAGTATATCAAAGTATAACTTTGATAGTTATTCGAGAAGAGAAGTTCAAGATCCAATGGATCGCTCAGCATAAATTTGGAAAACATTCCACTTTGCTATTTCGTAGAATATAATTCTTGATTATTCATTTGAATATCGTAGAAAACCTTGGAAGCGTTGTACTTTTTCATTATTGAATTATTATTGCGTAGAATGTGAGAAGGCTTGATATTGATTTCTATACCTTTATTGTATGTCTTAACTTGCTGGCAAACTCGTTGCTCACCCTTGCTAAATAAAACTTTTCAGCTAGGGACGAAGTTGCAGAAGGTGCTGCGAAGAAGAACAAAGGAAAATGCATAGTGATAAATTAGTATAATAAACATTATTATGATTATGTTGTATTGTAAACCCTTTTTGTATAACTAAGGGGTATTTATGTAATGTTAAGGTTAATAAACCTGGGACTTATGTATTAACAACATATGTTAATGAGTTATGTATTCCTATTTATATTTAAATGGGTAGTTAAGTGTTATTATATTGTGGATCGTGAACACCAAACTCAGGGGTCAGGTAACCCGAATTTGGGGGTGTCACAGGTTGGTATCAAAGCTGTAGGTTATAAACCATAAGTGGGGTGGGGAAAACCCTAGGAATATAACCATGAGCAAGATAGAAAATACTCATTTAGAGTACTAAGTGAGGGATTGTAGAAGCGTATCAATAGTGAGATAAGTGGACACATAGTGTGAGGAGTGTGTATTGGGTAAAGTACTAATCAAGTTATTTAAACTGATTATAGGATATCGGGAGAAGATAAGATGAGTACAAAGATGCGAGCGGCTGTTGCACCAGTGCTAGAAGCCGAGGTGCCAGCATAAAGCGAATCAGTTGAGAAGGTGAGAGAGGATGAACCAATGGTTAATCTCGGGAGTGATCATGATGATTATCCTGAGATGTATCTGAGTACTGATGAGGAGGCGGAGTCTAAAGAAGCTAAGGTGGAGTTAAAGAATAAGATCAAAGTTGGAGAACAAGATCAGCTATCTGCAGATGTTCAGGAACTCCGTAGTAAAGTGTTTCTTTTGGAGGAGTTGTGGAAGACGGAGCGAGCGTTACGCGAGATGACTGAAGAACGAAATGAGCTCAAGGCGCAGGTGGAAAGGATGAAGATTGAAGGTGGTGGATCATCTGAAGGAACCAGCAAGAAGGGAAAAAAAAAGAGAAAGAGGGACAAAGACAGCCCTAACTCTGAAGATTCAAACCCTAAAAAGAGGCAAGCTTGCAGCAAGTGTGGGAAGACTCACGCTGGAGAATGCATGATGTGGAAGAATGTATGTTTCAACTGTAAGCAGGAAGGACATATTTCTTTGCATTGTCCTAAGCCGAATTTGAGGAAGTGTTTCTCATGTGGAAGAACGAGTCATGGATTCAACAAGTGTCCCAACAAGAAGAAGACTGGTGAAGGGAGTGGACGGTAGATAGCTTAAGTTTAAGCGTTAGTATTTTTTTGGTAGAACCTTTTGATATTAAGTATTGTAATATCGATAATGATGTTTAAACATATGTAAGTATATATGTTTTATGAATGAAATCTTTATTTTCGATACGAATATAAGATTAAGATTAATTTATGTGTTCTTAAAACTCATACTTATGATAAGTTAATGACTCATGATTATATGAAATATTTTGAACCCCTCGGCGAATGGACACCAAAGGTCTTACTAGGATAAGTTCATACACTCATATAATTGTGGTAAGTTCCTGAACTCATAAGTGTGGTAAGTTTGACGAACTGGTAATAACTATGTGTGAATGGAGAATTGTAACTTTTCGTGTAAAGTTGTGTTGTTAATCCTGATATGATTTAAAAAGGAATAGTAAATGTGTTAAGTACTATATGTATTATGTGCTATTTGAATAAATATGCGATTATATGAGAACTATGTGTTGAATTCTAATTGTGTTAAGAATTTGTGTAGAGAAAGAGAATTAATATAAGATTTTTTTTATTTAATCAGATTATGCCGCCTAGACGACATAATCGAAACCAACGAGAAGAACAGTCAGTGAATAACGAAGGAGGTCAAGCGGACCCAATGCAGAATTTCGTAGACATGCTAGCCCAAGCTATGGAAACTAGAGCTCCAGCTGCGAGAGGAAGAGTGAGGAATCAGTCAGCTGACATATTGGCTAATTTCAAGGACTTTAAAGCGGTAGGACCGCCTGAATTTAAAGGAACCACAGATCCGATTGAAGCCCAAACATGGGTGAAGGAGATGGAGAAAGCATTTGTTATCGCCAGAGTAGCGGAGGAGCAAAAGATAGCTTTTACAACATACTTAATGAAGGGAGAAGCTAATTACTGGTAGGAGACTAACCAAGCGCGAGCTGGTACGGCTGTAGTGACATGGACAATATTTAAGGAACTATTCTTTGAGAACTACTTCTCACCGAGCATGCAATCCAGAATGGAAATTAAATTCTTAGAACTAAAACAGGAGAACAAGTCGGTTTCTAAATATGTTGCTAAATTCAACGAGTTAGCTAGATTTGCACCTCATCAGGTGGACACAGAGGCGAGAAATGTGAGAAGATTCGAGAACGGACTGAAGCCGGGAATATTCAATAAGGTAGCAGTATTGTAGATCAATACGTTCGCGGCTTTGATGGAGAAGGATTTAATTGTTGAAGGAGGGAGCGAAGCTGCGTCTCAATTTCATCAGGATAAGAAGAAGAAAACAAATGATGGTGGAAGCAGTGGTGGTAGTAATTCAAATAAGAGGAAATGGTGTGAGAATACCCTGTCAGGTAATAAAACAGAGGAGAATAGGAAAGGGAGGGAATGTGACACCCCAAAATCTGGGTACTTCCATTCCCACATGATTTGGTGTTCACGATACAACATCATATATCTATCTACCCATAAATAATGCAAACCATGCAATAGATAGAATTAAATCCTCCCCTTATGGGGTTACAACATCTGAATAATAAATACAATCCTAGGTCATACTAACCTTAAACATCTGTTCAGAAATATAAACAAATAATAAGTCTTAAACAACATGAACATAAGTCTTAACACATAAATTCAACATCACATAAATAACAAGTCTTCATCACTTGTTAATCTTGCCCTTGCCTTTGCTAGTAGAAGGTTCGTCTGTTCTTTCGTTCTTAAGTGCAATGTTATTATTTGCAAGAGTGAGCACAATTGCCCACAAGTATAATAATGAAAGTAACAATATAATAACATGCGAGTGAATCAAAAACTTCTGAAATAAAGCTCAACTTTTGAATCAAGAATGAATAACAAGAATCAAAAGAAATCTGAGGGTCATAAGACCTTGAACTATGTCCTAGGTTATCAAGGGTTATACTTGAAACCTTTAACAGTCATAAGACTATGGACTCTTCTTCTCGTACTTAGGGGGATCAACCCTTAGTACCATACTGTGCACAATATCTTAACGCTAACGCATAAATAATCCCTTTACAGGGTTGTTCATCTCAGTTTGACATTAGAGTTCGCACCAAAGGAAGTTTGGTTTGGATTAATCAATAAGGGTTTTGAAATTTAGAACGTTCATCAACTATGGACTAGTCGAATCAATAAGGGTTCGCTAGTCTAACAAGGTTCAACAATACATGGTATTTAAATTAAATAACAATATCAAGAGGTATACAATAGAATAAGTATTGTATAACAGATTCATACTTTGAAAAGATAATTAATCTTTAATATAACAAATCAAACTTGATTTAATAATAACGAGAATTGCTTGAAGTAATTTACAAACTTGAATAATGATAACAAGTAGGGTTAGAAAACTTGCCTCGTGCGTAGATTACATGTTAATTTATAAACGTTCCTTGATTTAATCCTACATACCATTTCTATTCACAACTCCAGTTAATTAATATGTAACTAGTCATCATAAGCTCATTCTTCTTGTCTAATTTGAATTATGACTATACTTAGTCAATTTATCATACTCATTGTTACACAATTTACACTTCACGCATAAAAGCTAATTATGCATTCAATAAATCAATTCACATGAAATTATGTTATTGACATGTTAAGAATCTATTTTGACATCTCATTATACTTCTAACATAATTTTATGTTCATTAGATTAAGTTACTATCACATTTCTATACTTTAATACTAAAAATTTGTATTTCTGAACATTCTGCTAAGTGGCGCTGCTGCGCCACAGTTATACTTGGTCTTCGCCTTGCGGCCAGATACTTGGCGCTGCGGTGCGGTGGCGTTGCGGCGCGGTGGTGCTGCGGCGCGGGACTTCAGTTCTGGAGTTGGCGCCGTGGCGCGAAACTCCAGATTTTGATTCTTAGTTCGCGAAGAACACAGAGTTCAGCAAAATTATCATACATGGTCACTAAATTCATCAATTTAAACATACCCATATACTAGAATTCCTACATAATCATTAATTAACCCTTCTAGCATGATTTTAACATGTTAAAACACATAATTAACAAAAATCAACACAAGTAATTTACTGTTCTTGATGTTCTTGAAGGTTTTGAAAACAAAACATGTAAATCAGTACTGCGGGTTCGTTATAACACCGAATCCGTTCATTTAAAGTTAGGTCTCTTCGTATCAACATGCATAATAACATACAAGTGTAAAATTTAGGGATAATATATGATTGACGCATTAAATTTGTGCGTAAGGGCCATATGGCCATATAACGTACTCTGTAATCGTATATTGTATAATTTTTCATGAAATTGATGATATGGAACCATCCAATACATAGTAAAACACATTATAACAACACCCTATCACATATATACATATAATTATTACTCTTTCCAATTACATGAATTTAACACACTTGAAAGCCAATTTCTAAGAAAAACTTAAACGACGTAATAAAATTGGGTATAAAGGAATTTCCCAGATCGTAGAGTATAGATTAGTAGGCTTAGATGCTTTTCAATTCCTCACTCTCAATCTCCTTCACAATCTCTAAATATTTTCTCTGACAATTTATCTCTGTATTTCTTTGCTAGATTTAGAACAATAAAGAAAATAAGAAGGCGTATAACTTTTATAAAAGAAATTGTACGCAAAGTGGTCAGTTAACCCAATCATGGGTTAACTGTTATTAACTCCCCATAAGGCTTCGTTTGGTTAGGTTTAATTGGTTCAAAATTATTTAATTTAATAAATTTCTTATACTATAGTTTAAATCGTGTCACACCCTTACACAATAATTCAAATATCTTATTTAATTTAATTTGGATAAAATATAATAATTTGTCATTACTTCACATAGTTAAATAATTAATTTTCTCATTAATTATAAAATAATATTAGGCTTATTAAATATTTCTTTTAATTTAATAAACTCACATAATTACATACTTTGAATAATAAATATTCTCCACATTAATTTAATAAATATAACACATAATTAAATTAATCTACCACAACTTCATCAGTTAATTATTTAATCTAATAATTAATTCATCGAAAAATATTTATTCAATCTAATAAATATTAAAATTAAATTACAAAATGTCGGTTGTCACATCTTTCCCCCCTTAAAAGGATTCTGTCCTCAGAATCACAACTTAAACAATCCGTCCCGTTACATTCTCCCCCCTTACAAAGATTCTTTCCCCAGAATCGCTTATACTAATCTAAGTGAATAAATGGGGATAATTCTTCATCATATTCTCTTCGAGTTCCCACGTAGCTTCTTCAGCGTTATGGTTCCTCCAAATTACCTTAACAGAAGGTATTACTTTATTTCTAAGAACTTGTTCTTTTCTGTTGACAATTTGAACAGAAATTTCTTCATAAGATAAGTCTTTTTCAAAATGCAGGGGTTCGTATTCAATTACATGCTTGTAATCGAGTTTGTAGGGTCGTAAAACAGAAACATGGAAGACGTTGTGGACATTCTCAAGTGCTGGAGGTAAGGCTACCTCATACGCAACTTCTCCGATTCTTCGCAGTACCTCAAATGGTCCAATGAATCGTGGGCTTAATTTTCCTTTTTTTCCAAACCTGATCTTTTCCTTCCAGGGAGAGACCTTCAAAAACACATAACAACCCAATTCAAACTTGATATTTTTACGATGTGGATCGGCGTATTTCTTCTGCCTATCTTGAGCTGCTACCAGTCTTGTTCGGATCACTTTGACTATTTCTGCTGTCTGTTGTACCAATTTTGGCCCTAACAACTATCTTTCGCCAACTTCATCCCAATAAAGCAGAGTTCTGCACTTTCTGCCGTATAACGCTTCATAAGGCGGCATGTAAATACTAGCGTGGTAACTGTTTTTGTAGCCGAACTCTACAAGCGGTAGGTGATCGTCCCAATTTCCTTTAAAGTCCATCACACAGGCTCTTAGCATATCTTCTAATGTCTGAATCGTTCTCTCACTCTGTCCATCTGTTTGAGGGTGGTATGCTGTACTCATCCTCAGCTGTGTGCCCATGCATTCCTATAGACGTTTCTAGAAGTTCGATGTAAAGCTCGGATCCCTATCAGAAATAATTGACACCGGAACTCCGTGTCACGAAACAATCTCTTTCACATATAACCTCGCCAACTGATCTAAGTTGAATCTGATTTTGATCGGAAGGAAGTGTGCGGATTTTGTCAGTCGGTCAACGATAACCCATACTGTATCGTAGCCTTTTTGAGTCGTTGGAAGGCCAACCACGAAGTCCATTGTAATATGTTCCCATTTCCATTATGGGATCTCCAGCGGTTGTAGTAACCCACTTGGTCTCTGATGTTCTGCTTTCACTTTCTGACAGGTCAGACACTTGGCAACACATTCTGCAACATCACGTTTTAGATTAGGCCACCAGAAATGTTGTCAAAGATCTTGGTACTACCAGGGTGAATCGAATATCGTGAGCTATGAGCCTCGCTCAAAATGTCTTCCTTAATGTCTGCTACTGGCGGTACCCAAATTCTGTTCTTGAATCTTAGTATTCCTTCCTTATCCATCTTAAATCTTGGTTCGGTTCCTTCAGATATCTTCCTTATCACCTTTTTGCATTCATCGTCCTGAAGTTGAGCCTCCTTAACTTTATCCAGTAGGATTGTACCAGATTGCATCTGAAATAGCTTCTCATCAATTTCCATAGGATACTTCACTTCCAACTCCAACTTCTCCATTGCTGAAATCAATTCCTTCTGAGCTGTTAGCATCATCAACTTCTCCCGACCCTTTCTACTTAAGGTGTCGGCAACCACGTTTGCCTTACCCGGATGGTATAGAATCTCACAATCGTAGTCCTTAATTAATTCCAACCACCTTCTTTGGCGCATATTCAATTCTTTATGTGTAAAAATATATTTCAGACTCTTGTGGTCTGTATATATTTCACACTTCTCCCTGTAGAGATAGTGCCTCTAGATTTTCAAAGCCAAAACCACTGTAGCTAACTCCAAGTCGTGGGCTGGATACCCCTTCTCGTAATCTTTCAATTGTCGTTATGCATACGCAATGACTCTACCATTCTGGATAAGCACATAGCCAAGTCCCTTATGCGACGCATCACTATAAACCACAAAATTTCCTGTATCATCCGGAAGAGACAACACAGGTGTTGTACTCAACCTCTTCTTCAATTCTTGAAAGCTTTCCTCACACTTCTCCTTCCAAACAAACTTCACAGCTTTTCGAGTCAAATTCGTTAACGGAGTCGCGATCTTGGAAAAATCTTGAATGAATCTTCTATAATATCCTGCCAAATCAAGAAAACTTCGTACTTCCGACGACGTCCTCGGTTGATCCCAGTTAATCACGGCTTCAACTTTGGATGGATCTACCGAAATTCTGTTTTTATCGATCACGTGACCAAGAAATTGCACCCGTTCGATCCAAAATTCGCATTTCAAAAACTTGGCATACAACTTCTCCTTTCTTAATACTTCCAATGTTAATCTCAAATGATCTTCATATTCTTCCTTGGTTTTTGAATATACCAAAATATCATCTATAAATACCACTACGAACTTGTCCAAAAATGACTTGAACACACCATTCATTAGTCCCATAAATGCTGCAGGAGCATTCGTTAAACCAAACGACATTACTAAAAATTCGTAGTGACCATATCGTGTTCTGAACGCTGTCTTCGGTACATCCTCTGGTCTCACCTTTAGTTGATGATAACCACTCCTCAAATCTATCTTGGAAAAATATTTTGCTCCCTTCAATTGATCGAACAGATCACTGATCCTCGGTAATGGATATTTATTCTTAATCGTGACTTTATTCAGTTCTCTATAATTAATGCAGAGCCGCATCGTTCCGTCCTTCTTCTTTACAAATAACACCGGCGCTCCCCACGGCGATACGCTCGGTTGAATGTACTTCTTATCTAGTTATTCTTGTAGTTGTACCATCAATTCTTTCATTTCTACTGGCGCCATTTGATACGGTGCCTTTAATATTGGAGTAGTTCCTGGACCTAAATCAATCACAAATTCGACCTCTCTATCTGGCGAAAGTCCTGACAAATCATTTAGAAATACGTCGGCGAAGTCTATCACTACTTGTATCTCCTCTACTTTCGAATTCTCTTTACGACTGTCGACTATCTAAGCTAAATATCCTACATATCCTTGTCGTAACAACTTCCTAGCTTGCATTATTGTCAGATAACTCGCTTGTCTAGGCGACTTGCTACCATAAAACACAACCTTTGACGGAGTCATAAGGTTAATACGCTTCTTTTGGCAATCAATTACCGCCCCGTAATTGAATAACCAGTCCATTCTCAAGATAACGTCAAATTCCCCAAGTCGAATAGGGATAAGATCTACGTTCATGATATTACCCTTAATATCCACTCTACAGTTCTTATGCACGTACTTAACATGGATTATTTCACTATTCGCAATTTCTATGTTCATGGGGTATTCTAACTCATCCTTAGGCAATTCTAAATTCTTAGCAAAGTCATCGGATATAAATGAACAAGTAGCACCCGAATCAAATAATACGTAATCATTAACTCTATTGATCGAAATGATACCTAACACCACATCCCGCAACTGCACTGCATCCTGCACCGTCATATTGAAAGTCATGGCGGTCGGTCGATTGGTTGCAGTTGGTCCAGTGATGGTCAGAGCACTTCCACTGCTATTTCCCCGGTTTCCTACTGATCCTGCCCCTCCAGATCCTTTCTTAGGACAATCTCTTGCCAAATGATCCTTTGAACCACAAGTGAAGCAGACACCTTTCTTTAGGTTAGGACAGTTAGGTGCTATGTGGCCTTCCTGACCACAATTGTAGCACACACGTTTACCCTTCATACACACTCCCAAATGAGCTTTCCCGCAAGTCGGGCATGCTTCAATCCTTTTCTTCTGACCTCCTTGTTGGTTTCCGGTTGATGTGTTGTTAGACCACATTCTCTTCTGATTATTATTACCTCCTCCCGTATTACTTCCACTAGCCTTGTTATTCCCTTCAGTTTCATTCTTCTTCTTCTTTTGATCCTGATTGTATTTGGTTACTACATCGCTTCCACCTTCAGTGAGTATGGCTTTCTCTGGTACCCCGGTGAATGTCTTCAACTGAAACATCGACACCTTACTATACAAACACGGCTTCAGTCCTTGTTCGAACCTTCTTACTTTTCTCTCGTCCGTGTGCACTTAATATGTGGCGAACCTTGTCAATTCATTGAATCTAGCCACATAATCTGATGCAGACATATTCCCCTGCTCCATTTCCAGAAACTGAACCTCCAATTGGTTCTGCGAGGTAGTCGGGAAATACATCTCGAAAAACATCTCCTTGAACCTCTCCCAGGTAATCATACCTTCTCCTCCACGGACCTTGTTTGCTTGCCACCAAAATCTGGCTTCAGATTTCAGCATAAACATTCCAAAAGCAGTCTTCTGGTCCTCTCTGACTCCTGTGACCTCAAAAACCTTCTCCATCTCCATAACCCAAGTCTGAGCTTCGATTGGGTTCATGGAGCCTTTAAATTCTGGTGGTCCCATCGCCTTGAAATTTTTGAACGTTGTATTCGGTGGAGCTTGAGGTTGATTATTCATTGCTCCAGCTAGTAAGTTTACTTATTGTTGGACGGGATTAGCATTGGCGTTATTGTTGTTATTCGTTGACTCTTCCTGAGCTGGTTGACGGTTTTGTCTTCTTCTAGGCGACATATTTCTGTTAAGAATATACGCTTATTAGATCTTTATTAAATTCTCTAAATAGTTAAGGCTTAACTCAACAATTTAATATAATCACTTAACAGATTATCTCAAACAACTTGATATATTTATTCAAATCAAAAGTTTTAACATCAAATGATAGCATCACTGCTATTTACATCAACTATCCCGAGATAAAGAATCTATAGGATTTAAAACATTAAAATATTCATTCGTTCATAAACACGTCTGAATTTACATCTAAAAACCAGATAAGTTTTTCACATAATTAAACAAATACTATCACTGCCTGTTAAGGCGCCGAATAGCCTTGCTACGTTCCTCTTCCATGATGCGAGACATCGTTCTGCGATCCAGCATGTACGATGGTAGACCTTCAAACTGGATTGAGTACCTCAAAACTCGATCCTGGGCTTCATCCATTGCACTATTAAGTGTTGAGTATGTCTCCCCAAGCTTAGCCTTTTTTAGACGACAATCCCTTTCTGCAAGATCAGCACGACGTGATTCTCTTACCCAGCCCTCCTCTGCTATGATCACCTCTCTAGCTTTCCTTCAGTTCCTTCTTTAACTTCTCTATTTCTTCGAACTTTTCCTCATTTTGACCCTTCTCGTGAACCAAATCCCACTCCACGTTTTCCACACGTGTGTGAAGAGTCACAATCTCCCTATCCTTCTGCTCGATGGTAATCTGTTGGATAATCGTCCGCTCAGTCAAATCCTGGACAGTGTCAGTTAACTCTACGTCACGGTCATATAGCTCATCGTACATCTCAGCATCAATGGAGTTCGGTGGGAACTCCTCTTCATCCTCTTCCTCCTCAGGATCCTCCTCTGGATCAGTCTCAGGCTCATGCTCCTAACCAACAACAGTGATCAACAGAGATGGCTCCCTCTGTATCAACTGCTCCTTGACAACATGAATGTCTCGGGGCTCTTCCTCAATAGGCACTCGGGGTTCTTCCTCCCTAGCTCGACTAGCTCCTCCAACATCTGACATCCTGACAACATAGTTTTAAGTTTTAGTTACTAAGTCATACTAGTGAGCACATAATTTAGGACATAAAGTCTTTTATTATCTTCAATGAATTAAGAAATTCATCTCTTAGAACTCGATAAGAGTTTTCCTTCACTATGTTCTTCCTATAAGGCTATTACCTAAGGTTGTACCCCCACCTAAGGTTCATAACCTGCAGCTCTGATTCCAAACTGTGACACCCCCCAAATCTGGGTTCTTCCATTCCCACATGATTTGGTGTTCACGATACAACATCATATATCTATCTACCCAAAAATAATACAAACCATGCAATAGATAGAAATAAATCCTCCCCTTATGGGGTTACAACATCTGAATAATAAATACAATCCCAGGTCATACTAACCTTAAACATCTTTGCGGAAACATAAACAAATAATAAGTCTTAAACAACATGAACATAAGTCTTAACACATAAATTCAACATCACATAAACAACAAGTCTTCATCACTTGTTAATCTTGCCCTTGCCTTTACTAGTAGAAGGTTCGTCTGTTCTTTCGTTCTTAACTACAATGTTATTATTCGGAAAAGTGAGCACAATTGCCCACAAGTATAATAATGAAAGTAACAATATAATAACATGCGAGTGAATCAAAAACTTCTGAAATAAAGCTCAACTTTTGAATCAAGAATGAATAACAAGAATCAAAAAAAATCTGAGGTTCATAAGACCTTGAACTATGTCCTAGGTTATCAAGGGTTATACTCATTGTTACACAATTTACACTTCACGCATAAAAGCTAATTATGCATTCAATAAATCAATTCACATGAAATTATGTTATTGACATGTTAAGAATCTATTTTGACATCTCATTATACTTCTAACATAATTTTATGTTTATTAGATTAAGTTACTATCACATTTCTATACTTGAATACTAAAAATTTGCATTTTTAGACATTCTGCTAAGTGGCGCTGCGGCGCCACAGTTATACTTGGTCTTCGCGCTGCGGCGCCGTGGCGCTGCGGCCAGATACTTGGCGCTGCGGCGCGGTGGCGCTACGGCGCGGGACTTCAGTTTTGGAGTTGGCGCCGCAGCGCGGAACTCCAGATTTTGATTCTCAGTTCGCGAGGAATACAGAGTTCAGCGAAATTATCATACATGGTCACTAAATTCATCAATTTAAACATACCCATATACTAGAATTCGTACATAATCATTAATTAACCCTTCTAGCATGATTTTAACATGTTAAAACACATAATTAACAAAAATCAACACACGTAATTTACTGTTCTTGAAGGTTTTGAAAACAAAACACGTAAATAAGTACTACGGGTTCGTTATAACACTGAATTTGTTCATTTAAAGTTTGGTCTCTTTGTATCAACATGCATAATAACATACAAGTGTAAAATTTAAGGATAATATATGATTGACGCATTAAATTTGTGTGTAAGGGTCATATGGCCATATAACGTACTCTGTAATCGTATATTGTATAATTTTTCATGAAATTGATGATATGGAACCATCCAATACATAGTAAAACACATTATAACAACATCCTATCACATATATACACATAATTATTACTCTTTCCAATTACATGAATTTAACAGACACTTGAAAGCCAATTTCTAAGAAAAACTTAAACGACGTAATAAAATTGGGTTTAAAGGAATTTCCCAGATCGTAGAGTATAGATTAGTAGGCTTTGATGCTTTTCAATTCCCCACTCACAATCTTCTTCACAATCTCTAAATATTTTCTCTGACAATTTATCGCTGTATTTCTTTGCTAGACTTAGAACAATAAAGAAAATAAGAAGGCGTATAACTTTTATAAAAGAAACTGAATGCAAAGTGGTCAGTTAACCCAATCATGGGTTAACTATTATTAACTCCCCATAAGGCTTCGTTTGGTTAGGTTTAATTAGTTCAAAATTATTTAATTTAATAAATCTCTTATACTATAGTTTAAATCGTGCCACACCCTTACACAATAATTCAAATATCTTATTTAATTTAATTTGGATAAAATATAATAATTTGTCATTACTTCACATAGTCATATAATTAATTTTTTCATTAATTATAAAATAATATTAGGCTTATTAAATATTTCTTTTAATTTAATAAACTCACATAATTACATACTTTGAATAATAAATATTCTCCACATTAATTTAATAAATATAACACATAATTAAATTAATCTACCACAACTTCATCAATTAATTATTTAATCTAATAATTAATTCATCAAAAAATATTTATTCAATCCAATAAATATTAAAATTAAATTACAAAATGTCGGTTGTCACAGGGAATCATATGCAACTTGTGGAAAGAATCATGCAGGAGTTTGTCTGAAGAAGAAATAAGTCTGCTATAACTGTGGGCAAGAGGGGCACATGTCGCCCAATTGTCCCAATCCAACGAAAATTCAAGGTTGTTTTGTGTGTGGATCGACTGGCCATATTGTACGGAACTGTCCAAAGAAGAATGCGGAGAAGGAAAGTGTCAATAAGGGACCCGATGGCAGAACCTTGGCAACTCAAGGACCTGCACAGCCAGGAAGACCAACCGCCCGTACATTCAACATTACGACACAGGATACGGTGGCTGCCCAAGAGGTGGTAGTAGGTAACGATTTCATTTAGAAATTTAGTTATGCGAATAATATGAGTTAGATAATTCTGTGAACTGCTTTCTCTTATAGATTCAAGTCACAAGTTAGAATTTGAAACACAAATTAATATTGTGTTGATAAAAATGTATTGATGATACAACTTTAAAAGATTGTAGAGAATAAGAAAGCAGTGATTCCGAGAACGGAATCCTTTTAAGGAGGGGTGAATGTGATAACCCGAGATTTCGAATATTCAAAATTTTATGAATAAATTTTTTTTAATTTTAATATTAATATTGATTATCAATTTTGTGACAAGTATCTGTGATACGAGTCTCGAGAAGGTCAATTTGTATATTGACTAATAAATTTAGAGTAGAGTTGTGCTTAACAGCTTTAGAAATCCTAACCCTAAGCTCGGATAGGGATTCGATAGAAAATATAATTAAAATAATTATATTAATGAGTATGTATTTGTACCGATGAGATTTATTGATCAATGATTGATCGGATAAGGTTTAAAATTAGTAAATCCTAATAAGGGATTAAAAACCCTAATCTCAGGTTTAGAAACCCTAACGTACAGTTAGTAATCCTAAACGAATGTCGGGAAACCCTAATTTAAAATTTGGGAATCCTAAAATCCTAATTAGGAAACCCTAATCCTAATTGGCAAGTCTAATGTGTTTATTAAACTTAAATATGATTAAAATTCGTATCTTAGTTTCTATTTTAAAAATCCTAATTGTAATTTGAAAATTTTATTTTTCTAATTAAAACCCTAAATTGAAAAATTTAGAAACTAATAATATAAAACCTAAGGGTTAGAACCCTAAGGGTTAAACCCTAAGGGTTAAACCCTAAGAGTGTGACAAATTCCATGTATGCCATTAAATTTATTTTGCAAGTGACCAAAATACCCTTTTTACATTTTAACTGAGCTAACTTATAAAATTTAACAATACCTTTAGTGGGTGACCAACTCTTTTGACCTTGGTGACTTAAATCTCAGCAACTCAGCCTCTATGTGACAGCAACACGTCAGATCTAACAACAAATCATAATATATATATAGGTTATGAGACAGAAAAATTCACAAAAGTTAGTCATTTTTCACCTGAGCTCTCCACAACTCATTCTCTCTCAAACCTTCCGAATTTGCTAAGTAGACCAGTCACATAAACATCTCCTAGGAACCCAAGATCAGATTGGAGAGTATAGATTAAGGATTGGAAAGCTAGAAGGTATAAACCTAAATTGATTTTTGATATTTGTTGTTAAGAAAAATTTTATGTTTAAGTGTTTATGTGTGTGATAAAAGGTGTTTCTAGTTGATCTATGATGATCCATGATGGATCCATAGCATCAAATGGCTTTAAAATAGTGTTTTCCAAAAACTGCCTAAGAGCATGGTTTGTGGTCTGACAAGCTAATGTCAGTGGCCACAGATCTTTGTTCGTTAATGATTTTAGTTATTTTATGTTTTGAATCTGTAGCTTGTTATGTTGTTCTTAATCTGGAAGTGGTAGTACAGCCATCAGATGTCTAGATCGTGAGATTTAATCGGTCAAAACCCATTGACCGGGCATGACCAAGCACAATCTTGGCAACCCAGAAATTTAAAATTTTCGTCTGACAATATTTTTAAGCTTTTTGATCTGTCCAGTTTTTAGTGTTAGGTTGTTGTTGTTGTAACATACTTGTAGATGGTTATATGGACTTTAGATCCACAGTTTTAGATTGTGTAAATAATCGACAGAATCGAAGTAACATATGGTTAAAGTAGGCCATTCGGCCATAACTTGAAATTCTGGAAATTCCAGAAATAGCTTTGCATGAGCGTCTGATAAGGTTTGACCGTGTCATAACCTATGGATCTGTTGTTGTTGGACTGAGATATTGATATCTCGTTGTTCATTGTCATGTATACTACAATTCTAAAGCAAGAAAGCACTTAAACAACGATCAGAACCTAGATTAAAATGGGCATGAAAGTGACCAGACGAAGTTCTGGGTTTCTGGGGAAACCCGGGTAACGTCTGACAAGATTTTTCGAAGCTCGAATCTCGTTTTTGTGTTGATGTATGACCTATCTGTTGGTTGATAGTTGTAGTGGTGTATACATACTACAAGATCAACGTTTAAACATGACCCAGAAAGGCCAAACAGGGCACCTCGAACACGTAGCTGTCAGGGTTCTTGAACTCAAGAACACCAACAGCGACACTAAGTGTCGCTAAAGGCATATAGCGACGGATTAATTAGTTTTTAATTTCTAAATTTCTGAAAATTATTTAAAAATAGAAATAAATAATAAAAATGGTTTTTAAAATGGTTTTAAAAATTATTTTAAATTATGAAAAATAATTTTTGACCAATTGGAATATTTTTCTTTAATATTTATAATTATTTAAATATTAAAGGTATTTAAATCATTTAATTAGTGTATTAAATAAATTAGAGAAAAATAATTTAATATTATGAAAAATCATTTTAAATAAGAATAATGTATTTAAAAATATTTTGAGTTATAAAATGTAACTTGTAATATTTTTGGAGAATTTTCATTAATAAATTAATATTAATGATATTAGATTTATATAATTATTAAATTAAATAAATAAGATAAAAATAATTTTATTAATTTAAAAATCATTTTAAATAAGAATAAAGTGTTAGAAAATATTTGGAATTATAAAATATAATTTTCAATATTTTTGGAGAATTCTCATTAATAAATTAATATTAATGATATTAGATTTATTTAATTATTATATTAAATAAATGAATTAAAAATAATTTTATTAATTTAAAAATCATTTAAAAATATTTTAAGTTATAATTAATGACTTTTAGTATTTTGATGATAATTTCATTAATATTTAAATATTAATGGTGATGATTTAAAAATGATTTTTATTAGTTTAAAAATCATTTAAGTGGAATATTAATGATTTAAAAATATTTTAAGTTATTAACAATAACTTTAATATTTTGACTAGTATAACATTAATATTTTTATATTATTAAATATTAATGATAATAAGATTATTTGATAATTAAATCATTTAAAAATAATTTATGTGTTTAAAAAATTATTATAAATTATAATAATTGTTTATAAATTATTAAAAGCTTCCGAAAAATATTATAAATGATATTTAACTTATCTAAAATAATATTGAAGCTTAGAGATCAATTTTATTTGGCAA
Organism: Panax notoginseng; assembly: GCA_016801055.1. Lineage (NCBI taxonomy): Eukaryota > Viridiplantae > Streptophyta > Magnoliopsida > Apiales > Araliaceae > Panax > Panax notoginseng. Next base: position 8,237,186 of record CM029012.1, read on the forward strand.
TCAATGTGTTAATTGTCGGATAGGGTGACCAGAGCACTGAGAATGGACTAAAGTCCAACCAGACCGAACTAATTAAACTTGATAAGTGTTTATATAGATTATAAACAGTGATGTGACTATGTGATAATGTGTCTAGGAGAAGATTGATTGTGAATTACAGTGTTGTGTGTTATGAAATATTGTGCTAATTGTGAGACCGATATTATTGACAGATCGATGCCAATTATTTCGGCTAGATCGAGAAGTAATTAGAATTTGAAATCACAGTATTTCGTTGTTAAATCAAAATTTTGATTCTGAGACTGAGAAGAACAACCTTTTATATAAAGGGAATATTTTATTGGTCGTATTTTCCGCCTTTGCGCGCGATTAAGTATTATGCATAATATAGGGGATACTAAAGCTGATCACTTTATATACTTGCAGAGGGGTATGATTTAATCTTTATGGTTATCTGATACACCTAAGTATATCCAAGTATAACTTTGATAGTTACTCGAGAAGAGAAGTTCAAGATCCAATGGATCGCTCAGCATAAATCTGGAAAACATTCCACTTTGCTATTTCGTAGAATATAATTCTTGATTATTCATTTGAATATCGTAGAAAACCTTGGAAGCGTTGTACTCTTTCATTATTAAATTATTATTGCGTAGAATGTGAGAAGGCTTGATATTGATTTCTATACCTTTATCGTATGTCTTAACTTGTGAGCAAACTCGTTGCTCACCCTTGCTAAATAAAACTTTTCCCTCGAGGCTGCGTAAAGTCGGGAACCTGTATCACAATGCAAATCAACATCATAATCCTTGCTCCTCATCAATAGGAAAAAGGGAGATCAAACACATCTTTTACCTCGTTCGCATGCAAATAGATTGAAAGGTGGCGACTCAAATCATCCAGCAGCTCTGGAATCATCACATTTATGGTTGGCAACTCCCTGCGAGGAATAGAAGCAGCAGGAGCGGGAGACGCAACCGGTACATCCTCCTCCTTGTCCTCAACATCCAATACCTCAACCCGGACATGGCAAATCACTGACTCTGTCAACCGACGAGGCTGCCGGGCTAGACGAGGCAGAGGCACATCAAAAGCTCTACTCCTCACACCTGAAGAGGTCCTATGGGAGCTACTCGACTGGTCTGGATCCATATATCTAGACACAAGTCTCCAAATTACCTTAGAAAAGGGGTGGTAAATTCAAACCTGGAGCTTTTAAAATGCATTTTATGTCTATATGCATGCATGTATTACTTTAACATACGCCTACAGTAGAGTTAAAAATGCATGTCTATTCAATGCCTAGACTCTTGGAAATTTTTTGCCAGATGTTTCCTTTATAAAAAGGATTATCCACATGCACATAGGCATGACTAAGTGGCCATTCAGTAGCACAGCAATCCACAGTCATAAACATCCTATATGCACAAAAATATCAAATTTATAATCCATAAGGGTAGTTTAATTACCAGGATTACTTTGCTTTACAACCTTTGCTCATTTGTCCTCAAATAGGATAAGAAATAGTAGAAAAAGGTACCAATTTGACTATTTCAAAAGTCAAATTTTTTCACATCAATATGTTCAGCATGGTTAAATACTAACATTTACTGTGTTGAATATTTTTTATCAACTCATTTTTTTATGGATAAAACTGGAAAAGAAGACATGCATACGTTACCAGAATAGTGCAAAACACTTGTACGGTGACGGATTTTGCAGAAAACGGCCCGAACTCAGTAGATCTGAAGAAGAACTCTCAGATTCTTTGTACGGCGTCAAACTAAAATGACTTTTGAAAGGGAAAAAAGCATCAACTACCACCCATGGATGGCTGCAAGTGTACCTGCAGCTGCCGCAGGTCTACCTACAGCTGTCCTAGGTGGTTCACCCCTCCGACTCAATCCAATTGGAGTTGTAAAGGAGGTCCCATAAGCTGAAAAGTTAAATCAGGAAAAAAGACGCTACGCGATTAAGTGGAGAAGCCTGAAATCCTGCTTTTCAGAGACCAAACTACAGGTCTACATATCACTCATTGGTATTCACCCAAATATAGGGTTTACAAAGCCGATGATCACAATTGTTGCAAACTACATTTGGCAATACCTCACAAAGGTCCGATGCCATCAACTTGGGGTTGTGATTCCAATTACAACCATACCTTTCATCAAAAACCTCTCCCTTGCGGAGACATCATACAACTTCACCTGTTGAAGCACATTTCAGCGAAGGTCAAGCAACCTTGACGTTATTCAGCCGTTGGCAAGTAAATCTAGCGAAGCATCGAAATTGGTCTGATGATCTCAGTCGTTGCAGTACATTTCAGGGAAGGTTAAGCAACCTTAACGTTATTTAGTCGTTGGCAAGAAAATCCAGTGAAGCATCGGAGGTGGTCCGATGATCTCAACCATTGAAGCACATTTCAGCGAAGGTCAAACAACCTTGACGTTATTCAGCCATTGACAAGTAAATCCAGCGAAGCATCGGAGGTGGTCCAATGATGTCATCCGTTAAAGCACATTTCAACGAAGGTCAGACAGTCCTGACATCATTAGCCATTAGCAAGTAAACCCAACAAAGCATCGGAGAGGGTCTGATGACGGTAGCCATTGAAGGACATTTCACTGAGGGTCAGGCAGCCTTGATAACACAAATTGTTGGCACTAACTCCAACAGGGCATTGGAAAGACCTGGTGATACAAACCAGGGAAAACCATCCTCATCGAGAAGGACCGATGATGGAATCTGTTATACAAGTCTTCATCAAACAAAGCATAATTCCCCAAGAGTATCTTATACATGAGAAGTACATCCTCACTAGGAAGTCTGTATTCAGGATTAAGGACTTTAGTGATAACCCCAATGTCAACATCCTGGAGGTTCTTGGGAGCTTTAGAGGAGACATCCAAGCAGTTCATTAGGGTCATTAGTGATAACTCTAGTCCCAACAGAAGTTGTGGGAGCAGACAATCATCACATCTCGTTGGAAAACGGTCCAACAAACCACATTCAACATACATTTGCATCATGCTGCATTACATTGCATCATGACTATCTTGACACATTTCAAGTGTCTAGTATTCTTTATCCTATCCATATCATTACATTGCATAATATGATAAAGAGGGTCATCTATAGACACTAAAAATTTTGCATTCCTGTTACTAACCTTTTAGGAGGGCATAATCGTCTTTCGGAGATCACCCTAGAAGTCAAATCAACTCAATCCCAGAGATAACCCCTGGATACTCAGTTTTTAATCTCAGAGACAACCTCGAGATACTCAGTTCCAGTCCTGGAGACAAACCTAGGAGATTTAGTTCCAATCTCGGAGACAACCCCGAGGGATACAATTCCAGTTCCAGAGATAACCTCGGAGAAGTCAGTTCCAACCTCGGAGACAACCCCGAGGTATTCAGTTCCAACCCCACGGGATGTCAATCACACCTCAGACATAACCTTGAGGATAGTCAGCACCTACAGCGGCCCAATCTTAGAGATAGCCCTGAGCAACGACTGCTACATCAGCCCAGAGCCAGAGAGAACCCTGGTGAGGGGTAAAATCGTCATTTTTCCACCTCGGTACTACATTTACGCTATCTCAACATCATTTTAGCCCACATTTCATATAGAAGTATCCCACAAGAACCATAGCTAAAATCCCGAGTGACTACTACGTAAGATAGCATACCGGATAGAATTTGAAGACTTGAAGATCTGGTCATGGACACATATTCCCGGCTTCGTACAACCTCTTATTGAATGCTTTAATCGGATGCCCGGATTAAAAGTTATGAAGGTTCAAACGGACAATGCGATGCACGAGTGCACATTCTTTGAGAAGGCAGGACCCGTAGAGCCTAGGGCACCCCGGGCAGTTACAGGTTGATATGCAGCTCCCCCATCTATAAATAGAGGGCTTGGGGTGACCATTTTAAAAGAGAAAAGGCGAGGAAGCTGTGACAACCCGAGAATTTTGACAATTTAATAAAATCTTAAAAGATTGAATTAAAGTTAAATATTAAACCTAAAAAAAATAAATTTATGGATTTGGCATTTTTGAAGGATTTTTAAGGATTTAAAAATTTTTGTGATGAATTATTCAAGATTAAGTATATAAGTGTATATATTCTGTGTATATGATTGTATATGTGTACAGTACGTGGTTAAGGGTCAAGGGTTGATCAGATAAACTATATCAGTGATAAACCCTAACCTTATGGTAAGAACATCGACGTTCAATTTGAAAACCCTAACGATTGATAAGAAACCCTATTACCGGCTCTAGAAATCCTAATTTTAGTTCTGAGAATTCAAAACCCTAATTCAGAATATTAAAACCCTAATTTGGGAATTCAAATGCTAAGTATAAGGCTTTAGTGTACTGATTACAATCTTAATTAGGGTAAAACCTAACAATAAAGTTAGAAAACCCTAATGTCAAAATTAGAAACGCTAATGTACGATAAGAGAAAACCTAATTGGTAATTTAGCGATTTTATTGTTAATTATAAAACTTTGATCCTAATTAACAAGCCCTAATGCGATTAGGAAACCTTAATATAATTAGGAAACCCTAATTATAATTTAGAAATCTTAATTTTCTAATTTTAAAACCTAATTAGAAATCTTGAAAATTTTAATTTTTTAAAACCTTAGGGTTAAACCCTAAGGGTTGTAACAAGTTATAATTATGCCATTAAAATTAAAAGCCAAATGACTTATACCCTTCTTGCATTGTTGAAGATAACTTGTATATCTTGCCAGAATTAAGTTGGTAAATCACTCTATGATACACCGTGTGACTTAAATCAACACAAAATTGTCATATATCTCAGCCAACTTCATTACATTCATGATATATATAGAATTGGAGAGAGAAAGTTCACATATTTGGCTCATTTGTGTTCTCACGCCCAACCAACTTCTTCTATCTCTTGACCCACAAAAATATTAAGTGATTCAGTCCCTAGAGTGATCCATAGCAAGTCAAGATCAGATCATGATGATCAGATTTAAGATCAAAGCATCAAAGTGGTATAAACCCTAAAATTTTAAAATCCTTAAAGATTTATGTTAATGTTGTTGTTTAATATTTTAAGTTGTGTATTAGGATGTTATTGAGTGATCTGGGTTGTTACATCCTAGATCCATGACATCTAGATGCACGAAATTGAGTTTTTAGAAACTGATCATGAACCCTAAAAATGATGTCTGACAAGCATATGTCACAGCTCATAGATCTGTCTATGTTAATTGTTATGTGTGTTTTATGTTATAGATTTGTTCTATGCCATGTGGACTATGATCTGGAACTGGAAACAATGTCAGATCATGTGTATATTGAAAGATATAAGTAGTCAAAGTGTGTTGACCAAGCATAAAAACTAAATTTCTAGGCAACCCAGAAACCCAGAATTTCTGACAACATTTTTGCTGGTCTTTGATATTGCTGATCTTTGATATTTAGGTCATGTTGTTGGTTGGATCTTGTAGACTTTCATGCAGGCTATACATCTAAGCCTTTAGATTACCCAGATCATGATCAGGATCGAAAATAATCTGAGGTCAAAGTTGTGTTGACGAAACTGCCGGATGAAGTTTTTGGCTAACCTAGAAATCTTCAAAGGCAGTTCCTGACATGCATTTTGACCGGCCAAGAGCTCTTAGATGTGATGTTGATATGATGATCTAATGATGTATTGTTGTTCCTTGACATCAATACTACATGATGGAACCAATAAAACACATTTAGCAAGCTTGGAAAGCATAGATTCAAAGCTGCAAAGCAAGACCCAACCACTGTTCTTCATTTCTGAAAGACCCAGAAATGAAGAACAGCTCTGACAACCTTTTCTAAAGCTTCGATCTCACTGATATGATATGTGTTGGCCACGAGAGTTGTTTAGGGTTGTAGTGTGACATTAATACTACAACATTAACACTTTAGTAAGCCAGAAATCTTAAAGATCAAGAATCTAGCATTGGTCAAACCTAGCACCCTTCATACTGACATTGAATGTTCTAGGTTTCTCAAGAACACCTATAGCGACAGTTTCGTCGCTATAGGGCCCTTTAGTGACAGTTTATTTACAAAATTATTATTTTTATTGAATAAATAGAGAAAAATAGTTTTTAATTATTAAATATTCATAATAAATTCCTAAAAATTATTTTAAAGCCTAAACATGGGTTTTTAATAATTTTGAATATATTTCATTAATATTTAATATTTTTGGAATATTAATGGTATTTAATTTATTTAATTATAATATTAAATAAATTACTTAAAAATGATTTTAATACTTGAAAAATTATTTAAAATTATATTATGGTATTAGAAAATTTTTTAAGTTATTTTTAATGACTTTTAATATTTTGTGATGAATTTCAGTAATAAATTAATATTAATGATAAATAATTAATTTAATAAATATATTAAATAAATTATGCAAAAATAAAATTATTGACTTAAAAATCATATAAAAAATATTTTAAGTTATAAAATATAACTTTTGATATTTTGTTATGAAAAACATTAATATTTTAATATTAATGGTAATTATTGGATAATAGATTTAAAGGTTTAAAAATCATTTAAAAGTAATATTAAAGTATTAAAAATACTTTAAGATATTATAAATTATTTATAATATTATGTTATGTATTTTATTAATATTTGATATTAAATAAATATTAATTATAATGGAATTTAGCGGTATTTAAATCATATAAATATGATATTAATGATTAAAAAATCATTTTAAATGATAATAATTATTTAAAAATTATTATGAGTTATAGAAAAATATTTCGACTGATAAATAAATTATCTAAGATAATTGTTAAGTGATTAGACAGAGTCTTATGGATTTTAGGCTCGAGAACTATCCGACTAGACCGTCGGGATCTCAAAATTATGCCGGATTCTACTCAGGCTGCAATAGTTTGACTTGATACTAAGTCTTACGTGTTGTATAGACTGATAGGGTTATGTGTTAATGTGTTTTGATTATTTTATAATTATGATGATATTATTTTAATTTGTATATCAATATTATTTATATTTTAGGTCTTCAGACAAAGCTAAATAAATTGCGCAGCAGTAATCAACTGAACATGCAAGTTTCTTATGCTCACTTATTGTGCAAGTTTTCTTTAACTCGACCTCGAGTTGATATTTTTGAAATATGCTTGTGGTTAATTACTACTGATTATACCATGTCTATAAATTATTGATTTGCACTCTGTGCACATTGTATATATTCATCAGGTATGAAAGGCTGATCACCTTCATTGCCATTCGGTCAAGATATAGTTGTTCATGTTTAATGTTCGTTCAGCAATGAAAATTTGTTCATGCTAGTTCACAATGTATATATTGTTGAATGTTAGCAAGCTTGTTATTTAATTCTTTCAATTATGATATATTCTTTATTGAATTTAAACTTGCTGGGTAAACTTGTTGCTCACCTTTGCTATATCATGATAAACAATGCAGATTAGGACGAATACGTCGGATACAGGAAAAGACAAAGATAAGTCCAGCTTGGGATTATATGTGCAGTTAAAATTGTAACAGTAATGTATTATAATAACATTGCATATTAGATAGGATATTGATTCAGGTATTATGTGAAGGTTCTCGACCTTGGGGAATAGTGTTGTAAAGTTTAATGTATAAATAATTTATGTTTATATCTTTCGTAAAAGTTATAGAATGATTGTACCAGATCCATAGTGATTTGGGACCCGGATCTGGGGCCGTCACAGTTGGTATTAAAGTTATAGGTTATAAACCTAGGGTAGGAATACCTTAGACTAATAACCACAGTGATTAGGATAATAACTAACTGAAATAGAGTTAGTGCGTCGATAAGATTCAAAGACAAATCTCAATAAGTTATAAAAGATCTAGAGTTACCTAACTCTGTTAATAAAGGTGAGCAGTAGTGATGAATAGATAGAGTCTAAAAGACTAAAAGTACAGGGATAGGAGATCGTAAAACAAAACTATCATAGTATAGAAATGAATCGTAATATATACAATGAGATCACCCTATGATCGAATAAGGTTATAGTAGTGTGAAGGATCAATCAAATGATTGAAAAGTTATAGCAAGAATGTTATGTGTCAGTTGTACTATGAATTGGTACAGATTCAGAAAAGGATTATGAATACGGAATTAAACAAAATTCGTATTGAGAAGGGAGTTAGGATAATCATTGAAATATTTGTGTCGTGCTATTTGCTATATATGTGTTGAGAATGTGATTCTTTTCTCATGTGTATAGAAGATAGATAGTGTATAGTTAAAGAATATAAGGTTAAGTACGAGTTCTTAAAACTCATACTTATGGTACGGTCGTGACTCATAACTATATGAAATGTTTATGAACCCCTCAGCGAATGGACGCCAAAGGTCTGACTAGGACAAGTTCTTAAACTCATATGATTGTGGTAAGTCCTGAACTCATAAGTGTGGTAAGTTTAACGAACTGGGTAGAATTAACTGTGAATGGAGTATTAAGAATAATAGGAACAGATAGACTGATTAAGAAATTGATTATTAGTGGAGACATAGGTTTCCCAAATCTTCTAGCAATGCTAGACTTAAAAATTTTTGACGTCAAGCTAAATACGCACTATGTGCTTTTGAAAAATGAAATTTTGTTCTCAACTTCAAGTGACCATTGTGTATGTGTGGACTTCGAAACACTGACACATCGGTACATGTTGAGATAATAAAATTAATTTGTAATGATTTTTGAACGGTTTAAAGTATAGTCTATGCTACTTATTTCGGCTAGACGATAATGATTTAAAATATCAAAATATATTTTTATTTATCACTTATGTATCATGTTACCTGGTGCAGAGATGATTAAAAGTTGATGGAGTTATAAATACAGGAATACTTAGTGCTAAATTTAATCTAAAAATCGTTGTTTCACTATTGTATGATGTGTTATGACAAAGTCACTCGATGACGGCATCCTCAAACGGGCTGTTAATACAGTATAGCATCATGACATCATTTTCAAACTATTTTTAAAATTATAATTTGCCAACGAGGTTTGGCTATACCTAAATATTTCAATTAAAATTGAATTACTTGTATGAGTCTATGCTATTTGATTCGGTTAGACTAACGTTTATGAAAATTTTAAGCGTTCTTTGAAAATTTTCTCGAACAAAATTATTTTGGTGCGGAATTCGATAAAAACTGAGGTAAGAAATTTTTGTGCGCCTAAGGCGGATAAGAGGAACGGGAAAAAAAATTGTTCCAACCAAAAGTACTTGATCAGTAGAGGGCATACCGAGTTAATCACCCTCTGTGTCTGTAAGATATGACGGTTTGCGGATGAATTTCTATAAAACCTTTTCGAAAATGAAAGCTCATGGTCTATATGACTCCTCAGCGCGATTTCAAAATTTTAAATCTTGTGAGTGATGTTGTGGGTAGCATGTGATGCTGTGTATGCAAGGTATAAGGTGTAAGATGTAAGACCCCGAATTTTATGAAATAAAAATATTCAATTTTTCTTATAATTACAATTCAGTAAATGGTTAAATTGATAAAAGGTTAAAGTTAATAGTGATATATGAATTTTTTCAAAATACGCAAGTGGTTATAAAATATTCATTGTTGTCGGGGAATATTCGTTTAGTCGTAGAATATTCTTTTTGTCGGAAAATATTCGTACGACGGCGCAGTCATTTGTAGGCCTCATAACAGAATAACTGTTGGATGAAGAAAACGACAAATTTGAGTTTTTATAAATAACGGCGTAATGGTTACTGTTAACACTATTGAAATACCCGGTGGTTAAAATACAGTAATACACGTTATTGCATAGTAGCATACGGTATTGCACAGTATTTTTGAAATTATTGATTCTTACGTAAGAAGGCATTACTCAATAATTGTTACAGTAATTAATGTTCAATATTTTATTTTATTGGTTCAATAATTGTTGCGTTGATATTTTATATTATTGTTGTTTCAATAATTGTCATTGCACAGTATTTTCCATTATCAGATCAATAATTCATATTATTTGAATAATATTATGAGGTAACATTATTAGCAATGTCAAGAAAGTTCTGTCAAGGAGAGGTTTGGTCATCTAATTGCGCGCCAGTAAGGAGAAATCCTTATCAGAAAGCCCCCTCTTTCCTGAGAACTGCATGGTTGTCATTATTGTGATTCTGTAATATTATTTGTGAATAATTAATTATTGATTTATATGATAAGAAAATATTTATTCGATGCGAATATAAATGATGGATTTATTTATGTGGTTATAAGTGAAGGAATTAATGATGAGGTGTTTTATCAGTATTTTGTCGAAATAGAGAACAAAATATGGGATTTTAAGAAAAATTAGTTTATTACTTGATTTTGTAAAATCCATAATTCTTTGTGTATAATGAGTTAGAGATGGGCCATATATCAAAAGAAAGCCCTGAAAGTAAGCTAACCGTAGAAATTGGAATCACCCAAAAATTCTTTATGGATATTTCCTGGTGAATTTTTAAATGAAACTGGTCCGAAGGATTTATAATCCGATAATCAGTGTTCTTGAGATATATTGCGTGAGTTATAATTTTTGATCCGACCGTTGGATTGTTGTGATTTTTGGATATGTTATACATATATCAGTTGAGTATATCTCCACAAATTTTGAACCGTTAAAAATTAACTTATTATTTGTTATGAATTTTATGATGTGACTGATTCAGAAATTATTTTTATAAATGTTTTGAGTGGAAAATTCTAGAAGGCGGGCCCCACTTTATGGTTGGTGTAAGAGAGCATGTGCTAGAATTCTTGGTTCAAGCATGGAGGCTGGTCATGGTTGGTGCGTAGAAAGAAGATATATAATATTATTATTTTATTAATTTAGTCTCCTTTGGCGTTCTAGCATTTTCTGATAAATAGGCGCTTAAGTTAGAATTGAAAATCACACCAGAAACATAAGTTTTCTCCCTCTATATTATCGAGTGTATTTTTGTGAGTATTTAGATACTTGGAGAGTTGCTATTCAGTGCAAGTTTTCTTCGGCTTTACATCCGATATTCCAGTCAGAAATACTACTCTTTTGAGGTAAGGGATTGTAAGGGTTATTATGTTTTTCAGTTTCATAATTTTTCTGACTCTCAAAAATTCTGGAAAATTTGAAATGATAAATTGATGAGTTTTCTTGATTGTGTCCAAAAATGGTGATTTTTGGATGTATGGATTAGGAGTTATGAATTTTATGAGAAAAGACTTTTTTAAAAATAAACCATTATAACTCCTTGTGGTTAACTCTAAAATTGGTGAAATTTTTATTGGGAGTACATGTATATAACAGAAGTATACTCTGTAAAATTCAAAATTTTTGGACAAAAGTACAATTTATAATAAATGTCTAAATATTCGACAGTATTGGCCATATGAAAAATAGTAAACGAATTTTAAAAATTTCGGAAAAAATATATGTTCAATATGGGACTATATTCTGCTAAATCCCAGAAAAGAAATATTTTTGGGACTGATTTGGTATTTTTTATAAAAATGGACTAGTTATTAGTAAATGAATTAAATATGTTATGCAAAGTAAGAAAATTGGAAAATAGGATTTTATGGCTTGAGAATCCTATATGAGGTATATGCAGATTTTTGATGAGGGTTTTGGTTATTGGTGATGAAATCTTATGAGTTTAGCATTTTAGGATGATTAAATGCATTATTTAGTAAAGCGTAAGCAATTAAAATAAATTATTTATAAGTTTAAGAAATGTTATTCTTTCAATATCATTATACCAAAATATTGGTATATATTTTATTGTGGAATTTTTACCTTTTTCATGTCGGAGTTACTATTTATGAGTTACTATTCATGAGTTACTATTTACGAGTTACTATTCACGAGTTACTATTTACGACAAAATTAGTTTCTTTTTCTGACCAAATTATCGTTGATTTATGAATTTTACTCCTAAAATTAAATCTGTGTTTTGATCATATTATTTTTATTATCATATATGACATTTTTATAATCCTGGTGAAGAAATTTTTCTTTGACTTGAGTGTAAAGATGGGTAGATTATTGGTATGATCGTAACTATGGGTTCTCTTTGGCCAGTAGTGCAAAGTTGAATTGTTGACTGGTATGATCATGACCATTAAATTTATAATTGAATATCTTTAGCTTAAGTACAAAGGTGAATTGATCAACATGGTTATAATTATTGTTTATATAAATTTTGAAATGATTATATATTTCATTGAGATATTAATATATTTGGCCTGTAGTGCAAACATGAACTGTTGAGGAATATCTTTGGCCTATAGTGTAAAGATGAATTGTTGATGAATATCTTTGACCCGTAGTGCAAAGATGACCTGTTGTTGAATATCTTTGGCCAGTAGTGCAAAGATGAACTGGTGACGAATATCTTTGGCCCGTAGTGCAAAGATGAAGTTATTAGTATGATTGTGAACATGAACTGTGATTTCGTATAACCATGATCTTTGATGTTTCAGGTAAAGACATGTGATGAAAATTATCTTCGTCCTAGGTGCGAAGAGGAATTTAGAATCACAATTATGATTATGAGTTATTCATATGTTTGTGGACCAGAACTGCTGATTGATGTTACAGGGATAAAACATTGTTGGTGGATTTTTAATATAGAGAAGATAATAGACTTTATGGTCTATTTGACTCTTCTAATGGATTGTTCGTTCCGCTGCAACTATGGTTGAAAATTTTTATCATCTACCATATGTTCTAAATCTCTGATTTATTACTGTTGAAGGCTATTAAAAATTTATTTATCTTTAGTCATAATATTCTTTACTGGGCTAGTTGTGCTCACCCTTCTGTTTCATAATTCTTTTCAGGTAATAAGAGTGTAGCTGGGTCGAGCGGGGGTAACAGGGGAATAGAACGGTGGTCATCATTTAGTAGTTATATTTGGTGAATCAAATAGAGTGAGGCGAACCCAACGTTGGAAGGGTGTTTTGTCACTATCATACAAGATGTCTAATGACATACAACTTCGTGTCATCATAAGACACGGTTGTGCACATCCACTTGCTGAGTATATCTACGAGCACTACCTATATAATCTTGGTGTTTGTTTGAAGTATAATTCTTAATTAGAGACAGTGGAGATAATGATATGTCAAGAGAAGACTTACCATTAGAAAGAATATGATAGTAATCTTCTTATTTTTCTTTGGGGTCTATTGGGTCAACCAAGGATAATTCTGTGGACATATGATATCTATCATAACCTAGAAGCATGGCCTCCCATATATGAAGGTTTCCTTGATCACTTCTCCAAAATTTTAATTTTTAAAACAATTTTTGACTATACCTTTATGTAAGGTGCCATTGTGACGTGCTATCCAAGGTTGGGATGAGAGTCACAGTTGGTATATATTTGTATCAAAACTCACAGCATATATGTTGTTGTATTTTTGCACGATAATTGTTGTAATAAAGTTATAGTTATTTTCTGTACCATGTATTTGGCGACTCAGAATAGGTTGGATGGATTGGACCTATTTTGGGGTTGTCACAGTTGGTATCAGAGCTTAGGGATATGGTCTATGGCGGAGATCGAGGAATAGAACTAGGAGGGGAGAGATGAGTAAATTCTTCGTTAGTGTGTCCTACTTAAGCTTATTTGTTGGTCAGTCATAATATACGGATATTATGTGATATGTTAATTTTTTAATTAACCCTTGTTTTATGGCAGTATTTGAGAATGGCAGCTGAGAATGTTAATAATGGAGTGAATGAGACAGTGGGGATACCTCTAATCACCAACCATGATAATATGATGTCAGGTGAAGAAGGAATTATAGATATTCTTATGGTGAGGGAAGAATTAATAGTTGCACCCGAGATAGTCGCAGAGGTAACAGTTGAGAGTTAGGAAGAAGAAGAAGAAGAGGCACCTGAGAATAATTTATTAGAAGAATTTTATGATCAAAATTTAGAATTACAAAATCGTATTTGAGTTAGAAGAACAGGCTGAAGAATGGCAGGCGGTCGTGGAACAAAAGGATGCAACAATTCAAGTTTATGTTACTCGATATGTGATGCTTGAACAGAAGCATTCTTTGGCAGAGTATAAGATGATAAAGCTGGAATCTGAACTGAAAGAAGAAAAAACTGAAAGAGTGAAAATGAGTGATGCATGGGTAAAAGTCACACGACGCGTTGATATTGTGGAAAGAGATGTCCGATCTAAGAACGCTAAAATAGATGATATGTATTTCTCTTTTTAGACAGCAATTGGGAGAACCCAACATCGAGTTTTGAATTACCCTGTACAGAGCGGTCAACCTGAATTTGATATGGATCGAAGAATGATGATTCAGATCATGAATCAGAAGTACGACGAGGCAGTTGCGGGAGGAATATGTCCTATAGAAAGTATATTCCAACGGTAGTGATGACGCCAAATACTGCCCCAGACAAGTCAAAATCGGGTAGTTCGAAGGATGCTGGTTGTCATGACTTCCCAACAAATGAGGAACCCAAATGAATTTATCATGGGGGATGAGCAATGGATAAATCATGATGACCCGGGAGATAGAATCTGAAATGAAAGCAAGGTATTCTCAACTTTTCGAAATACTAGGTACATAAATTTCGGGGACGAAATTTCATAAGGAGGGGAGATTGTAAGACCCCGAATTTTATGAAATAAAAGTATTCAATTTTTCTTATAATTACAATTCAGTAAATGGTTAAATTGATAAAAGGTTAAAGTTAAGGGTGATATATGAATTTTTTCAAAATACGCAAGTGGTTATAAAATATTCATTGTTGTCGGGGAATATTCGTTTAGTCGTAGAATATTCTTTCTGTCGGGGAATATTCGTACGACGGCGCAGTCATTTGTGGGCCCCATAACAGAATAACTGTCAAATGAAGAAAACGACAAATTTGAGTTTTTATAAATAACGACGTAATGGTTACCGTTAACACTGTTGGAATTCTCGATGATTAAAATACAGTAATACGCGTTATTGCACAGTAGCACACGGTATTGCACAGTATTTTTGAAATTATTGATTATTACGTAAGAAGACACTACTTAAAAATTGTTACAGTAATTACTGTTCAATATTTTATTTTATTGGTTCAATAATTGTTGCGTTGATATTTTATATTATTGTTGTTTTAATAATTGTCATTGCACAGTATTTCCCATTATCAGATCAATAATTCATATTATTTGAATAATATTATGAGATAACATTATTGGCAATGTCTAGAAAGTTCTGTCAAGGAGAGGTTTGGTCACCTAATTGCGCGCCAGTAAGGAGAAATCCTTATTAGAAAGTCCCCTCTTTCATGGGAACTGCCTGGTTGTCATTATTGTGATTCTGTAATATTATTTGTGAATAATTAATTATTGATTTATATGATAAGAAAATATTTATTTGATGCGGATATAAATGATGTATTTATTTATGTGGTTATAAGTGAAGGAATTAATGATGAGGTGTTTTATCAGTATTTTGTCGAAATAGAGAACAAAATATGAGATTTTAAGAAAAATTAGTTTATTACTTGATTTTGTAAAATCCATAACTCTTTGTGTATAATGAGTTAGGAGATGGGCCATATATCAAAAGAAAGCCCTGGAAGTAAGCTAACCGTGGAAATTAGAATCACCCAAAAATTCTTTGTGGATATTTCGTGGTGAATTTTTAAATGAAACTGGTATGAAGGATTTATAATCCGATAATTAGTGTTCTTGAGATATATTGCGTGAGTTATAATTTTTGATCCGACCGTTGGATCGTTGTGATTTTTGGATATGTTATACATATATGAGTTTAGTATATGTTCACAAATTTTGAACCGTTAAAAATTAACGTATGATTTGTTATGAAGTTTAAGATGTGACTGATTCAGAAATTATTTTTATAAATATTTTGAGTGGAAAATTCTAGAAGGCGGGCCCCACTTTTTGGTTGATGTAAGAGAGCATGTGCTAGAATTCTTGGTTCAAGCATGGAGGCTGGTCATGGTTGGTGCGTAGAAAGAAGATAAATAATATTATTATTTTATTAATTTAGTCTCCTTTGGCGTTCTAGCATTTTCCTATAAATAGGCGCTTAAGTTAGAATTGAAAATCACACCAGAAACATAAGTTTTCTCTCTCTATATTATCGAGTGTATTTTTGTGAGTATTTAAATACTTGGAGAGTTGCTATTCAGTGCAAGTTTCTTTCGGTTTTACATCCGATATTCCAGTCGGAAATACTACTCTTTTGAGGTAAGGGATTGTAAGGGTTATTATGTTTTTCAGTTTCGTAATTTTCCTGACTCTCAAAAATTCTGAAAAAATTTGAAATGATAAATTGATGAGTTTTCTTGATTGTGTCCAAAAATTGTGATTTTTGGATGTATGGATTAGGAGTTATGAATTTTATGAGAAAAGACTTTTTTAAAAGTAAACAATTATAACTCCTTGTGGTTAACTTCAAAATTGGTGAAATTTTTATTAGGAGTACATGTATATAACAGAAGTATACTCTGTAAAATTCGGAATTTTTTGACAAAAATACAATTTATGATAAATGTCTAAATATTTGGCAGTATTGGCCATATGAAAAATAGTAAATGAATTTTAAAAATTCCGGGAAAAATATATGTTCAATATGGGACTATATTCTGCTAAATCCCAGAAAAGAAATATTTTTGGGACTGATTTGGTATTTTTCATAAAAATAGACTAATTATTAGTAAATGAATTAAATATGTTATGCAAAGTAAGAAAATTGGAAAATAGAATTTTATGGCTTGAGAATCCAATATGAGGTATATGCAGATTTTTAATGAGGATTTTGGTTATTGGTGATGAAATCTTATGAGTTTAGCATTTTAGGATGATTAAATGCATTATTTAGTAAAGCGTAATCAATTAAAATAAATTGTTTATAAGTTTAAGAAATGTTATTCTTTCAATATCATTATACCAAAATATTGGTATGGATTTTATTGTAAAATTTCTACCTTTTTCATGTCGGAGTTACTATTTATGAGTTACTATTTATGAGTTACTATTCACGAGTTACTATTTACGACAAAATTGGTTTCTTTTTCTGACCAAATTATCGTTGATTTTAAATTTTACTCTTAAAATTAAATCTGTGTTTTGATCATATTATTTTTATTATCATATATGACATTTTTATAATCCTGTTGAAGAAATTTCTCTTTGACTTGAGTGTAAAGACGGGTAGATTATTGGTATGATCGTAACTATGGGTTCTCTTTGGCCAGTAGTGCAAAGTTGAATTGTTGACTGGTATGATCATGACCATTGAATTTATAATTGAATATCTTTAGCTTAAGTGCAAAGGTGAATTGATCAATATGGTTATAATTATTGTTTATATAAGTTCTGAAATGATTATATATTTTATTGAGATATTAATATATTTGGCCTGTAGTGCAAATATGAACTGTTGATGAATATATTTGGCCTGTAGTGCAAATATGAACCGTTGAGGAATATCTTTGGCCTGTAGTGTAAAGATGAATTATTGATGAATATCTTTGACCCGCAGTGCAAAGATGACCTGTTGTTGAATATCTTTGGCCAGTAGTGCAAAGATGAACTGGTGACGAATATCTTTGGCCCGTAGTGCAAAGATGAAGTTATTAGTAAGATTGTGAACATGAACTATGATTTCGTATAACCATGATCTTTGATGTTTCAGGTAAAGACATGTGATGAAAATTATCTTCGTCTTGGATGCGAAGAGGAATTTAGAATCACCATTATGATTATGAGTTATTCATATGATTGTGGACCAAAATTGTTGATTGATGTTACAGGGATAAAATATTGTTGGTGAATTTTTAACATAGAGAAGATAATAGACATTATGATCTATTTGACTCTTCTAATGGATTGCTCGTTCTGCTGCAACTATGGTTGAAAATTTTTATCATTTACCATATGTTCTAAATCTCTGATTTATTACTGTTGAAGGATATTGATAATTTATTTATCTTTAGTCATGATATTCTTTAATGGGCTAGTTGTGCTCACCCTGCTATTTCACAATTCCTTTCAGGTAATAAGAGTGTAGCTGGGTCGAGCGGGGGTAACAGGGGAATAGAACGGTGGTCATCATTTAGTAGTTATATTTGGTGAATCAAATAGGGTGAGGCGAACCCAACGTTAAAAGGGTGTTTTGTCACTATCATACAAGATGTCTAATGACATACAACTTCGTGTCATTATAAGACACAGTTGTGCACATCCACTTGCTGAGTATATCTACGAGCACTACCTATATAATCTTGGTATTTGTTTGAAGTATAATTCTCAGTTAGAGACAGTGGAGATAATGATATGTCAAGAGAAGACTTACCATTGGAAAGAATATGATAGTAATCTTCTTGTTTTTCTTTGGGGTCTATTGGGTCAACCAAGGATAATTCTGTGGACATATGATATCTATCATAACCTAGATGCATGGCCTCCCATGTATGAAGGCTTCCTTGAGCACTTTCCAAAAATTTTAATTTCTAAAATAATTTTTGACTATACCTTTATGTAAGGTGTCATTGTGACGTGCTATCCTAGGTTGGGATGAGAGTCACAGTCGGTATATATTTGTATCAAAACTCACAGCATATGTGTTGTTGTATTTTGCACGACAATTGTTGTAATAAAGTTGTAGTTGTTTTTTGTACCATGTATTTGACGACTCAGAATAGGTTGGATGGATTGGACCTATTTTGGGATTGTCACATAAGACCCCAACTTTTTATAAATAAAATTCAATTTTCTCTAATTATTATTTTGAATAATAAGGTGTTAATTTGATATAATACTTTGGTTATGGGTGAAATGTGCAAATTTTGCAAAATAAGCAAGTGGTTATAAATATTCATTATTATTGCGGAATATTCGTTTGGTCGTGGAATATTCTTGCTGTTAGAAAATATTCATACGACGGCGTAACTATTTGTGGGCCCCATATCGGAAAACGGCCGGATGAAGAAAACAACAAGTTTAAGTTTTTACAAATAACGGCGTAGTTATTACCGTTAACACTGTTAGAATACCCGGTGGTTAAAATACAGTAATACGCGTGGTGGCACAGTAGCACACAGTATTGCATAATATTTTTGAATTATTGATTTTTACGTAAGAAGACACTACTCAATAATTGTTACAGTAATTACTGTTCAATATTTTATTTTATTGATTCAATAATTGCTACGCTGATATTTTATATTATTGTTGATTCAATAGCTATCACTGCACATTATTTGTCATTATCAGATCAATAATTCATATTATTTGAATAATATTATTAGATAGCATTATTGGCAATGCCTAAGGAAGTTCTGTCTAAGAAAGGGGTTTGGTCACCTAATTGCGCGCCAGTAAGGAGAAATCCTTATCAGAAAGCCCCCTCTTTCTTGAAAACGTCGTAGTTGCCATAATTTTGATTCTATAATATTATTTGTAAATAATTAATTATTAATTTATATGATAAAAAATATTTATTTTATGTGGATATAAATGAAGGAATTAATGTTGAGGTATTTTATCAGTATTTTGTCAGAATGAAGGTATTAAAAATTATCCGTATGTGGATTTCAGACATTTTCTGATTGGAATTTAAAAAAATTTTGTTCTACAAAGTTGTAGAGAATTAAATTTTCTATGATATAGACATGAGATTCGAATTTTTCTAATAAAAGGGCTATTTATTATGAATTATTGAAGTTACAGAAATAAATATTTTTATTAAAAATATGGGTGGGCCCCACTTTTGGTTGGTGAGATATGTGCTGAAATTTTATTTCAAAAGTGGTGGGCATGAATATTGGAAGGTAAAGCCATCAGGTAACAGGTTAGTCTACTTTGACGTTCTAAGTATTTTCCTATAAATAGGGTGCTTTGTTAGAATTGAAAAGCACACCAGAATCATAAGTTTTCTCTCTCTATAATATCGAGCGTATTTTTGTGAGTATTTAGATATCTTAAATGTTGCTATTCAGTGTAAGTT
This sequence comes from Panax notoginseng, assembly GCA_016801055.1. Lineage (NCBI taxonomy): Eukaryota > Viridiplantae > Streptophyta > Magnoliopsida > Apiales > Araliaceae > Panax > Panax notoginseng. Next base: position 8,257,249 of record CM029012.1, read on the forward strand.
TCCTTCAGTGTTATATCCGATATTCCAGTCAGAAGTATTATTCTTTTAAGGTAAGGGATGTTATTTTCTTCGTAAATGATGTTATTTCGTTTAATATCATTATGCTGAAATATTGGTATGAATTAATATCATTATTCTGTTATTCCATTCTTTATTATTCTGTTGGAATAACCTGTATACGCGGGCTACCCTATACTTGGTAAAATTCTTCTGTTATTATATTTTTATTATTCTGTTGGAACATCCTGTCTGTACTTTACGCCGGACCTGATTCTATTATTTATTATTCTGTCAGAATATCCTGTCTGTGCGTTTACGCCGGACCTGGTTCCATTATTTATTATTCTGTCGGAATATCCTGTCGGTGCATTTATGCATGACATGGTTCCACTATTTATTTTTCTGTTGGAATAACCTGTCTGTGCGGTCTATCGCATGCTTGGTGAATTCTTTTGTTATTCCATTTTTTATTATACTCAGTTGGTTAAAGTTTTAGCTTTTATACTCCATGAAATTAGTGGAATATCTTTGATATTTGCGCTTCATCCAGTATCTTTTCATGAAAATATTCTTCTGAGCATTCTTGAATTTTACTCTACAAAGCAGTATCATATTGACAATTTGGACGTTGTTGGTTCCTAGATAAATTAATTCTTGAACTTGTTTTATTGAATTATTATATCATTGTCATCATCCTCATGTTTATATTCTGTTGAAAGTCATCTGTGGCCTGTAGTGCACAGATGGACTTGGTATGATTATGACCAGGGATTATTCGGTATAATCATGACCGTAATGTTACAAATGATGTGGTAAAAGTCCTCATTGGCCCGTAGTGCATTGATGGACAGTGGTTGGCATGATCATGACCATTAATGAATACATAAATATTCTTGGCCGTAGTGCATGGATAATGTGGTCGTGATACTAAAGTATATCCTTGGTCGTAGTGCAGGGGTGATTCGATGATGTGGATTATTTATTAAGCTGAGTCCCAAAAGTCATGAAAAACCTTTTAAATCATAGAAGATAGTAGATTTTATTCTCTACTTGACTCTTCTAATGGGTTGCTTTTTCCGCTGCAGTTATACTTGATGTTTGTTATATTGTATCAGTTTAACACTGTTTAAGGCTAATGATAATTTATTCTGCATTATCTTAGTCATAATATTTCTTACTGGGCTAGTTGAGCTCACCCTTTCTTTCACTGTTCTCTTCAGGAAATGAGAATATAGTTGGGATGAGTCGGGGAACGGAGTGATGGACCAGATGATAGCATTAGTAGTCCTCACTATTCTATGTAATAGTGTGATAATAAATGTAATGAGGACCCCATTGAGTTTGTATATTGTCTATCTGACAATATTTGTTTTAAAACTCACAACATATGTTTAGTCGTATTTTACACGACTGTTGTATAATTAAGTTGTATTTGAATTTTGTACCATATATTTGGCGACTCAGAATAGGTGATGTATACTTATTTTGGGGGCGTCACAGTTGGTATCAGAGCTTAGGGATATGATCCCTGGCTAAGATGTGAGATTAGAACTAGGAGGGGAGAGACGGGAAATTCCTTCGCCAGTATGACATACCTAAGTTTATTTGGTATTTAATTGGTCGGTCAGAGTATAGAGATGCTATGTGATATGTTATTTAACCCTTGTTTTGTGGCAGTATTTGAAAATGACATCCGAGAATGTTGAGAATAGCAATGGAGCACAGGCGAATGTTTATTCACCACATATCAATAATCAGGATAATGTGCACCAGGAAGGCGACAATCCTCATGCAAATGATAATACTGACCAAATGATAAATGATGGAATGTTCAGAGGCTTTATGTAATTCATGCAACAACAGGCGAGAGCGGCTCCTGTCCAAAATGCAGGTAGAAATAATGGCAACTCTCGGACGGTCACCGCCAAGTAGTTTAAAGAACTGGGACCACCGGAGTTTTTTGGAGAGCCAAAACCACTTAAGGCGGAGACGTGGATTAAACAGATCAACAAGATATTTGATGTCTTGGGATGCTCCAAGGAGCAAAAGGTTCCCTTTGCCACCTTCATGTTGTGGGCAGAGGAAGATTACTAGTGGGAATCTGTAAAGCGTACTTAACCTGCCGCACTTAAGATGTCTTGGGAGAAGTTTCAGGAACTATTCAATGACAAGTACTTTCCCGAAAGTATTCGTCACATGAAGGAGGTAGAATTCATCAAGTTGGAGCAGAATAATATGACCGTGTCGCAGTACGAAGCTAAGTTTGCCGAGCTGTCCCAGTTTGCGTCCCACTTGGTGGATAATGAAGAGAGAATGACACGAATGTTTTTAAGAGGTTTGAAGCTGGAGATATGTCAACATCATATTTCTCATAAACTGTGTTTGTATTCAGATGTTGTAAATAGGGCTTAGTTAGTGGAGCGCGATAACGAGTCAACGCAACCAAAAGAGAGCAACCGGCAAAATGATTATACCGGTGAAAGCAGTCATCGAAGCGGTGACAACAAGCGTGGAGGGAATCTGTGACGCCCCCAAATCCGAGTTCTCAACCCCGGGTTTGGTGCTCACTATCCATCATCAACATAAGCATTCTATATACTATTGCGGAATAATAAACATACGTTGTTCATTATAATAAAGTCTTATACAATACCCCAAGGTCTATTACCTTAACATAAACATACCTTACTTAAGTTACATAAAGTAACACAAAAGGTTTACATAAACATCAAACATAGTATTTCATGATACTTAAACATTTATAATAACTATTCTTGGACCTTTCCCTTGCCCTTGTCCTTCTTACTTGAACTCTCTGGCTTGGCTGAAATAAATGTCATGATATAGCAAGGGCAAGCAACTAATTTGCTTAGCAAGTTTAAGTACAAAGAAGATATATCATGATTAGTAAGAAATTTATCGTTCAATGTTCAACAATAGAAATTAATTGCGAAAGAACAAGAATTAAGTCTTGATAACTGAATATTCGAATAACAGATACTGAGTGGTCATAATGACCATGAACATATGCTAAGGTTGTCAGTATTTAAACTGGTCCTTTTAGTAAGTTTTGGTAATCAAGGGGATCAGCCTTTCATACCCGGTGTATTATGCATAAACACTTAATTTACGAGCAATAATTATTTTTCAATAATGCTTTAATCAAATTGTTCTTTTTCTCAGTTGTGAGTCCTTACCAAATCAATTGGTGAACAAAAGCTTTTAACAACATATTTAATTTAACAAATTTAAACATATTTGATCTAGCCGATACAATGAGCATAGATCCATATCTTAAACAGTACATGAATAAAAGAACTTTAACTAATTCACAGTTCAATAATAATAGAACAGGAATTTAATTGCACTGAGTGCGAGCATCAATAATCAATATGGATGTGAATAATAAACAATAATTATTCACTAACATGCTTTGAAAAGAATAACTCAAGTTTGAGTTAAAGAACTTGCCTTGACTGCGATCTACTGCTACACAATTTAATTTAATCTCTTTATTGTAAAGACCTATCATTGTTAAGATTGATCTTACAATCAGCATATCATACTTTATATTATAATACAATTACTCTATCAGCAATTTACTTATCCACATAATCAATTATCTGAAAACATTCTTATTATTATCATTCTTTGATAATATTGTAAGACCCCGAATTTTATGAAATAAAAGTATTCAATTTTTCTTATAATTATAATTCAGTAAATGGTTAAATTGACAAAATGTTAAAGTTATGGGTGAAATGTGAAATTTTTTCAAAATAAACAAGTGGTTATAAAATATTCATTGTTGTCGGGGAATATTCGTTTGGTCGTGGAATATTCTTTCTGTCGGGGAATATTCGTACGACGGCGCAACTATTTGTGGGCCCCATAACGAATAACTGTCGGGTGAAGGAAAACGACAAATTTGAGTTTTTACAAATAACGGCGTAGTTGTTACCGTTAACACTGTTGGAATACCCGGTGGTTAAAATACAGTAATACGCGTTATTGCACAGTAGCACACGGTATTGCACAGTATTTTTGAAATTATTGATTCTTACGTAAGAAGGCACTACTCAATAATTGTTACAGTAGTTACTGTTCAATATTTTATTTTATTGATTCAATAATTGTTGCGTTGATATTTTATATTATTGTTGTTTCAATAATTGTTGCTGCACAGTATTTTCCTTTATCAGATCAATAATTCATATTATTTGAATAATATTATTAGATAACATTATTGTCAATGTCTAGAAAGTTCTGTCTAAGGAGAGGTTTGGTCATCTAATTGCGCGCCAGTAAGGAGAAATTCTTATTGGAAAGCCCCCTCTTTCCTGGGAACGGCCTGGTTGTCATAAATGTGATTCTGTAATATTATTTGTGAATAATTAATTATTGATTTATATGATAAGAAAATATTTATTTTATGTGGATATAAATGAGGGATATATTTTTGTGGTTAAAAATGAAGGAGTTAATGTTGAGGTTTTTATCAGTATTTTTGTCGGAATGGAGGTATTAAAAATCAGGATTTTTGAGATATTTTGCGGGGGTTATAATTTTTAATCCGACCGTTGGATCGTAGTAATATTTGGATATGTTATACATATATAAGTTGAGTATATGTCCACAAATTTTGAACCGTTAAAAATGAATGTATGATTTGTTATGAATTTTACGAGATGACTGGTTCAGAAATTGTTGAATTTTCGGAGTTTATCATTTTGGTGGAAAATTCTAGAATTGGTGGGCCCCACTTGTGGTTGGTGAAGAAATGTGCTGAATTATATTTCAAATGTGGTGGGTGGGAATAGTAGCAGGTAAAGCCATCAGGTTGCAGGTCAAACCTACCAAAATTTTCCTATAAATAGAGGGCTAAGTTAGAATTGAAAATCACACCAGAAACATAAGCTTTCTCTCTTTCTCTCTCTATATTATGAAGCATATTTTGTGAGTTTTTAGATACTTGGTGAGTTGCTATTCATTAGTGCAAGTTTCCTTCAGCATCATATCCGATATCCAGTCAGAAGTACTGCTCTTTTGAGGTAAGGGATAGTAAGGGATTTTAAGGGTTGTTATGATTTTCAGTTTCGTAATTTTTCTGAACTTCAAAAATTCTGGAAAAATTTGAAATGATATTTTGATGAGTTTTATTGATTGTGTCCAAAAATGGTGATTTTTGGATGTATAGATTGAGAGTTATGAATTTTATGAGAAAAGACTATTTTAAAAGTAACCGCTTATAATTCCTTGTGGTTAACTCCAAAATTGATAAAATTTTATTGAGAGTACATTTATATAATATCAGTGTACTCTTTGAATTTCGAAATTTTTGGATAAAAGGACAATTTATGATAAATGTCTAAATTTTCGGCAGTTTTGGCCATATGAAAAATAGTAAATGAATTTTAAAAATTCTAAGAAAAATATATGTTCAATATGGGACTATATTCTGCTAAATCCCAGAAAAGAAATATTTTTAGAATTGATTTGGTATTTTTCATGAAAATAGACTAGTTATGAATAAATGAACTAAATATGTTATGTGAAGGAAGAAAATTGAAAAATATGATTTTATGGCTTGAGAATCATATAAGTGGTATATGCAGATTTTGATGAGGGTTTTGGTTATTGGTGATAAAATCTTATGAGTTTGGTATTTTAGAATGATTAAATGCATTATTTAGTAAAGTGTAAACAATTTAAATAAATTGTTTATAAGCTTAAGAAATATTATTCTTTCAATATCATTATACCAAAATACTGGTATGAATTTTATTGTGGAATTTCTACCTTTTTGAGTCGGGGTTACTATTCACGATTTACTATTCATGAGTTACGAATATTACTCTTGAAATTAAATCCATGTTTTGACCATATTATTTTTATAATCATATATAACATTTTTATAACCTTGATGTTGAAATTCTCTTTCGCTTGAGTGTAAAGATGGGTAAATTATTGGTATGATCATGACTAGGGTTCTCTTTGGCCTGTAGTGCAAAGTTGAATTGTGACTGGTATGATCATGACCATTGAATTTATAATTGAATATCTTAAGCTTAAGTGCAAAGGTGAATTGATCAACATGGTTATAATTATTGTTTATATAAATTCTGAAATGATTATATATTTCTTTGAGATGTGAATATATTTGGCCTGTAGTGCAAATATGAATTGTTTATGAATATCTTTGGCATGTAGTGCAAAGATGGCCTGTTGATGAATATCTTTGGCCTGTAGTGCAAAGATGAACTGTTGTTGAATATCTTTGGCCCGTAGTGCAAAGATGGTTTGTTGATGAATATCTTTGGCCCGTAGTGCAAAGATGGATTTGTTAGTATGATTATAAACAGGAACTGTGATTTGGTATAACCATGATCTTTGATGTTTCAGGTAAAGACAGGTGATAAAAATATTCTTCGTCCTGGGTGCGAAGAAAAATTTATAGTCACAGTTATGATTATGAGTTATTCATATGATTGTGGAAAGGAACTGTTGAGTGATGTTACATGGATAAAATATTGTTGGTGGATTTTTAACATGGAGAAGATAATAGACTTTATAGTCTATTTGACTCTTCTAATGGATTGCTCGTTCCGCTGCAACTATGGTTGAAATTTTTATCATTTACCATATGTTCTAAATATCTGATTTATTGTTGATGAAGGCTATTGATAATTGAATTATCTTTAGTCATGATATTCTTTACTGAGCTAGTTGTGCTCACCCTTTTGCTTCACAATTCCTTTCAGGTAATAAGAGTGTAGCTGGGTCGAGCGGGGGTATCAAGGGAATAGAACGGTGGTTATCATTTAGTAGTTATATTTGGTGAAGAAAATAGGGTGAGGCGAACCCAACGTTGGAAGGGTGTTTTGCCACTATAATACAAGATGTTTAACGACATACAACCTTGTGTCATCATAAGACATGATTGTGCACATCCGCTTGCCGAGTATATCTACATGCACTACCTATATAATCTTGGTGTTTGTTTGAAGTAAAATTCTCAGTTAGATACAGTGGAGATAATGATAAGTCAAGAGAAGACTCACCATTGGGAAGAATATGCTAGTAATCTTCTCGTTTTTCTTTGGGGTCTATTGGGTCAACCAAGGATAATTCTGTGGCCATATGATATCTATCATAACCTAGATGCGTGGCCTCCCATGTACGAAAGTTTCCTTGAGCACTTCCCAAATATTCTAATTTTAAAACAGTTTTTGACTATACCTTTATGTAAGGTGTCATTGTGAGGTGACGTCCACGGTTGGAACATGAGTCACATTTGGTATATATTTGTATCCAAACTCACAGCATATGTGTTGTTGTATTTTGCACGACAATTGTTGTAATAAAGTTGTAGTTGTTTTCTGTACCATGTATTTGACGACTCAGAATGGGTTGGGTGGAATGGACCTGTTTTGGGGTTGTCACAGGTGGTATCAGAGCTTAGGGATATGATCTCTGGCAGAGATTGGGGAATACAACTAGGTGGGGAGAGACGAGTAAATCCTTCGCTAGTGTGTCCTACCTAAGCTTATTTGTTGGTCAGTCATAATATCGGGATATTATGTGATATGTTAATTTGTTAAATTAACACTTGTTTTGAAGCTGTATTCTAGAATGTTATTTGAAATACAGGAGATGAGCAATGGAGAAATTATGATGACAGAGAAGATGGAATTTGAAATGAAAGGAAGGTATTCTCAACTCTTTGAAATACCAGGTACGTAAATTTCGGGGACGAAATTTCATAAGGAGGGGAGATTGTAAGACCCCGAATTTTATGAAATAAAAGTATTCAATTTTTCTTATAATTATAATTCAGTAAATGGTTAAATTGACAAAAAGTTAAAGTTATGGGTGAAATGTGAAATTTTTTCAAAATAAACAAGTGGTTATAAAATATTCATTGTTGTCGGGGAATATTCGTTTGGTCGTGGAATATTCTTTCTGTCGGGGAATATTCGTACGACGGCGCAGCTATTTGTGGGCCCCATAACGAATAACTGTCGGGTGAAGGAAAACGACAAATTTGAGTTTTTACAAATAACGGCGTAGTTGTTACCGTTAACACTGTTGGAATACCCGGTGGTTAAAATACAGTAATACGCGTTATTGCACAGTAGCACACGGTATTGCACAGTATTTTTGAAATTATTGATTCTTACGTAAGAAGGCACTACTCAATAATTGTTATAGTAGTTACTGTTCAATATTTTATTTTATTGATTTAATAATTGTTGCGTTGATATTTTATATTATTGTTGTTTCAATAATTGTTGCTGCACAGTATTTTCCTTTATCAGATCAATAATTCATATTATTTGAATAATATTATTAGATAACATTATTGTCAATGTCTAGAAAGTTCTGTCTAAGGAGAGGTTTGGTCATCTAATTGCGCGCCAGTAAGGAGAAATTCTTATTGGAAAGCCCCCTCTTTCCTGGGAACGGCCTGGTTGTCATAAATGTGATTCTGTAATATTATTTGTGAATAATTAATTATTGATTTATATGATAAGAAAATATTTATTTTATGTGGATATAAATGAGGGATATATTTTTGTGGTTAAAAATGAAGGAGTTAATGTTGAGGTTTTTATCAGTATTTTTGTCGGAATGGAGGTATTAAAAATCAGGATTTTTGAGATATTTTGCGGGGGTTATAATTTTTAATCCGACCGTTGGATCGTAGTAATATTTGGATATGTTATACATATATAAGTTGAGTATATGTCCACAAATTTTGAACCGTTAAAAATGAATGTATGATTTGTTATGAATTTTACGAGATGACTGGTTCAGAAATTGTTGAATTTTCGGAGTTTATCATTTTGGTGGAAAATTCTAGAATTGGTGGGCCCCACTTGTGGTTGGTGAAGAAATGTGCTGAATTATATTTCAAATGTGGTGGGTGGGAATAGTAGCAGGTAAAGCCATCAGGTTGCAGGTCAAACCTACCAAAATTTTCCTATAAATAGAGGGCTAAGTTAGAATTGAAAATCACACCAGAAACATAAGCTTTCTCTCTTTCTCTCTCTATATTATGAAGCATATTTTGTGAGTTTTTAGATACTTGGTGAGTTGCTATTCATTAGTGCAAGTTTCCTTCAGCATCATATCCGATATCCAGTCAGAAGTACTGCTCTTTTGAGGTAAGGGATAGTAAGGGATTTTAAGGGTTGTTATGATTTTCAGTTTCGTAATTTTTCTGAACTTCAAAAATTCTGGAAAAATTTGAAATGATATTTTGATGAGTTTTATTGATTGTGTCCAAAAATGGTGATTTTTGGATGTATAGATTGAGAGTTATGAATTTTATGAGAAAAGACTATTTTAAAAGTAACCGCTTATAATTCCTTGTGGTTAACTCCAAAATTGATAAAAGTTTTATTGAGAGTACATTTATATAATATCAGTGTACTCTTTGAATTTCGAAATTTTGGATAAAAGGACAATTTATGATAAATGTCTAAATTTTCGGCAGTTTTGGCCATATGAAAAATAGTAAATGAATTTTAAAAATTCTAAGAAAAATATATGTTCAATATGGGACTATATTCTGCTAAATCCCAGAAAAGAAATATTTTTAGAATTGATTTGGTATTTTTCATGAAAATAGACTATTTATGAATAAATGAACTAAATATGTTATGTGAAGGAAGAAAATTGAAAAATATGATTTTATGGCTTGAGAATCATATAAGTGGTATATGCAGATTTTGATGAGGGTTTTGGTTATTGGTGATAAAATCTTATGAGTTTGGTATTTTAGAATGATTAAATGCATTATTTAGTAAAGTGTAAACAATTTAAATAAATTGTTTATAAGCTTAAGAAATATTATTCTTTCAATATCATTATACCAAAATACTGGTATGGATTTTATTGTGGAATTTCTACCTTTTTGAGTCGGGGTTACTATTCACGATTTACTATTCATGAGTTACGAATATTACTCTTGAAATTAAATCCATGTTTTGACCATATTATTTTTATAATCATATATAACATTTTTATAACCTTGATGTTGAAATTCTCTTTCGCTTGAGTGTAAAGATGGGTAAATTATTGGTATGATCATGACTAGGGTTTTCTTTGGCCTGTAGTGCAAAGTTGAATTGTGACTGGTATGATCATGACCATTGAATTTATAATTGAATATCTTAAGCTTAAGTGCAAAGGTGAATTGATCAACATGGTTATAATTATTGTTTATATAAATTCTGAAATGATTATATATTTCTTTGAGATGTGAATATATTTGGCCTGTAGCGCAAATATGAATTGTTTATGAATATCTTTGGCATGTAGTGCAAAGATGGCCTGTTGATGAATATCTTTGGCCTGTAGTGCAAAGATGAACTGTTGTTGAATATCTTTGGCCCGTAGTGCAAAGATGGTTTGTTGATGAATATCTTTGGCCCGTAGTGCAAAGATGGATTTGTTAGTATGATTATAAACAGGAACTGTGATTTGGTATAACCATGATCTTTGATGTTTCAGGTAAAGACAGGTGATAAAAATATTCTTCGTCCTGGGTGCGAAGAAAAATTTATAGTCACAGTTATGATTATGAGTTATTCATATGATTGTGGAAAGGAACTGTTGAGTGATGTTACATGGATAAAATATTGCTGGTGGATTTTTAACATGGAGAAGATAATAGACTTTATAGTCTATTTGACTCTTCTAATTGATTGCTCGTTCCGCTGCAACTATGGTTGAAATTTTTATCATTTACCATATGTTCTAAATATCTGATTTATTGTTGATGAAGGCTATTGATAATTGAATTATCTTTAGTCATGATATTCTTTACTGAGCTAGTTGTGCTCACCCTTTTGCTTCACAATTCCTTTCAGGTAATAAGAGTGTAGCTGGGTCGAGCGGGGGTATCAAGGGAATAGAACGGTGGTTATCATTTAGTAGTTATATTTGGTGAAGAAAATAGGGTGAGGCGAACCCAACGTTGGAAGGGTGTTTTGCCACTATAATACAAGATGTTTAACGACATACAACCTTGTGTCATCATAAGACATGATTGTGCACATCCGCTTGCCGAGTATATCTACAAGCACTACCTATATAATCTTGGTGTTTGTTTGAAGTAAAATTCTCAGTTAGATACAGTGGAGATAATGATAAGTCAAGAGAAGACTCACCATTGGGAAGAATATGCTAGTAATCTTCTCGTTTTTCTTTGGGGTCTATTGGGTCAACCAAGGATAATTCTGTGGCCATATGATATCTATCATAACCTAGATGCGTGGCCTCCCATGTACGAAAGTTTCCTTGAGCACTTCCCAAATATTCTAATTTTTAAAACAGTTTTTGACTATACCTTTATGTAAGGTGTCATTGTGAGGTGACGTCCACGGTTGGAACATGAGTCACATTTGGTATATATTTGTATCCAAACTCACAGCATATGTGTTGTTGTATTTTGCACGACAATTGTTGTAATAAAGTTGTAGTTGTTTTCTGTACCATGTATTTGACGACTCAGAATGGGTTGGGTGGAATGGACCTGTTTTGGGGTTGTCACAAATATATTATTTACTTTGTCATATTTCTTATGATTTAACACTTAATCTTTCCTTTTATTAGTCTCTTCTTTATAATCTAGTAAGATGAATACTAACATCATAGTCTAGATTATACAAACATGCAATCCAGCCACCTGGATTGACTAATTCAGCAAACTGAATTCAACAAACTTTCAATCCAGCAAGACTGGATTCTAAATCCTTCAATCCATCAAACTGGATTTTAAATCTTTCAATCCAGCAAACTGGATTCAACATTTTTTTCCAATCCAGCAAGCTGATTTCCATATCTCTTTTACGAAAATACCAAATCAACTTATTATTTTTCTATCCTTTGGCCATACTTATATACATGTATTTCATACACAAAAAGTATTTTTCCGTAATTTTTCAATTTCTTTTACTATTTTTCAAAAATTATTTTTAGTGCGTGGCTTAAGAAATTAGCCCCATCATGCTCAACTCTAGAAATTCCCATCTCTTGACATAATCTCATACATGTTAACGTGACCCTCCAGTTTAAATTTCGTGGCCATCGGAGTTATAGAACTCCGATTATAGCGATTTTCGTCCGAAAAACCTAAATATTGAAATGATCATAACTTGGTCATTTTAAGTCGGAATGAGCTCATTTTTGGACAGGAGCTACTTTATGACATATATTGTAATGTTCCAAAAGGCCGGAATTTATTTCATATTTTAAGTGGCCGAAATTGCCCTTTCAAAATTTTGGGCAGACCCCATTTTGAAATTTTTAGATTTTACCTACTTTGCTAAATTCAGTCCATACGGAAATCTACAACTCCTTTTTAGGTGATTCCACTTGGGTTTGAAAGATAACTCATCATATTACTCTCCCAAATTTTTCCAGAATTTTTAAATGCCAGAAAAATGACGAAAATACCCCTTGCTTTGACTGACCAAAAATAGTTTATTTTTCTTTCAAAAGACCAAACTGTTTTTGCTAAAACAGTTGCTACCACTTGTGTATTCAACATTTTTGAATGCTACCACTTGGTTTTAGTAGTTAACTTACATATCTAGCACCCCTCTTTGACGGATCACAAAAAGAAGGTGTAGATCAAAAACGGTAGTCGATCAAAGGATGTGAAAAAACTAGAGTTTTCTTACAAAACAAAACTAGTTTCTTTTCTATCCTTTTGATTCACTTTCTAACACTCAAATATGTTAGATCCATACATGAAACCATATAAAACATGTAGATAGAGGGTTTTAGACCTCTAGATCATAAACCTTAGATAACCAAAATCAACCAAAATAAAAAGAATAAGCTAGATTAGTTTCACCTTGATTTTTGGGCACACTTTCTTTTTCTTCCAAAGTAAGAGATAAACTTTGGGTGCATAAATGGTGAATTTCCTTCCTCTTTCTCTCCTCTTCCCCACCGAACTTCTCTCTTTCTCTCTTTCTCTCTCTCTCTCTCTCTTTCTCTTATGCTTTGCTTTGTTAACTAAAGAATGAGATAAAATAAAAGATGAAAGAGAAGAAAGTTTAATGGGTTGGACAAAAATATATAGATACATTAGTATATCTATATCTAATCCACTAACATATCTCCTCTCTCTCTCTCTCTTAATTATTACAAGATTACTTACTAATATGTTGGCCCCATAAACAAAATGACACCTAGCCCATTAAGTAAATATCTTTTGGAATTTGGGAGCTTGTAATGATGACATTCATTCCCCCTTTTTCTCCTTATCTTTGGCCGGCCAAGTGGCCTTCTTATCTCCAAATCTTGCTTTTGCTTTTGTGGAAAAATCTAGCATACAAAATGTCTAAAGTACCCTCATCAATTGGGCTACAAGTTGGGCCATAAAAAATTTGTTTTGGGCTTTCCATAAATAACCTATTGGACTTTTAATTAACTAGTTTGACTTACTAAATACTATGAACTTGGGCCTCCACTCTTAAATAATTGTGCTACTAGCATACTTGCCCATTAAATTTAATAGTGGTCTAGCTTAATAATCAAATTATCTACATGTCCAAGGCTTAAATAATTATTGGGCTTATTTAAACCACTAGCCATCCTTAGTAATATTAACCCTATTATCTCATGAACTATTACTCATTATTATTGATATTTACACATTCACATCAATCAATAATGTTAATTAACTTACATAACCAAATTAGACTTGTCTTATTCAAGTTTATTGAGTACTTACTTAGGGTTTAACCTCTTAAATCTATTTCCTAGATTATTAAAATACTTAAATTAGTTCATTAACTTATATAACTTATTAGCGAGACTTTCTTTAAACATTATATCATACTAACCACATAATCATGTCATCATCCATAAAATATTATTGATTAGGTAATACTCATCTATAATATATCACAGAAATTCTTGGTTATTACATTCTCCCCTCCTTATAAGAATTCCTTCCTCGAAATTTCATTACGGTTACTCAAAAAGATTGGGAAACTCTTTCCTCATCTTTTCCTCGAGTTCCCACGTAGCTTCTTCAGCATTGTGGTTCCTCCAGAGCACTTTAACAGAATGTATAACCTTATTTCTCAATTTCTACTCTTTCCTATCCAAAATTTCTATAGGAACCTCCTCGTACGATAAGTCTTTCTCGACTTGAATCGGCTCGTATGATATCACATGCTTGTAATCCGGCTTGTACGGACGCAACACTAACACATGAAACACATTATGAATATGTTCCAGTTCAGGAGGTAGAGCTACCTCATACGCGACTTCCCCTATCGTCTTCAGTATTTCAAACGGTCCAATAAACCTTGGACTCAGTTTACCTTTCTTCTCAAATCTTATCTTCCCCTTCCAAGGAGATACCTTCAGAAATACATTGCTTCCCACTTCAAAATCTCTTTTCTTGCGATGAATATCTGCGTACTTCTTTTGTCGATCTTGAGCTGCTACTAGTCGAGCTCTTATCACTTTGATAATCTCCACCGTCTGCTGAACCAATTCTGGCCCCAACAATCTTCTTTCACCTACCTCGTCCTAACATAAGGGCGTTCTGCACTTTCTCCCATACAGGGCTTCATACGGTGGCATACCAATGCTTGCATGATAACTATTGTTATACGCAAACTCCACCAACGGAAGATGATCTTCCCAGCTTCCCTTGAAATCCATCACACAGGCTCTGAGCATATCCTCTAAGGTTTGAATCGTTCTCTCACTTTGCCCATCTGTCTGTGGATGATACGCAGTACTCAACCTTAATTGTGTCCCCATTCTTTCTTGAAGACTTCTCCAAAAGTTTGAAGTGAAGCACGGATCTCTATCAGACACGATTGATACTGGCACTCCATGTCTCGAAATAATTTCCTTGATATACAATTTTGCTAGCTGATCCAAATTATACCTAATCTTGATCGGCAAAAAGTGTGCTGACTTTGTAAGACGGTCGACAATTACCCATATAGCATCGTAACCCTTTTGTGTTGCTGGAAGTCCTACCACAAAATCCATCCTGACGTGCTCCCATTTCCATTCCGGAATTTCCAACGGCTGTAATAATCCACTTGGTCGTTGATGCTCTGCCTTGACTCTTTGACAAGTTAAACAGCGGTTGACGCATTCAGCAACCTCTCTCTTCATATTTGGCCACCAATAATGTTGACGCAAATCTTGATACATCTTCGTACTTCCTGGGTGTATTGAGTATCTCGTATTGTGCGCTTCTTGAAGAATCTCGCCTCGTAACTCTGGTACTACAGGCACCCAAATTCTTCCTTCAAATCTCATCAATCCAGTACCATCGATCTTATACTTCAACTCTTCGCCTTCAGCCAACCGCTTCTTTATGTTATTACATTCTTCATCATTCCCTTGTGATTCTTTCACCTTGTCTAATAAAGTTGGACTTGCTTCCATTTCTATTATGTTATCTGAATTCTTCGGATTTTTCACCTCCAACTCCATTTTCTCCATTTCTCTTACTAACTTTTCCTGGTCTGTTAATACAAATAATTTATCTTCGCTCTTTCTGCTTAAAGCATCTGCCACCACATTAGCCTTTCCTGGATGATATAGAATATCACAATCATAGTCCTTGATCAATTCTAACCATCTCCTCTGCCTCATGTTTAATTCCTTTTGTGTAAAGATGTACTTCAGACTCTTATGATCTGTGTATATCTCACACTTTTCTCCGTAGAGATAATGTCTCCGAATCTTAAGGGCAAACACTACCGCAGCCAACTCAAGGTCATGGGTAGGGTATCCCTTCTCATAGTCTTTTAACTGTCGTGACGCGTACGCAATGACTTTACCATTTTGCATTAATACGCAACCTAGTCCTTTGTGTGACGCATCACTATACACTGTAAAACCTCCCGTACTATCTGGTAAAGATAACACAGGTGCTTCACTTAGTCGCTTCTTTAATTCCTGAAAACTTTGTTCACATTTTTCCGTCCATACATACTTAACAGTCTTCCTTGTCAGATTAATTAATGGCGTTGCTATTTTCGAGAAATCCTGAATAAACCTTCGGTAATATCCTGCCAATCCCAAGAAACTTCTAATCTCTGTCTGTGTTTTCGGTTGTCTCCAATTTTTCACCGCTTCTACTTTTGTTGGATCAACAGAAATTCCCTCTTTATCGATGACATGCCCCAGAAATTGAACTTTCTTCAACCAGAACTCACACTTTGAAAATTTAGCATATAACTTCTCTTTCCTTAAGGTTTCCAACACAATTCGTAGATGTTCAGCATGCTCCTCTTCAGTCTTTGAATAAACCAAAATGTCATCAATGAACACCACCACAAATTTATCCAAATACGGTTTAAATACTCTGTTCATCAAGTCCATAAAAGAAGCTAGTGCATTTGTCAGTCCAAACGACATCACTAGGAACTCATAATGACCGTAACGAGTTCTAAATGCTGTCTTTGGTACATCTTCTGTTCTCACCTTCAACTGATGATAACCAGTTCTTAGGTCAATCTTCGAAAAACATCTCGCTCCCTTAAGTTGATCAAACAGATCGTCTATTCTTGGTAACGGATATTTGTTCTTGATTGTCACCTTATTCAATTCTCTATAATCCATACACAACCTCATCGAACCATCCTTCTTCTTTACAAACAACACCGGTGCTCCCCACGGAGATACACTAGGTTGGATGTACTTCTTATCCAACAACTCTTGTAGCTGGATCATCAACTCTTTCATTTCTACCGGAGCCATTCGATACGGCGCTTTTGATATCGGCGCTGTCCCCGGTACTAAATCAATCACAAACTCTATTTCTCTGTCTGGAGGTAGTCCCGGAAGTTCTTCTGGAAAGACATCCCCAAACTCATTAACTATAGGTATCTGCCCCATGTCCGAATTCACAACCCGTGTATCCACTACATGAGCCAAATAACCTTCACAGCCATTTCGTAACATTCTTCTGGCCTACATCATCGTCAGACAACTTGTTTGCCTTGGCGACTTGCTACCATAAAATACAACCTTAGACTTACTCGGTGTCTTAAGGCGTATACTCTTCTTTTGACAGTCTATAACTGCCTCATGGTTAAACAACCAATCCATCCCTAAGATAACATCAAATTCTCCTAAGCGTATCAGGATTAAATTCACGCTTAACTTATGTCCCCTTATATCCACACCACAGTTGTTATGGATAAACTCTACAGGGATCACTTCTTTATTTGCAACTTCTATATTCATTGGGTTCTTTAACTTTTCAAATGGTAAGTTTAATCTTCTAGCAAATTCATCAGACACAAATGAACAGGTAGCTCCCGAATCAAATAATACGTAAGCATTTATATTATTGATCGGAATAATACCTGACACCACTTCCTTTGATGCAACTGCATCTTGCACCGTCATGTTGAACGTTCGGGCTGTCGGCTTGCTCTGTTGTGTTGGACCTCCAATAGTTAACTTTGTTGAACTGCTCTTGTTTCCACTTCCTCCATCTGTATTCTTCTTCAATGGACAATCCTTGAATCGGTGCCCCGTTCCTCCACAAGAAAAACAACCACCTTTCTTCGGCTTAGGACAATTTGGTGAAATATGTCCTTCTTGGCCACAATTATAACAGACGTTTTTTCCTTTCATACACTCTCCAGAGTGATTCTTTCCACACTTCGAACACGCTGCCTTCTTCTGCTGAGTATTCCCTGGTTGCGCTCCTGATTCATTTCCACTATTGTTCCACTTACGTTTCTTGTTGTTACTGCCACCACTACTCGCACCTTGATGACCACCTTCAATTTTCTTCTTATTCTTCTCTCGGTTGAATCTAGAAGCTGCCTCACTACTACCTTCTGCAATGATGGCTTTTTCTAACAGTGTTGAGAAGGTAGCAATTTGCAATACTGCAACCTTACTGTGCATCCATGGCTTCAGCCCATTTTCAAACCTACGTGCCTTCCGTAGTTCTGTATCCACCTGATGAGGTGCAAATCTGGCTAGCTCATTAAATTTTGCTGCATATTCGGCAACTGACATGTTTTCTTGCTTTAACTCCAGAAACTGCACTTCCATTCTGGCTTGCATGGCCTCCGAGAAATAACTTTCTAAGAATAACTCTTTAAACCTGGTCCATGTCACTACCTCTGTTCCGGCTATAGCTTGGTTCGTCTCCCACCAGTAATTAGCCTCACCTTTCATCAAGTAGGTAGCAAAAGCCGTCTTTTGCTCTTCGGCTACCCTTGCAATGATAAAGGCCTTTTCTATTTCTTTCACCCATGTTTGAGCCGCTATAGGGTCCGTAGTTCCGCTAAATTCTGGTGGTCCAACAGCTTTAAAATCTTTAAAATTTGCCAATCTATTATTCGCTTGCCCCCTTCCTACAGGTGTACGAGTTCGCATAGCTTGAGCTATCATATCGGCGAAGTTTTGCATTGGGTCATCTTGATTTCTTTCATTGTTCACAGAACGTTCCTCCCTCTGGTTACGATTTTGACGTCTTGGCGGCATTATCTGATTAAACAAAACCTTAATTTATTACATCGAGTTTAATTATATGATATATCTTCTAAGTGTTTAAAATATAACATGTAATTTAAACTCTAACAATCATATTATCATAATGTTGTATTATCGAATTCAACCTGCTAAATTGACTAATTCAGCTTGCTGAATTAACATATTCATCTTACTAAATTCACATATTCAGCTTACTGAATTACACATTCAGCTTGCTGAATTAACATATCCAGCTTGCTGAATAACACATTCAGCTTGCTGAATTGACATATCCAGCTTGTTGAATAACACATCCAGCTTGCTGAATTGACATATCCAGCTTGCTGAATAACACATTCAGCTTGCTGAATTGACATATCCAGCTTGCTGAATAACACATTCAGCTTGCTGAATTAACATATTCGATTTACTAATTTTCAAACAGACAACTTCTCATTTTAATTCTTAATACTTTTCTATTTGATCCAACATGTAATTATAATAATGCATTTATATTCATATGCCAAATTTTAGAGTCAGATATTCACATACTTGGCATATTTTTATAAACGTTAACTATCCCATTTTTTTTTAAACATCAAAAGAAGGGATCTACCAAAAGACATACCCTCTTATTCACATAAGATGGGGATACATCATATTTACATACTACCTCGCACCTACTGAGGTTTACATCAAACACACAACCCTAATAATCAAAAGGGGTACTACTACATCTATAAACAATAGAAAGCTATTAAACTATCACTGCGCGTCTGGAGAGGGTGCGCCTGAATGCTCCTGCTCGGGTGGAAAGAGTCCATCCATAAGTCGACGTCTAACAGCTCGACTCGACTCGCCTATCTCAAAGGATCTCCTCACTCCCACTTGGGGACCAGTATATGCTGCATCTAAAGCCCGTCCCAAGAACTCCATCCTAACTCGTCCAGCCTCTGCCTCAACCTCTAGCTGATCCACTCTTCTCGCTGCTTGGACCCAGGCATCCTCAACTCGGACCCTGTCAGCGATCTCTAAGTCAAACCTCAGGTGTAACGTCTGATGCTCAATACTCAATATCGCAAACTTATTATGCTCTTGTTCTAATATCTCTCTCAGCTCAGCATTCTTGGCAACCATATGAGTAGCCAAGGTCGCCTGCTCCTGCAACTGTATCTTCATCTCAGCAAGCTCGTTCTGAGCCTGATATGCCAGTTCCTTGTATTGAGTTTCAGTAAACTGATGAGTGGCATTCTCCTGCTCTAGCTCTGTCACTCTATTCTCCAGCGCTATGTTATTTTCAATCAAAACCTCCATCACATCCTCATCACGCTCGTCACTAATAGTATGATCCTCTACCGGATCTACCAGCTCTTGCTCGACTGTATGGCTACCTTGTCCTTCCTCAGGCATCCTATAACCAAACAAACACAACATCAGTATCACAATAAAATATATTCATTGATAAAATGAAATAATATTTTATTATGCACACTGCATACTAGATGAATCTCCACAATCCACCTCTTATCATACTCTATACGAGTTTTCTTCTAAGGTTATAACCTAAGTTTCGCATCCTAGAGTT
Source organism: Panax notoginseng (assembly GCA_016801055.1). Lineage (NCBI taxonomy): Eukaryota > Viridiplantae > Streptophyta > Magnoliopsida > Apiales > Araliaceae > Panax > Panax notoginseng. The sequence continues at coordinate 8,277,332 of CM029012.1, forward strand.
TATAACCTACAACTCTGATACCAATCTGTGACGCCCCCAAATCCGAGTTCTCAACCCCGGGTTTGGTGCTCACTATCCATCATCAACATAAGCATTCTATATACCCCAAGGTCTATTACCTTAACATAAACATACCTTACTTAAGTTACATAAAGTAACACAAAAGGTTTACATAAACATCAAACATAGTATTTCATGATACTTAAACATTTATAATAACTATTCTTGGACCTTTCCCTTGCCCTTGTCCTTCTTACTTGAACTCTCTGGCTTGGCTGAAATAAATGTCATGATATAGCAAGGGTAAGCAACTAATTTGCTTAGCAAGTTTAAGTACAAAGAAGATATATCATGATTAGTAAGAAATTTATCGTTCAATGTTCAACAATAGAAATTAATTGCGAAAGAACAAGAATTAAGTCTTGATAACTGAATATTCGAATAATAGATACTGAGTGGTCATAATGACCATGAACATATGCTAAGGTTGTCAGTATTTAAACTGGTCCTTTTAGTAAGTTTTGATAATCAAGGGGATCAGCCTTTCACACCCGGTGTATTATGCATAAACACTTAATTTACGAGCAATAATTGTTTTTCAATAATGCTTTAATCAAATTGTTCTTTTTCTCAGTTGTGAGTCCTTACCAAATCAATTGGTGAAGAAAAGCTTTTAACAACATATTTGATTTAACAAATTTAAACATATTTGATCTAGCCGATACAATGAGCATAGATCCATATCTTAAACAGTACATGAATAAAAGAACTTTAACTAATTCACAGTTCAATAATAATAGAACAGGAATTTAATTGCACTGAGTGCGAGCATCAATAATCAATATGGATGTGAATAATAAACAATAATTATTCACTAACATGCTTTGAAAAGAATAACTCAAGTTTGAGTTAGAGAACTTGCCTTGACTGCGATCTACTGCTATACAATTTAATTTAATCTCTTTATTGTAAAGACCTATCATTGTTAAGATTGATCTTACAATCAGCATATCATACTTTATATTATAATACAATTACTCTATCAGCAATTTACTTATCTACATAATCAATTATCTGAAAACATTCTTATTATTATCATTCTTTGATAATATATTATTTACTTTGTCATATTTCTTATGATTTAACACTTAATCTTTCCTTTTATTAGTCTCTTCTTTATAATCTAGTAAGATGAATACTAACATCATAGTCTAGATTATACAAACATGCAATCCAGCCACCTGGATTGACTAATTCAGCAAACTGAATTCAACAAACTTCCAATCCAGCAAGACTGGATTCTAAATCCTTCAATCCATCAAACTGGATTTTAAATCTTTCAATCCAGCAAACTGGATTCAACATTTTTTTCCAATCCAGCAAGCTGATTTCCATATCTCTTTTACGAAAATACCAAATCAACTTATTATTTTTCTATCCTTTGGCCATACTTATATACATGTATTTCATACACAAAAAGTATTTTTCCGTAATTTTTCAATTTCTTTTACTATTTTTCAAAAATTATTTTTAGTGCGTGGCTTAAGAAATTAGCCCCATCATGCTCAACTCTAGAAATTCCCATCTCTTGACATAATCTCATACATGTTAACGTGACCCTCCAGTTTAAATTTCGTGGCCATCGGAGTTATAGAACTCCGGTTATAGCGATTTTCGTCCGAAAAACCTAAATATTGAAATGATCATAACTTGGTCATTTTAAGTCGGAATGAGCTCATTTTTGGACAGGAGCTACTTTATAACATATATTTTAATGTCCCAAAAGGCCGGAATTTATTTCATATTTTAAGTGGCCGAAATTGCCCTTTCAAAATTTTGGGCAGACCCCATTTTGAAATTTTTAGATTTTACCTACTTTGCTAAATTCAGTCCATACGGAAATCTACAACTCCTTTTTAGGTGATTCCACTTGGGTTTGAAAGATAACTCATCATATTACTCTCCCAAATTTTTCCAGAATTTTTAAATACCAGAAAAATGACGAAAATACCCCTTGCTTTGACTGACCAAAAACAGTTTATTTTTCTTTCAAAAGACCAAACTGTTTTTGCTAAAACAGTTGCTACCACTTGTGTATTCAACATTTTTGAATGCTACCACTTGGTTTTAGTAGTTAACTTACATATCTAGCACCCCTCTTTGACGGATCACAAAAAGAAGGTGTAGATCAAAAACGGTAGTCGATCAAAGGATGTGAAAAAACTAGAGTTTTCTTACAAAACAAAACTAGTTTCTTTTCTATCCTTTTGATTCACTTTCTAACACTCAAATATGTTAGATCCATACATGAAACCATATAAAACATGTAGATAGAGGGTTTTAGACCTCTAGATCATAAACCTTAGATAACCAAAATCAACCAAAATAAAAAGAATAAGCTAGATTAGTTTTCACCTTGATTTTTGGGCACACTTTCTTTTTCTTCCAAAGTAAGAGATAAACTTTGGGTGCATAAATGGTGAATTTCCTTCCTCTTTCTCTCCTCTTCCCCACCGAACTTCTCTCTTTCTCTCTCTCTCTCTCTCTTTCTCTTATGCTTTGCTTTGTTAACTAAAGAATGAGATAAAATAAAAGATGAAAGAGAAGAAAGTTTAATGGGTTGGACAAAAATATATAGATACATTAGTATATCTATATCTAATCCACTAACATATCTCCTCTCTCTCTTTCTCTTAATTATTACAAGATTACTTACTAATATGTTGGCCCCATAAACAAAATGACACCTAGCCCATTAAGTAAATATCTTTTGGAATTTGGGAGCTTGTAATGATGACATTCATTCCCCCTTTTTCTCCTTATCTTTGGCCGGCCAAGTGGCCTTCTTATCTCCAAATCTTGCTTTTGCTTTTGTGGAAAAATCTAGCATACAAAATGTCTAAAGTACCCTCATCAATTGGGCTACAAGTTGGGCCATAAAAAATTTGTTTTGGGCTTTCCATAAATAACCTATTGGACTTTTAATTAACTAGTTTGACTTACTAAATACTATGAACTTGGGCCTCCACTCTTAAATAATTGTGCTACTAGCATACTTGCCCATTAAATTTAATAGTGGTCTAGCTTAATAATCAAATTATCTACATGTCCAAGGCTTAAATAATTATTGGGCTTATTTAAACCACTAGCCATCCTTAGTAATATTAACCCTATTATCTCATGAACTATTACTCATTATTATTGATATTTACACATTCACATCAATCAATAATGTTAATTAACTTACATAACCAAATTAGACTTGTCTTATTCAAGTTTATTGAGTACTTACTTAGGGTTTAACCTCTTAAATCTATTTCCTAGATTATTAAAATACTTAAATTAGTTCATTAACTTATATAACTTATTAGCGAGACTTTCTTTAAACATTATATCATACTAACCACATAATCATGTCATCATCCATAAAATATTATTGATTAGGTAATACTCATCTACAATATATCACAGAAATTCTTGGTTATTACAGAATCAGCAGGCCAGAAATGGTAACCACTTCGATGGTAATCATGGCCAAAATAATAAGAATGGATATTTCAAGAAGTGGAGATTCAACAATGATGGAAAGACGTTAGCACCAGCACCCCGTGGTTAAGGAAGGAGAACGACCACCTATGATATGCTTCAAATGCGGAGGGGAAGGACACATCAGTCCAAACTGCGCGATGCCGTCCAAAGCATGTTATAATTGTGGAAGAGAAGGTCACCTAGCCCGATTTTGTCATTCACCGAAGACAAGTTCAGCTAGGATGGAGGCACCAAAGGATGTCCCAGAAATGTCAAAATCGATAGTGCAAGGGAGAGCGTTTGTTGTGACCTCCCAGAAAGCAAGGAACCCGAACGAAGTCATCACGGGTAAGCTTATCATAAACTCTAGCGAAGTTTATACCATATTTGATATCGGTTCTACCCATTCTTTTATTTCTCCTATTTGCGCTTAACGATTAAATTTGACTCCGGAGAAATTAGACTTTGACTTATCTGTGGAAACTCCGTTGGGAGAAACCTTCATTACATCCACTGTTTATAAGTCTTGTTTGGTTCAAATCGGTACCCTTACATTACCTGTCGATCTTATTTCATTGAAAATACTTGCATTTGATGTAATTCTAGGGATTGATTGGTTAACTACTCATCATGCAAAAATTGATTATTTTCGTAAGGTTGTTAGCTTTCATATTCCTAATCAACCTATTATGCGAATTCAAATAACCAAACCATTAAAATCAATCACTGTCATCTCAAGCCATAAAGCTATTCGTTTATTGAAAAATGGATGTCAAGCTTTCTTAGCTCATGCCACGGATCTAAACAAAAATACATCAGTTTTTAATGATATTTCTATTGTTAATGAATTTCCTAACGTATTCCCTGAAGAACTTCCTGGCCTACCCCAGAGCGTGAAATTGAATTTTGTATCGACCTTGAACCCAGTACAAAACCCATTTCCAAAGCCCCATATCGAATGACTCCTATTGAACTTCAGGAGTTAAAGACCCAACTGCAGGAATTGTTAGACATTGGCTTTATTCGTCCAAGTACTTCTCCTTGGGGTGCTCCTGTTCTATTCGTGAAGAAGAAAGATGGGAGTATGCGACTTTGTATTGATTATCGTGAGTTTAATCATGTCACCATCAAAAATAGGTACCCATTGCCACGTATTGATGACCTGTTTGACCAGTTGCAAGGAGCACAATTCTTTTCAAAAATCGATCTTCGTTCTGGATATCATCAGCTGAAGGTTAGAACTGAGGATATTCTAAAGACTGCCTTCAGAACTCGGTACGGGCATTATGAATTCTTAGTCATGTCTTTTGGATTGACTAATGCTCCTGCTACCTTCATGGATATGATGAACCGAGTATTTAAGAAATATTTGGATCACTTTGTGGTCGTCTTTATTGATGACATCCTTATTTATTCCAAAAGCTGTGAAGATCATGAGCAACACTTAAGGCTGACACTCTAAAAGCTTCGTGAATATAAGCTTTATGCCAAGTTGAAGAAATGCGAGTTCTGGCTTGAGGAAGTATCATTCCTTGGGCACGTAGTATCAAGTCATGAAATATCTGTTGACCCGACAAAGATTGAAGCAATTCAAAGCTGGGAGCAACCTAAATCAGTGACCGAAGTACGTTGCTTTCTCGGTTTAACTGGTTATTATCGGAGATTCGTGGAAGGATTTTCTCGAATCGCTACTCCATTAACTCAGCTGACTCGAAAAGATACAAAGTTCGGTTGGAACGAAGAATGTGAGAAGAGTTTTCAAGGACTCAAGAGGAGACTCATTTCAGCACCTGTTCTGACAATACCATCTGGCTCGGAGGGATTTGTCATCTACAGTGATGCTTCGGGAAAAGGGTTGGGATGTGTTCTCATGTAACATGGAAAAGTCATAGCCTATGCCTCAAGACAACTCAAAGAATATGAGAGAAATTATCCTACTCATGATCTAGAGTTGGCAGCTGTTGTCTTCGCACTTAAAATTTGGAGGCATTACTTGTATGGGGAAAAAGTGGAGATCTTTATCATAAAAGTCTCAAATATTTTTTCACTCAAAAGGAACTCAACATGCGACAACGACGTTGGCTAGAACTGTTGAAAGATTATGATCATACCATCCAATACCATCTTGGAAAAGCGAACGTGGTAGCTGATGCATTGAGTAGAAGATCATATGCAAGTACGAGTGTGATATTGTCAACGCAAAGGCCCATTTTGTGTGACTTGCAAAGGATGGAGATAGAGTTAAAGACTCTAGGGACCCATGTGATGATGGCGAATATACGAGTAGAACCAACTTTAATTGATAAAGTTAAGGTTGCTCAAGCTACAGACCTAGAGCGGATGCGTATGAGGAAGAAAGTGCAAGAAGGTGCTATGCCAGAAGCAAGAATCGATGAAGAAGGAATACTTCGAGTCAACTCCAGACTTTGTATTCCTAACGACCATGATTTAAAGTATAAAATCATGATGGAGGCGCACAACACACCGTTTGCAATCCATCCTGGGAGTACCAAAATGTATCGTGATCTTCGTCATACATTTTGGTGGAGCAATATAAAGAGAGAGATAGCGCTGTTTATCTCAAGGTGTCTAACTTGTCAACGAGTCAAAGCGGAGCATCATGTACCAAAAGGTCCATTGCAACCACTTAAAATTCTAGAATGGAAGTGGGAGCACATTACCATGGATTTCGTTACTAGTCTTCCCAAGGTTTCTCAAGACATTGATGCAATTTGGGTCATTGTTGATAGATTGACCAAGTCTGCTCATTTCTTACCAATACGAGAAACTTATACACTTGAACGTCTTGCTTGTATGTACATAAACGAGAGTGTAAGACTACATGGTATGCCAGTATCCATAGTTTCTGATCGAGACACAAAATTCACTTCACGATTTTGGGTTAGTTTGCAAAAAACTATGGGCACGGATTTAAGATTTAGTTCGGCATATCATTCCTAGACGGACGGACAATCAGAGAGGACTATTCAAACTCTTGAAGATTTATTAAGACTCTGTGTCCTTGACTTCAAGGGAAGTTGGGATAAGTTCTTACCATTGGTGAAGTTTTCCTACAACAACAGTTATCAAGCAAGTATTGGCATGGCTCCATTCGAGGCGTTGTATGGAAGAAAGTGTCGTTCTCCAGTATGCTGGGATGAGGTGGGTGAAGCAACGTTGTTGGGACCGGAGTTGGTACGTATGACTACGAAAAAGATTCAAAAGATCCGGCAACGTATAAAAACCTCACAAGATCGACAAAAGAGTTATGTTGATCTTCATCGAAAGGACGTGAAATTTGATATAGGAGATCATGTGTTATTACGAGTTGCTCCGTGGAAAGGACTTTCGAGATTTGGAAAGAGAGGAAAGCTCAATCCTCGATTCATTGGCCCATTTTTAATCCTCTATCGAGTAGGAACTATGGCCTATAGACTCGCTTTACCGCCAAGTATATCTCGTGTTCATAATATTTTTCACATATCCATGTTACGTAAATATGTGGAAGACCCGAACCACATTATTGACTTAGAATCGGACGAAATAGCCAAAGATTTAACGTATGAAGAGGTTCCTGTTCAAATCTTGGATAAGAAGGAACATATTCTACGCTCCAAAGTTATACCTCAAGTCAAAGTTTTGTGGAGAAACCACGATGTTGAGAAAATGACCTGGGAGTTAGAATCTGAAATGAAGTCAAGGTATCCTTACCTCTTCGATATACCAGGTACGTACCCTAATTTCGAGGTAAAATTTCATAAGAAGGGGAGGTTGTAAGACCCCAACTTTTATAAATAAAGATAAATTTTCTATAAATATCATTTTTGAATATTATGGAGTGAAATTGATATAATGTTATAGTTGTGAGTAATATTTATAAATTTTGCAAAGTACGCAAGTTGCTATATAATATTCGATTGGTCGGGGAATATTCGTTTTAACAGAAAATATTCGTACGACGACATAATCATTGGTGGACCCCATAACGAAATTATTGTCGGATTGAGAAAACGACAAAAATACTTTATGAAAATAACGACGGAAGTTTTACCATTAATACTGTTGAACTACTAGGTAGTAAAAGTACAGTAATACGTATGGTTGCATAGTAGCACACGGTATTGATTATTGATGCTTACTTGATAAGTCACTCAGTTTTGTTTTATTGGTATTATTAATGTAATAAAACAGAAAAGCTTTTTATATAAAACAAAATACTTTTATAAAGTTATTCGTTTTATTAGGCTAATAGTAAAATCTTTTTATATAAAATAGAATACTTTTATAAAGTTATCTGTTTTATTAGATAATAATTAGAATATATTATATTTTATTATGCATAGTATTTGCATAGTGCCTGCATAGTGTTTGCATAGTAAAATCTTTTATAAAGTTATTCGTTTTATTAGATTATAAATAGAATATATTATATTTTATTTAAAAGATTTTGCTTTAAATATGGACCGTCAGATTAAAGTAAATCAATCTAGACCATTCATGAGTTAGTTACTATGCAGTCTATTTTTCTATAAATAGAAGCTCATTCCTTCATTATTTTCTTACGAATTCACTGAAACTCTAGAGAGAGAAACTATAGAGAGAAAGAAGAAAAGTATTCTGTTACTTCACTACTCCGATATCAAGTTTCTTTTACGGTAAGGGATATTATTTGTTGTACTCGTAAATGGTATTCTTTCTTTCTTATTCATGAAGAAAACTTCTGTTATTCCATTCTTTATTATTCTGTTGGAATAACCTGTATACGCGGGCTACCCTATACTTGGTGAAATTCTTCTGTTATTACATTTTTATTATTCTGTTGGAACATCCTGTCTGTGCTTTACGCCAGACCTGATTCCATTATTTATTATTCTGTCGGAATATCCTGTCTGTGCGTTTACGTCGGACCTGGTTTCATTATTTATTATTCTGTCGGAATATCCTGTCGGTGCATTTATACATGACCTGGTTCCACTATTTATTTTTTTGTTGGAATAACCTGTCTGTGCGGTCTATCGCATGCTTGGTGAATTCTTTTGTTATTCCATTCTTTATTATACTCAGTTGGTTAAAGTTTTGGCTTTTATACTCCATGAAATTAGTGGAATATCTTTGATATTTGCGCTTCATCCAGTATCTTTTCATGAAAATATTCTTCTGAGCATTCTTGAATTTTACTCTACAAAGCAGTGTCATGTTGACAATTTGGACGTTGGTTCCTGGATAAATTAAATCTTAAACTTGTTTTATTGAATTCTTATATCATTATCATCATCCTCATGTTTATATTCTGTTGAAAGTTATCTGTGACCTGTAGTGCATAGATGGACTTGGTATGATTATGACCAGGGATTATTCAGTATAATCATGACCGTAATGTTACAAATGATGTGGTAAAAGTCCTCATTGGCCCGTAGTACATTGATGGACAGTGGTTGGCATGATCATGACCATTAATGAATACATAAATATTCTTGGCCGTAGTGCATGGATAATTGTGGTCGTGATACTAAAGAATATCCTTGGCCGTAGTGCAGGGGTGATTCGATGATGTGGATTATTTATTAAGCTGAGTCCCAAAAGTCATGAAAAACCTTTTAAATCATAGAAGATAGTAGATTTTATTCTCTACTTGACTCTTCTAATGGGTTGCTTGTTCCGCTGCAGTTAAACTTGATGTTTGTTATATTGTATCAGTTTAACACTGTTTAAGACTAATGATAATTTATTCTGCATTATCTTAGTCATAATATTTCATACTGGGCTAGTTGAGCACACCCTTTCTTTCACTGTTCTCTTCAGGAAATGAGAATATAGTTGGGACGAGTCGGGGAACGGAGTGATGGACCAGATGATAGCATTAGTAGTCCTCACTATTCTATGTAATAGTGTGATAATAAATATAATGAGGACCCCATTGAGTTTGTATATTGTCTATCTGACAATATTGGTATTAAAACTCAAAGCATATGTTTAGTCATATTTTACACGACTGTTATATAATTAAGTTGTATTTGAATTTTGTACCATGTATTTAGCGACTCATAATAGGTGATGTATACCTATTTTGGGGGCGTCAAAGTAGTGCAAAGATGAATAGGTGTTGAGATGAACATGACCAACTGATGATACAAATGAATATCTTTGGCCTATAGTGCAAAGTTGAATATTTAATTCAAGATGTATATTGATTGATGTTACATGGATAAAATATTGATGATGGACTTTTAAACTCATAGATGATAATAGATTTCATTCTCTACTTAACTATTCTAATGAATTGTTATTTTCGCTGCGAATATTGATCTAAAACTAGTTGTCCATTATATTTTATCTGATTTGTTGAAGGCTAACGATAATTTGTTGTTCATTATCTTAGTTAAAATATTCTTTACTGGGCTAGTTGAGCTCACCATTTTCTTTTTTGTTCCATATTTCTTCTCAGGAGATGAGAATATAGCGGGAAGTAGTCGGGGTATGGAATGATGGTTCTAGAAAGTTGTTTTAACAGTCCTCACTATTTTTGTAAAATATTGTATCAATAATTATAATGAGGACTTATTTGAGTTTGAATACTATCTAGAAGACAATATTTGTATTTAAACTCACAGTATATGTGTTCTCGTATTTTGTACGATAATTGTAATAATGAAGTTGTAGTTATTTCTGTACCATGTATTTAGCGACTCAGAATTGGTTATGTGGACCTATTTTGGGGGTGTCACAATTGGTATCAGAGCTTAGGGATATGGTCTCTGGCGGAGATCGGAGAATAGAACTAGGAGGGGAGAGACGAGTAAATCCTTCGCTAGTGTGTCCTACCTAAGCTTATTTGTTATTTAATTGGTCGGTCAGAATATAGGGATAATATGTGGTATGTCAATTAACCCTTATTTTGTAACAATATTTGATAATGGCATTTGAAAATGTTGAGGTGAGCAATGGAGCACATGAGACCGTTGAGACACCGACAATCAACAACCAGGATATGGTGCATCAGGAAGGCAATAATCCTCATATAAATAACAACACCAGCCAAATGACGAGCGATGGTATGTTTAGGAACTTTCTAGAATTCATGCAAAACCAAACAAGAGAGACTACTGTTCAAAATGCTGGTGGAAACACTGGCAACTCACAAATAGTCACCGCTAAGCAGTTTAAGGAGCTGGAACCACCATAGTTTTTAGGAAAGTCAGAACCACTTACGGCAGAGACGTGGATAAAGCAGATCACCAAGATATTTGATATCTTGGGATGCTCAGAGGAGTAAAAGGTTCCCTTCGCCACCTTCATATTACGAGGATATGCAGATTACTGGTGGAAATCCATAAAGCGTACTCAGTCTGCCGCACTGAAGATGTCATGGGAGAAGTTCCAAGAATCGTTGAATGACAAGTACTTTCCAGAAAGTATTCGTCACATGAATGAGGTGGAGTTTATCAAACTGGAGCAGAACTATATAATTGTGTCGCAATACGAAGCCAAGTTTACAGAGTTATCTCAGTTTGCATCCCACTTGGTAGATAAAGAAGAGCAAATGACGTGAATATTTCTGAGAGGTTTGAAACCCGAAATACGTCAATACCTCATTTCTCATAAACTGTGTTTGTATTCAGATGTAGTGAATAGGGCTCAGTTATTGGAGCGGGATTATGAGTTAGCTCAACCAAAAGAGAATGACCAACAATACGATAATAATCGTACCGGTGGCAACAACCATCGGAACAATGATAACTATCATGGAGGAAATTATCATGTCAGAAATGGTAACCACTTCGGTGGTAATCATGGCCAAAATAATAGAAGAAATGATTCAAATGGAAATTTCAAGAAGAGGGGATTTAACGATGACGGGAAGACGTCGGTAGCAGCACCAGCACCAGCAACAGCAACAAATTCTAGGGGAGGAGAACGATCGCCGGTTAGATGCTACAGATGCGGAGATGAGGGACATATAAGTCCAAACTGTCCACAACCTTCTATGGTATATTTTAGTTATGGAAAAGACGGTCACATAGCTCAATTTTGTCCTATAGCAAAATCAAGTCCAGCTGGGACGATGGCACCAAAGGCGGATACGGACAAAACAAAGTCGGTAGTTTAAGGGAGAGCATTTTTCGTGACGAGGACCCGAATGAAGTTATCATGGGTTAGTTAATCATAAATTCTTGCAAAATTTATACCTTATTAGATATCTGTTCTACCCATTCTTTTAACTCTCCTACTTGTGCTCAACGTTTAAACTTGACTCCGAAAAAATTAGGCTTTGACCTATCTGTTGAGACTCCGTTAGGAGAAACTTTTATTACATCTACAGTTTATAAATCTTACTTGATTCAAGTTGACACCATCACATTACCTGCTGATCTTATCTCTTTAAAGATACTTATCTTTGATGTGATTTTAGGGATTGATTGGTTAACCACTCATCATGCCAAAATTGATTGTTTTCGTAAGGTTGTTAGTTTTTATGTTCCTAACCAACCTCTTAAGCGAATTCAAGCAACCAAACCACTAAAATCAATCATTGTCATATCAAGCAATAAAGTCATTCGTTTATTGAAAACGGATGTCAAGCTTTCTTAGCCCATGTCATGGACTTGAACAAAAATATGTCAGATTTGAATAATATTTCTATTGTTAGTGAATTTCCTGACGTATTTTCTGAAGAACTTCTCGGTCTACCCCTAGAACGTGAAGTTGAATTCTTTATTAACCTTGAACCTGATACAAAACCCATTTCTAAAACCCCATATCGAATGGCTCCTATTAAATTTCAAGAGTTAAAAACCCAACTACAAAAGTTGCTACCCGAGACTCTCGCTGGTGACTTCCTTTATAGAATGCACTGAAGCCAGAGTCTCCGTAGGGGACGCCATATTCCTGCGGTGGTAAACTGATAGGTGGCATTGTGACGTGCTAACCAAGATTGGGATACGAGTCACAGTTGAGAGCAACCTAAGTTAGTAATCGGAATACGTAGCTTTCTAGGCTTAGCCGGTTACTATCGGAGATTCGTGGAAGGATTTTTCTCTAATCGCTACTCCACTATCTCATCTGACTCGAAAAGATATAAAATTTGAATGGAGCGAGAAATGTGAGAAGAGTTTCCAAGAACTCAACATGCGACAACGACGTTGGCTCGAGCTGTAGAAAGATTACTACCATACCATTCAATATCATCCTGGAAAAGCAAATGTGATAGCTGATGCATTGAGTAGAAGATCATATGCGGGTACGAGTGTGATGTTGTTAACACAAAGACCCATTTTGTACGACTTACAAAAGATGGAGATAGAGTTGAAGACTCCAAGAACTTACGTGAAGATAACGAATATATGATTAGAATTAACTTTAATCGATAAAGTTAAAGCTGCTCAAGCTACAAACTCGGAGCTGATGCGTATGAAGAAGAAGGTAGAAGAATGTGTTATTCCAGAAGCAAGAGTCGATGAAGAAAGGAAATCTCAGCCCTCGATTTATTGGTCCATTTGAAATCCTCGATCGAGTAGAAACTGTGGCCTATAAACTCGTTTTACCGCCAAGTATGTCTCGTGTTCATAAATTTTTTCACGTATCGATGTTACGAAAATATGTGGACAACCCGAACTATATTATTAAGTTAGAACCAGACGAGATAGCCAAAGATTTAACATATGAGGAGGTACATGTCAAGATCTTAGATAGGAAGAAGTATGTCCTACGCACAAAGGTTATACCACAAGTTAAAGTTTTATGGAGGAACCATGCTATTGAGAAAATGACCTGGGAGTTAAAATCTGAAATAAAAACGAGGTATCCTCACCTTTTTGAAACACCAGGTACGTACGTCAATTTCGAGGATGAAATTTCATAAGGAGGGGAGGTTGTAAGACCCCAATTATAAATAAAATTGAATTTCCTCTAATTATTATTTTGAATAATAAGGTGTTAATTTGATATAATACTTTGATTATGGGTGAAATATGCAAATTTTACAAAATAAGCAAGTGGTTATAAAATATTCATTGTTGTCAGGGAATATTCGTTTGGTCGTGGAATATTCTTGCTGTCGGGGAATATTCGTATGACGGTGTAGCCATTTGTGGGCCCAATAACGGAAAATAGACGGATGAAGAAAACGATAAGTTTAAGTTTTTACAAATAACGGCGTAATTATTATCGTTAACACTGTTGGAATACCCGATGGTTAAAATACAGTAATATGTGTGGTTGCACAGTAGCATACGGTATTGTACAGTATTTTTGAATTATTAATTCTTACGTAAAAAGGCACTACTCAATAATTGTTACAGTAATTACTGTTCAATACTTCATTTTATTGATTCAATAATTGCTACGTTGATATTTTATATTATTGTTGATTCAATAACTGTCACTGCACAATATTTCTCATTATCAGATCAATAATTCATATTATTTGAATAATATTATTAGATAGCATTATTAGCAATGTCTAAGAAAGTTCTGTCTAGGAAAGGGGTTTGGTCACCTAATTGCGCGCCAGTAAGGAGAAATCTTTATTGAAAAGCCCCATCTTTCTTGGGAACGACCTGGTTGTCATAATTGTGATTCTGTAATATTATTTGTGAATAATTAATTAGTAATTTATATGATAAGAAAATATTTATTTTAGGTGGATATAAATGAAGGAATTAATTTTGAGGTATTTTATCAGTATTTTGTTAGAATAGAGGTATTAAAAATCATCTGTATGTGAATTTCGGATATTTTTTGATTGCAATTTTGAAAAACTTTCTTCTACAAAGTTGTAGAGAATTAAATTTCTTATGGGAGAGATATGAGATTAGAATTTTTCTGATAAAATGACTATTTATTATGAATTATTGAAGTTACGGAAATAAATATTTTTATTAAAAATATGGGCGGGCCCCACTTTTGGATGGTGAGAAATGTGCTAAAATTTTATTTCAAAAGTGGTGGGCATGAATAGTAGCAGGTAAAGCCATCAGGTAGTATGTTAGTCTGCTTTGGCGTTCTAAGTATTTTCTTATAAATATGGTGCTTAGTTAGAATTGAAAATCACACTATAATCATAAGTTTTCCCTCTCTATAATATCGAGCGTATTTTTGTGAGTATTTAGAAATCTTGAGTGTTGCTATTCTGTGCTCGTTTCATTTAGTGTTATATCCGATATTCTAGTCTGAAGTACTATTCTTTTGAGGTAAGAGATGTTATTTTCTTCGTAAATAATGTTATTTCGTTCAATATCATTATGCTGAAATATTGGTATGAATTTTATTGTGAAATTTTTACCTTTGTATATCGAGGTTGCTACTCACGTATATGATACTATTCACGAATACGGTACTATTCACGAGTACAATTCACGAAGTATGTTTTTTCATGTGGAATTTATACCTTTTCATGTCAGGGTTACTATTCACGTATACAATACTATTCACGTATACGACACTATTCACAAATACGGCACTATTCACATAAAAATGAAATTTTCTCTTCTTTATCCAAGTTGTCTATTATGGTTACTATCTTTGATTGTATCCATGTTTTGATCTTCATTCTTGAATTTTGCTTCACAATTGATTATTATGGAGTATTTTGGAACTTGGATGAACTAAAGTACGAATCCCTAATCTTTGTCCTTTTATCTCACTGAATTCGTTTTTTTAAAATATTTTTTATCATCCTCAGTCCTAAATGATGATATAACTGAATATATTTGGTCCGTAGTGCAAAGATGAATGATTACCTGATGAATATCTTTAGCTCATGGTGCAAAGATGAATAGGTGTTGAGATGAACATGACTAACTGGTGATACAAATGAATATCTTTGGCCCGTAGTGCAAAGATGAATATTTGATTCAAGATGTATATTGATTGATATTACAGGGATAAAATATTGATGATGAACTTTTAAATTCATAGATGATAGTAGATTTCATTCTCTACTTAACTCTTCTAATGAATTGTTGTTTTCACTGCTAATATTGATCTAAAACTGATTGTCCATTATATTTTATCTGATTTGTTGAAGGCTAATGATAATTTGTTGTTCATTATCTTAGTCATAATATTCTTTACTGGGCTAGTTGAGCTCACCCTTTTTCCTTTTTGTTCTATTTTTCTTTTCAGGAGGCGAGAATATAGCGGGAACTAGTCGGGGTATCGAATGATGGTTCTAAAAAGTTTTTTTAAGAGTCCTCACAATTTTTGTAAAATAGTGTATCAATAATTGTAATGAGGACTTATTTGAGTTTGAATACTGTCTAGAAGACAATATTTGTATTTAAACTCACAGTATATGTGTTGTCGTATTTTGCACGACAATTGTAATAATGAAGTTATAGTTATTTCTGTACCATGTATTTGGCGACTCAGAATGGCTTGTGTGGACCTATTTTGGGGGCGTCACATAAGGTGTAAGGGAAATTTCCACGACAAAATTTTTAGATGAAGGGGTGAATATGATAACCCGAGAATTTTGACAATTTAATAAAATCTTAAAGGATTGAATTAACGTTAAATAATAAACCTAAAATTAAAATAAATTTATGGATTTAGCATTTTTGAAGGACTTTTAAGGATTTAAAATTTTTTGTGGTGAATTATTCAGGATTAAGTATACAAGTTTATATGTTCTTTGTATATGATTGTATCTGTGTACAGTACGTGGTTAAGGGTCAATGGTTGATCAGATAAACTATATCACTAATAAACCCTAATCTTATGGTAAGAACATCGACGTTCAGTTTGAAAACCCTAACGATTGATAAGAAACCCTATTACCGGCTCTAGAAACCCTAATTTCAGGTCTGGGAATCCAAAACCCTAATTTGGAATACTAAAATCCTAATTTGGGAATTCAAATGCTAAGTATAAGGCTTTAGTGTACTGATTACAATCTTAATTAGGGTAAAATCTAACAATAAAGTTAGAAAACCCTAATTTCAAAATTAGAAACCCTAATGTACGATTAGGGAAAACTTAATTGGTAATTTAGAGATTTTATTGTTAATTAGAAAACTTTGATCCTAATTAACAAGCCCTAATGCGATTAGGAAACCTTAATATAATTAGAAAATCCTAATTATAATTTAGAAATCTTAATTTTCTATTTTTAAAACCTAATTAGAAATCTTAAAAATTTTAATTTTTAAACCCTAAGGGTTGTAGCAAGTTATAATTATGCCATTAAAATTAAAAGCCAAATGACTTAATTACCCTTCTTGCATTATTGAAGATAACTTGTATATCTTGCCAAAATTGAGTTGGTAAACCACTCTATGATACACCATGTTACTAAAATCAAAACAAATCTGTCATATATCTCAGCCAACTTCATTACATTCATGATATATATAGAATTAGAAAGAGAAAATTCACATATTTGGCTCATTTGTGTTCTCACACCCAACCAAATCCTCTCTCTAGACCCACAAAAATATTAAGCGATTCAGTCCCTAGAGTGATCCATAGCAAGTTAAGATCAGATCATGATGATCAGATTTAAAATTAAATCATCAAAGTGGTATAAACCCTAAATTTTTGAAATCCTTAAAGATTTATGTTAATGTTGTTGTTTATTGTTTTAAGTAGTGTATTGGGATGTTATTGAGTGATCTGGGTTGTTACATCCTAGATCCATAACATCTAGATGCACGAAAATGAGTTTTTAGAAACTGATCATGAACCCTAAAAATGTTGTCTGACAAGCATATGTCAGAGCTCATAGATTTGTCTATGTTAAATGTTATATGTGTTTTATATTTTAGATTTGTTCTATGCCATGTGGACTATGATCTGGAACTGGAAACAGGGTCAGATCATGTGTATATTGAAAGATATAAGCGGTCAAAGTGTGTTGACCGAGCACGAAAACTGGATTTCTGGGCAACCCAGAAACCCAGAATTTCTGACAAGGTTTTTGCAGGTCTTTGATCTTGCGGATCTTTGATATTTAGGTCATGTTGTTGGTTGGATCTTGTAGACTGACATTTAGGCTGTACATCTAAGCCTTTAGATTACCCAGATCATGATCAAGATCGAAAATAATTAGTGGTCAAAGTTGTGTTGACGAAACTGCCGGATGAAGTTTCTGGGTAACCCAGAAATCTTCAAAGGTAGTTTCTGACATGCACTTTGACCGACCAAAATCTCTTAGATGTGATGTTGATATGATGATCTGATGATGTACTGTTGTTCCTTAACATCAATACTACATGATGGAACCAATAAAACACATTTAGCAAACTTGGAAAGCATAGATTTAAAGCTGCAAAGTAAGACCCAATAACTATTCTTCATTTCTAGAAAACCCAGAAATGAAGAACAACTCTGACAACCTTTTCTGAAGCTTCGATCTCACTGATTTGATATGTGTTGGCCACGAGAGTTGTTTAGGGTTGTACTGTGACATTAATACTACAACATTAACACTTTAGTAAGCCAAAAATCTTAAAGATCAAGAATCTAGCATTGGTCAAACCCAGCACCCTTAATACTGACATTGAATGTTCTGTGTTTCTCAAGAACACCTATAGCGACAGTTTCCTCGCTATAGGGCCCTATAGTGACAGTTTATTTATAAAATTATTATTTTATTGAATAAATAGAGAAAATAATTTTTAATTATTAAAAATTCATAATAAATTCCTAAAAAACATTTTAAAGCCTAAAAATGAGTTTTTAATAATTTTGAATATATTTCATTAATATTTAATATTTTTTAGAATATTAATGGTATTTAATTTATTTAATTATAATATTGAATAAATTACTTAAAAATAATTTTAATACTTAAAAAATAATTTAAAATTATATTATTGTATTAGAAAATATTTTAAGTTATTTTTAATGACTTTTAATATTTTGTGATGAATTTGATTAATAAATTAATATTAATGATAATTAATTTATTTAATAAATATATTAAATAAATTATGAAAAAATAAAATTAATGATTTAAAAATCATATAATATGATTTAAATGTTATAAAAATATTTTAAGTTATAAAATATAACTTTTGATATTTTGTTTTGAAAAATATTAATATTTTAATATTAATGGTAATTATTGGATAATGGATTTAAAGGTTTAAAAATTATTTAAAGGTAATAATAAAGTATTAAAAATACTTTAAGATATTATAAATTTTTATAATATTATGTTATGTATTTCATTAATATTTGATAATAAATAAATATTAATGATAATGGAATTAAGCAGTATTTAAATCATATAAATATGATATTAATGATTGAAAAATCATTTTAAATGATAATAATTATTTAAAAATTATTATGAGTTATGGAAAATTATTTCGACTGATAAATAAATTATCTAAGATAATTGTTAAGTGATTAGACAGAGTCTTATAGATTTTAGGCTCGAGAACCATCCGACTAGACCGTCGGGATCTCAGAATTGTGTTGGATTCAACTCAAACCGCAATAATTTTACTTGATACTAGGTCTTATGTGTTGTATAGACTGATAGGGTTACGTTTTAATGTTTTTAGGTTATTTTACAACTGTGATGATATTATTCTAATTTGTATATCAGTATTATTTATATATTAGGTCCTTAGATAAAGCTAAATAAATTGTGTAGCAGTAATCAACCGAATAGGCAAGTTTCTTATACTCACTTATTGTGTAAGTTTTCTTTAACTCGACCTCGAGTTGATATTTTTGAAATATGCTTGTGGTTAATCACTACTGATTATACCATGTCTATGAATTATTGATTCGCACTCTGTGCACATTGCATGTAGTCATCAGGTATGAAAGACTGATCACCTTCATTGCCATTCGGTCAAGATATAGTTGTTCATGTTCAATGTTCGTTCAGCTATGAAAATTTATTCATGCTAGTTCACAATGTATATATTGTTGAATGTTAGCCAGCTTGTAATTTAATTCTTTCAATTATGATATATTCTTTATTGAATTTAAACTTGCTGGGCAAACTTGTTGCTCACCTTTACTATATCATGATAAACAATGCAGATTAGGATGAATACGTCGGATACAGGAAAAGACAAAGATAAGTTTAGCTTGGGATTATATGTGCAGTTAAAATTGTAACAGTAATGTATTATAATAACATTGTATGTTAGATAGGATATTGATTCAGGTATTATGTGAAGGTTCTCGACCTTGGGGAATAATGTTGTAAAGTTTAATGTATAAACAATTTATATTTTTATCTTTCGCAACAGTTATAGAATGATTATACTAGATCCGTGGTGATTTGGTACCCGAATTTGGGGCCGTCACAGAAGCCCTATCCATTTTACTTTGTGCACACTGTAAACAGAGTGCTTTCTTTTTTTAAACACTTGTGAGCTCGTGTTTTGCTACATACTAAAATTTAACAGGTGGAAACAGTGTATTCATTCATCAAAAGCTATCTGAAGTCTTCTTGGCAGCCCATTGTAAAACATCTCAGATTTTTAAGCTTTTTCTCACTTCCATTCACACATATCTATTCATGTTGAGAGTCGTGTTATGTGTGTATGACCGGATCATTGATCCGTGGCTTTTATTGCTTTTATATATATATATATATATATATATATATATATATATATATATATATATATATTTCTTCCCATCAAACTCTGTTTGATTGAGCCAGGATTTACATCCGGAGCGTTTACTGCTTTTGTATATATAAATACTTATATATATCTCTTGTCATCAAACTCTGTTTGATTGAGCCTGGATATACATCTGGTGTGTTTTATTGCTTTTGCTACAGGATAGATTTGTCTCAATCTAGCTATTTCTCACTTTTACCGGTTCATAGTGACTAAACTGGAACCAATGAAGCTGAAATAGTTTAAATTTATTAAAATATAGTTCTTATTTTAGCTTTTGTACATATTGATTTATCATGTGAGCCTAGGAATCATGTGATCACAGATTTAGTTCCTGACTCTAGATTCGGTTCCCGTGATGGATATTTTCAGCTGCAGCCAGCTTGTAAATTATTCACGGTATCTAAATTTCGATAGACGTCTCTCTTGCCCACAAGGAGTTCGGCACTGCTATTTATCTTATTTTCTTGAAGATGCTTTGTATCTCGAAAATAATAAAAGCAATCAAGCCGAACACATAATAAAATAGAATTATCAAAGGCCTCAATTACTATTGAGCACAAGAGTTTGAAAAACCTATTTTACAAAACATCACTGTTATATCTTGTTAAAATTGAACTTTTATACAAAAGTCAAACTCTTTGTATATAGGTGCAAACGAGGCATAACACTACTTCCAAATAAACTGCACATTGACCTACACACACACATTCAGATAAAAGTTTAAATTAAAAAGTGGCGGTAACCGTGTTATCACGGAAGTCGGGGGGTGCCTAACACCTTCCCTCCTCTTAATCAAGCCCCCGGACCCTAACGAATTTTGGTTTTACAGACCAGTTAAACATTGTCACATCACTAGGTCTTTGTGCAAACCTTTTCTCGGTTGAGTTGGTGCAACCATTTAAAAATATCAACTGGCAACTCTTACAGTCAAATCGTCGACATATACATGTCGGACCTTTTCAAACTTATTTTTTCAAACAAATCTCACTTAACATGAGAACACCAAAAGACAAGAACATAAAGGGATAAATAAAAATTCCGACGTCGACAACCCTAATGGTTAAAGTTTAAGGGAAACATATGAAATGACCAAACTACCCTTAAAATTATGTGGGAAATTACCAAAATACCCTTTTAGATGCCAAATGACTAAAATACCGTTTACCTTATGTTTTAAGTAAAAGATATGGCAAATCTAGTGACTCACCCATCCAAGATTGCACATGTGCTTGATATCTTCCCAATCAGCCAACAATTGACACCTAGCAACATTCATATACATTGAATCCAAAGATTAGAAGATTAAAGTTAAGAAAATTCTTTACTTTTATTTTCATAAGCCAAGACTCTCTCTCTCCTAGACCACCAAATTTCTTAAGAAAATCAGGGATAAGTTAAGTAAGAACCACCCCAGAACTATACATGATTCAAATCAAAGGGTAGAAATCAAAAGATTGCTCAAGAAGGTATAAAGCCTAATCCTAGTTTAGATATTGTATGCTTAGGTGGATTTAGTGTTTTGATGTTTATATATGTGTTATGATATGTTATTTAATGATCTATGATGATAAACCACGGATCTATAACATTTAAATGCAAGAAAATCAAGATTTAAGAAACTGCCAAGAACCCTAAAAATGAGGTCTGACAGTCAAATGTTAGAGCCTCTAGATCCAAATTTGTTAATTGTTTGAGTTTGTAAGTGTGTCATTGATATATTATGCCATGAGGAAAGTACACTGGAAGTGGAATCAAGTTCATATCATTGCCAGATCTCAAGTTATTAATGGTAAAACATGGTTGACCAGTCATGAAAAACTGGATTCTGGAAAACCCAGAAACTGTCTGCCAGCAAATTGCAGTGCTTAGATCTCTCAGTTGTTAGGCCATGAAAGTGTATTACTTTTATACTCTGACATATGGACTACCAACCCATGACACAAGAACACCTAGTTCATAAATAGAATCCAAGTTATTGATAGTCAAATATGGGTTTACCAGACTGGAAATATGAATTTCTGGAATTTCCAGAAATTTGAAGAATAAGTTCTGGCAGGTACTTTGACCAAGCCAAATCTTTCTTATGTTATGTTGTTAAGCTTGATAAGTATAACACTTTTGAACATTGACATGTATACTACAAAAGTGTGACACTGGATTACTTAAACCATGCCCAGAATCTAAGTTATTAAAACCCAAAAATGACCCCTCACACTGCCTGCATTTTCTGGAATTTCCAAAAAATGAAGAATTGTTCTGACAGCTAGTTTGACCACTTATAAATTCTTCATATGATATAGTTAGACCCAGAAATTGTTATACAATTGTAGTATTACACTAGTAGAACACCATTGATACACCTTCATGCCTAGAAACATCACAAAGTGGAAATTATTAATGGTCAAAGTAGCCCTTAAGGCATTGACCAAGGTTGTTCTTCGTTGATGAAGAACTCCTATTGTGACAGATTTTGTCACTAAAGCTCTTTAGCGACACTTTTAATGAAAATTAATTAATTTAATTTAAATAAATAGAAAAATGTATTAAAAAATCATAAATGAGTTTAAAAATTATTTTAAGTTATAAAAATTAACTTTTAATATTTTGACATAAATTTCATTAATATTTTAATTTATTTAAATATTAATGATATTAAATTTATTTCATAAATATATTAAATAAATTAGTTAAAAATGATTTTAATATTTAAAAATCATTTCAAAATGGTATTAAAGTGTTAAAAAATATTATACGTTATAATAAGTAACTTTAAATATTTTGAGATAAATTTTATTAATAATTTAATATTAATGATAATAAATTTATTTAATAATTTTATTAAACAAATTATTTAAAAATAATTTTAACATTTTAAAAATCATTTAAAAATGATATGAAAGTTTTAAAAATATTTAAAGTTATAATAAATAACTTTTAATATTTAGACAAGAAATACATTAATATTTTAATATTAATGATAATTATTTAAAACTGATTTTAATACTTTAAAAATTATTTGAATGTGATATTAATGTTTTAAAAATGTTTACAGTTATAATAAATAACTTTTAATATTTTGACACAGATTTCATTAATATTTTAAATTATTTAAATATTAATGATAATGAAATTAGTTAATACTTAAATCATTTAACAATGATATTAATATTTGAAAAATCATAATAAATGATAATAATTATTTAAAAATTATTAATACCTTCTGAAAATATTATGAATGATAATTAAATTATCTAAAATAATATTTAAGCTCTTAAATAAACTTTAATTGAAAATAAACTCGATAATTATCCGATAACGCAATCGGGACATCGTATTGATACTGAAATCAATTCATACTTATATAATTTGACTTAATAAGTGTTTGTATATGCTCTAATGACGATTATGAATACGTGACGATGTGCTTAAGCTATGTGATGACCGTAAATAGTAGTATTATAAATTATGATGTATTAATCTAATGGAAAGAATAATCTTATTAATGATAGGTCATTGTTTAAAAGATAGAACTATATTGCGTAGCAGTAAGCATCAATCAAGCCAAGTATCCCTACTCTATGCATTTACTTTATGCAAGAGATCTATAACTATGGAAGTATCCGAACTCTATTTTATATTGAACATGTATCTAAACCTTATGCAATACTTTTATTTTGTGCAAATAAGTATATATTTATACAAGTTTACTTAACACAAACTCAAATTATTAGTTTTAAAGCATGTTCATGAACAATTATTGCTGAATATTCACATCCATAATGATATTTGTTATTCATTTAGTGTTTAAAAGTATCTTATTATTGTCTGCATTTGATATGAGCAATGTTTGGTTATGGAAGTGTCTTCACTTGGATAATGGTTGTATTTGAACAAGTTTTAATACATACTATTGAATTTTTGTATGTATACGTGATTAAAAGTTGTCTAAGCTATTCGACTCGGCTAGACATAGTTTGAAATGTATCATTGAACATGATTGAATATTATTATTGTCCAGCTGAATTGTTTTGGTTCGAACTCCAGACTGAGTATGAACATGCCAAAATAGGAAAATTTTTATGCGCCAAGCGGTTGTGATGAACGCGAATATCGTTCTAGCATGTAGTGTTGATCAATACAGGGTATATGGGTTGATCACCCAATGTGTCAATAAGTCATGACGATTTGCAGATGAATTTCTGTACAGACCTTTTCAAAAATAAAATAAATTAAAAATGAAAGTTCATAGTCTATTGACTGCTCAACATTTATAGTCAGTACGTAGTTTCAAAAATGTAAATGACTTGATATGATGTCTAGTATTGTTTTAGTTTACTTCACAACTATTGATTCATTGTAGAAATATTGTTCAAAGAAAATATTTATTTCTTTCAGCTAATGTCTATTATTTGCTATTA
This sequence comes from Panax notoginseng, assembly GCA_016801055.1. Lineage (NCBI taxonomy): Eukaryota > Viridiplantae > Streptophyta > Magnoliopsida > Apiales > Araliaceae > Panax > Panax notoginseng. The sequence continues at coordinate 8,301,873 of CM029012.1, forward strand.
TTTGTTGAGTAATTGAATGCTCATTCTTGCTTTACTTAAATGTTTCCAGTTAAGCGGGATCGAACAGAAGGTTTCGACAAGGAAAAGGGAAAGGGGAGGCTAAAGGAATAAGTTATTGTGACAACCCGAGAATTTAGATAATTATTAAAAATCCTAAAATGATGGATTAAAGGTTATAAGATGAACTTAGACAGAAAATAAGTGTATGAATTTGACGTTTCTGTGAAAGAATTTTAAAGATTTTAAAATTTTTGGAGAAGAACTTGAATGATTTGATAGACTATAAGTGATAGTCTGATAATGAAGTATATGTTTAGTGTATAACTTCATAAGAATATGTGTATGTGGTGAATATTTTAATATATTTACTTCATTTAAATAAACTGCGAAGACAATTTATAAAAAGTAAAGAAAATAATGGGATATATGGTATTATGTTATATGGATAATGGTATAATATTTAATATTATACCAAAGAATGTAAAGTAAAAATATGAGAGGAGAACCAATATGCAAATATGTATATTGGTATCAAAGCAGTTAGTAAATTAAATTCATATTTGAATAAATGATTGAATATATTAAATTATATATTTAATATATAAATAAATTATTTGATAACAATTTATGGAGAGGAGGAGGAAATTAAATTTAATTATACAATATAAATTGTATAACTTAAATAAGTTATTTAATTAAGTATGAGAATTAAATGACCTAAATGGTTATTTTTATTTAGTGATTCTAGTATTTAAATATATACTAGTGACTTAATCTAAGAGAATTGTGAAGCATGTCACAATTTATTTAATGATTATGTGAGTAAGTGAATATGAATATTATGTGATGGTTTATATTTGTTTATTATATAAACAAATAAAAGAAACTAGTGTAATCCTAATTATATATTAGGAATGAAGGATTAAATAACCTAAGAGGTTATAATATGGTGGAATATTAGTATTTATAATATATACTAATTCTAAGAGATTTATTTTATATATCTCAATTAATTAATTTTATAACCTAATTAATGTAAGTCTAATTGGGTTAAGAAATTAAGTGTACTTGGGTAAGAATTTGTATTTAAATTGAGTACATGGAAACCTTAATGAAAGGAGTAGGGTAAGATGGAATTTAGTGTAATGGATCATATTAATTTTATGGCCCAAACATTTTAGTTAGGAAGTCCAAATATTTTATTTGGAAAGACAAAGGAATTAAATGTTAAGCCCAAGTGAGCCCAATTGTTAAGTAACATGTGGGAGAATAATAATATTGAATATTAAGTCAAGAGATATATCTTTATTATCTCAAGTTTATTAATTTTATAACTTAATTAAAGTAAGTTTAATTTGGTTATAAAATTTAGTGTACAAGAGTAATGACTTAAATTCTAAATGTATGGAATGGATACCTTAATTAAATATTTAGGGTGAGATAAGATAAAATGGATTGGACTATGTTAATTTTATATGGCCCAATAAATTAATCTAGAAGCCCAAAAGATTATAAATGGTGGCCCAAGTGTTGGCACAATTATGGAGGGCATTTTAGACATTTGTTATACTAAATGGAGCAATAAAAATAAAGCAAGACTTGGAGAAGAAATGGCCACTTAGCCGATTATAGGAGAGAAATAGGAGAGGAGAAGAAGGGGTGCACATCACCATTTTAAACACCACATGTTTCTAAAATATATTAATTATTTTGCTAGGTGTCAACAATTTAATTGGCCAACAATTTGTTCTTTCTTGTAGTAACCTCTTGGTAAATATGAGAGAGAGAGAATTAGTGGGTGAATAAGGCCACTTGGCCAGATTAGTGTAGGAGAAAAAGGAGAGTGGGTATAGATAATTGATGTATATCCATATCTAATTAAAATCTATCTTATTTTTTTTTCTCTTTCATCTCTTTTATTATTCTATCAAGAACAAAAGAGAGAGAGTGTGTGAGAGAAGAAAGGCTTCGGCAACCATGGTAGGAAGAAGAGAGAAGAGGGGAGAGAAAGTTCATCCATGAAAGAAGAAGAAGAAGAAGAAGGAGGAGAAGAAAGATTTTGAGAAAAGGTAAAATCTATACTTGATTTCTAAAACTTTAATTTGTATGTTACTGGTATTTTTATGATGGATCTTTGGAGCTTTAGTTTTATATGGTTTGATCCATGAATAAATGTTAGATCTAGAATTTTATTGGTTTGAGTTTTGGATTTACATGAGTTTATATGGAAAGATTTGGAGAAAAGGTAAGAAAATAGAATTTTTCGGAAAGCTTAAATTTGAAAGTGTGATCTAGCTTTTGATTTTTGAAATCTATGATGGATATTTGTGATTTATTTTCTTGGAATACTAGATATATGTATTAAGGATAAAACCCCTTTGGAATCACTCAATTAGGTTGAAAAATGAGCAAGTTATGGAATTTAACCCAAACTACTCAAAGCTAAGAAAAACTGTTAGAACCACTCTTTTGACCAGCCACTTTCGGGCTAATTTACGGGAGCTTAACATGTCCAAATATGGATTGTGATAGATGAAAATTGTATATCGGAAAGATATGAATCCAACAAAATTGACGGATCGTTAATTGGAGTTATAGATCTCAATTTATTTAAGTTTTACCAAAGGACTCCAAAACTGTAAAACCCCAAATAGCTGCTGCCAAGATTTTCCAGGGGCTGTTTTGGCAACTTAGTTTGTGAGAAAAATTCCGGCCTTTTGGGACAAGAAAATATATGGTATAAATTACCTCCTGTCCAAAAATGAGCTCATTCCGAGTTAAATTGAGCAAGTTATGGCCATTTCAATATTTGGGTTTTTCGGACGAAAATCGTTATAACCGGAGTTCTATAACTCCGATGGCCACGAAATTTAAACTAGAGGCTCACATTAACACATATAAGATTGTGTCAAGAGATGAGAATTTCTGGAGTTAAGCACGAGGTAGCTAATTTCTTAAGGAATTAACTAAAAATAATTTTTGAAAAATACCAAAGAAAGTTGAAAAATTATGGAAAAATACTTTTTGTGTATGAAATATATGTATACATGTTTGGACAAAGGATAGAAAAATAATAAGCTGATTTGGTATTTTTATGAATAGGATATGAAATTCAGTTTGCTGGATTGAAAAATAGTTTACTGAATTGAAAATATGTTGAATCCATGCAGCTTGCTGGATTGAAAAATAGTTTACTGAATTAAAAATATGTTGAATCCAGCTTGTTGGATTGCAGTTTGGTTGGCTGAATTGAGTATTTAGGTTACTGGATTTGGAATCCAGCTACCTGGATTTGGAATCCAGCTAGCTGGATTTGAAATCTAGGTTGTTGGTTTGGTATTTGATTTATTAGAGTGTTAAATCATAATGTATATGATATATTGATTAAAGAATTATCAAAGGACAATAATAATGCTGATGTGTTAAGATGTTATCTAATATTTTATTAAGTATTAGATAATTTATGGATAAAGAAATAGTATTAAGAAATACCAGGTATGTTATACTAATTGATAGATCAATCTTATAATTGATAGGTCTTTCATCAGAGATTAAATTAAATTGTTTAGCGGTAATCAGCGGTGCATGCAAGTTTTTCCTAACTCAACTTGAGTTGTTAATTCAAAGCATGTTAGTGGTTAATCATTGTTGATTATATCACGTCTACACTGATTATTGATTCGCACTTAGTGCATGTTGCATATGTTCATCGGGTATGAAAGGCTGATCACCTTCATTACCATAAGGTTCAGTTAAATTGTTCATGGTCATTGTTGACCTTCAAACTTTATTGATTCAGTCATGAAATTATTGAAACTTGATTCATGTTATTTCACAATTATAATATTGTTGAAAACTTGAAAGTTTATTCATTCTTTTCAATCATGATATATCTTCATTGTATTTAAAACTTGTTGGGCAAATTTGTTGCTCACCATTACTATACCATGATACAATTTTTCAGATTAAGATGAAAGCTCGAGTAAAGACAGAAGCAAAGACAAAGTGCAAGATTAAATTATGATGCAGTTAGATCTATTAAATTTTCTGACGAAAATAGCATTGTAAACCTTTAAGATATTGAAGGTATGTATTAAGTTAAGGTTATAGACCTTAGGAATGAAGTGTAAAAGTTTAATGTATAAACAATTTATGTTTATATCTTCCGCAATAGTTATAGAAATGATGTACCAGATCTGAGGTAAAAAGTATCGGATTTGGGGGCGTCACAGTTATAAGGTGCTATTTGTAATAACTAGGATTATGTATTATGATAATTTACTATTTATCATGTAATGAATTACTTAAAGGTTATCGAAACTGGGCAAGTAGACAACTTTGATATAATGTTTTTACTTAATTAATATATTAAGTAGTTTGAATGAATAGTATCATGGAGCACTAAGTACGAGTTTCACGTACCTATATTTGGGGGCTTCACAACATGGTATCAAAGCTTTAGGTTAAAAACCTTAGGTGGGGATACCTTAGGCTATAACCTTAGGATAGAAGCGTTCAAAACACAAATAACTCAAATAGAGTTTAAAGAAGATGAATTAAATAAATTCATCATAAAATAAAGTAAAATTAACTTATATAAAATTATTATTTGTTGTATGTATATAATTTGTATTATGTACTAATCAAGACAATTTATATATAAATGTCAGGTAGAAAAGGATTAGGATACTCTTATATCGTGAAGAATGAGCAAATCACTCCAACCGAGCAAATATCTAAGCCAATTGCTGAAATAGAGGCTCACATTGAAAGAAACCCTAAAGAGGTGATCATATTGGAAAATGTAGTACCAGAACCAATTACGGTGGTACTGAAAGATAATGATTCAGACATGAAAGTTAGAGCTGATCAGACATCAACGAAAGTACAGAATCTACGGAACAAGGTTTCTTCTCTAGAAAAGTTATGGGAAATAGAAAGACTATTAAATAGTCAATTACAAAAAGCGTTGATCGAAATAATGGAAGAACAAGATACGCTGAAAATCCAAATTGATAAGATGGGAGCCAAGTGCAGCATACCGTGTACAATTTTAAGCCAGAATAGGAAAAGAAAGATGAATGACCGTGATCTAGAAAATTCTGATTATAACCAAGGAAACTTTAAAAGAATAGGGAAGTGTACAAACTGTAAAAGGAAACATGAAAGCGTATGCAGGAAAGGGGAAAATGTATGCTATAATTACGGACATGAGGGACATATTTCTCCTCATTGCCCTAATCCAAAGCAAGGTGCATATTTTATATGTGGGTTGGTAGGTTACTAGGCGAAAGGTTGTCCAAGATCAAAGGATGGTGTAGGAAATAAGTAGGATGAATAATTTTTATGAACATGTATGGTGTGTATATGATATGTATATGTGTGTAATGTAATACTCTCAACTTTTGTATAAGTTGTAGCAGCGATTCCCGACTTTTGTTGTCACAAAGGGATAACATATGTTTATAGCAATATGTGTTATATGATGAATTAGTTGAATGAATATGAATATATATTTGATTAAGGAAATAAGTTTTGTATTAAGATAATAAGTATCTATCTGATAATGGTTTAATACAGTAAACCGAGTTTTTCAAAATCTAATATTTTGAGTACATGGTTATTTAAGTTTAAAATTACGTGTTACATGTTAACACTTATACGATGAGGCATAAAATGTAAAATAAAAAAAATTTATGGTTTTGTTTAACTAGATAATGCCGCCAAGAAGACGAAACTGAAACCAAAGAGTAGAAGAATTTGTTAACAATGCAGAAGTTCAACCAGACCCAATATAGCATATTGCTAATATGTTAGCTCAAGCTATGTAGAATAGAGCACCAGTCGCAGGAAATCAGCCAGACAATAGGTTGGTGAATTTTAAAGACTTTAAGATAGTAGGACCGCCAGAGTTTAGAGGGACACCTGACCCTATAAAAGCCCAAACTTGGGTGAAGGAGATAGAAAAGGCTTTTATTATTGCTAGGGTAGCGGAGGAGCAAACGACGACTTTTGCTACCTATATGATGAAAGGGGAGGCAATTTCTGGTGGGAGGCAAATCAAACTAGGGATGGAGAAGGAGAGGTGACATGGACTAGGTTTATGGAACTGTTCTTCAAGAATTACTTCTCATCCAGTATGTAAGCTAGGATGGAGGTTAGGTTTTTAGAATTGAAGTAAGAAAATATGACAATTTCGGAATACGTAGTAAAGTTTAATGAGTTAGCTAGATTTGTTCCACACCAAGTGGGTATGGAAGAAAGAAAGGCAAGAAGGTTTGAGCAGGGCCTAAAACCCTGGCTCTAAAATAAGGTGGCCAAAAGCGGTTATGATGAACGTGAATATCATTCTAGCATGTAGTGTTGATCAATACATGGTATATGGGCTGATCCCCCAATGTGTCCGTAAGTCATGATGGTTTACAGATGAATTTTTGTACAGATCTTTTCAAATATAAAATAAATTAAAAATGAAAGTTCATGGTCTATTGACCGCTCAACATTTATAGTCAGTACGTAGTTTCAAAAATGTAAATGACTTGATATGATGTCTAGTATTGTTTCAGTTTACTTTACAACTATTGATTCGTTGTAGAAGTATTGTTCAAAGAAAACATTTATTTCTTTTAGCTAATGTCTATTATTTGCTGAGCAGTTGAATGCTCATTATTGGTTTAAAATTAAATGTTTTCAACTAAGCGGGATCGAACAGAAAGTTTCGGCAAAGACAAAGGAAAGGGGAAGCTGAAGGAATAAGTTATAAGGTGTTATTTGTAATAACTAGGATTATGTATTATGATAATTTAATATATATTATGTAATGAATTACTTAAAGGTTATCGGAACTGGGGAACTAGACAACTTTGATATAATGTTGTAACTTAATTAATATATTAAGTTGTTTGAATAAATGGTATCGTGGAGCACCAAGTACGGGTTTCAAGTACTCAGATTTGGGGGCGTCACAATAATGTTATGCACATTCTGGATGCCATAATAGCTAAAGAAAAAGAGATGCAAGCTGAATTTGAACGCCTTCGAAAAGAAGTCACAACCTTGAGATTCGAAATAAAAAAGGAGCAAGACAACAATGCCAACATCACACTCCAATCCCAAGAAATATTGCGCCAAATAAAGATAATAAATTGGCAAAGCCCCGAGCTGGCCGAACAAAGGTAGAAACTCTTGGAAGAAAGGATCGGACTGAAAGAAGAAAACGAGGGACTAAAGAAGGTCGTTAAAGGTTTTGAAGGCCAAAATCAGAACATGCACACCAGACAACAAATATGATTAAAGGCACTTCTAAACTGGAAGAGATGAATGACCTTTGTGCCGAGAGCCAACAAGTCTCTGAAACCAATCGGTAGAAGTTCATCGAAGAGTACAGAGTGTCTTCTAAACAGGCTGAAGTAGTTAGAGAAAAGTTCGATAAAGGTTATCAATATGCCAAAGCTAAGATAAAAGAAGTTGACTTCAACCTCTCCTCCTTGGCTTTTCCGATGACAAAGAAAGACCTGAGACCGAACAGGATCCTCCCATCGACAACTAGTAATATATACATATATTTTATTTTTTATATTTACAAAACTTTTATGTATAAAGAATTAATATTTTGACAATTTTTGCAAGTATAAATCATCTAATAGAAGACTAATTTTATTAATAATGTAACAAGTCGACAAACCAACTGTCTAATCCCCCAAAATTACATAAATGCAAAGTTTAAATGAAAATATTACACTTGGAAGGAAAAAACATATCTTATTGGTAATATTTCTGGAGCCTCCCAGCATGCTAAGTGTTTGTAATGTCCACACCATCTATAGTCCAAAGCCAATAGGTCCCTGGCTTTGGCACACCGATGACTTCATATGGTCCCTCCTAGTTATGCATACATTTTCTTGCGTTCTGAGGGGTAGAAGCCTTAACTTCCCGAAGAACCAAATCATCAACCTTAAACCTCCTTTATTTAACACCGCAATTATAATTCCAAGCAGTCCGCCGTTGATAGATAGCCAACCGTATTATCGTCGAATCCTAAACTTCGTCCAACAAATATAGGTTAAGATGAAGACCATCCTAACTGTATAACTCGTTATAATAGTTAACCCAAAGAGAAGGAGACCCAATCTCCACTGGTATAAGGGCATTGGTACCATACACCAACCGGAAAGGAGAATCTATCGTATTGGTCCGAGGAGTAGTTCGATAAGACCACAAGACACTGCGCAACTCATTCGGTCATTTACCCTTGGCCTTATCTAATATCCCCTTGATATCAATCAATAAAGCCCAGTTCATGACTTGCACATAACTGTTGAACTTTGGTCGGGCCGCCAAAACCGTACGACGTTGGATATTCAAATCCTTTAAAAAAAGTTCAAATTTGGCCCCCACGAACTGATGCCTATTGTTCGATACCATAGCCATAGGAATACCAAAATTGAATACCACTGACGCCTTGAAAAATTACATATAATCCTGCTTAATAATCATCCGAAAAGGTTTTGCCTCTACCCACTTAGTTATATAATCGATAGCAATAACCAAAAATTCTAATTGACCCTTCGCCTTCAATAATGGACCTAGGATGTCAATCCCCCATACAACAAAAGGGATTGGGGATAAAACCGATGACAACTCCTAGATGTTGATTGTCGACGTCGGGATTTTTATTTGTCCCTTTATGTGCTTGTCTTTTGGTGTTCTCATTTTAGGTGCGTTTTGTTTGAAAAAACAAGTTTGAAAAGGTCTGACATGTATATGTTGACGGTTTAACTTTTAGAGTCGCCAGTTGGTAATTCTAAATGGTTGCACCAACTCAACTGACAAAAGGTTTGCACAAAGACCCAATGGTTTGACACTGTTTAATTGGTCTTGGAAACCGAGATTCGTTAGGGTTCGGGGGCTTGATTAAGTGGAGGGAAGGTGTTAGGAACCCCTCGACTTCCATGATAACACGGTTATCGCCACTTTTCATTAACTTTTATCTGCGTATTTGTGTTTGTGTAGTGCCTATGTGCAATTGTCTGAAAGTAGTGCTATACCTCGTTTGCACCTATATACTAAGGGTTTGACTTTTGTATAAAAGTTCAATTTTAACAAGATATAGCAATGAAGTTTTGGAAAATAGGTTTTGTTAGAAATAAACATGTGAATGATATTCCTATTTATATAAGATTTGATTATGATCTTAATGAATGAATATGCAAATATGTCTGCATTGAAATACCATGTAAAGTCCTTGAATAGACAATAGGGAAATATGTACAAGGACTTAGACTGAAATGATCAAATATGTTAGGTTGATCCTACATGAATAAAACAGCTTTGTAAAGTCCTTCAAAAGAACATGATGTACAAGGACTAAGTATAGAAAGATCAAGCTTGTTAGGTTGATCTTATTTGATGTAATAGATTGGCTTGCTTGATCGTAGAGTACTGCACAAGCCTTAGAAGTCTTCTAGAAGAAATAAAGTATTTAGAGACTATCAAGGTAGAATCGTAAAGCGTCGAGTCAGCCGAGGAATTGCAGAAGACAAGGCAGAATCGTAGAGTATCGAGAAAATGGCTATAGATCGTAGTCTGCCTTGAAGGGCCTCACTCAGAATCGTAGAGTTGATCCAAGCCCCTGCCAAGCCAAGTCAAGAATCGTAGACCTCTTGAAGTCGTAGAGTCTACTGATCATACCAGAGGCAGATATCGTAGTCGAGCTAGATCAGACAAGGACAACAAATGTTAAGACAAAAATCGTGGTCTAATGTATAATCTGCTCTTGGAGTCGTAGTGTCTGTAGAATCAAAGCTAGATCGTAGTCTGCAGAACGAAGTCTTCGACAAAGCCTATCAGTGCTCACAATGCCAAGAAAAATCATAGTGCTAACAAGATTCTCAAACACATGATCACTCGCATAGCATCAAAAGAATAAAGCCTCTGGACAGAACTAGAAAGATGCAATCTACTACAAAGAAGCCAGAGAGCGTTCACCTAATGGCTTGCAAGAAAAAAGATCGAAGCACCAATTCAATCAGCATCCTGATTGAGTTGTGAAGCCATGTGAAGGAAGTCTTCCTCAAGCTATAAGTAAGAAGACTTCAGATGATGTAAATGACTAAAGGAAGTCAGCAATGAAGTAGCTGTCAAGATAAACAAAAGATGACTATCTTGGGTATAACTATGATCGTATTTCTTTCTAGGATAAAAGCAAAAATTGATGGGTTCTATAATAGAGACACTGGCCAACCTATACAAAATAGACATAGAGGATTAAACATGGGTCAGACCATTGATGATATGTGAACGGGAGATCACAAGGAGAAAGAGACTGAACATGGCAAACCTGATAAGTCTTGAAGTTAAGGAAGGGCCAGAGTAATCAGATAAGTTGTCAGTACCTAACGTAAGTCAAGGCAAGCAGAAGTGATAAAGCACTACACGAGTGGAGTAAGAGAGGTTCTACATTGCAAATCCAAAGAACACTCTCAAAATCATAGTGTTGTCTCAATTAGTCAATGGGCAAATTTCAACAGACTAACTACGATCAAGTTCAAGGTCATCTACATCAGAATTGTAGAGTTCAGTCATCTAAGCATTGAAGCCTTGGCAACATCTCAATGCAAAGACTAACATACAAACGTTGAAATCGTCGATGCAAAAGGACAACTCCTGATGTTATGTTCAAGGAATCAGAAAGAAGAAATAAAGGTGACTACCTACCTGACACACTTAAGTGACATCTCTGATGGGGTAGGTAAAATAGTATACTGTAGTGTTAGAAAAGTGAAAAAGGGGTTGTCATGTAACATCTGCAGTCTGCATCAAATAACTCAAGATCTGCGATCAATTCAAATAACTCCTAACAGCTATAATCCAATGGGAAGCTTATGAATGATTATTTAATAGCAGAAGCTCAAAAGGAAAGTGTGGGTTGTTGACAAGTTGTTGACTCTACGAGTTTATAGAGCAAAACTAGAATATGTCTTAGTGGCAGTGAGACTATGAAAGTAGAAGTGAAGCAATGAGAATGCCATTAAGAAAGTTAGCCAAGCTGAGAGCCGAGAAGGCCAATTTAAAACCATTCAAGAGATTGGCATATCAAAAAGAAGATTCAAAGAGCCAGTCTACGAATCACCATGAACCACCAAGAGTTAAAGAAGAACAGATACAGAACCAAATCTGTACACAAGATAACCAAGGTTCAGGGGATGCTAAGTGTCAGACAAAGCCGACCAAAGATGCAAAGACTTAGCAAACCTCATGTAGTGAAGGAGTACAAGCTGAGATCAGAAAAGGACCAACCTCAAGATCAGCTACACTAAGGAAGAAGTGACAAACTGGTACGTACTCAAAGAGATCAAGCTTCATGAATAACTTAGCAGTATGTCCAATGGTGATCCAGTCTAAATGCAGAATACAAAGAGGATCACAACAAGCTGACAAGAATCAAGGATGAACAAGTTTAAAGTCATCTTGGCTGCTCAGCACCAACAACAACAACAACAAGAGCCTAGGCCATAAGGGTCCTTGTCCAAGGGACTAAATTGAGTTCTAAGGTTGCATGCTTTAAAGAGTTCTTCGTGAACTGGAGTTCCAAGTCTGCTGGACTTGAAGAGTTCTTAGTGAACTAAAGTTCCAAGGCTGCTGGCCTTGAAGAAATCTTAGTGATTTAATGATCTAAAGACTTCCTTAGTGTAATCCTTGCTCGTTGAAGCAGAAGAGAGGATTAGGAGCTTGAGTCTCTGAACTACTTAAAATCCCTTATGTTTTTTACATTCTGTCATTTACACTATAACTGATATAACTGCTATCAACATGATAACTACTTACAACTAAACTAACTCTAGACAAATGGTCAACAGAACATCTATGAATGGGAACCATAACTTATTCCGTTGTGTTTAAAAATATTCCTAAGTTTATCACTTGCTATTTACTCAGTAATGCGAACTAAAATGGAAAAGATTTTTAAAATTAAAAAGGATATATTCAACCCCTCTTCTAGATCTATTGTGTGCCCTCTGAGAACTAACAATTGGTATCAAAGCAGGTTCTCATATACATTCTAAAAGCTAATGCTTTGAGTATGATCTGAGGCACAAACCATGGTCTAAACTTAGTTTAGTAGTAATATGGTTGTAATCACTAATGAGCTCACACGTTAGAAATTATGCATATAGTTAAATGTGCACATTCACTTGAAGCTACTCAGATTGGTCCCTGTTCCAAAGTAATACAGCAACATGACCAATCCATGTCCAAAGTAAATCAACAGTCTACAAACTTGTGATGGAAAGTCAAGAAGGGCATAAAAAACAAAGAGTATGTCATCCACTGTTCTAAAAGATGAAAGGCCTATACATGCAAAGAAATGACTATTCAGAAGTTGGCTAATCAATTGGATATGTTCTTGAGACTCAAAATTATCAAAGAATGAAAGATGCCAAGACTTTCCTATGCTATCAACTCCAAGACGATGCCTGATTAATCTAAGGTCAAATAGAGCAACAAGCTATCAGCAATGAACGTAAAGGTTTGCACATCAATGCCAAACATCATTATAACAAGACAAATGACTGTCAAGAGACTGACAGTGTAAAGGTACGATTCCTAATTAACACTTACATGAATATTGTGTTGCATCACCTTATGTACTACAATAATACTCTATCAAGAGACCATATTCTCCCTGAAATGAGGAAGAGAGAGAGAGAGTACATTAAGGTTGGATACTTAATTGTCAACAAACTCTCTCTCCACTCAAAGTTCAGGTTAAAGATAGCTTCTTGTAAGAAGTCTGGAGTATGTAGTAAGTTAATCTTAATCCTAAAGCTTAAGTGGAGTAACTCTTGCTAAAGAATTGGGATGTATGTAAATATATACAAAACCAATGTTATGTGTTCTTGATAAAATAAAGAGTATGATCAACACTAGAGGAGTATCTTGAAGATTCTTAGAAACTGATCATCTCCATGAATCAACCAGATGCAAATAAACAATAGAGTTATTTCCTACTCTGAAAACTTTCAAGAATTATGAACACAACCAAGCAAAGAGTGAAACAATCAAAGAAATAGAATGTCCTATCAAAATACTTAATCATTCACACACTCATCATCATGTATTATAATTATCATACCTAAATTTGATATATGCATAAATGTGATTATTGATGGAAATGTGACATAAAATTAAGAATATGAGGAATTGAGATCTTGAGATAACTGACCTAGTAGGACCCAAACAATTATGGGTACCAAAAATAGAAACTTACCTAACCTGCAGGTACTTGATCTATCTGATCACACAAGGAATGCTAAAGTAGATAGCTTCAGTCGCAAGGGTTCAAATAGCTGCAAGGTCAGCTGCCTAAGAAGGGAAAATGTAGCCACAAATCAAAGAAGTCTTCACTCATCTCGATCGTAGAGTCACTACCGATCGTAGATTTCGTACTTGTCAACCCATCAGAGGTCTATTCATCCATGATGATTTTAGCCTGAAGTTGTTGATCAGTTTAAGGAAGTTCTAGATGTAAATGATGAAGATTGTAAAGCTTAGGGAGCCAAATGAGGAAGTGGAATACTTGCAAGAAGATATGAGATCAACTTGAAGGATAGGACAACCAGGATACATCTCTGTTAAACACTCCACAAACATCAAGACCACTCCTGTCAAGATCGTATAGACAGGAGCTAACCCAAAATAGAAATGTCCCAGTTAAAGAGTCCCAAAACTCTGTAACTGATGAACTAAATGAAGATCCATAATCAGTAGTAACGTTCCAAAGTGTGCTACTGACAACCATATCAACCAACCTCTCAAATCGTGGAGTACTTTCGATCAGTCTCAGTAATCGTTGTGTAAGAGCATAATGACACCACGATTGCAGCCTAAATAAATACCAACACCAAAGAATGTCCAAAGTTGGTAAGTTAACTCTTAAGCAGAAAAGACCAATATGATGTCATTGTTGCCACCAAGTATATATAGTCCTTCTGATAAGCGCCTCAGGGACAAACCTGGCCCTTAGTATAGTCTAAGAGGTTGGCCCTTCCTGAGCTACCTTAATAACCCAGAAGGAATGCTAAGTCATAGCTCATCACAAGAATCAGGCCAGACAACAGTCGTAGAGTATGATCAGTAGTAAACTCAATAATCGTAGAGCAGCCTCGACGATCGTAGTCTTCCCAAAGGAAACACTAGCTCTGGGGGAGCTAAGGACAGAACAATATTTTCCATATCATTCAAAATTATGGAGCTCAGCAGAACTCAACACGTGTCCCACTATGCAGACCGTATGAAGGGAAGTTACAAAATGCAGTTTAAAAAGGTGTTTTGAAAACTCACCTTAGAATGTCAATGCCCAAACTTTCTTGGGGCACATCAGTGGTTAAGTCATGCAACTCCAAAATGAGGATTAGTGACAAATCACTTACTGAAGCATCTCTCAGAAGATGATCATTGAGTTAACCTAGAAAATTGTAGAGTCTATAGTTATCTTATCAAGCTACTCTACGTGCTGGAAAAGTCAACGGTCAGTCTATGTCAGTAATGCTTATTTACTTAAAAGGAAAATCAAAACTGAAAAAGTAATCAGTTTATGGGGAGTTACAGTTTCTTACTGGGCATCGTGCAACTAATGGCTTTTTGACACATCACAGCTTATGCAGAGTCAGAAGAAACAGCCATAAAGACAAATTCAAAATCTCCAAACATTTATCAAAAGCTATCGACTTTCTCTCCCTCCCTTTTTCAAACCCTAAAATCCTCTTCAAAGCCTGAATCCATTAAACCTTGAGCTTCGCCCAAATTTCATTCAACTATCCCTCATAAGAGTTTTGAAACTAAATACCCATATACTTTGAACTCTCAAAATGGAAGAATGGTGTGTTATAACTAGAATCCAACTTGGCTTCAAGAAGTTCGAAAGATTTGAAAAGAAGTTCAAGGATATACTTGAGCTTGTATAGAATGTTGGGTTTTCAGAGTGCTTGAAAGCTTACACTCCAGTCTATACCGATCTAGTGAAGCAATTCTTTTCAAATGCATCTTTAGATTCTGGGATTTTGTCCACAAAGGTCAAAGGAGTAAGCCTGAAGATAAAGCATCAAACATCAACCAATGTCTAGGGCTTCGTGACCAAGGTCTGATAAACCTCGAAGACGTTGACATTGAAGAAGGCAAGAAGTTAATGCGCTACAGGAGGAACGTAAATCTGAAAGACATGAAGAAGAAAGAGTTTCCTGAAGAGTTTGAATTCCTGATTGAGATTACGAGAAAATGTATCTTGTGCAAGGACACTATGTGACAACCCCAAAATAGGTCCATTCCATCCAACCCACTCTGAGTCGTCAAATACATGGTACAAAAAACAACTACAACTTTATTACAACATTTGTCGTGCAAAATACAACAACACATATGCCGTGAGTTTGGATACAAATATATACCAAATGTGACATTGGACACCATCATGTGTCAGCACCTCACAAAGGTACCTTACATAAAGGTACAGTCAAAAACTGTTTTAGAAACTAGAATCTTTGGG
Organism: Panax notoginseng; assembly: GCA_016801055.1. Taxonomy (NCBI): domain Eukaryota; kingdom Viridiplantae; phylum Streptophyta; class Magnoliopsida; order Apiales; family Araliaceae; genus Panax; species Panax notoginseng. Next base: position 8,317,417 of record CM029012.1, read on the forward strand.
AAGTGCTCAAGGAAACTTTCGTACATGGGAGGCCATGCTTCTAGGTTATGATAAATATCATATGGCCACAGAATTATCCTTGGTTGACCCAATAGACCCCAAAGAAAAACGAGAAGATTACTATCATATTCTTCCCAATGGTGAGTCTTCTCTTGACTTATCATTATCTCCACTGTCTCTAATTGAGAATTATACTTCAAACAAACACCAAGATTATATAGGTAGTGCTCGTATATATACTCAGCAAGTGGATGTGCACAACCCTGTCTTATGATGACACGAGGTTGTATGTCGTTAGACATCTTGTATGATAGTGGCAAAACACCCTTCCAACGTTGGGTACATCTTACCCAATTGGATTCACCAAATAGAACTACTAAATGAACTTTTCTATACTGCTTCGGGAGAATCTCCACAGCTAGAGACCACCGTTCTATTTCCCCATTACCCTCGCTCGACCCAGCTACACTCTTATTACCTGAAAAGAATTGTGAAGCAAAAGGGTGAGCACAACTAGCCCAGTAAAGAATATCATGACTAAAGATAATTAAATTATCAATAGCCTTCATCAGAATTAAATCAGAGATTTAGAACATATGGTAAATGATAAAAATTTCAACCATAGTTGCAGCGGAACGAGCAATCCATTAGAAGAGTCAAATAGACTATAAAGTCTATTATCTTCTCCATGTTAAAAATCCACCAACAATATTTTATCCCTGTAACATCAATCAACAGTTCTGGTCCACAATCATATAAATAACTCATAATCATAATTATGATTCTAAATTTTTTTTCGCACCCACGACGAAGATACTTTTCATCACCTATCTTTACCTGAAACATCAAAGATCATGGTTACACCAAATCACATTTCCTGTTCATAATCATACTAATAATTTCATCTTTGCACCACGGCCAAAGATATTCATTTGTATCACCAGTTGGTCATGTTCATCTCAACACATGTTCATCTTTGCACTACTGGCCAAAGATATTCAACAACATGTCATCTTTGCACTACGGGCCAAAGATATTCATCAACAATTCATCTTTGCACTACAGGCCAAAGATATTCATCAACAGTTCATATTTGCACTACAGGCCAAATATATTCATATCTCAAAGAAATATATAATCATTTCAGAATTTATATAAACAATAATTATAACCATGTTGATTAATTCACCTTTGTACTTAAGCTAAAGATATTCACTTATAAATTCAATGGTCATGATCATACCAGTCAACAATTCATCTTTGCACTACTGGTCAAAGAGAATCCATAGTCATGATCATACCAAAAATCTACCCATCTTTACACTCAAGTCAAAGAGAAATATCATCACTAGGGTTATAAAAATGTTATATATGATAATAAAAATAATATGATCAACATATAGTTTTAATCTCAAGAGTAATATTCGTAACTCATGAATAGTAAATCGTGAATAGTAATCTCGACACAAAAGGTAGAAATTCTACAATAAAATTCATACCAATATTTCGATATAATGATATTGAAAGAATAACATTTCTTAAATTTATAAATAATTTATTTTAATTGTTTACACTTTACTAAAATAATACATTTAATCATCCTAAAATGCCAAACTCATAAGATTTCATCACCAATAACCAAAATCATCATCAAAAATCTGCATATACCTCATATATGATTCTCAAGCCATAAAATCATATTTTTCAATTTTCTTACTCCACAGAACATATTTAATTATTTACTCATAACTAGAATATTTTTATGAAAAATACCAAATCAGTTCCAAAAATATTTCTTTTCTGAAATTTAGCAAAATATAGTCCCATATTGAACATATATTTTTCTCAGAATTTTTAAAATTTATTTACTATTTTTCATATGGCCAAAACCACTGAATATTTAGACATTTATCATAAATTGTACTTTTATCCAAATATTCCGAAATTCACAGAGTACACTGATATTATATAGATGTACTTCCAATAAAAATTTCATCAATTTTGGAGTTAACCACAAGAAATTATAAGCGGTTATTTTTAAAATAGTCTTTTCTCATAAAATTCATAACTCTTAATCTATACATCCAAAAATCGTCATTTTTGGACACAATCAAGAAACCTCTTCAATTAATCATTTTAAATTTTTCCAGAATTTTTGAAGTTCAGAAAAATTACGAAACTGAAAATCATAACAACCCTTAAAATCCCTTACCATCCCTTACCTCAAAAGTGCAGTATTTTCTGACTAGAATGCAAAGCCGAAGGAAACTTGCACTGAATAGCAACTCTCAAAGTATCTAAATACTCATAAAATATGCTTCATAATATAGAGAGAGAAAGAGAGATAGAGAGAAAGCTTATATTTCTGGTGTGATTTTCAATTCTAACTTAGCCCTCTATTTATATGAAAATGTTAGCACGCCGAAGGAGACTTAACCTGCAACCTGATGGCTTTACCTGCTACTATTCCCACCCACCACATTTAAATAAAAATCTCAGCACATTTCTTTACCAACCAAGAGTGGGGCCCACCAATTCTAGAATTTACTACTAAAATGATTAACTCCGAAAATTCAACAATTTCTGAACCAGTCATCTCGTAAAATTCATAATAAATCATACGTTCATTTTTAACGGTTCAAAATTTGTGGACATATACTCAACTTATATATGTATAACATATCCAAAAATTACCACGATCCAACGGTCGGATTAAAAATTATAACCCCCGCAAAATATCTCAAAAACTCTAATTTTTAATACCTCCATTCCGACAAAAATACTCATAAAAACTTCAATATTAATTCTTTCATTTTTAACCACAAAAATATATCCCTCATTTATATCCACATAAAATAAATATTTCCTTGTCATATGAATCAATAATTAATTATTCACAAATAATATTACAGAATCACATTTATGACAACCAGGCCGTTCCCAGGAAAGAGGGGGCTTTCCAATAAGAATTTCTCCTTATTGGCACGCAATTAGGTGACCAAACCTCTCCTTAGACAGAACTTTCTAGACATTGCCAATAATGTTATCTAATAATATTATTCAAATAATATGAATTATTGATCTGATAATGGAAAATACTGTGCAGTGACAATTATTGAACAACAATAATATAAAATTTCAACGTAGCAATTATTGAATCAATAAAATAAAATATTGAACAGTAATTACTGTAATAATTATTGAGTAGTGCCTTCTTACGTAAGAATCAATAATTTCAAAAATACTGTGCAATACCGTGTGCTACTGTGCAATAACGCGTATTTCTGTATTTTAACCACCGGGTATTTTAACAGTATTAACGGTAACAACTACGCCGTTATTTGTAAAAACTCAAATTTGTTGTTTTCTTCATCCGACAGTTATTCGTTATAGGGCCCACAAATAGCTGCGCCGTCGTACGAATATTCCCCGACAGAAAGAATATTCCACGACCAAACGAATATTCCCCGATAACAATGATTATTTTATAACCACTTGCTTATTTTCAAAAAAAAATTCACATTTCACCCATAACTTTAAACTTTTATCAATTTAACCATTTACTGAATAGTAATTATAAGAAAAATTGAATACTTTTATTTCATAAAATTTGGGGTCTTACACACTGAACATGATACTGTTAGTGATCTGCAACTGAGAGTTATGACTGCTATCATCATGGAACATCAAATGAACTTCGGAGCCCTTCTACTTGATTGGTTGACCAAATGGCTGGAAAAAGCTAAAGTGAAGAAGTCTACAGATAATCCCCTCACAAAGGTTTTTCATGGAAGACTCTTGAGCATTATACTGAAGAAGAAACTGAAAAGCATGATAAAGGATGATGAGGGAGAACCACTGAATGTTCATAAAGTGATGTCCCCATAGCTGTTTGAAAACTGGAAGAAAAATCCCAAGGAAAATAAAAGGCTAATAACATATGGCAGCAGCTGTAAGGTTTCTGCAAAGAAGAGGAAAGCAAAAGAAATGGAAAGTAAGTTGTCTCAATGTGATGACTATGTACCTATAGCAACCACTCAAGCAAAGAAGAAAGTTAATTAAGATTGTGAAGAATACATGGGTACCACCAAGCAGTCTCTCCACTAACAAAAAGAGACGTGAATCAGGAAAGGAAAGAGCATCAACTGATCTTGGCAGCTCAACAACCCCAAAAAGGAGAAAGAGTAACAGATTGCTCCGAAGGCCATCCAAGAAGAAAGCAAAGGTGATGAAGAAATCAATATCATTTCACCAAAGAAGTCTATCTGCTGAAGAGAAGAGAGTAGACTCAGAAGAAGAAAAGAAAATTGAAAACTCTGTGAATGAATTCTCAAGTAATCATTCTGCTGATAAGGAAGTGGCTAAGTCTGAAGAAATTAAATCTCCCACTGCTGAAGTCTCAAGGAGTTCTTTTGCTACTTCAGAGGACTCAGGGCCTGAAGAAGAATCATCTTCCCCTATGGCTGAATCCCAAAGAAGCTTATCTGATGAATCAAGGGCTTCAGAATCTGAAGATGAAGAAAGGACTGAATCTCCTATAGCTGAGTCTCCAAGGAGAAGAAAGAGTAACATATTACTTGCCAGATATGTCCTAAAGAAGAAAGGAGAATCTTTTACTGTAATAATTAAATTAAGTGATGATAAGTCTAAATCCAAGGGAGAAAATACTAAGGGTATTGAAGAAGGATTCACTGATAAATCAGATGAAATGATTAGGCATGTTTCAAGCTTAAAGATGGAGACAAATTCCAGCTCTGAAGATCAGAAATCAGCAGACTATCATGTTCCCTCTCCAGCAAGAGTCTGGCGAAGATTGGTAGTGGAAGTATTTGATGAACCATCAGATGTACTACCAGGGAGGTGGATAAACCATGGAAATAAACAACTCAAAGTTGTAAGGATGTCAATAGAAGATTTGTTTAACAATTGAAAAGACATGGATTTAGATTGCACTACAATACTGTACAATCCTGATGATCTTCTGATGAAATGGTTCTACGCATGGATGCCCTGGTTAAAGGCATATACGGGTAAAGATGAAAGTTACTTCAGTTGGTGTTACTCACATTTACCAAACTTGGAGCTGGTGTCTAAAAATTTTCCAAGAGTAAGGAAATTTGCAACAAAACTGATCAAAGACCAGTCTCACTTCAAGGTCTATCGACATGCTGGTAACCACTACATTCCCTACGATTGTAGAGTAGGTTCGGATGGCAGAAGGATTATATCCAAGTTCATGATCGTAGAGTCTATCCACTCTACCATTAAAGATGATCAAGCTCAGATTGAGAAGCTCTACTCTACTCAAGCAGAAGTGTCTGATATTCCTTCGTCCTCCAACAGTGATTGGCACTCAACGATCTATTAGATTCTCACTTAATTCAAAAAACTGTCCAAGAATGAAAATTGTGAAGTCCAATCTGGTGTTCAACTGAAGTTTGCTCAACCAAATGACCAAAGAAGCAAAGATGTTGTCAGAAGAAGGAGATAGTGTGCTTTAAGATAGACTCCAAGCCACAATATCAGATATATTTCTCAAAATAAAAGAGTGAGATCAATTCTTCTGAAGTTAATCAATGATCAGAAGGAAGAAGCTCTGCAAGCTCAGAAGGAAAACACAGATCAAATCTTGTCCCTCTCTGACAAGATTGACATCCTCAAGCAGTCTCTCTCTCTATAGTTGGAGCTAAGTCAGCAAGAGATCAAGATTAAAGTTAGCAACTCATCCTATCTGACAGAGCAGCTTATGACAAATGTCCAACAGCTTTCCCAAATGATTCATGACAAAAAGGGGGAGTAAAAGAGGCATTCAAGAAAGAGCAATGAGAGAAGAATGAAGGCTGGAGAAAAGAAAGGAAGCAAGAAAGCAAAGAAGGAGAAGAAGAAGCAACTTAACATAGCAACAAGTATATCATCATCTGAGGGGGAACCAAAGCATAATCAGAAGAGCAAAGCAGAAAACAAAGACAAAGAGCATGCATCTGAGTCAGAGCATCATGAAGATGAAGAAATGGAGAATGCATCTCAAGGGGAGTAGAGACCACGAGATCAAGAAGAAATGAAGTCACCATCCCAGGGGGAGCAGGAGCAAGAAGATCAAGCAGATGAGTAGCAACAACAGAGGGTATCCAGGAGACACACATGAAGAAGAAGGTATATCTCTATATGTAATAGTTAACTCTAGATCAAGAATTTAGGTTTACTATTCAGCTGTAATCAAATGCTTTGAATATATGATTCATATTACCTGTTCTAGCAATACAGTAGCTCACCGTATTTTAAGATTCATTCATCTCATACATATACACTTATTATTTTTGTCATAATCAAATAGGGGGAGATTGTTAGGAATAAACATGTGAATGATATTCCTATTTATATAAGATTTGATTATGATCTTAATGAATGAACATGCAAATATGTTTGTATTGAAATACCATGTAAAGTCCTTGAATAAACAATAGGGAAATATGTACAAGGACTTCGACTGAAATGATCAAATATGTTAGGTTGATCCTACATGAATAAAACAACTTTGTAAAGTCCTTCAAAAGATCATGATGTACAAGGACTAAGTATAGAAAGATCAAGCTTGTTAGGTTGATCTTATTTGATATAATAGATAGGCTTGCTTGATCGTAGAGTACTGCACAAGCCTTAGAAGTCTGCCAGAAGAAACCAAGTATTCAAAGACTATCAATGAAGAATCGTAGAGCGTCGAGCCAGCCATGGAATTATATAAGCCAAGGCAGAATCATAGAGTATCGAGAAAATGGCTATAGATCGTAGTCTGTCTTGAAGGGCCTCACTCAGAATTGAAGAGTTGATCCAAGCCCCTGCCAAGCCAAGTCAAGAATCGTAGACCTCTTGAAGTCGTAGAGTCTACTGATCATACTAGAGGCAGAAATTGTAGTCGAGCTAGATCAAACAAGGACAATAAATGTCAAGACAGAAATCATGGTCTGATGTATAATATGCTCTCGGAGTCGTAGTGTCTGCAAAACCAAAGCTAGATCATAGTCTGCAGAATGAAGTCTTCGACAAAACCTATCAGTACTCACAACGCCAAGAAAGAATCGTAGAGTTAACATGATTCTCAAACACATGAGCACTCCCATATCATCCAAAGAATGAAGCCTCTATACAAAACTAGAAAGATGCAATCTACCACAAAGAAGCCAGAGAGCGTTCACCTAATGGTTTGCAAGCAAAAAGATTGAAGCACCAATTCAATCAGCATCCTGATTGAGTTGGAAGCCATGTGAGGGAAGTCTTCCTCAAGCTATAAGTAAGAAGACTTCAGATGATGTAAATGACTAAAGGAAGTTAGCAATGCAGTAGCTGTCAAGATAAACAAAAGATGACTATCTTGGGTATAACTATGATTGTAGTGCTTGCCAGGATAGAAGTAAAAACTGATGGGGTTTATAACAGAGACACTGGCCAACCTATACAGAATAGACATAGAAGATTAAACATGGGTCAGACCATTGATGATATGTGAACGGGAGATCACAAGGAGAAAGAGACTGAGCATGACAAACCTGATAAGCCTTGAAGTTAAGGAAGGGCCAGAGTAATCAGACAAGTTGTCAGTACGTAACATAAGTCAAGGCAAACAGAAGTGATAAAGCACTGCACGAGTGGAGTTAGAGAGGTTCTATATTGTAAATCCAAAGAACACTCTCAGAATCGTAGTGTTATCTCAATCAGTCAACGAGCAAAATTCAACCGACTAACTACGATCAAGTTCAAGGTCATCTGCATCAGAATCGTAGAGTTCAGTCATCTAAGCATTGAAGCCTTGGCAACGTCTCAATGTAAAGACTAACATACAAATGTTGAAAGCAACAATGTAGAAGGATAACTCCTTATGTTCTGTTCGAGGAATCAGAAAGAAGAAATAAAGGTGACTACCTGCTTGACACACTAAAGTGACATCTCTGATGGGGTAGGTGAAATAGTATACTGCAGTGTTAGAAACATGAAAAAGGGGCTGTCATGTCACATCTGCAGTCTACACCAAATAACTTGAGATCTGCGATCAATTCAAATAACTCCTAACAGCTATAATCTAACGGGAAGCTTATGCATGGTTATTTAACAGCAGAAGCTCAAAAGGAAAGCGTGAGTTGTTGACAAGTTATTGACTCTACGAGTTCTACAGAGCAAAAATAGAATATGTCTTAGTGGCAATGAGACTACAAAAGTAGAAGTGAATCAAGCTAAGAGAAGAGCTTTAATAGAAAAAGGCTTCACTCAACAACAATGAGAATGGCATTAAGAATGTCAGCCAAGTTGAGAGCCAAGAAGGCCAAGATAAAAGCATTCAAGAGAATGGCAGATCAGAAAGAAGATTCAAAGAGCCAGTCTACGAATCACCATGAAGCACCAAGAGTTAAAGAAGAATAGATACATAACAAAATTTGTACACAAGATAACCAAGGTTCAGGGGATGCTAAGTGCCAGACAAAGCCGACAAAAGATGCATAGACTTACTAAACCTCATATGGTGAAGGAGTGCAAGCTGAGATTAGAAAAGGACCAACCTCAAATTCAGTTACACTAAGGAAGAAGTGACAAACTGCTAAGTACTCAAAGATATCGAGCTTCATGAACAACTTAGCAGCATGTCCAATGGTGATCCAATCTCGATGCAGAATATAAAGAGGATCACAACAAGCTACCAAGAATCAACGAGGAACAAGCTTAAAGTCATCTTGGCAGCTCAGCACCAACAACAACAATAACAAGAGCCAGGGCCAAAAGGGTCCTTGTCCAAGGGACTAAACTAAGTTCCAAGGCTGCAGGCCTTGAAGAGTTCTTGGTGAACTGCAGTTCCAAGTCTGCTGGACTTGAAGAGTTCTTAGTGAACTAAAGTTCCAAGGCTACTGGCCTTGAAGGAATCTAAGTGATTCAGTGATGTAAGAACTTCCTTAGTGGAATCGTTGCTCGTTGAAGCAGAAGAGTGGATTAGGAGCTTGAGTCTTTGAACCACTTAAAATCTATTGTGTCTTTTACATTCTGTCATTTACACTATAACTACTATAACTGATATAACTGCTATCAACATGATAACTACTTACAACTAAACTAACTCTAGACAAATGGTCAACAGAACACTATGAAGGGGAACCATAACTTATTCCGCTATGTTTAAACTATTCTTAAGTTTGTCATTTGCTATTTACTCAGTAATGTAAACTAAAATGGAAAAGATTTTTGAAATTAAAAAGGATCTATTCAACCCCCCTTTAGATCTATTGTGTGCCCTCTGGGAACTAACAGGTTTTTAAAACCCTTATGCTCAATAGTAATTGAGTCATTTGATACTTTCATTTTATTATATTTTTGGCTTGATTGCTTTTATTTTTGAGATGCGAGGCATCTTCGAGAAAATAAGATACATAGCAGTGTTGAACTCCTTGTGGGCATGAGAGCCATCTAAGGATATCCAGACACCGTAGATAATTTACAAGCTGGCTGCAAAATGTCCATCACGGGAACCGAATCTAGATTCAGAGGTTGAATCTGTGATCACATGATTCCTAGGCTCACATGAAAGAGTGATATGTACAAAAGCAAGAAAAAAAACTAGATTTGAGTAAATCTAAACCATTCTAGCTTCAACGGTTCCACTTTAGTCACTTTTGAACCGGTTAAAGTTAGAAATAACCAGATTTAAGCAAATCTAGCCCACATGATAAAAGATTAAATATCTACATTATGAAAGCAGTTAAAGTAGATATTTATATAAAAGCGGTAAATATATATATAAGTATATATATAAGCGATAAATGGCCACGAAGTAAACTCCAGGCCTGACAAAAATGTATATATATATATATATATACGGTCCGGTTCTTAAGCTCATCCCTTATCTAACATACCTTGCATATCCCCCTTTAGCGACGAACCAGGCAACGATTTGGTCCATCGCTACATATAGAACTGTTGTCTTAGCTTTTAGAGACAGACGACATATAGTGACGGATAACATATAGCGACGGACTGAATTGTTGCCTGGTCCTTTGCTAGAGGGGGGTATGCAAGGTATGTTAGATAAGGGGTGAGCTTAAGATGCGGACCGTGTGTGTATATATATATATATATATATATATATATATAGGTAGTAGAAAGCTTACAAATCTAAAATATCTTAAAGTGGGCTGCCAAGAAGACTTCAGATAGCTTTTGATGCCTGAAAACTCGATTTCCACCGGTTACACATTAGTATGTTACAAAACATGAGCTTACAAGTGTTTAGAAAAAATAATCACTCAGTTTAGAGCACTCTAGCAGGGGTTACAGGCTGAAATGGACAGAGTTTTCTCTCCTTTTTCCTTTAGTTTTTTAAATGATCTGCCAAGAGCTCATATTTAAAGACCAGATGGTCGTGGGTTAACCCGCGGCAGCTACAAGTCTTTCTGTGACTGCCCGGGCTGCCCCGGGCCATATGGGTCCCATCGTCTCAAAGTATGTGCACTTGGGCTATGAGTTTTCCATTTAAACCTTCATAACTTTTAATCTGGGCATCCGATAAAGGTGTGTTGTACGTTTTTGAAATGCTTTTATCGAGAGCTACACAATGACATGGGATTAGAGGTTGTACGAAACCGAGAAGATGGGTCCATGACCAGATCTCCAAGTCTTTAAAGTCTATTCATTGCACTGTCTTGTGGGACATCCTTGTACGCAGTGTGGATTGAATTGTATTGAGAAAAAGTCAATGTGATGTTGAGGTGGCAAAATGACGATTTTTCCCTCACCGAGGTTATCTTCAGCTTTTGGGCAGATGTAGCAGTCGTTTCTCAGGATTATCTCCGAGATTGGGCTGATGTTGATGCTAAATGTCCTCAAGGTTATCTCTGAGGTTGGCTTGACCTCCTGGGGTTATCTCTGGGGTTAAACTGTATCTCCCAGGGTTATCTCTGGGGTTGAAACTGACTCTTTCGAGGTTATCTCTGGACTTCAATTGGAACCCTCGGGGTTATCTCTGAGGTTGGAATTAGACCTCCTGAGATTATCTCCGGGATTGAAACCGATTCTCCCAGGGTTATCTCTAGGATTAAAAATTGATTTAACTTCCAAGATTATCTCTAGAAGACGATTCTGCCCTCCTGCAGGGTTAGTAACGGGAATACAAAATTTTGAGTGTCTATAGATGCCCCTCTTTATCATATTCATGTAATGTAATGGCATGGATATGATAAAGATCACTAGACACTTAAAATATGATAAGTTAAGCATGATGAAAATGCAATGCAACATGATGCAATGTTATACTGAATGTTGCTTGTTGGAATGGTTTACAACGCGGATGTGATAACTGCCTACTTCCGCCACTTCTGTTGGGGGATGGAGTTGTCAATGATGGCCCTGTTGAACCGCTTTGATGTCTACTCGACTTGTAGTTTCCAAAGCTTTCATTACAGGAATCTCTTGATTCCACGCTGGGGTTATCACCAGAGGCTTAAACTGTCCATCAGTGCTATTTGAGCCTGATTTGTTGACAATTAGTAGAGATGTCTTTGAAATCCCTGGAGTGGGGGTTTCTCCATGACTGAGACCACATGATGTTAACATTGGGGTTATCACCAAAGTCCTTAACCCTTTGTACAGGCCTTCCCCCGAAGATTTTTTTCTCTTTTGCGAGCAACTCTTGGGGATTATATTTGAATTGATTGGGATCTATATAACTGATTCCATTATTGGTCCTCCCCGATGAGGATAGCTTTCTGTGATTTGTATCATCAGGTTTCTCTGATGCTTCACTGGAGTTATCGCCAACGGTTTGCCATATTAGGGATGCCTGACCCTCGTTGAAGTAACTTTTAACAGCTTGCATCATCAAACCACCTCCGATACTTCGCTGGAGTTATCTCCAATTACTGGTAATATCAGGGCTACCCGATCTTCGTTGAAATAGCTTTAAAAGGCTTAAGATGTCTGAAATCTCCACTAGGAATGTATTTCTGATGAGATGTATGCTTTTGAAAGTAATTAAAACCCTAGGTTGATGGCATTGGACTTTCGTGATGCGTTGACAAGGGCTGCTTTCAATAGCTTTTATCATCACCTTCCTAAACCCTGTATCTAGGCAAATACCAATGATTGATATATAGACCTACAGTTTGGTCTCTTAAATCAGGATTTCAGGCTTTTTCGCTTAATCGTGTAGCATCTTTTTTCATTATTTGACTTTTATGTTTTGGGACCTCATTCTCAACTTAAATTTGATCGACCTAGAGGGGGTGGGGACCACCTAAGGTAGCCGCAAGTAGACCCGTGGTTGCCGCGAGTTAACCCGCGGCAACCCGTGGGTTATATCTCACTTGACATCCCTTTCGCAAGTCATTTTCAAGTTGAAGTCGCACAGAGAATTTGAGATTTCCTCTTCAGATCTACTGAGTTTGGGCTATTTTCTACAAAATCTGTCACCGTACAATCGTTCTGCATTATCCTGTTAACATGTACATGTTTTCTTTTCTAGTTTTGACAGTTGGAAAGTGAGATATCATACAGAATGCTTCAAAACACATAGAAGTGAATATACATGCTCATATGAATTGATAAAAATTATTCAACACAGTAAATGTTAGTATTTTACCATGATGAACGTATTGATGTAAACAAAATTAACTTTTGAAACAGTCAATTTGGCACCTTTTTTGCTATTTTTTCATCCTATTTGAGGACAAATGAGCAATGATTTTGAAGCAAAGTAATCCTGGTATTTAGGCTACACTTATGGATACGACTTTGATGTTTTTTCATGCATATAGGATGTTTATGACTGTGAGTTGGTGTTCTACTAAATGGCCACCTAGTCATGCCTACGTGCATGTGGATAGTCCTCTTTACGAAGGAGAATCTGGCAAAAAAAATTCACGAGTCTAGGCATTAAATGATCATGTATTTTTAACTCTACTGCAGATGTATGTTAAAGTAATGCATGCGTATAGCTGTGAACTGCATTTAATGAGTTCTAGGTTAGAATTTACCACACCCTTTCTTAGGTGATTTGGAGACTTTTGTCTAGATATATGAATCCATACCAGCCGAGTAGCCCCCGTAGGACTTCTTCAAGTATGAGGAGGAGAGCTTTAGATGTGCCTCGGCCTCGCCCAGCCCGATAACCTCGTTGGTTGACGGAGTTAGTGATTCGTCTTATCCGGGTTGAGAGACCAGATGCTGAGGACGAGGAGGAGGACGTACCCATTGCGGATCCTGCTCCGTCGTCTTCCATTCCCCGCAGGGAACTTCCAGCTATAAATGTGATGATTCCAGAGCTTCTGGACAATTTTTGTTGTCACCCCTCTATCTATCTTCACGAGAACGATGTAATAGCCATGTTGATTGTGACCCCCCAAAATCTGGGTTACCTAACCCAGGGTCTGGTGCTCACGATCTATCGTACAATTAACATCTAATTACCCATTCATTTATAAATATCATTAAACATACCATTAGATAATATAATTAATACAATATCCCATGTTGTCTAACCTTAACATAACATACATACCTTCAGATATACAAAAAGATTTACATATAATAACATAATAATTAAAGTCATAAAAACTACTACTGAATTTTATCCTTGCCCTTGTCTTTGTCTGCCCCTCTTGCTACTTCATCATTAGCTGAAATGTTATATTTAAGCAAGGGTGAGCAATGAGTTTACTCCGCAAGTTAAAGTATTCAATAAGAAATATGAATCAAGAATATAAGAGTCTAGATTCGATAAGAATTCAATAATACTCAACAGATTTCAAAGTAGCTAAATAAATTGTTTGTCAATAACAAGACTTTATCGACTTTCACGCTGAACAATAATTCAATAATGAAAGCATAAAATTTTTACTAAGTTTTAATAATGTTCAATTGATTAACAAAAGATAATAACACATCAATAACAAAGTGGGATGTTCCCAGATTTTATGTTGAGTGATCACAATTTGATCATGAACTCATAAGGGAATTAGCAGTATACAATACCAAACCCCAGAATTATAAGTTAGCTATAAAAACTAAACTATAACTCTCTGCAAGTACCTGGAGCTGCCAACCCTGCTGTACCCGATATTATGCATAATACTCAAGCTCGGATAACGGTCGTATATCCGACCACAAGGTTCCCTTTTTATGTAAAGGTTGTTCATCTTAGTAATATAGTTTGGATTTAAAGAAATGCTATGATTTCAACATCTAATTCCTATATCGATCTAGCCGAAATAATTGTCATTAATCTTTCAATAACAATTGAGTTCAAATACTAAAACGTATCAAGTTTCAACAAATATTTGTCTCGCCAAAACAATTAGCTAAAACCTAGCTAAAAAACTATTCAATAATAGGCCGAAATCAATTGCCCTATTTGCAATCAACAATTCTATTTATAGATATGAATAACCAACAATAGTTATTCACCAGTCACGTTTTTGAAATTTAAACTCAATTTGATTTACTGAACTTGCACTAATTGCGAATGATCAATAATAATTTTAGATGTGGTATTGTGACGCCCCCAAATTCGGGTCCCTTCGAACCACGAATCTGGTCCGTCATGATACTACTATCGTCAAACTATTTATATTTTTCATTCATAACTTAATGAATAAACTTTACTTATTACAATTTAAAATATAAATTCTTTCCATTTCTAGGATCTACGTAATGACCCCAAAATTTTACAAGTTTCACAACTTGGTCATTTACTATTCCTGTTTTACATCACATTCGATGTTATATAATTATACGGAATAATTTAAACTTTTTCAATCTCCTTTGAAAATAAATCTTTTATTGATTTCTTAACTTGAATCTATTACAAATCCTTGAATCAAATTATTTTATGATTCACTCTATTCAAATTATTGTATAAATCATTACATATCGATTCGAATTCCTCTATGTATCACATAGTACAACTTAACAACTCAACATGTATTACACATTGTAAACTACTATCAAGTACATCTCCTAGAACCTAAAGATGGTTCAAGAGTATATATTTCAATAAATGAATCAATCTCCTTTAATACTATTGAACTATATCAATCAAGTAGCACAAAATCTTTACCGTGAGTCCTTAACCTATAAAAGTGGTTATTTGCAAGGGTGAGCTCGACAGCCCAGCAATTCTAACAGTTTTCATGCATCACATAGCATATAATAGCATATTCAGTTCATGCATTCATAATCAATTAATATTTACTACGCATGTTACTTCACACATAACAGGCATAGAGATTTACTAACATAAGCATATCATCAAAGATCAACTTTCACATTTCATACATATCTCATATGCATTTCATATATATACATCAACATTTGCATCGCATAAATATCTCAACTAACAGTTATAGAATTCATATATCAAATAAGAACTGAAAGACTTTCCTGATTCATAGTTTATGAACCACAACTTAACTGCGTATCGCTAATTGCACTTCGTGTATCCCTACACAGTTATATCATCATAGAGATCACACTCATCAGTTATACACTTCCATACATTCTCAATATAATAATAAGTATTACATTGTTTTCTATCTTGGTTCTTAGAACCTTGTTTCACTTTCCTATCATACACTTAGTATCGTTAGGTACGTATGTTTATACCTTAACCAAACTTAATATCAATATTAACACACTTAACTATCTAAGTGTTCGACGCATATTTAAAACTCATAAATATGTAATCTATATTGCTCTTACGTTTCTCAAACCTCATCGAAACCCTTACATTCAACTTTCTAAGTTTCACTTTTCAAAATCCTTGTCATACCTAAACTAGTCATGCAAGGCTATTATGTTCCACATGTATACACGTTTATAAGGGCATTAACTCAAGTTTTAAAACCTATCATGCTCATTCAAATTCAATTGAAAGTTATATGGTTTTCATGTCAGACTTTCATATACCTTAAGTAATTCAAGTCCATGCTTCAAGGTCAACTACTAGGCTCATGTTATCACATAACAAGCTTAAACCATACTAAGTAGGCATGCTCGTGCTTATAATACACATGTATACTTAATCACATAGTCTATGCTTTAGAAATTCATTTCCTTGAATATGTGTGCGTAGGTGAAATCCAGGTTTCATCACATGATGCTTATGTCAACATGTCTATAGGCATAATGAATCTTAATATACATGCTCGCATGATCATAACGTAACTCACACAGTGTTTGATACTATCATATTACACATTCTAAATTTTTCATAAAAATTGCACTAAGACAACAAGGTAACTTAGTACATATCAAATACCTCGTAACCACGGTTCTCATGTATTAGAGCACCTATACAAGTCACTTATATGTGCTCAAATGATCGGAATGTGGACATCCTATATATACGTCCAAAAACTCTAAGTTTATCTTTTGAAATATATGTAGCCTTTAATAATGTATACTAGTGTGTGCTCAACACTTTAAGCATGCCTTTCATGTCAATATAGGCCACATAACTACGTTCACAAAATCAGAATATATGCATGCTATGTAGGACTCAAGGTTCAAATCCAAGACCATAAGTTTTATTTTAAAATCATACGTTTTCCTTCCATAGTATGGACTAACATGGCCATGAAAGTTCATGAACACATACTATATGTTAATACCAACTCTTATGCATGTCTAAGTCATACAAATGCGCCTACAAGGTCAGAACACATGTTACACATGTATCAAAGTTCATATTAAAAACTATAAGTTTCTTTTTAAAACTATAAGTTCTTCATCAATAATGTATACTATCATGCTCATGTCATGTCATGATACTCATATATACATGTTATTTATGTGTACATGCTTGTTCTAATGATATACCACATGCTAACATATAACAGTACCTAACAGAAACCAAAAACTGATTTTGCAGAGGAGCGCGGCCGCGCCCCATTTGTACTAGGGAGACGCGCGGCCGCGTGGCTCCCTTTCCAGACCAGAGAGCTTGACTGCTTCGGCAGTTTTAACAACCCATCTCAGAATTTTCACAGCAATTCAAATCTAAACATGCTTTATAATGGTTCTAACATGTTTATAAAACTTATTATGCAAAATATCTGAGTTTGCATTTGAAATTGTTTTAAACCAATTAAAGGCAATTCAACACACACGAACTAACTTTGAATCTTATATCATGCATAATGAAATTGTGACGCCCCCAAAATTAGGTATACATCACCCATTCTGAGTCGTCAGATACATGGTACAAAATTTAAATACAACTTTATTTATACAACTATTGAGCTGTCATATAGAATACAACCACAGTTAACTATGAGTTTTAATACAAATGTATGTAACTCTCATGGTACCTCAACCACAACCTTACAATGATACTTTACATAAAAGTATAGTCAAAAACTGTTTTAAAAATTAAAATCTTTGGGAAGTACTCAAGGAAACCTTCGTACATGGAAGGTCATGCGTCTAGGTTATGATAGATATTATATGTCCACAGAATTATCCTTGGTTGACCCAAAAGTCCCCAAAGAAAAATAAGAAGATTACTATCATCTTCTTTCCAATGATGAGTCTTCTCTTGACATATAAATATCTCCGTTGTCTCCAAGTAAAAATTATACTTCAAATAAACTCCAAGATCATATAGGTAGTGCTCGTAGATATATTCAGCAAGTGGATGAGCACAACCATGTTTTATGAGAATACGAGGTTGTATGTCATTAGACATCTTGTATGATAGTGGCAAAACACTCTTCCAAAGTTGGGTTTGCCTTACCCTATTTGATTTACCAAATATAACTACTAAATGATGTATAGAATACAACACATTTTTTTATACTATTTAGGGAGAACCTCCACAGCTAGAGACCACCGTTCTATTCCCCTGTTATCCCCACTCGACCCGGCATCACTCTTATTACCTGAAAGGAATTGTGAAGCAGAAAGTGTGAGCACAACTAGCCCAGTAAAGAATATCATGACTAAAGCTAATTTACACCATCAATAGCCTTCATCATTAATAAATTAGAGATTTAGAACATATGGTAGATGATAAAAGTTTTCAACCATAGTTACAGCGGAACGAGCAATCCCTTAAAAGAGTCAAATAGACCATCAGGTCTATTATCTTCTCCATGTTAAAAGTCCACCAATAATGTTTTATTCCTGTAACATCAATCAACAATTCATGTCCACAATCATATGAATAACTCATAATCATAATTGTGATTCTAAATTCCTATTCGTACGCAGGACGAAGATGATTTTCATCACCTATCTTCACCTAAAACATCAAAAATTATGGTTATACTAAATCACAATTCTTGCTCATAATCATACTAATAAATTCATCTTTGCACTACGGCCAAAGACATACAACTGTATTTTAGAAGAGTCAAGTAGAGCATGATATCTACTATCTTCTACAAATTAAAAGTGTATAACCAATATTTTATCGATGAGACTCAGCTTAATAAATAATCCACATCTTCGAATTATCCATGCACTACGGCCAAGGATATTCGTTAGTATCACATCCATGAATTATCCATGCACTACGGCCAAAAATATTCATTATTATCACATCCATGAATTAATATTTCATCGCTGAGACTCAGCTCAATAATTAATCGACATCATCGAATCATCCCTGCACTACAGGCCAAGGATATTCATTAGTATCACGACCACGAATTATACATGCACTACGGGCCAAAGATAATCATGTTTTCATCAACGGTCCTGATCATGCCATCAAACAATTCATCTTTGCACCCTTGGCCGAAGACAATCTATAGTCATAATCATACCAAAAATTGTCCATCAATGCACTATGGGCCAATGAGGATTTTTCCACATTATTTGTAACATTACGGTCATGATTACACCAAATAATCTCTGGTTATAATCATACTAAGTCCATCTATGCACTACATGCCACGGATGACTTTCAACAAAATATAAACATGAGGATGATGACAATGATATAAGAATTCAATAAAAACAAGTTCAAGAATTAATTAATCCAGGAACCAATAACATCCAAATTGTCAACATGATACTGCTTTATGCAGTAAAATTTAAGAATATTCAGAAGAATATTTCCATAAAAATATACTGAATGAAGCGCAAATATCAAGGATATTCCACTAATTTCATGGAGTATAAAAGCCAAAAATTTAACCAACTGAGTATAATAAAGAATGAAATAACAAAAGAATTCACCAAGCATGCGATAGACCGCACAAACAGGTTATTCCAACAGAAAAATAAATAGTGGAACCAGGTCATGTGTAAATGTACCGACAGGATATTCCAACAGAATAATAAATAATTGAACCAGGTCCGGCGTAAACGCACAGATAGGATATTCCGATAGAATAATAAATAATGGAACCAGGTCCGGCGTAAAGCACAGACAGGATATTCTGACAAAATAATAAATAATGTAATAACAGAAGAATTTCACCAAGTATAGAGTAGCCCGCGTATACAGGTTATTTCAATAGAATAAAAAAGAATAGAATAACAGAAGTTCTCTTCATGAATAAGAAAGAAAGAATACCCTTTACGAGTACAACAAATAATATCCCTTACCGTAAAAGAAACTTGATATCGGAGTAGTGAAGTAGCAGAATACTTTTCTTCTTTCTCTCTATAGTTTCTCTCTCTAGAGTTTCAGTGAATTCGTAAGAAAATAATGAAGGAATGAGCTTCTATTTATAGAAAAATGGACTGCATAGTAACTAACTCATGAACGGTCTAGATTGATTTACTTTAATCTGACGGTCCATATTTAAAGCAAATTCTTTTAAATAAAATATAATATATTCTATTTATAATCTAATAAAATGAATAACTTTATAAAAGATTTTACTATGCAAACACTATGCAGGCACTATGCAAACACTATATATAATAAAATATAATATATTCTAATTATTGTCTAATAAAATAGATAACTTTATAAAAGTATTCTGTTTTATATAAAAAGATTTTACTATTAGCCTAATAAAACGAATAACTTTATAAAAGTATTCTATTTTATATATAAAAGCTTTTCTCTTTTATTACATTAATAATACTAATAAAACAAAACTGAATGACTTATCACGTAAGCATCAATAATCAATACCGTGTGCTACTATGCAACCATGCGTATTACTATACTTTTACTACCGAGTAGTTCAACAGTATTAATGGTAAAACTTCCGTCGTTATTTTCATAAAGTATTTTTATCGTTTTCTCAATCCGACAATAATTCCGTTGTGGGGTCCACCAATGATTGTGTCGTCGTACGAATATTTCCCGACAAAAAGAATATTCCCCGACTAATCGAATATTTCCCGGCACAACGAATATTTTATATCAACTTGCTTACTTTGAAAAAAAAATTCACATATTACCCTTAACTTTAAACTTTTATCAATTTAACTATTTACCAAAATAGAAAAATTGAATACTTTTATTTCATAAAATTCGGGGTCTCACAGAAACCTCGTATACATGTTATCAAAGTCAAAACTTAAATGACTTAAATTCATCAAGGTTTGTTTTCCAAAATCTTCAAGTCTTTTTAGAAAATCATTAATACCAAGCTAACACAACTCATTATGTGCAAGGTAACTTAAAATCATATGTTAGATACTTTTACATATTTAGTTAGGCCAAACTAGCATGCTCACAAGATCAGAATGCAAGTAAGTCTCTTTCCAACAAGGTTTGTCTTTCTGAACTTATAAGTATCCTTTAAAACTCAAACTAATCCAAGTTATAATGACCTATTATAACTAAAGTAACTTCAATCCATGTATTGGGGTTATTTATATGCATTTCCAAACCAACCTAACATGCTCAGAAATCATATTACAGTAGAAGTTGGAGTTCAAGATAGACACACGGTGCGACCGAGCTGGGTTTGTACTGGGAAGTGGCGCAGCCTTGCCACTTCGGTGCAAGCCCAGACATGGCCTCTGTTTCTATAGATTCCAGAACTCAAAACTTATATTCCTCAATCTAGCATGCTTAGACCAGCCACATAGGTTCTATAACTTACATACTAACTTATACAACATCATGATAGTAATTCATAAACCAATTATCAAGAATTCATTCTAATTCTCAAGAATTTATCAATCTTAAACTTTAGAACATGGTTTAAGAATTATACCTCTACGAAGCTTAAATAACTCAACATTGACCCTTAGACTTCTGATTATAGCTCAATATCTGCAACCTCACTTAATTGCAACATTACTCTCTCTCTATATGCCAGTTATCAGACAAGTTCAACCAACGTGAAGTATAAGAAGGGGACTCTATTTTAGAGAAAAGATTATCCAATTTCTAGCTTTGTACCAATGTTTGATTCAATGGAAAATGGAAGAGAACGATGGACAAGAAGGAGTTGGTTACCTGCTCTCTCTCTTCCTCCATTCCCTTAGCCATGATTACTGCTATACTAGCTTCAACCACTGACTAATTCCCACGCAATATAGAGT
Source organism: Panax notoginseng (assembly GCA_016801055.1). NCBI lineage: Eukaryota > Viridiplantae > Streptophyta > Magnoliopsida > Apiales > Araliaceae > Panax > Panax notoginseng. The sequence goes on from CM029012.1 coordinate 8,338,903, forward strand.
TAGGCTACTATTCTTTGTACTGATAAATGACACTTATTTTGGGACAAGGCTAATTCTCAGCACTAAAGCTTAGTCTAGTTACTTTAATTTCCAAATGAAATTTTAATGTACAATTGTTACCATATTAAGAAAATTAGGGAATATTTATGTACCCACATCATATAATCTATGTACATTTGTCCACATAATATTTTTGTTGGACTACATATCAATCAGTTGGGTATTCCCAACCCAATACTTCCTATCACACATAATTATCAAAATGATTAATATCAATCATTTATTCTTTTTTAATAATTTCAGTTAAACCTTTTAGTCTAGTTTAACTTTAATACTCAGACCACACAATGCTCATTTATCCCATTTACTGGAGTTACATATAACTCAAGCTCATTATTTATATAATAAAATATTAGGGGTCTAGGCCACGTTTGGCTTTTTCCTAATTCCACATTGTTTTATTATTTATTTAATATAAAGTTTATGTCACACTTTATCACAATGCTAAATTACTTAGCTTACTTAAATAATTACATACATATAATATGTACAACCTTTATACTTAGAATAATTAATATTTACTCTATTAATTATTTAAATTATACACTATGCGTATAATTATTCGATCGTCCCAAGACAGCTTCTTCAACCATTACATCTAGCCACATCTCAAATATTAATCTAATATATAAATCTCTAACTAATATTCACTTATATATATATATATATATATATATATATATATATATATATATATATATATTGGTTTTCTTCTATCGTCAACAACGTACGTATATACAAGTCCAAACCTAGCACACATCGATTTTTTAATGGTATTCAATATAGTACACTGAGTAGTTTCCCACAACTAACTAATAAATTAGTTTCCGCATCGTCTACACTGTTTTCACAGTGAGTTAGATCAGTTACTAATTCATATATGCCTCCGCTCTCTAAAAAAATCGTTTAGCCCAGCTCCTATACATTAACCATTAAAGAGTATGTTTGCACTACCTTAGACTTGATACATACTCATACAAATACTCAAGAAATTGGTAGTTATCAAAGATACTTAATGTCACCAACTATGATAAAATAATTCTATAAATTATTTAATATCGATAGAAAATTCTATCCACTTCTTTTATCTCAACTGAATTATCTCTGCGATAAATAATAATATATAATAATAATATATTTATTAATCACAAAATCACATATTACATAGTTCATATTACCCTATGTTACACATTCCTACATACCTCGTATCACATAAATGAACCCATTTCACACTTAAGAATTTTATTCATTAAATTCATATTTAATAATTTCTGAAAATTCAGGTTCTTACAGGTATAATCAACAATAATTACCCACTTAACATGATGATAAATAATAATTCGAATTTAAGTTAAAGAAATTACAATACATACGAATATTTAATAACAATCTTAGATGTGAAATAATCATCAATAATTCTCCACTGACATGTTTGAAAAATAATAACCCAAGTTTGAGTGAAGAAACTTGCCTTTGTCGTTGACTACAACTACACAATATAATTTAGCTGCGATTGAAAGACCTATGATCAATAATATTGGTTTCACAATTAGCGTAACACGTCACATCACATAATACTGCTATTAAAGTCACTATACAGCTTAGACACATAATCATGTAGTCACAACAATGTTTAGAACCTGTACAAATACTTATCAGGTCTAACTATGTCAATCTGGTGGGACCTCAGTATTACATCAGTGTCTTGGTCACCCTATCAGATAATTAACTAGTTTATTTTCAATAAAACTCTATTCTACAACTTCAATATTATTTTAGATAGTTTAATTATCCTTTGTAATATTTTTCAGAAGCTTATAATAATTTTCAAATAATTATTATTTTTTATAATAATTTTTCAAACACTAATATAATTTTTAACTAATTAAATACTGAATAATACCAATATCATTAATATTTAAATAATATTAAAATATTAATAAAATCCTTGTCAAAATATTAAAGTTATTTATAATAACTCAAAATATTTTTAAAACACTAATACTCCCCTTAAATGATTTTTAAAACAGTTAAAATCATTTTTAAAAAATTACCATTAATATTCAAATATTAATGTATTTTCATTAAAATATTAAAAGTCATTTAATGTAACTTAAAATATTTTTAAATCATTTATATCATTTTTAAATCATAAAAACCATTTTTAAATCATTTATTTAATATAATTATTAAATAAATCTATTATCATTAATATTTAATTATTAAGGAAATTTATCTCAAAATATTAAAAGTCATCTTTTATAACTTAAAATATTTTTAAACATTTTATTATCATTTAAAATGCTTTTTGAAATATTAAAATCATTTTTACCTAATTTATTTAATATACTTGTTAAATAAATTTAATACCATTAATATTAAAATAAATAAAAATATTAATAAAAATTATGTCAAATTATTAAAAGTAAATTTTCATAACTTAAAAAAATTTTAAAACTCATTTTGGAAGTTTTAGGAATTATTTTATATTTTTAATGATTTATTGAAAATTAAGTTAATAAAACTGTCGCTAAAGGATTTAGCGATAGAAACTGTCACTAATGGTGTTCTTGAGCCTCAAGAACATTCAAGGTCAGCTTCTAGGTGCCTAGTTTGACCAGCCTTAATTCACTGCTCATAATATTTCTAGGCATGCAAGTGTAATGGTAATGTAGTATTGATGTAATACAACGTGTATCAACAATGATCAAGGTCACACTACAACACATTTACAAGATCTAAGGGCTCAAAGTCGCTGTCAGGCCAATTCTGGGTTTTCTAGGTTACCTAGAAACCTAAACAGTTCCTAGTAGCTACTTTGCAGCTTCAATAACTTGGAATCTATGTAATGTTTGGGTGTTAAAGTGTTACAATATTGTAGTCCTCATGTCAAAGAACAAAAGTACTACACTTAGGTAGCATAACTACATCCCAAAATCTTAAGATTTGAGTCGGTCAAACCTTGTCAAAAATTGTGTTCTTGAGTTTTCTGGAAATTCCAGAAAACCAAGTTTGTGCTCGATCAACCTACTTTGACTGCTTATATCTTTGATCCTATTAGTTATTTATGTGATCTAATGTCATGATCATATAGCCCATATACCAGGGTATAACAATGATACATTAACACAAGCTAAACACATAACAGTTGCAAAATCTAAGCCTAACAAAACATTGTCAGACCCACTTGGGAATTTTCTGGGTTACCCAGAAATGCAAAGCCATGGCTGGTCAACCCACTTTGACCATTAATATCTTGGAATCTAGACATGTTATGAACATGATTCCACTTCTAGATTACTCTCCTCATAGCATACTACAACACTGATACATCTAACAAGTCTAACAATTAGCAGGTATGGATCTATGGCCTCTGACATATGAATGTCAGGCCATATTTTAGGGTTCTTGACAGTTTTTGAAAACTTAATTTTTAAGCATTTTGATGTTATGGATCCATGATATATCATCATAGATCACTAAATAACATCTTATAACACATAATTAAACACAAAAACACAACATCTATCTTAGCATACAAGATTAAACTTGGTTAGGGTTTATACCTCCCTTTGAAGAATCTTTAATCCTTGCTTCTTAATCAGATCTTGGGGTGCTAGTGTGACGCTCCCAAATTCGGGTAGTTGAAACCCGAACTCGGTGCTTCACGATACCATTTCTATAAGCGGAATAATACTAATAATAATAACAATAATATAAATATCAAACTTAATTTACATATATCAAAGTCTAAATCCCAGTTACGAGACCTTTAAACATTCATTACATCATAGATAATATGAATCATTGTCTTAATAAACTATAATTATTACACAAAATATTATAAATCTCATTCGAACAGCTTTACTTTCCCTTTGTTCTTGCCTGAGCCTTCGGGTTGATCATACTTAACTGAAAATATTTAATTTAAGCAAGAGTGAGCATTTGAGTGCCCAGTAAGTAATAATAATTATAAACATTAGCTGAAAGGGTTAAATGTTTTATTTGTTCTATCCTTCTACAACAAGTCAATAGTTGTGAAGTAATTTGAACCGATAATAATAACATAACAACTCTCTATCAAATTTTTAAAACTATGTATTGACTATAAATAGGGTTAAGGTAACCTACTATGAACATTGTTTTCTATTTTCGAAAAGATTAAACAGAAATTCATCTACAAACCGTCATAATTTACGGGCACGGGGGGTGATCAGCCCGTTATGCCCTGTATTGATCAATACTACATGCAAGAACGATGTTATCATTCACTCTGTCCACCTTGGGTGCATAAAAAGTTTTCCCGTGTATGGGATGTTCATACTTGTCGGGGTTCCAAACCAAAGGTTTTATCTTGTTCAACAATAATCTATAATTCAACATATATATATATATATATATATATATATATATATATATATATATATATACGGGTAATTAGCAAAGGTGTATCAACATGTGGTTAAATACAATGATTATCCTAGTGGGGACACTTGTATAACCATTTATAGAAATTAACGAACATAATATATATCTGAATTACCATATACTAACATGTTGATAATCAATGAGCGTATATAATATATATAACAATAGGGTTAATAATCTGTGCAGTAATAATAATAATATAATTCTTAAACTTCTTACTCATGTCCATTGCATAAAGAAAATGCAAAGGCAGGATACTAGCCTGAGCTGCTGCTTACAATAACGCAATTTAGATTAATCTTTTATGTAATCATCTATCAGTAATAAGATCATTCGTTCGATTAGAATAATATATCGCAACACATAACACTGTCTATTGCAGTCAGCACATAACCTAATCAGCTTGTCACATATATCCAACAATCATTGAATCACAAATAATCATTAATACAGTCAAAATATCTAAGTTCACATCAATTTCTGAAACATGTCGGTATACCGACAGCTTTATCGGGTATTTATCTAGTCTAAAACCCTATCCCGTAGTTCAGTAACTGAAGATATCAGTCATATTATTTTTAAATGACTTATAATAATTTTTAAACAATTATTATAATTTATCATGATATTTCAAACACTGAAATTATTATTAAATGATTTAAATATTAACTAATTCTATTATCATTAACATTTAATCAATATTAAACTATTAATGATACTATTGCCAAAATATTAAAGTTATTTATAATAACTCAAAATATTTTTAAAGTATTAATATTACCCTTAAATGATTTTTAAAATATTTAAAATTATTTTTAAATAATTACTATTAATATTTAAGTATTAATGTACTATTTATCCAAATATTAAAAGTCATTAATTATAACTTAAAATATTTTTAATTCACTTATATCCTTTTTAAATGATTTTTAAATTAATAAAACTATTTTAAAACTATTTATTTAATATAAATCATTAAATTAATCTAATAACCTTAATATTACATTATTATCATTAATATTCAATTATTAATGAAATTATCCTTTAAATATTAAAAGTTATGTTTTATAACTTAAAATATCTTTAAGCACTTTATTTTTATTTAAAATGATTTTTCTAATATAAAAATCATTTTTACATTACTTTATTTAATATAATTATTAAATAAACCTAATATCCTTAATATTAAAATATTAATATTTTTTCATGACAAAATATCAAAAGTTATATTTTATAACTTAAAATATTTTTATAACCTTTAAATCATTTTTATATAAATTTTAAATCACTTATTCTATTTTTTATCATTTATTTAATACATTTATTAAATAACTTAATTATCATTAATATTTAATTTATTAATGAAATTTATCACAAAATATTAAAAGTTATAGAAAATAACTTAAAATATCTTCTTATACCATAATATGTTTTTAAATGATTTATCATGTATAAAAATCATTTTTAAATAATTTATTTAATATTAAACTTAAATAAATTAATTACCTTTTATATTCCAAAAATATTAAATATTTATGAAATATACCTAAAATAATTAAAAATAAATTTTCGGACTTTAAAATAATTCTTTAATAATTTATTTGTATTTTTAATAATTAAAAACTAATTTTTTTCTCTTTATTTAATTAAAATAATTAATTTAATAAATAAATTGTCGCTAATGGTGTTCTTCACCAAACCCAGAACACGCATGTCAGTGAACGAGTGACCAGATTTGACCACGAATCATATACTGTGTATTGAGTTTCTAGGTCAAGTTAAACCTTGATCGTGTACCTGAAGTGTAACACTACAGTAATACACCATCATCTAGGTCATACAACAAACATACAAGGAGATCTGGGCTCACCAACACACTGTCAGAGTGTTTATGGGTTTTCCCAGAAACCCAGAAGTTCGAGTTCCTTGTTTTATGCTCGATTTAATTTAGGTTCCAGCCTTATTTCATGTGATATAATGGTTCATACGTATAGAGTACATGACAAGGAACAATAATATATCATGAGATCAGCATAACATCAATACAATAAAGATAAATGGGCCGGTCAAAGTACCGTCCCAGAACTGTTCTTGAACATTTCTGGGTTTCCCAGAAATGTTTTTGAGCAGTTTCGGCTACCTAAGTTTGACCATCTCTAGATTTGATTTTGTTATGGATCTATGTGATATAAAGGCTTTAGCATGTAGTATTCATGTCAGTCTACAACTACAAAACAATAACATGGCAAACAAACTTAAACATAGCAAGATCCAAGCTATGCAAAAACACTGTCAGAGATTTCTGGGCAGATTTTGGGTTTCAAGAACAGCCGGTCAATGCCGGTCAACCCACTTTGACCTTAAATAACTTTTAATCTATAACAGATATGGACCTGATTCAAGTTGCATATTAAAGATCTCCTAACAGACTACAAGTACAAACTTTCAAAACACAAAAACACATAACATATCGAGATCTATGGGACCTGACATTCACTGTCAGACCCTTATTTTTAAAAATTTCCAGATTTGGAAAATCATCAAATCTGAGCCTCTAGATGTTTTGGGTTTAACATCTAGCAACCCAGATCATTGATTAACAACACATACAACATATTTAACATAAAAAAATTTACATCTAACATAAGATCAAAAGTCAAATTTCTAGATTAGGGTTTACCTCTTTATGATCCAATTCTGATTTCTATACTTCTGATTTGATGCTGGTATTCGTGGGGCTTGATTTGTGATTGATCTAACACTAAAATTTCGTGGGTTTGAGCTTGAAAGAATATGGCTAAGTGTAAGTGATCAAATTAGGCTAAATGTGCACTTTCTCTCTCTTGTTCCTTATATAACTTGTATACAATGCATGTGGCTGATGAATTGAACCTGTTTTGCTGGAAATTATAGTTGATCATAGCTTAGACTAGGGTGGCTAGCAAGATTTGATAAGATTTGGCCAACAATAATGCAATAATGAGACAAAAAAAGGTACTTTAGTAATTTGGTTATTAATTTTAAGGGCATTCTTGTCCAAGGTGTTTGAATCTAGGATTTATTCACTAGATTTTACATCTCAAAGTTTCCCAAATAATTTATAGGGTTTAAAAATTTAAAATTAAAGTGTAATAAAATTTTAATTAAATACACTAATTTAAAATTAGGGTTTTTAATAAAAAAATTAGGGTTTTTAAATTAGGGTTCCTTAATATTATTAGGGTTCTTAAATTAACAATTAGGGTTTCCTAATTATCATTATAATTTACATAAATAATAATTAGGATTTCTAATTTTAGCAAATTAGGATTTTTAAATAATAATTAGGGTTTCTCCTAATTACAGAAATTCTATAATACGCAGTAAAATTCATATAACACAATTACTACACAGTCTCGAACTCATAATTGAGTTTGACAATTAGGGTTTAATAACATGATATAAGGGTTATGACATAATTTACTATAATTGACCAACCATTATCAGTCTACACATTTACAGTACATATTTATAGTACTGAAAAATCAAAATATAATTAATATTATATTATTATTCTCATTCATAGCTCGAAATCCAAAATTAGGGCTTGAATTCCATATCTGATTTATCTTTCATATATAACATCATTAATTAAGTTAAAATCATTAACTTAATAATCTGAACTAAAATTCATAAAATAAAATAATAATTATAATAATTCCAATAATCATTTTATATATTATTTAAATAATACAAAAATCATATTTTCATGGAAAATAATTAATAAAGACATTTCTACTATAAAATTAATTATTATAAGAATATAATTTGTAATGATCAAAAATTCTAAAATAAAATTATTTGAAATTATTCACGTAATAAATAATTTTTGTTTATCACATATTTACATACGCATTACTTGACACTTATTCTCATCATTAAAAAAAATTTATATGCAAAATTTCTTATTTATTTTATATTGAAAATATCGGGTTATTACATTCACCCTCCCTTATAAGGATTCCGTCCCCGGAATCACCGTTTTAAAACTCATACATACAAGGGTACATAGCCTACACAATCATTACAAGTAGATCTCGATCATAATTGATCGAACAACTCTTTAACCATTCAACATAAAGCTTGTCTGTCTAATAAAACGGAAGTTTGATTTCAAAAAAAAAACTCAAATTCCTCCCTCACAATTTCTTTATAACATAATTTGCTATATATAGAAAAATCATATATATATGAAAATAAAAGTTATTCGAATAATACATGGAGTTCCATTCCCAGCTGCCACTGTATCCTGGACCGTCATGTTGAAGACTCTCACGGTTGGTTTATTGCTTGAAGTTGGTCATGTGATTGCCAAAGTCCCGTTGCCTTTTCTCGTGGTTACACTCCATGCCTCCATTTTCCTCATTAAACAATCCTTCACCTTATGTTCAGTCGATCCACATAGAAAACACCCATTGTTCATCCTTGGGTTGGGGCAGTTCGGAGAGATATGGCCCTCCTGCCCGCACTTGTAACATACAAACTTACCCTTCAGACACTCACCAGAGTGATTCTTCCCGCAATTCTTACACTGCATAGTTTGTTTCTTCACACCTTCTTGTTTCACCTAAACATTCCCGAAATAATTTCTTTTTCTCTTTTCACCCCTATTCCCACTATTAGCTTCCACCTTCATATCTCCTCCTGCCTTGCCTTTGTTCTTCTTCTCCTTGTTGTAAAGGCTCATGGCCTCACTTCCCTCCTCAGCTATGATAGCCTTTTCCATGAGTGCTGTAAAATTATTAATTTACAACACCGCCACCTTGTTGTAGAGCCAAGGTTTTAATCCCAGCTCGAACCTTCTTGCCTTCCTAGCCTCCGTATCAACTTGATGCGGAGCGAACCTAGCCAACTCATTAAACTTTACAGCATACTCTGCAACAGTCATGTTCTCCTGCTTTAACTCCAGAAATTTCACCTCCATCCTAGCATGAATTCTAGCTGAGAGATAGTTTTCGAAAAGCAAAGTCTTAAACCTAGCCCAAGTAACTACTCCTTCTCCTGCCCTCTCTTGATTTGCCTCCCACCAAAAGTTAGCCTCCCCCTTCATCATATAAGTGACAAAAGAGGTCTTTTGCCCCTCATCTACCCTAGCAATTACGAACGCCTTTTCTATCTCGTTAATCCATGTCTGGGCTTCTATAGGGTCAGCTGATCCCCTGAACTCTGGTGGTCCTACTGCCTTGAAGTCTTTAAATTTTGCCAAGCGATTGTCTGGCTGGTTCCCTGCGGCTGGTATTCCCTGCTGCATAGCCTGAGCTACCATGTTCGCAAAGTTTTGCATTGAGTCTTGCTGTTGTCCCTTAGCATTGTTGACAAATTCTTCTGCCCTTTGATTTCGAGTTCGACGTCTTGGCGACATTATCTGATTAAATAAAATCATAAAATTTAACTCACATTCTAAAGCTTATTGTATAAGTTATATATATTAAACTTGGTTCATTACTCAAACATAGATTCATATTCATTTAGTGAATATTTTATATAACATAGCACATGCTGCTTTAAACATCTGTTATCCCTTTGTGACCACAAAAGTCGGGATTTACAGCCTTGACTAATACAAAAGTTGAGAACATTACATTACATAGACATACTTATCATATCTATTACATTAAACAACCTACACAACAAAAGCTATACTACCTATTTACTACTCCTTTTCCTTGGACAACCCTACGCCTGATGACCTTCTATCCCATAGATAAAACATGCACTTGGTTTATAGTCAGGACAATACAAAGTAGTATGTCCCTCATAGCCGCAAATGTAACATATTCTTTTTCCTTTTTTCTTATCAGATTTTGCTACGTCATGGTCTTCTATCTTTCTTTTTCCCTTATTGCTTGGAGCTGCACATGATATGTTGCTTGTGGCTCCCATCTGATCAATTTGGATTTTAAGCTTATCTTGTTCTTCCATTGTTTCTAGTAAGGCTTTTCTCAATTGACTATTTCGCAGCTTTTCTATTTCCCGCAACTTTTCCAGTGAAGAAACCTTGTTTCTCAGATCCTGCACCTCCGTTGATGCTTGATCAGCTTTAACTTTAGTGTCTGAATCACTATTTGTCAACTCCACCATCTCTGGATTTGGTACTACATTTTCCAATACCACCACCTCATCCAAGTTGGTTTCATTATGAGCCTCTATTTCAGCTATTGGCTTCGATATTAGCTCGGGTGTATGGATTTGATCCTCCTTCAGGCTATAAGCATATGACAAGCCTTTTCCACCAGACATCTACACACATAAATTATCATGATTAGCATATAGTACATACACATAACAAACAATAGTTTTATAAAAGTTATCTTTTTATTTTGTTCAACGATGAATTTACTCAATTCATCTCTCTTTTAAACTCTGTATGAGTTATTTATATTTTCAACGTTCCCTCTGTCCTAAGGTTATAGCCTAAGGTCGATCCCACCTAAGGTTTCTAACCCTAATGCTTTGATACCAACTTATGAGGCCCCCAAATTCGGGTACTTGAAACCTGAACTCGGTGCTTCACGATACCATTTCAATAAGCAAAATAATACTAATAATAATAACAATAATATAAATATCAAACTTAATTTACATATATCAAAGTCTAAATCCCAGGTATGAGACCTTTAAACATTCATTACATCATAGACAATATGCATCATTGTCTTAATAAACTATAATTATTACACAGAATATTATAAATCTCATTCGAACAGCTTTCCTTTCCCTTTGTTCTTGCCTGAGCCTTCGGGTTGATCATACTTAACTGAAAACATTTAATTTAAGCAAGAGTGAGCATTTGAGTGCCCAGCAAGTAATAACAATTATAAACATTAGCTGAAAGGGTTAAATTGTGATGCCCCCAAATTTAGGTATACATCACCCATCTTGGGTCGTCAGATACATAGTACAGAATACAAATGTGACGCCCTCAAAATTAGGTATACATCACCCATCTTGGGTCGTCAGATACATAGTACAGAATACAAATACAACTTACTAATACAACTGTCGTGTACAATACGACAAAACATAAACTGTGAGTTTTAATACAAATATTATCTTCTAGAGAGTATTCATACTCAAAAGGAGTCCTCATTACATTTATTAACACACTATTACATAGAATAGTTAGGACTACTAACTAATACTATCATTCGGACCATCACTCCGTTCCCCGACTTGCCCCAGCTACGTTCTCATTTTCTGAAGAGAACAGTGAAAGAAAGGGTGAGCTCAACTAGCCCAGTAAGAAATATTATGACTAAGATAATGCAGAATAAATTATCATTAGCCTTCAACAATGTTAAACTGATAAAATATAATAGACATCAAGTTTAACTGTAGCGGAACAAGCAATCCATTAAAAGAGTCAAGTAGAAAATAAACTCTACTATCTTTTATGATTTAAAAGGTTTTTCAACACTGTGATCGCTAGGACTCAGCTTAATAAAATAATCCACATCATCGAATCACCCCTGCACTACGGCCAAGGATATTCGTGTATTCATTAATGGTCATGATCATGCCAACAACTGTCCATCAACGCACTACGGGTCAATGAGGACTTTTACCACATCATTTGTAACATTACGGTCATGATTATACCGAATAATCTCTGGTCATAATCATACCAAGTCCATCTATGCACTACAGGCCACATATGACTTTTAACATTTTATAAACATGAGGATGATGACAATGATATAAGAATTCAATAAAACAAGTTCAAGAATTAATTTATCCAAGAATTAACAACGTCCAAATTGTCAACATGATACTGCTTTGTGGAGTAAAATTTAAGAATGCTTAGAAAAATATTTTCATGAAAAAATACTGTATGAACCGCAATTATCAAGGATATTCCACTAATTTCATGGAGTGTAGAAGTTAAAACTTAACTAACTGAGTATAGTAAAGAATGGAATAACAAAAGAAATCACCCGTCATGCGATAGACCGCACAGACAGGTTATTCTAACAGAATAATAAATAATGGAACCAGGTCCGGCATAAACGCACAGATAGGATATTCCGATAGAATAATAAAGAATGGAACTAGGTCCGGTGTAAAATACACAGACATGATGTTCCAACAGAATAATAACAAGACGGAACCAGGTCCGGTGTAAAACACACAGACAGGATGTTCCAACAGAATAATATTAAAAACGGAACCAGGTCCGGTGTAAAACACACAGACAGGATGTTCCAACAGAATAACAGAAGAATGTCACCAAGTATAGGGTAGACCGCGTATACAGGTTTTTCCAACAGAATAATAAATAATGAAATAACAACAGTTCTCTTCATGAATAAGAAAGAATAACACCCCTTACCATTTTAAAGAAGAGCTAAAATAAGGAAGTAGTTAAGTAGCAGAATACTCTTCTTCTCTCTATCTATAGTTTCTCTATATAGTTTCTCTCTCTAGAGTTCATTGAATTCGTAAGAAATAATGAAAGAATGAGCTGCTATTTATAGAAAAATAGAATGTATAGTAACTAATCCATGAACGGTCCAGATTGATTACTTTAATCTGACGGTCCATATTTAAAGAAAAATCTTTTAAATAAAATATAATATATTCTATTTATAGAATAACTTTAATAAAGTATTCTGTTTTATATAAAAAGATATTTCTGTTTTATTACGTTAATAATACGAATAAAACAAAACGTCATTATAGCTAAATAATTCATATTATTAACTGACAATAATTGAATCAAACTGAGTGACTTCTCACATAAGCATTAATAATCAATACCGTGTGTTACTATGCAATCACACGTATTACTGTACTTTTACTACCGAGTAGTTCAACAGTATCAATGGTAAAACTTCCGTCGTTATTTTTAATAAAATATTTTTGTCGTTTTCTCAATCCGACAATAATTTCGTTGTGGGGTCCACCAATGATTGTGCCGTTGTACGAATATTCCCTATTAAAATGAATATTCCCCGACCAATCGAATATTATATAACAACTTGCGTACTTTGTAAAATTTATAAATATTACCCACAACTATAACATTATATCAAATTAACTCCATAATATTCAAAAATGATATTTATAGAAAATTCATCTTTATTTATAAAAGTTGGGGTCTTACAACCTCCCCTTCTAATGAAATTTTTCCCTCGAAATTAGGGTACGTACCTGGTATGTCGAAGAGGTAAGGATACCTTGATTTCATTTCAGATTCTAACTCCTAAGTCATTTCCTCAACATCGTGGTTTCTCTACAAAACTTTGACTTGAGGTATAACCTTGGAGCGTAGAATATGTTCCTTCTTATCCAAGATTTGAACAGGAACTTCTTAATACTTCAAATCCTCCACTATTTCGTCCGGTTCTAACTCAATAATGTGGTTCGGGTCTTCCACATATTTGTGTAACATGGATATGTGAAAAACGTTATGAACACGAGACATACTTGGCGGTAAAGCGAGTCTATAAGCCACAGTTCCTACTCGATCGAGGATTAAAAATGGACCGATGAATCGAGGATTGAGCTTTCCTCTCTTTCCAAATCTCGTAACTCCTTTCCATGGAGCAACACGTAAGAACACATGATCTCCTACATCAAATTCCACGTCCTTTCGATGAAGATCATCATAATTCTTTTGTCGATCTTGTGAGGTTTTTATACGTTGGCGGATCGTTTGAATCTTTTCTGTAGTCATACGTACCAATTTCGGTCCCAACAACGTTGCTTCACCCACCTCATCCCAGCATACTGGAGAATGACATTTTCTTCCATACAATGCTTCGAATGGAGCCATGCCAATACTTGCTTGATAACTGTTGTTGTAGGAAAACTCCACCAATGGTAAGAACTTGTCTGAACTTCCCTTGAAGTCAAGGACACAGAGTCTTAATAAATCTTCTAGAGTTTGAATAGTCCTCTCTGATTGTCCATCCGTCTGAGGATGATATGCCGAACTAAATCGTAAATCTGTGCCCATAGCTTTTTGTAAACTAACCCAAAATCGTGAAGTGAATCTTGGGTCTCGATCAGAAACTATGGATACTGGCATACCATGCAGTCTTACAATCTCGTTTATGTACATACGAGCAAGACGTTCAAGTGTATAAGTTTCTCGTATCGGTAAGAAATGAGCAGACTTGGTCAATCTATCAACAATGACCCAAATCGCATCTATACTTTGATAAACCTTAGGAAGACCGGTAATGAAATCCATGGTAATGTGCTCCCACTTTCATTCTGGAATTTCAAGTAGTTGCAATGGACCTTTTGGTACTTGATGCTCCGCTTTGACTCGTTGACAAGTTAGACACCTTGAGATAAACAGCGCTATCTCTCTCTTCATATTGCTCCACCAAAATGTATGATGAAGATCATGATACATTTTGGTACTTTCAGGATGGATTGCAAACGGTGTGTTGTGCGCCTCCATCATGATTTCATACTTTAAATTAGGGTTATTAGGAACACAAAGTCTGGAGTTGACTCGAAGTATTCCTTCTTCATCGATTCTTGCTTCCGGCATAGCACCTTCTTGCACTTTCTTCCTCATACGCATCAGCTCCAGGTCTGTAGCTTGAGCAGCTTTAACTTTTCGATTAAAGTTTGTTCTACTCGTATATTCGTCATCATCACATGGGTCCCTGGAGTCTTTAACTCTATCTCCATCCTTTGCAAGTCACACAAAGTGGGCCTTTGTGTTGACAATATCGCACTCGTACTTGCATATGATCTTCTACTCAATGCGTCAGTTACCACGTTCGCTTTTTCAGGATGGTATTGAATGGTATGATCATAATCTTTTAACAGTTCAAGTCAACGTCGTTGTCGCATGTTGAGTTCCTTTTGAGTGAAGAAATATTTGAGGCTTTTATGATCTGTAAAGATCTCCACCTTCTCCCCATACAAGTAATGCCTCCAAATTTTAAGTGCAAAGACAACAGCTGCCAACTCTAGATCATGAGTAGGATAATTCCTTTCATATTTCTTGAGTTGTCTTGATGCATAGGCTATGACTTTTCTATGTTGTATGGGAACGTATCCCAACCCTTTGCTCGAAGCATCACTGTAGATGACAAATCCCTCCGAGCCAAATGGTATTGTTAGAACAGGTGCTGAAATGAGTCTCCTCTTGAGTTCTTGAAAACTCTTCTCACATTCTTTGCTCCAACCGAACTTTGTATCTTTTCGAGTCAGCTGAGCTAATGGAGTAGCGATTCGAGAAAATCCTTTCACGAATCTCCGATAATAACCAGCTAAACCAAGAAAGCTACGTACTTCGGTCACTGATTTAGGTTGCTCCCAACTTTGAATAGCTTCAATCTTTGCCGGGTTAACCGATATTCCACGACCTGATACTACGTGCCCAAGGAATGCTACCTCCTCCAACCAGAACTCGCATTTCTTCAACTTGGCATAAAGCTTGTATTCACGAAGCTTTTGGAGTACCAGCCTCAAGTGTTGCTCATGATCTTCACGGCTTTTGGAATAAATAAGGATGTCATCAATAAAGACGACCACAAAGTGATCCAAATATTCCTTGAATACCCAGTTCATCATATCCATGAAGGCAGCAGGAGCATTAGTCAATCCGAAGGACATGAGTAGGAATTCATAATGCCCGTACCGAGTTCTGAAAGCCGTCTTTGGAATATCCTCAGTTCTAACCTTCAGCTGATGATATCCAGAACGAAGATCGATCTTTGAAAAGAATTATGCTCCTTGCAACTGGTCAAACAGGTCATCAATACGTGGCAATGGGTACCTGTTTTTGATGGTGACATGATTCAACTCCCGATAATCAATACAAAGTCGCATACTTCCATCTTTCTTGTTCACGAATAGCACAGGAGCACCCTAAGGAGAAGTACTAGGACGAATAAAGCCAATGTCTAACAATTCCTGCAGTTGGATCTTTAACTTCTGAAGTTCAATAGGAGTCATTCGATATGGGGCTTTAGAAATGGGTTTTGTACCGGGTTCAAGGTCGATACAAAATTCAATTTCACGTTCTGGGGGTAGGCCAGGAAGTTCTTCAGGGAATTTATTAACAATAGAAATATCATTCAAAACTGACGTATTTTTGTTTAGAACCGTGACATGAGCTAAGAAAGCTTGACATCCGTTTTTCAAAAAACGAATAGCTTTATGGCTTGAGATGACAGCGATTGATTTTAATGGTTTGGTTGCTTGAATTCGCATAATAGGTCGATTAGGAATATGAAAGCTAATAACCTTACGAAAATAATCAATTTTTGCATGATGAGTAGTTAACCAATCAATCCCTAGAATCACATCAAATGCAAGTATTTTTAATGAAATCAGATCGACAGGTAATGTGTGGGTACCAACTTGAACCAAACAAGACTTATAAACCGTGGATGTAATGAAGGTTTCTCCCAATGGAGTTTCAACAGATAAATCAAAGTCTAATTTCTCCGGAGTCAAATTTAATCGATGAGCGCAAGTAGGAGAAATAAAAGAACGGATAGAACCGGTATCAAATAAAGTATAGACTTCGTTAGAATTTATGATAAGCTTACCCGTGATGACCTCATTCGGGTTCCTTGCTTTCTGGGAGGTCACAACAAACGCTCTCCCTTGCACTACCGGTTTTGACTTTTCTGGGACGGCCTTTGGTGTCTCCATCTTGGCTGAACTTGTTTTTGGTAAACAAAAAAATCGAGCTAAATGACCTTCTCTTCCATAATTATAACATGCTTTAGACGGCATCGCACAGTTTGGACTGATGTGCCCCTCCCCTCCGCATTTGAAACATATGATAGGTGGTCGTTCTCCTTCCTTAACAACGGGTGTTGGTGCTGACGTCTTTCCATCATTGTTGAATCTCCTCTTCTTGAAATGACCATTCTTATTGTTTTGGCCCTGATTACCACCGAAGTGGTTACCATTTCTGGCCTGTTGATTCCCTCCACGCTTGTTGTCACTGCTTCGATGACTGCTCTCACTGGTATTATCATTTTGCCGACTGCTCTCTTTTGGTTGCGTTGACTCGTTATCGCGCTCCACTTACTGAGCCCTATTCACAACATCTGAATACAAACACAGTTTATGAGAAATAAGATGTTGATGTATCTCAGGTTTCAAACCTCGCAAAAACATTCGCGTCATTTGCTCTTCATTATCCACCAAGTGGGATGCAAACCGGGACAACTCAGCAAATTTAGCCTCATACTGCGACACGGTCATATTATTCTGCTCCAATTTGATGAACTCCACCTCCTTCATGTGACGAACACTTTCAGAAAAGTATTTGTCATTGAACAGCTCTCGGAACTTCTCCCAAGACATCTTCAGTGCGGCAGGTTGAGTACGCTTAATCGATTCCCACTAGAAATCTGCCTCTCCTCGCAACATAAAGGCGGCAAAGGGTACCTTTTGCTCCTCGGAGCATCCCAAGACATCAAATATCTTGGTGATCTGCTTTATCCATGTTTTCGCTATAAGTGGTTTTGGCTCTCCCTTAAACTCTGGTGGTCCCAGCTCCTTGAACTGTTTAGCGGTGACCGTCCGAGAGTTTTCAGTGTTTCCACCTATATTTTGGACAGAAACCGCTCTCGCCTGCTGTTGCATGAACTGCATAAAGTTTCTAAACATTCCATCATTCATCATCTAGTCAGTGTTGTTGTTTGCATGAGGATTGTCACCTTCCTGATGCACATTATCCTGATTATTGATATGTGGTGAATCAACAGTCTCCTATGCTCTATTGCTATTCTTAACATTCTTAGATGCCATTTTTAGATACTGCCACAAAATAAAAGTTAATTGATATGTCATATATTATCCTTATATTATGACCGACCAATTAAATACCATGCAAATAAACTTAGGTAGGTCATATTAGCGAAGGAATTCCCCGTCTTTCCCCTCCTAGTTCCATTCTCACATCTTAGCCAGGGATCATATAACCTGGCTTTGATACCAACTGTGACGCCCCCAAAATTAGGTATACATCACCCATCTTGGGTCGTCAGATACATAGTACAGAATACAAATGTGACGCCCCCAAAATTAGGTATACATCACCCATCTTGTGTCGTCAGATACATAGTACAAAATACAAATACAACTTACTAATACAACTATCGTGTACAATACGACAAAACATAAACTGTGAGTTTGAATACAAATACTATCTTCTAGAGAGTATTCATACTCAAAAAGAGTCCTCATTACATTTATTAACACACTATTACATAGAATAGTGAGGACTACTAACTAATACTATCACTCGGACCATCACTCCGTTCCCCGACTTGCCCCAGCTACGTTCTCATTTTCTGAAGCGAACAGTGAAAGAAAGGGTGAGCTCAACTAGCCCAGTAAGAAATATTATGACTAAGATAATGCAGAATAAATTATCATTAGCCTTCAACAATGTTAAACTGATAAAATATAATAGACATCAAGTTTAACTGTAGCGGAACAAGCAATCCATTAAAAGAGTCAAGTAGAAAATAAACTCTACTATCTTTTATGATTTAAAAGGTTTTTCAACACTGTGATCGCTAGGACTCAGCTTAATAAAATAATCCACATCATCGAATCACCCCTGCACTACGGCCAAGGATATTCGTGTATTCATTAATGGTCATGATCATGCCAACAACTGTCCATCAACGCACTACGGGTCAATGAGGACTTTTACCACATCATTTGTAACATTACGGTCATGATTATACCGAATAATCTCTGGTCATAATCATACCAAGTCCATCTATGCACTACAGGCCACAGATGACTTTTAACATTTTATAAACATGAGGATGATGACAATGATATAAGAATTCAATAAAACAAGTTCAAGAATTAATTTATCCAAGAATTAACAACGTCTAAATTGTCAACATGATACTGCTTTGTGGAGTAAAATTTAAGAATGCTTAGAAGAATATTTTCATGAAAAGATACTGTATGAACCGCAATTATCAATAATATTCCACTAATTTCATGGAGTATAGAAGTTAAAACTTAACCAACTAAGTATAGTAAAGAATGGAATAACAAAAGAAATCACCTGGCATGCGATAGACCACACAGACAGGTTATTCCAACAGAATAATAAATAATAGAACCAGGTCCGGCGTAAACGCACAGACAGGATATTCCGACAGAATAATAAATAATGGAACCAGGTCCGGTGTAAAACACACAGACAGGATGTTCCAACAGAATAATAACAAGACGGAACCAGGACCGGTGTAAAACACACAGACAGGATGTTCCAACAGAATAATAATAAAAACAGAACCAGGTCCGGTGTAAAACACACAGACAGGATGTTCCAACAGAATAACAGAAGAATGTCACCAAGTATAGGGTAGACCGCGTATACAGGTTGTTCCAACATAATAATAAATAATGAAATAACAACAGTTCTCTTCATGAATAAGAAAGAATAACACCCCTTACCGTTTTAAAGAAGTGCTGAAATAAGGAAATAGTTAAGTAGCAGAATACTCTTCTTCTCTCTCTCTATAGTTTCTCTCTATAGTTTCTCTCTCTAGAGTTCAGTAAATTCGTAAGAAATAATGAAGGAATGAGCTGCTATTTATAGAAAAATAGAATGCATAGTAACTAATCCATGAACGGTCCAGATTGATTACTTTAATCTGACGGTCCATATTTAAAGAAAAATCTTTTAAATAAAATATAATATATTTTATTTATAGAATAACTTTAATAAAGTATTCTGTTTTATATAAAAAGATGTTTCTGTTTTATTACGTTAATAATACGAATAAAACAAAACGTCATTATCGCTAAATAATTCATATTATTAACTGACAATAATTGAATCAAACTGAGTGACTTCTTACATAAGCATTAATAATCAATACCGTGTACTACTATGCAACCACACGTATTACTGTACTTTTACTACCGAGTAGTTTAACAGTATCAATGGTAAAACTTCCGCCGTTATTTTTAATAAAATATTTTTGTCGTTTTCTCAATCTGACAATAATTTCGTTGTGGGGTCCACCAATGATTGTGCCGTTGTACGAATATTCCCTGTTAAAATGAATATTCCCCGACCAATCGAATATTATATAACAACTTGCGTACTTTGCAAAATTTATAAATATTATCCACTACTATAACATTATATCAAATTAACTCTATAATATTCAAAATTGATATTTATAGAAAATTCATCTTTATTTATAAAAGTTGGGGTCTTACATAAATGTTTTCTTTGTACTACTCTTCTACAACAAGTCAATAGTTGTGAAGTAATCTGAACCGATAATAATAACATAACAACTCTCTATCAAATTTTTGAAACTACGTATTGACTATAAATAGGGTTAAGGTAACCTAATATGAACATTGTTTTCTATTTTCGAAAAGGTTAAACAGAAATTTATCTGCAAACCGGCATAACTTACGGGCACGGGGGGTGATCAGCCTGTTATTGTAACGACACCAAAATTCATACCATTTAAAATCTCGACTTTGGTCTTTAACCATACATTCAACCGCTAATTTTACATCATTATTCGATATTAAAATCACTAAATTTGCGGAATATTTAAAACGTTTATACATTTCCTTCTTTATTGCCCTAAATCGCAACCTTTACATTACATATCTTCGATTCAAATATATATCATGAATCGTTACAATAAACTGACTATACAAAGTCTTACATCATAAATAGATATCTATATACACTGGATAACTCAATTTACAATTCAACAACATTTACATTCAAAATCTTACATACATTTCTCATAAAACATAAGTAATTTTCGTGAATATAGATCTCTATAACTCACTTAGCACATATCATTACCTTAATTCCTTGACCTGCAAAAGTGGTTATTTGCAAGAGTGAGCTCGACAGCCCAGCAAAATCTAACAGTTTTCATGCATCATATAGCACATAATAACATGCTTGATATACATCTCATTAAAGTAACATGGCATACATGCTTTTAATTCATATAGCAAATATCAAGATTGAGTTCCTTACTCAATCATCATTATTTAGCCAAAGTAATGCAATCATATATTGACTTTAACATTTCATGATTTCAACATATATAATATATCATGCAATTTAAAACAGTTCATCAAGTCCACATAGAAAATAGGAACCGAAAGACTTGCCTTGATCGTTGTTTACCAATAATAGATTAACAGCTTACAGTTATCTGCACTTCACGTTCCCTAAATAATTATATAATCATACACATCAACTATTAGTCACATAACAACACATAGTAATTGTAATGTAAACTCTACTTCACATCTCATAATATTTCCTATTAATTAGCATACAATGTTCAATTAGATTGTGTTAACTTTCAACTTATATCTCACTATATTTCATAATCGAAGTTCATTCAAGTGCTTAAGTCTTGCTAGGACTACTTATTAGTTTTATGTTAAACCCATTTCATATCCTACAATATTCATTTCAATTGAATTGAAACACTTTTTAAGTTCATTAATATTTGGCACGGCATTTCGACGTTTATTCGTCACACGCCCGATTTGCCTCTCTTGTGTATGCTTACTATGCTTCTATAACTTATCTAATACATTATTTATTAAAGTTAAGCATCATTTTATTTACTAATATACATGTTTTGTAACTTAGGACATCATCTTTTATCGTCAGGAGCACTGCACATGCATATGTGCATGCCCGACGCCCTCCGATTGTCCCCAAAAACACAATAGTCCTAAAGATGACCATTTTTAATACTGTTACAGACCTCAAATTAAAAAACTTAAAGCATAAAAGTTGTAGGTCTATTCGTCCTCGTTCCGGATCATCTTGAATCACCTCAATCGGAGTTTGTATGAGAAAGTTATGGCCATTTTACTAAAGGAGGCCAAAACTGTCCGACTCAGACTTCTGTCCCCGCGCCGCGGCGCGAGAACTAGGCTAACCAGTGGCGCCGCAATGCGATATTGGTGCTGGGGCATGAATTTCAGTGATGGGGCGCGAACTTCTGGCACTGGGCGCGAATTTTGGCGCTGGGGCTCCATTTTGGGCGTTGGGGCGCCGAAACTTGCAAAACGCAACCCACAAAGAATAGAACAACTAAATTTCTGCCTATAACTTAATTTTTGACACTAATTGACATGCACAACTTCATCGTGAACTACATATAAACGCTAACAATCATCCATATAACAATTGCCAACAATTAAGCAACTACTTTAGAAAACATAATTCTTTGAAAACACTGTTTTAAGAAAACTCCATTGTTAACGTTTGTTTAACACTGTAATATCAATAATAACCCAAACTTGATTAGTTTAAAGTACTATTCTCTGAAATTCATACCCAATTAACATACATGACGTTCAAATTCATAAATAGCATACAATCACCTACTAATTTTTGTTATCATGCAAAACATACGTTCATACATATATATTCACTGTAAAAACTATTTCCTTCTTGCAAACGTAATTTATCATACAATTCTTCATCTAACACTAGTTATAATCCTCATAATCACATACCATCACTATAATTCAATTGTATAACAGCAATTACAGAAATTATACCACCAACGCAGTGAATTTCAAGAACACCGAGACTAAGAAATTATAGTACAACACATATATGTTAAGATTATAAAACATACCTTCTGTTGCTTTGAAACTATTTGTTAATCACTGATAATAGCTAGAAGAAGTCAGAACTTGCTTTGAAAATCACATCCTTTTTCTCTCAAATTTCTTTTCTTTCTTAGGTTCAGTCTTAGACCTGGCTAGCGTAAACCAATAACTGACAAAGTATACGTCAAAATAAAAACTGATATGGCAATAATAAGCCTACTTATTATATCAGTTACAGAAGATAACGTATAGATTAAATATATTTTATTTATTTATTTTGTTTCGTAAATAATTTAAATTTCAAAAATCCAAAAGCTATAGGGCTTTGTTTGGCAAACCAGTTAAAATTAAGGAATTTATATCCTTAAGCAATGTTTGGGTAAAATCAAATCAAAACTACTTTAATTTATTTTAATAACTAATTATAATATAGTTATTTGTCACACTTCTTTTAATTAAGTTTTCATACTTAATTAATTAATTCTAATAACAATTCATTGCAAAATATAATAATTTATTTGATCATTATAAACTCTCTAACTTAATTATTAAATTAAATTAGATTAATATTTCAAAATAATTACTTTCCTTAACTCATTAATTATTTATTAAACAAATAAATAATCAAATCACATCAAATCAATTAAACAAATACTTATTCAACGATAAACACATCCATTAAATATTTATATAATTCAATAAATATTTAAATATTTAATTAAAAAAAATCTAGATTGTTAAATCATTCCCTTCTTACAAGGATTATGTCCTCAGAATCACAACTCAAACCACTAATTCGTTATAATCTTCCCTACTTACAAAGATTCTGTCCCCAGAATCGAAGACACAAATTAAACAAATAACTCAGAGTAATCTTTCATCATTTTATCTAAATATAGATTTTATATTTCCTACTACATTCATTACTTAAACAAATTCTAGGTTTTATTTCATAACTTTCACTTGAACTCAATTATATTCTGAGTATTATATTCTTAACCCATTCATTTCCTTTTCTAAGGATCGCAGTCATAAATAATTGGGATATTACATTCACCCTTTCTTCTAAGAATTTCGTCCTCAAAATTTTATCTATTAATATTTATTCATTCATTGGATTCTATAACCACTTCCTTCCACAAAGAACATTCTACAATTATTAACTTTTCTATTAAAAGTTTTACAAATTTCTTTGATAACTCATCCCCTTCTCATTTCAAAATCTCTTTTCTCACTTATTCAACAATTCATCATTCAGTGTTGCATTCTACGACTTACTTCTTTCTAAGGAATACTTTCCTTTTCACTTTCATCTTGCAGAATAACAAGAATCTTCCACAATTGTTCAATAATTGGGAAGTAGTATGAATAACTAAGGAATTTAAAAGATTCAAAATCAAGCTAAGGGATAATAAGACCGTGAACTCTTCTATAGGTTTAATAGTGCTTCACCCCCGGTTCTTCACACTTTAAACCCTCTTTGGCAGAATGTTTATCAATCAGAAAGACTGGAAACACCCTCCACTCGTACACTAGGTGGCCAGCCTATTGTACCACTACATTGGGCCGCAACGTAGTATTTTGTAACGACTATAAGCGTTACGCTCGGTACTTAGGGTGTTAAGCCCTTCGTACAATGTATTGTACACAAACATTTTAGCACAAAGTATAAAACTAAGTGCAACCCCTAATAATAGGGTTGTTCACCTCAGCTTTTCAACATCTGAATTCGCACCAAAATAATTTGGTTTGACATAACTTTTCAATGAACGTTTGAATTTCATGAACATCTTTCAATATTTGTCTAGCTGAATCAAATAGCATAGACCTCAACAACAATTCAGACATCAACCGAAATATACATATACATACATACATATGTATTCTCATATTTTAAAGAAATCTCACAAATTTTTTTATGACGTCATGATACCGCACTGTATTTACAGTCCGTTGAGAATTCCATCATTTGGTGACTTTATCATACTACATCATACCATAGTGGGCTGATGATCCTTAGATCACAACCAACACTAGGTAATACTGCATTGCTGACTCTATCGTTTTTTATCATCTTTGCACCAGGTTACATGATGCATTAATTGTTGCTAATTGTTATATGGATGATTGTTAGCGTTTATATGTAGTTTGCGATGAAGTTATGCATGTTAATTAGTGTTAAAAATTAAGTTATAGACAAAAATTTAGTTGTTCTGTTCTTCGTGGGCTGCGTTCTGCAAGTTTGATTGCCCCAACGCCAAAAATGGAGGCCCAGCGCCAAAATTCACGCCCTAGCACTGAAATTTGCGCCCCAGTGCCAATCTCGCACTGCGGCACCACTGGTTAGCCTAGTTCTCGCGCCGCGCCGCGGGGACAGAAGTATGAGTCGGATAGTTTTGGCCTCCTGTAGTAAAATGGTCATAACTTTCTCATATGAACTCCAATTGAGGTGATTCAAGATGATCCGTAAGGAGGAAGAATAGACCTACAACTTTCATGCTTTAAGTTTTTTAATTTGAGGTCTATAACAGTAGTCAAAATGGTCATCTTTAGGACTGTTGTGTTTTTAGGGGCAATCAGAGGGCGTCGGGCATGCACATATGCATGTGTAGTGCTCCTGACGATAAAAGATGATGTCCTAAGTTACAAAACATGTATGTTAGTAAATATAATGATGCTTAACTTTAATAAATAATATATTAGATAAGTTATAGAAGCATAGTAAGCATACACAAGAGAGGCAAATCGGGCGTGTGACGAATAAACGTCGAAACGCCGTGCCAAGTGTTAATGAACTTAAAAAGTGTTTCAATTCAAATGAAATGAATATTATAGGATATGAAATGGGTTTAACATAAAACCAATAAGTAGTCCTAGCAAGACTTAAGCACTTGAATGAACTTCGATTATGAAATATAGTGAGATATAAGTTGAAAGTTAACACAATCTAATTGAACATTGTGTGCTAATTAATAGGAAAGATTATGAGATGTGGAGTAGAGTTTACATTACAATTACTATGTATTGTTATGTGACTAATAGTTGATGTGTATGATTATATAATTATGTAGGGCACGTGAAGTGCAGATAACTGTAAGCTA
This sequence comes from Panax notoginseng, assembly GCA_016801055.1. NCBI lineage: Eukaryota > Viridiplantae > Streptophyta > Magnoliopsida > Apiales > Araliaceae > Panax > Panax notoginseng. The sequence continues at coordinate 8,365,119 of CM029012.1, forward strand.
TTAATCTATTATTGGTAAACAACGATCAAGGCAAGTCTTTCGGTTCCTATTTTCTACGTGGACTTGATTAACTGTTTTAAATTGCATGATATATTATATATGTTGAAATCATAAAATGTTAAAGTCAATATATGACTGCATTACTTTGGCTAAAGAATGATGATTGTGTAAGGAACTCAATCTTGATATTTGCTATGTGAATTAAAAGCATGTATGCCATGTTACTTTAATGAGATGTATATCGAGCATGTTATTATGTGCTATGTGATGCATGAAAACTGTTAGATTTTGTTGGGCTGTCGAGCTCACTCTTGCAAATAACCACTTTTGTAGGTCAAGGAATTAAGATAAGGATATGTGCTAAGTGAGTTATAGATATCTATATTCACGAAAATTACTTATGTTTTATGAGAAATGTATGTAAGATTTTGAATGTAAATGTTGTTGAATTGTAAATTGAGCTATCCAGTGTATATAGATATCTATTTATGATGTAAGACTTTGTATAGTCAGTTTATTGTAACGATTCATGATATATATTTGAATCGAAGAGATGTAATGTAAAGGTTGCTATTTAGGGAAATAAAGAAGAAAATGTATAAACGTTTTAAATATACCGCAAATTTAGTGATTTTAATATCGAATAATGATGTAAAATTAGAGGTTTAATGTATCTACAGGAGGCCAAAATTGTCCGACTCAGACTTCTATCCCCGCGCCGCGACGCGAGAACTAGGCTAACCAGTGGCGTCGCAGCGCGAGATTGACGCTGGGGAGCGAATTTCAGCGCTGGGGCGCGAACTTCTGGTGTTGGGGCGCAAATTTTGGCACTGGGGCTCCATTTTTGGTGCTGGGGCGTCGAAACTTGCAGAACGCAGCCCATATAACAATTACCAACAATTAAACAACTACTTTAGAAAACATAATTCTTTAAAAACACTGTTTTAAGAAAACTCCATTGTTAACGTTTGTTTAACACTGTAATATCAATAATAACCCAAACTTGATTAGTTTAAAGTACGATTCTCTAAAATTCATACCCAATTAATATACATGACGTTCAATTTCATAAAAAGCATACAATCACCTACTAATTTTTGTTATCATGCAAAACATACGTTCATACATATATATTCACTGTAAAAACTATTTCCTTCTTGCAAACGTAATTTATCATACAATTCTTCATCTAACACTAGTTATAATCCTCATAATCACATACCATCACTATAATTCAATTGTATAACAGCAATTACAGAAATTATACCACCAACGCAGTGAATTTCAATAACACCGAGACTAAGGAATTATAGTATAACTGTGACGACCCCAAAATAGGTTCATTCCACCCAACCCATTCTGAGTCGTCAAATACATGGTACAGAAAACAACTACAACTTTATTACAACAATTGTCGTGCAAAATACAACAACACATATGCTGTGAGTTTGGATACAAATATATACCAAATGTGACTCATGTTCCAACCGTGGACATCACCTCACAATAACACCTTACATAAAGGTATAGTCAAAAACTGTTTTAGAAATTAGAATCTTTGGGAAGTGCTCAAGGAAACCTTCGTACATGGGAGGCCACGCGTCTAGGTTATGATAGATATCATATGGCCACAGAATTATCCTTGGTTGACCCAATAGACCCCAAAGAAAAACGAGAAGATTACTATCATATTCTTCCCAATGGTGAGTCTTCTCTTGACATATCATTATCTCTACTGTCTCTAATTGAGAATTATACTTTAAACAAACACCAAGATTATATAGGTAGTGTTCGTATATATACTCAGCAAGTGGATGAGCACATCCCTGTCTTATGATGACACGAGGTTGTATGTCGTTAGACATCTTGTATGATAGTGGCAAACCACCCTTCCAACATTGGGTACACCTTACCCTATTGGATTCACCAAATATAACAACTAAATGAACTTTTCTATACTGCTTCGGGAGAACATCCACAGCTAGAGACCACTGTTCTATTTTCCCGTTACCCTCGCTCGACCCAGCTACACTCTTATTACCTGAAAGGAATTGTGAAGCAAAAGGGTGAGCACAACTAGCCCAGTAAAGAATATCATGACTAAAGATAATTAAATTATCAGTAGCCTTCATCAATAATAAATCAGAGATTTAGAACATATGGTAAATGATAAAAATTTCAACCATAGTTGCAGCGGAACGAGCAATCCATTAGAAGAGTCAAATAGACTATAAAGTCTATTATCTTCTCCATGTTAAAAATCCATCAACAATGTTTTATCCCTGTAACATCAATCAACAGTTCCTTTCCACAATCATATGAATAACTCATAATCATAATTGTGATTCTAAATTTTTCTTCGCACCCAGGACGAAGAATATTTTCATCACCTGTCTTTACCTGAAACATCAAAGATCATGGTTATACCAAATCACAATTCCTATTTATAATCATACTAACAAATCCATCTTTGCACTACGGGCCAAAGATATTCATCAACAAACCATCTTTGCACTACGGGCCAAAGATATTCATCAACAAACCATCTTTGCACTACGGGCCAAAGATATTCAACAACAGTTCATCTTTGCACTACAGGCCAAAGATATTCATCAACATGCCATCTTTACACTACATGCCAAAGATATTCATCAACAATTCATATTTGCACTACAGGCCAAATATATTCATATCTCAAAGAAATATATAATCATTTCAGAATTTATATAAACAATAATTATAACCATGTTGATCAATTCACCATTGCACTTAAGCTTAAGATATTCAATTATAAATTCAATGGTCATGATCATACCAGTCACAATTCAACTTTGCACTACAGGCCAAAGAGAACCCTAGTCATGTTCATACCAATAATCTATCCATCTTTACACTCCAGTGAAAGAGAATTTCAACATCAGGGTTATAAAAATGTTATATATGATGATAAAAATAATATGATTAACATATTGTTTTAACCTCAAGAGTAATATTCGTAACTCATGAATAGTAAATCGTGAATAGTAACTCATGAATAGTAACCCCGACACAAAAGATAAAAATTCCACAATAAAATCCATTACTATCCCTTACTATCCCTCACAATCCCATACAATCCCTTACCTCAAAAGAGCAGTACTTCTGACTGGATATCGGATATGATGCTGAAGGAAACTTGCACTGATGAATAGCAACTCACCAAGTATCTAAAAACTCACAAAATATGCTTCATAATATAGAGAGAGAAAGAGAGAAAGCTTATGTTTCTGGTGTGATTTTCAATTCTAACTTAGCCCTCTATTTATAGGAAAATTTTGGTAGGTTTGACCTGCAACCTGATGGCTTTACCTGCTACTATTCCCACCCACCACATTTGAAATATAATTCAGCACATTTCTTCACCAACCACAAGTGGGGCCCACCAATTCTAGAATTTTCTACCAAAATGATAAACTCCAAAAATTCAACAATTTCTGAACCAGTCATCTCGTAAAATTCATAATAAATCATACGTTCATTTTTAACGGTTCAAAATTTGTGGACATATACTCAACTTATATATGTATAACATATCCAAATATTACCACGATCCAACGGTCGGATTAAAAATTATAACCCTCGCAAAATATCTCAAAAACCCTAATTTTTAATACCTCCATTCCAACAAAAATACTGATAAAAACCTCAACATTAACTCCTTCATTTTTTAACCACAAAAATATATCCCTCATTTATATCCATATAAAATAAATATTTTCTTATCATATGAATCAATAATTAATTATTCACAAATAATATTACAGAATCACATTTATGACAACCAGGCCGTTCCCGGGAAAGAGGGGGCTTTCCAATAAGAATTTTTTCTTACTGGCGCGCAATTAGATGACCAAACCTCTCCTTAGACAGAACTTTCTAGTCATTGCCAATAATGTTATCTAATAATATTATTCAAATAATATGAATTATTGATCTGATAATGGGAAATACTGTGCAGTGACAATTATTGAACAACAATAATATAAAATTTCAACGTAGCAATTATTGAATCAATAAAATAAAATATTGAACAATAATTACTGTAACAATTATTGAGTAGTGCCTTCTTACGTAAGAATCAATAATTTTAAAAATACTGTGCAATACCGTGTGCTACTGTGCAATAACGCGTATTACTGTATTTTAATCACCGGGTATTCCAACAGTGTTAACAGTAACAACTATGTCGTTATTTGTAAAAACTCAAATTTGTCGTTTTCTTCACCCGACAGTTATTCGTTATGGGGCCCACAAATAGCTGCGCCGTCGTACGAATATTCCCCGACAACAATGATTATTTTATAACCACTTGTGTATTTTGAAAAAAATCTTATATCACCCTTAACTTTAACATTTATCAATTTAACCATTTACTGAATAGTAATTATAAGAAAAATTGAATACTTTTATTTCATAAAATTCGGGGTCTTACAATCTCCCCTCCTTATGAAATTTCGTCCCCGAAATTTACGTACCTGGTATTTCGAAGAGTTGAGAATACCTTGCTTCCATTTCAGATTCTATCTCTCAGATCATCATGATTTCTCCATTGCTCATCTCCCATGATAACTTCATTTGGGTTCCTCATTTGTTGGGAAGTCATGACAACCGCCATCCCTCGAACTACTCGGCTTTGACTTGTCTGGAGCAGCATTTGGCGTCATCATTACTGTTGGAATATACCTTTCTATAGGACATATTCCTCCCTCAACTGCCTCTTCGTACTCCTCATTCATGATCTGAATCATCAATCTTCGATCCATATCGGATTCAGGTTGACCGCTATGTACAGGGTAATTCAAAACTCGATGTTGGGTTCTCCCAATTGCTTTCCAAAAAGAGAAATTCATATCATCTATTTTAGCCTTCTTAGATCGAACATCTCTTTCCACAATATCCACGTGTCGTGCGGCTTTTGCCCATGCATCACTTATTCTCACTCGTTCAATTTTTTCTTCTTTCAGCTCAGATTCCATTTTTATCATCTTATACTCTGCCAAAGAATGCTTCTGTTCAAGCATCACATATCGAGTAACACAAGCTTGAATTGTTGCATCCTTTTGTTCCACGACCGCCTGTCGTTCTTCTGCCTGCTCTTCTAACTCATGAATACGATTTTGAAATTCTACATTTTGATCATATAATACCTCTAATAAACTCTCCTCTGGTACTTCTTCTTCCTCTTCTTCCTCAGTCTCAGCTGTTACCTCTGCGACTATCTCGGGTGCAACTATCAATTCTTCACTCACCACATAGATATCTCTAATTCCTTCTTCGTCTGACATCACATTATCATGGTTAGTGATTAGAGGTATCCCCACAGTCTCATTCACTCCATTGTTAGCATTCTCAGCTGCCATTCTCAAATACTGCCATAAAATAAGGGTTAATTAAACAAATTAACATATCACATAATATCCCAATATTATGACTAACCAACAAATAAGCTTAGGTAGGACACACTAGCGAAGGATTTACGCATCTCTCCCCTCCTAGTTATATTCCCCGATCTCCACCAGAGATCATATCCCTAAGCTCTGATACCAACTGTGACGACCCCAAAATAGGTTCATTCCACCCAACCCATTCTGAGTCGTCAAATACATGGTACAGAAAACAACTACAACTTTATTACAACAATTGTCGTGCAAAATACAACAACACATATGCTGTGAGTTTGGATACAAATATATACCAAATGTGACTCATGTTCCAACCGTGGACATCACCTCACAATAACACCTTACATAAAGGTATAGTCAAAAACTGTTTTAGAAATTAGAATCTTTGGGAAGTGCTCAAGGAAACCTTCGTACATGGGAGGCCACGCGTCTAGGTTATGATAGATATCATATGGCCACAGAATTATCCTTGGTTGACCCAATAGACCCCAAAGAAAAACGAGAAGATTACTATCATATTCTTCCCAATGGTGAGTCTTCTCTTGACATATCATTATCTCTACTGTCTCTAATTGAGAATTATACTTTAAACAAACACCAAGATTATATAGGTAGTGTTCGTATATATACTCAGCAAGTGGATGAGCACATCCCTGTCTTATGATGACACGAGGTTGTATGTCGTTAGACATCTTGTATGATAGTGGCAAACCACCCTTCCAACATTGGGTACACCTTACCCTATTGGATTCACCAAATATAACAACTAAATGAACTTTTCTATACTGCTTCGGGAGAACATCCACAGCTAGAGACCACTGTTCTATTTTCCCGTTACCCTCGCTCGACCCAGCTACACTCTTATTACCTGAAAGGAATTGTGAAGCAAAAGGGTGAGCACAACTAGCCCAGTAAAGAATATCATGACTAAAGATAATTAAATTATCAGTAGCCTTCATCAATAATAAATCAGAGATTTAGAACATATGGTAAATGATAAAAATTTCAACCATAGTTGCAGCGGAACGAGCAATCCATTAGAAGAGTCAAATAGACTATAAAGTCTATTATCTTCTCCATGTTAAAAATCCATCAACAATGTTTTATCCCTGTAACATCAATCAACAGTTCCTTTCCACAATCATATGAATAACTCATAATCATAATTGTGATTCTAAATTTTTCTTCGCACCCAGGACGAAGAATATTTTCATCACCTGTCTTTACCTGAAACATCAAAGATCATGGTTATACCAAATCACAATTCCTATTTATAATCATACTAACAAATCCATCTTTGCACTACGGGCCAAAGATATTCATCAACAAACCATCTTTGCACTACGGGCCAAAGATATTCATCAACAAACCATCTTTGCACTACGGGCCAAAGATATTCAACAACAGTTCATCTTTGCACTACAGGCCAAAGATATTCATCAACATGCCATCTTTACACTACATGCCAAAGATATTCATCAACAATTCATATTTGCACTACAGGCCAAATATATTCATATCTCAAAGAAATATATAATCATTTCAGAATTTATATAAACAATAATTATAACCATGTTGATCAATTCACCATTGCACTTAAGCTTAAGATATTCAATTATAAATTCAATGGTCATGATCATACCAGTCACAATTCAACTTTGCACTACAGGCCAAAGAGAACCCTAGTCATGTTCATACCAATAATCTATCCATCTTTACACTCCAGTGAAAGAGAATTTCAACATCAGGGTTATAAAAATGTTATATATGATGATAAAAATAATATGATTAACATATTGTTTTAACCTCAAGAGTAATATTCGTAACTCATGAATAGTAAATCGTGAATAGTAACTCATGAATAGTAACCCCGACACAAAAGATAAAAATTCCACAATAAAATCCATTACTATCCCTTACTATCCCTCACAATCCCATACAATCCCTTACCTCAAAAGAGCAGTACTTCTGACTGGATATCGGATATGATGCTGAAGGAAACTTGCACTGATGAATAGCAACTCACCAAGTATCTAAAAACTCACAAAATATGCTTCATAATATAGAGAGAGAAAGAGAGAAAGCTTATGTTTCTGGTGTGATTTTCAATTCTAACTTAGCCCTCTATTTATAGGAAAATTTTGGTAGGTTTGACCTGCAACCTGATGGCTTTACCTGCTACTATTCCCACCCACCACATTTGAAATATAATTCAGCACATTTCTTCACCAACCACAAGTGGGGCCCACCAATTCTAGAATTTTCTACCAAAATGATAAACTCCAAAAATTCAACAATTTCTGAACCAGTCATCTCGTAAAATTCATAATAAATCATACGTTCATTTTTAACGGTTCAAAATTTGTGGACATATACTCAACTTATATATGTATAACATATCCAAATATTACCACGATCCAACGGTCGGATTAAAAATTATAACCCTCGCAAAATATCTCAAAAACCCTAATTTTTAATACCTCCATTCCAACAAAAATACTGATAAAAACCTCAACATTAACTCCTTCATTTTTTAACCACAAAAATATATCCCTCATTTATATCCATATAAAATAAATATTTTCTTATCATATGAATCAATAATTAATTATTCACAAATAATATTACAGAATCACATTTATGACAACCAGGCCGTTCCCGGGAAAGAGGGGGCTTTCCAATAAGAATTTTTTCTTACTGGCGCGCAATTAGATGACCAAACCTCTCCTTAGACAGAACTTTCTAGTCATTGCCAATAATGTTATCTAATAATATTATTCAAATAATATGAATTATTGATCTGATAATGGGAAATACTGTGCAGTGACAATTATTGAACAACAATAATATAAAATTTCAACGTAGCAATTATTGAATCAATAAAATAAAATATTGAACAATAATTACTGTAACAATTATTGAGTAGTGCCTTCTTACGTAAGAATCAATAATTTTAAAAATACTGTGCAATACCGTGTGCTACTGTGCAATAACGCGTATTACTGTATTTTAATCACCGGGTATTCCAACAGTGTTAACAGTAACAACTATGTCGTTATTTGTAAAAACTCAAATTTGTCGTTTTCTTCACCCGACAGTTATTCGTTATGGGGCCCACAAATAGCTGCGCCGTCGTACGAATATTCCCCGACAACAATGATTATTTTATAACCACTTGTGTATTTTGAAAAAAATCTTATATCACCCTTAACTTTAACATTTATCAATTTAACCATTTACTGAATAGTAATTATAAGAAAAATTGAATACTTTTATTTCATAAAATTCGGGGTCTTACAATAACACATATATGTTAAGATTATAAAACATACCTTCTGTTGCTTTGAAACTATTTGTTAATCACTGATAATAGCTAGAAGAAGTCAGAACTTGCTTTGAAAATCACATCCTTTTTCTCTCAAATTTCTTTTCTTTCTTAGGTTCAGTCTTAGACCTGGCTAGCGTAAACCAATAACTGACAAAGTATACGTCAAAATAAAAACTGATATGGCAATAATAAGCCTACTTATTATATCAGTTACAGAAGATAACGTATAGATTAAATATATTTTATTAATTTATTTTATTTTGTAAATAATTTAAATTTCAAAAATCCAAAAGCTATAGGGCTTTGTTTGGCAAACCAGTTAAAATTAAGGAATTTATATCCTTAAGCAATGTTTGGGTAAAACCAAATCAAAACTACGTTAATTTATTTAAATAACTAATTATAATATAGTTATTTGTCACACTTCTTTTAATTAAGTTTTCATACTTAATTAATTAATTTAAATAACAATTCATTGCAAAATATAATAATTTATTTGATCATTATAAACTCTCTAACTTAATTATTAAATTAAATTAGATTACTATTTCAAAATAATTACTTTCCTTAACTCATTAATTATTTATTAAACAAATAAATAATCAAATCACATCAAATCAATTAAACAAATACCTATTCAACGATAAACACATCCATTAAATATTTATATAATTCAATAAATATTTAAATATTTAATTAAAAAATCTGGATTGTTACAGTTGTGTCCTGTATTGATCAATACTACATGCAAGAACGATGTTATCGTTCACTCTGTCCACCTTGGGTGCATAAAAAGTTTTCCCTTGTACGGAATGTTCATACTTGTCGGGGTTCCAAACCAAAGGTTTTATCTTGTTCAACAATAATCTATAATTCAATATATATATATATATATATATATATATATATATATATATATATATATATATATACGGGTAATTAACAAAGGTGTATCAACATGTGGTTAAATACAATGAATATCCAAGTGGGGACACTTGTATAATCCTTTATAGAAATTAACGAACAGAATATATATCTGAATTACCATATACTAACATGTTGATAATCAATGAGCGTATATAATATATATAACAATAGGGTTAATAATCTGTACAGTAATAATAATAATATAATTCTGAAACTTCTTACTCATATCTATTGCATAAAGAAAATGCAAAGGTATGATACTTGCCTGAGCTGCTGATGCAACTTAGATTAATCTTTTATGTAATCACCTATCAGTAATAAGATCATTCGTTCGATTAGAATAATATATCGTCACACATAACACTGTCTATTGCAGTCAGCACATAACCTAATCACCTTGTCACATATATACAACAATCATTGAATCATAAATAATCATTAATATAGTCAAAATATCTAAGTTCAGATCAATTTTTGAAACATGTCGGTGTACCGACAGCTTTATCGGGTATTTATCTAGTCTAAAACCCTATCCCGTAGTTCAATAACTGAAGATATCAGTCATATTATTTAGCAAATTAGGTTTTCCAAATAATAATTAGGGTTTCTCCTAATTACAGAAATTCTATAATACACAGTAAAATTCATATAACAGAATTACTACACAGTCTCGAACTCATAACTGAGTTTGACAATTAGGGTTTAATAATATGATATAAGGGTTATGACATAATTTATCATAATTGACCAGTCATTATCAGTCTACACATTTACAGTACATATTTATAGTACAGAAAAATTAAAATATAATTAATATTATATTATTATTCTCATTCATAGCTCGAAATCCAAAATTAGGGCTTGGATTCCATATCTGATTTATCTTTCATATTTAACATCATTAATTAAGTTAAAATCATTAACTTAATAATCTGAACTAAAATTCATAAAATAAAATAAAATAATAATTATAATTATTTCAATAATTATTTCATATATTACTTAAATAATACAAAAATCATATTTTCATGGAAAATAATTAATAAAGACATTTCTACTATAAAATTAATTATTATAACAATATAATTTGTAATGATCAAAAATTCTAAAATAAAATTATTTAAAATTATTCACGTAATAAATAATTTTTATTTATCACATATTTACATACGCATTACTTGACACTTATTCTCATCATTAAAAAAAATTTATATGCAAAATTTCTTATTTATTTTATATTGAAAATATCGGGTTATTACAGCTAGGGACTTAGTTAGGGACTGATTTACTTGTTATTTTTCATGGCTTGAAAGTGAGAGAGTTTTGGCCAAGTGTTGGAACTCAAATAAGCTTGGTTTTGGTTTTTCTCTCTCTTTTATCTCTTATCTTTGATGCAATGAATCTAAATCTTGCAAGGTGGCATAAAATATTAGATTTGTTGTAGATTTTAGAGCACATGGTGTTTATCTAAAATGGTGAGTCACAAGATTTGGAAATCTTTTAACTTAAAAGTTAAGTAAAGTGTATTTTAGTCATTTTGCCTCCAAAAGGGTATTTTGGTAATTTTCTACATGGTTTTAAGGGTAGTGTAGTCATTTGACATGATTCCCTTTAATCTTAAGCCTTAAGGTTTAATAATTATAATTAGGGTTTAGGGTTCCCGACTAGGAAATTAGGATTTCCAAAAATATAATTAGGGTTCCTAACTGACGTTTAGGGTTTCTTAATAACATATTAGGGTTTCTAATCTACCACTAGGGTTTACTAAGGTTATACCTTATCTGATCAACCTTTGATCATTAATTCTATATTGTACAAACACATATTCATAGATACAATTATAATAATCGTAATAACCATAGAATCCCTATCCGAATTTATGGATAGGGTTTTCATTAGCTGTTTAAAATAACTTTACTCATATTACTTAGTCAATAATTAGTTTGACCATCTTACTAAGCTTATATCACAGATACTCAACCTACTATTGATAATTAACACCAATATTAAATAAATAAATAAAATTATTTGCAAAAATTGTATTGTTTAAGATTCTGGGTCCTCACATTCTCCCATCCTTATAAGGATTTCGTCCCCGAAATCACCGCTTTCTTATATTCTAATATCTTTTAAAGTTGTATCATTAATTCCTTCTTATAAGCATAATACTAATTTGTGATTCATATATTAACCTATGACTCGGGTCCGAAAAAGGAAATGACCCACAGCGATATCTACCCGATAATACGTACGCAAATATATTACTAAACAAAATCTTTACCGGCCACCACCTCATATGCAGCCACTGCGTCTGGAACCGTCATGTTAAAAGTGAATATCGTTGGTCTTCCCTGCTGAGCTAATTCTTTGATCCATATTGTTCCGCTGCGGGTTCCCTTGTTGTTGCTTCCCTTATTCACATTCTTCTTTAAGCAGTTACGGATCTGATGATCGACTGATCCACAATAAAAATAATTTAACAATTTCTATGGACTGGGACAATTGGGAGAAACATGTCCCTTTTGATCACAGTTAAAACATGCTTCTTTTCCCTTTAAACAAACTCCTTGATGATTCTTCCCGTAAACTGAACACAGCGCACCTCTCTTCCTACTCTCTTCTAGATTATTTCCCGAGTTAACATTGTCATTCCACTTACGTGTGTTAAAATTACTGCTTCCACTACATCTACCCTACTATCTTCTTCAGTCTCCTTTCTTTGTTCTTGACTATTCTTCGATACGGCTTCAATTTCTCCCTTAGCGATAATTGCTTTCTCCAACAAAGTTGAAAATGAATCGATTTGCAGCACATCTAACTTACTGAGTACCAATTATTTCAATCCGTTCCTAAAATGTCACACTTTGAGTTCCTCGGTGTCCACTCGATGTGGAGCTAATTTAGCTAACTCGTTGAACTTGACAAAATATTATGTCACTGTCATTTCTTTCCGCTTCAGATCCAAAAATTGTACTTTCATATTTTCCTTCATACTTCCCTTTCTTGGCGGCATTATCTGTTTATATAAAAACTTACATTAATCCTTTATCTCTACACTACATCTTATTATTAGTATAATAAAAATTTAAAACAAAATTTTAAAATCATAACAATTCAGCTTGCTAGATTAATAACTTATTAGATAGATAAAGTATTATCTTAACCCTCCAACTTTATTCACTTAACCAAACTTATAATAAAATCATTACATATTTATTCAAATAGTACATAGTACTTTTAGTACATAACACATACTACTATAATCAGTTACTATCCCTTTTTGACAAAGGTCGGGATTTATTGTTACAACTTTATACAAAAAGTTTTAATTTACAAAAATTATCTAAATATTCATATAAAACAAGGATTATATATATATATATATATATATATATATATATATATATATATATATATATATACCCACTCATCGCTTACGATATTATAATCTTTAATTCATCATCTCACTACCAAAAGGTACTAATGCTCAGGCTTAATTTTTATATGGTCCACTCCCTTCACCTGTCTGCTTCCTAGGACACTTGTTGAACCTGTGACGATTCCACCATCTTCAACCCTCATTTTATCATCTTGTGTCTTTAGATCATTTCGTTCTTCTGTCATCTTGCTCAATGCCCTCTCCGCCTTCCACAATTCTTCCAAAAGAAATACCTTATTCCGTAGCTCCTGAACCTCTGCTGATACTTAACCTTTTTCGACTCCTACTCTACCTTTTTCTCCCATTTTGGTCTTAATTTCTTACTCTACCTTAGTTTCTTTAGAATCTACTTCCTCTTCCCTCCGATCCATTTCGACATACTTGTCATGATCACTTCTAAAATTCACCATAAGTTCGTCTCTCACAAATTCTTCAACTGACTCACTCTAAGCTGGCACCTCGGATAATGGCATTGGTGCAACAGTCGCTAACATCCCCGTAACTATTTCATCATCTCTAGGCATCTTACTATCGGTTTTAAACAATCTTAATTTATACATCACTAATACACCATCCATGAATACTAGGTGTCCACCTATCTTACTATTGATTCATTTTGTCAATCTATCACTTATAACACAAAATGAGTTTTCTATATCTTACTTATGGTTATAATCCTAAGGTTTCCCCCACATTTAACGTTTATAACCAACAGCTCTGATACCAACCTGTGACACCTCCAAATTCGGGTTACCTAACCCTGGGTCTGGTGCTCACGATCAATCGTACAAATAACATCTAACTACTCATTCATTTATAAATATCATTAAACATACCATTAGATAATATAATTAATACAATATCCCAGGTTATCTAACCTTAACATAACATACATACCTTCAGATATACAAAAAGGTTTACATTTAATAACATAATAATTAAAGTCATAAAAACTATTGTTGAATTATGTCATTGCCTTTGTCTTTGTCTGCCCCTCCTACGACCTCATCATTAGCTGAAATGTTATATTTAAGCAAGGGTGAGCAACGAGTTTGCTCCGTAAGTTAAAGTATTCAATAAGAAATATGAATCAAGAATATGAGAGTCTAGATTCGATAAGAATTCAATAATACTCAACGGATTTCAAAGTAGTTGAATAAATTGTTTGGCAATAACAAGACTTTATCGACTTTTACGTTGAACAACAACTCAATGATGAAAGCATAAAATTTTTACGAAGTTTCAATAATGTTCAATTAATTAACAAAAGATAATAACACATCAATAACAAAGCGGGATGTTCCCAAATTTTATGATGGGTGATCACAATTTGATCATGAACTCATAGGGGAATTACCAGTATACAATACCAAACCCCAGAATTATAAGTTAGTTATACAAAATAAACTATAACTCTCTGCAAGTACTTGGAGCGGCCAACCCCGTTGTACCCGATATTATGCATAATACTCAAGCTCGCGCAACGGCCATATATCCGACCATAGGTTCCCTTTTTATATAAAGGTTGTGCATTTCAGTCTTACAGCAAGAGTTCGTATCGCAATAATATAGTTTGGATTTAAAGAAATGCTATGATTTCAACATTTAATTCCTATATTGATCTAGCCAAAATAATTGGCATTGATCTTTTAATAACAATTGAGTTCAAATACTAGAACGTATCAAGTTTCAACAAATATTTATCTCACAAAAATAATTAGCTAAGACCTGGCTCAAAAACTGTTCAATAATAAGCAGAAATAAATTGCCCTATTTGCAATCAACAATTCTATTTATAGATATGAATAACGATCAATAGTTATTCACTAGTCACGCTTTTGAAATTTAAAACTCAATTTGAGTTAGTGAATTTACACTAATTGCTAATGATCAATAATAATTTTAGATGTGGTATAATCAACAATAATTACCCACTTAACATGATGGTAAATAATAATTCGAATTTAAGTCAAAGAAATTACAATACATACGAATATTCAATAACAATCTTAGATGCGGAATAATCATCAATAATTATCCACTAACATGTTTGGAAAATAATAACCCAAGTTTGAGTTATGAAACTTACCTTTATCGTTGACTACTGCTACACAATATAATTTAGTTGCGATTGAAAGACCTATGATCAATAATATTGGTTTTACAATTAGTGTAACACATCACATCACATAATACTGCTATTAAAGTCACAATACAGCTTAGACACATAATCATGTAGTCACAACAGTGTTTAGAACCTGTACAAATACTTATCAGGTCTAACTATGTCAATCTGGTTGGACCTCGGTATTACATCGGTGTCCTAGTCACCCTATCAGATAATTAACGAGTTTATTTTCAATAAAATTCTATTCTACAACTTCAATATTATTTTAGATAGTTTAATTATCCTTTATAATATTTTTCAAAAAATTATAATAATTTTCAAATAATTATTATTTTTTATAATATATTTTCAAACAATGATATCATTTTTAAATGATTAAATACTGCATAATATCATTATCATTAATATTGAAATTATATTAAAATATTAATGAAATCCTTGTCAAAATATTAAAGTTATTTATAATAACTCAAAATATTTTTAAAATACTAATATTCCCCTTAAATGATTTTTAAAACAGTTAAAATTATTTTTAAATAATTACCATTAATATTCAAATATTAATATATTTTTTATCAAAATATTAAAAGTCATTTATTGTAACTTAAAATATTTTTAAATCATTTATATCATTTTAAATGAATTTTAAATCATAAAAACTATTTTTAAATTATTTATTTAATATAATTATTAAATAAATCTATTATCATTAATATTTAATTATTAATGAAATTTATCTCAAAATATTAAAAGTCATCTTTTATAACTTAATATATTTTTAAACACTTTATTATCATTTAAAATGATTTTTGAAATATTAAAATCATTTTTAACTAATTTATTTCATATACTTATTAAATAAATTTAATATCATTAATATTTAAATAAATAAAAATTATGTCAAATTATCAAAAGTTAATTTTTATATCTTAAAATAATTTTTAAAACACATTTTGAAATTTTTAGGAATTATTTTCTATTTTTAATGATTTATTGGAAATTAAGTTAATAAAACTGACGCTAAAGGCTTTAGTGACAGAAATTGTCACTAATGGTGTTCTTGAGCCTCAAGAAGATTCAAGGTCAGCTTCTAGGTGCCTAGTTTGACCAACCTTAATTCACTACTCATGATGTTTATGGGCATGCAAGACTAATGGTTATGTAGTATTGATGTAATACTACATGTACCAACAATGATCAAGGTCCAACTACAACACATTTGTAAGATCTAAGGGCTCAAAGTGATTGTCAGGCCTGTTCTGGGTTTTCTGGGTTACCTAGAAACCCAAACAGTTCCTGGTAGCTACTTTGCAGCTTCAATAACTTGGATTCTATGTAATGTTTAGGTGTTAAAGTGTTACAATATTGTAGTCCTCATGTCAAAGAACAAAAGTACTACACTTAGGTAGCCTAACTACATCACAATCTCAAGATTTGAGTCGGTCAAACCTTGTCAGAAACCGTGTTCTTGAGTTTTTTGGAAATTCTAGAAAACTAAGTTTGTGCTCGGTCAACCTACTTTGACTGCTTATATCTTTGATCATGTTAGTTGTTTATGTGATCTAATGTCATGATCCTATAGTCCATATACCAGGGTATAACAATGATACATTAACACAAGCTAAACACATAAATGTTGCAAAATCTAAGCCTAACAAAACCTTGTCAGACCCACCTGGGAATTTTCTGGGTTACCCAGAAATGCAAAGTCATGACTAGTCAACCCACTTTGACCATTAATATCTTAGAATCTGAACATGCTATGAACATGATTCCACTTCCAGATTACTCTCCTAATAGCATACTACAACACTGATACATCTAACAAGTCTAACAATTAACATGTATGGATCTATGGCCTCTGACATATGAATGTCAGGCCATATTTTAGGGTTCTTGACAGTTTTTGAAAACTTCATTTTTAAGCATTTTGATGTTATGGATCCATGATATATTATCATAGATCACTAAATAACATCTTATAACATATAATTAAACACAAAAACACAACATCTATCTCAGCATACAAGATTAAACTTGGTTAGGGTTTATACCTCTCTTTGAAGAATCTTTAATCCTTGCTCCCTAATCTGATCTTGGGGTGCTAGGGACTTAGTTAAGGACTGATTTACTTGTTATTTTTCGTGGCTTGAGAGTGAAAGAGTTTTGGCAAGTGTTGGAACTCAAATAAGCTTGGTTTTGGTTTTTCTCTCTCTTTAATCTCTTATCTTTGATGCAATGAATCTAAATCTTGCAAGACAGCATAAAATATCAGATTTGGTTTATATTTTAGAGCACATGGTGTTTATCCAAAATGGTGAGTCACAAGATTTGGAAATCTTTTAACTTTAAAGTTATGTAAAGGGTATTTTAGTTATTTCGCCTTTGTTAGTTCACAGAGGCACAATAGTTATCTAGAAGGGGGGTTAAATAGATATTTTAAAATCTTTTTGAAATACTTTGCTAGTTTTGATAATGATTTAAACACAGCGGAATTAAGATATTTTTATTCTCCCTTTAAGATATAATGAGTCAATAAGAGTGAGACAGTTATGAGAGTTATAGCAGTTATAGCTAGAATGTAAGAAACACATTAATTTTAAGTGGTTCAGAGCATTTAAAGCTCCTAATCCACTTTTCTACTCCTCGAGTAGGAAATCCACTAAGGATATCTTTTACACTTTCTAGATATCACAGATTCCTTTAAGACTAGCAGTATTGGCACTTCTCAGTTCACTTTTGAACTCTTCAAGTCCAGCAGACTTGGTTCTTCACAGTTCACTTAGAACTCTTCAAGTCCTTTTGACTTGGAACTTCTTACTTCACTTGATAGTAGTTGATGAGTTCTTGATTGGTGCTACTCAGTTGCCATTAAGATCGTGTTCGAAAGAACTGAGTAGCTAAGCAAGCTTTCTCTTTTCGGATCGTTAAGTTGAGCGTTGAGTGTTCATCAGCATTCTTGTTCAATGCTTGCTTAGTTGTATCATCTGTTGATGTTTTTCATATATGAGGTCTTTGAAATGTATCAGTTGAAGACATTCGTTGAAGCATTAAATGCATTTGACATTTCTGAGCTTTGATTGAGACTTTCTGCACATCTTCTGATAAGCAGTTTGGCCCACTGACATAGCAGACTACTATCTCACCTAACACCTGAAAAGGTATTTTCTGCTGCCCCATAGTACTTTCCTTAGCTTCTTCAATACGTTTCTTTGTTGTATACTAAGGATGACTGTTGTGTCATTGGGACTGCTGAGGACTTCAACGTTAATAATCCATTCCACATTTGTTGGGATTTATTCTTAAACAAATGGGCAATGCTCGATGCTTCTGATACAAAAAGATGATGCTCTACGATTTTGATCGTGGTGTCTAGCCACCTTGGTGCTTGATCCGATACTAGCAAACGAGAACACTACTATTTCTCTTAAGTACTGGCACACTACGATCTTCACTTGCTTAACTTGCAGACTCTACGTTTTTGAGAGCACACTACGATCTCTGAGTTGGGTCGGCTAACATTTGGACCACTCTACATTTTCGGGAGAGACCCTCCAAAGCAGACACACTACGATTCTTTGATGCTCTACGATTCTACCTTGGCTTCTATAATCTCTTGATCAGCTCGATAGACTATGATTCTGTTGAAGCCTATCTATTACATCTCAAGACATAGATCAACCTAACAGCTTTGATCTTTTCATCTATACATTCATTTATAGAATGATAAAACATTAAAAGCTTAGATCAACCTAACAGATTTGATCTACCACTAAGTTCTTGTATATATATTCCTAGAAGGACTTTACATATAATCATGAATATTTACTTTCAACATCAAATTTAAATATGCAATCTCCTAACAATCTCTCCCTATTTGATGTTGACATAACCAAGGAGATTTGTGTCATGATTATCAATTTCTAGATGCAGTTGCTAGAGAGTAAATATGACTTAGTGTTTTAGTGAGCAACTAAAATCTCTAAAGAACAAGCATGAATTTATTGATGTTTGTAAAGATAAATATTATAATTAAGCTTAGTTACATCAATAAGAATTGAGTTTCAATTTATCTCTATTTCTTTTACCTTTTGCCTTTTGCTTCTTGGAGGATTTGAATACTCCTCAGCTCTTCTTTTCCTGCTCACTTCGTCTCTCCATGCTATATCTTCCAGCTCACTTTGACTTAGTCTTTCATGATGATCGTGCCTATTCATGAATGCAGGATCCCCAATTTGCATTTTTAGGCCTGTAGTGGTCACCTCTTGTGAGCTGGGAGAAGGCCCTTGACTCCTTAGTGGTTGTACCATGATAATTTGCTGCTATGCAGATCGTGGAGTCTGATGTCCAGATCGTGGAGTCTGATGGTGAGGCTTTCTTGTAGGAGGGCTCCTTGATGATTGAGCGATGAATGTGCCTCTGCCTCTGCCCTTGCCCTTTTCTCCTTTCCCTTTATTCTCCCCCTTTATGTCAGCATCAAGGGCTCGAATGTCTTCAGATAGGCGAGTTATGCCTTGGACAATCTCGTTGAGCTGATTCTGGGATTGAGCAATGTCTGCACGGTTCTCTTTAATTTAAGAATCAGTTCGAGCTTCCCTCTTTTGGAGAATGGCTAGGACATTTTCTATCTGTTTCATTAGGCCCATGGAGAATCCTTGGAATTTTTTCATTGCAGTTCGTAGACTCGTGAGACTTTCCATCATAAGTTTGTTCTGGGATTCCTGAGTATTCTGTAAGATAAGAACAACATCCCTGTGTTTCTTAGCAGCTTAAAAGTGGATTTGATCTCGTTCATTTATGATCTGAAACATCTCCTTTATGATCTCCCTAAGCTTCTTTTGTGAGCTTAGAACCTAGGGTGCTTGGGAGAGTGTTGGCAGCATTAATCAAATGAGTCAGCCTCATGTGAATAAGTTCAGAGTGAACTTCAAGACCTTCTTCTATGTCCTTAGTCACTTGCTTAGATGCTTCTGACAACTCTGCTTTGGTGGGAAGATCTGATATGAGCTCAAGGAGTTGCGGACTGTTTGGAGGAGGGGCTCTTGTGTATTTATTTTGCATCGTGAAGAGAGCAAGGTCAAGATTGAAATACTCATTAGTGGATGAGGATGGGATATCTGATGGAGGGGTTGGTGTATGGGGATGAGCTTCAGGAGGAGGTGACTCTACGACTTGAGCATGTGACTCTACGATTGGGCTTGGATTAGTAATCGTAGAGTGAGAGATGATAGGAGATTGTATCAAAATAAAGTTGGGCACATTTGGTTCATCAATTATAGAATGTTGAGATTCTGTAACTGGGAATTGATTGAGTGGATGAAGAATCACTTCTAACCATCTTGGTAATTCATAGAATTGGTTAAGAAATGATGGTGGACAGTGATTAACCCTAAAAGAGATGGGAATAGTTTGTACCTCATGCCCATTTTCTGAAGAAGTGCCATTGGTGATCAGCTTTCGGGACAAAGTTGAGGTTGCCTGGGAATCCATGTGCTAGCACCGAGATTGCTGGATAGGCTTTGAAGGTCCAGAACATGTGATTCCAAGAGTTGAGGATTTTGGCTCTATGAAATGGCATCATAGGTTGATAGGTGAACAGTTGATTGTAGTTGGCTCTCCTATGTCTATCATAGCCCACAGCAATGATCTCAACTTTGTCATCCTCTTCTTCTTCTTCTTTATCTTCTTTTGAAATTTCCACCACATCAATTATCTCCATTTGACTTCTTTGTTCTTCTGCTCTCTCATCCCCCATAGATTCTCTTCATTCCATTTCTGCAGTTTCTGAAGCTAGAATCTCTTGAGGGACTGAGGGAGATTCATGATGATCTCTTGGCAGTTCCTCCTAAGGTGTAGCTTCTTCTGACATAGGAACTTTATGAGGCTCCCCCTCAACTTGATCATTCATTTGCATTTCAAATAGTTCCCCCTCACCTGAAGCATTCTCTAGAGTAAGAACTTCAGGCAGCTCCCCCTCAACTTGGGTTGTGTTCTTCTAACTTGCTTCGGATGGCCCCTTCTCAGCTTCGGGTAATCCTTTCTCAGCATCTATCTTTTTGTCTTCTTCTTTTAGCACTCCTTCATTGACAAGGATGTACTTCTTGACCAGTTTTCTTTTTGGTTTCCTAGGTTGAGCCATAGCCTCAGCACTTTCTTCAGCTTCAGCTCTGGATGGTTGATCAGCCTGAGAAGCTGTTGCAACATCTTCTTCAGGAGTGGTGTCTAGTCGGGTCTCTACAATCGGTAGAGACTCTACAATCGAAGAGACAGAGGGCTTCTTTGACTTATGACTGTGCTTTCTCTTCTTAAGTAGCTGAGAGATGGTAGCTCTGTCTTCATCTTCCTCAGACTATTATTCCTTCCTTTTCAAGTTCCTTAGAGTTTCAATGCCAGAACACTCTTGAGGTACATCAGTAGTTGAACCTTGATGCTCCTATGCCATTTGAACCTTCATTTTTCTCTTACCCTTGCTTTTCTGACCAAAGCAATGGGTTCCTCCTTATTGATTTCTTCTTCTTCTTCTTCAATTTCCATTAGAACTGACATATTCCCTGGAATCAAGGTCTCCTTTGCATCACCAGTTCTTCCACTTGACTCAGACATCATCCTGATATTTTTTGCTAGATTTCTTTTCCAGTTCTCAAACAGCTGCTGAGTCATCCTTCTGTTTGGATTTATGGATTCTCCTTCATCATCCCCAATCTTATCTCCCAATGCTGACTGTAGGATGATGCTTCTGAATCTCCCGTAGAGCATCTTTCCAGAGCGCTTTGATTTCTTCGAACTGAGTATCAATTTCCCAATCCAATCGATGAGTAGGGCTCCATAGTTGAGTTGAATCCCACAACTGATTATTGTCATGAGCTGAAGTTGCACTTCGTTCACAGAGTCATGGCCAGAGCTCTTGCAGCATATTCATTTCCCAATAATGTCAGCCAAAAATTCATACCTTTGGGGGAACTCTTTCTTTTTGTACCCTCTGATAGTCGAAAACTTCTTGTGATGCATCTTTTTTAAACCTTCATGAAAATCGATGCCCTGTATTAATGGAAATCCTTTCGATTTGAAACCTAAGGCTAGATTTATATCCTCAGCTTTGAGTTTAATTTCCACGCCCTTGACCCTTGTGGTGATGACATCGTTCTCAAACTTTTCATTTTTGTAGAACTCTTTTATCAGCTTAGGGTAGATCCATGTGCTTGTACCCAGAGCCTCTTCAAGACCATCTTTCTTTATCAAAGATAAAGTTTTGTGAAATTTGGGATTAGCTGTCTTGAACTCATCGAAATAGAGTCGGTAGCCAGTGATGACATTTGAAGCCGCCATTGATTTCTTTGCACTAAGGATGGTTGAGCGATTTCGAAAGCTAAGGTTTCTGCTGGTAGAGAGAGAGAGGGAGAGAGAGGAATATGCTTTTTGAACTTCTGATTTTAAAAAGATATTTTCAAACTTTACTTGTAGCTTCCCTCCTCTCCATTTGCTTAGTGGGGCATGTGTCATGTTCTGCTTGGCTCCATGATTTTAACTGAAGTGGAATGTATTGAATTGCCCTTAGCTCCTCCTGAGCTAGTGAATTCCTTGGGAGGACTACGATTGTCGAGGTAGAACTATGTTCGTTGAGGTAGTCTTTATGATCGTTGAGTCTGCACTGCGAGCGTTGAGTTCACTGCTGAGTCTACTCTACGAATGTTGTATGCCCTGGTCCTTGTGATAAATTTTGACTGAGCATTTCTTCCGAGTCAAGGTAGCTCAGGAAGGGCCAACCTCTTAGAATTAATTAAGGGTTAGGTTTGTTCCTGAGGCGCTTGACAGAGAGATTGCTTTGATTTGTTGAAACTTTGTTATCATAGGATGCTTCTTTGTTCTGTTGATGGAGCTCTACGATCGTGGTCTTTTATATCACTGCAAGTCTACGATCGTGGACTTCCTTTGGTCATATCTACGATTTCGAACATAGCCTTTATATTTGCATGGTTAGCATAAACTAGAGCATAGATTTTATGGTTGTAGAATAAGCATGCCTAGCTCACTTATTAATTTATTAAATCTGGATTCATCTAGAGGCTTTGTAAAGACATCAGCAAGTTAATTTTCAGTAGGGAAATATTGTAAAGATATGTTTCCATTTTGCACATGATCCCTAATGAAATGACACCTTATTTTTATATGCTTAGTCCTAGAATGCATGACAGGATTGTGTGTTATTGTTATGACACTTGTGTTATCACAGTGAACAGGTATAGATTTGAAATCAAACCCATAGTCTGCTAGCTGATTTTTCATCCATAAGATTTGAGCACAACAGCTGCCAGCAGCAAAGTATTCAGCTTCTGCTAATGATGTAGACACTGAGTTTGGCTTCTTGCTAAACTAGGACACAAGTCTGTTTCCCAGTAGCTGACAGGTGCCACTAGTACTTTTTCCATCTCTTTTGTAGCCTGCAAAATCAGCATTTGTATATCTTGTTAGTTCAAATGAGGACTCATTGGGATACCAAAACCCCAATTGAGGTGTGCCTTTGAGGTACCTGAAAATCCTTTTTACAGAAGTTAAATGTGATTCATTAAGATTAGCTTGAAATCTAACACATATGTATGTTGCAAACATTATGTCCGGTCTACTGGCAGTTAGATATAGAAGAGAGCCTATCATACCTCTGTATTGAGTTATATCAATACTTTTACCTTTTTTATCTTTGTCAAGCTTGGTTGCTGGAGTAATTGGGGTTTTCATGGGAGAGGCTGACTACATGTCATACTTTTTAAGTAAGTCTTTAATGTACGTGGCTTGGTTTATGAAGATTCCTTCATCAGTCTGCTTTACTTGCAATCCAAGAAAGAAGTTCAGCTCACCCATCATGCTCATTTCGAACTTGCTCTGCATAAGCTTGGCAAATCTCTTACATAATATTTCATCAGTAGAGCCAAAGATAATGTCATCAACATATATTTGAACTAATAAGATTTTATCTTTATGCTTTCTAAGAAATAATGTGGTATCTACTCTACCTCTAGTGAACCCATTTTCAATAAGAAAGTTAGTTAATATTTCATACCATGCTCTAGGTGCCTGTTTAAGACCATATAAGGCTTTGTCTAATCTATAGACATAATAAGAGAAAGATGGATTGATGAAACCTGAAGGTTGCTCTACATATACTTCTACTTGAAGTTCACCATTCAGGAATACACTTTTGACATCCATCTAAAAGACTTTGAATTTCATGTGAGCAGCAAAGGCAAGGAATATTCTGATAGCTTCTAATCTGGCAATAGGTGCAAAGGTCTCATCGTAGTCAATGCCTTCTTCCTGAGAGTAACCCTTGGCCACTAGTCTTGCCTTATTCCTGGTTATTACTCCATCTTCATCCATCTTGTTTCTGAAGACCCATTTGGTTCCAATGACAGGATGACTCTTTGGTCTTGGAACTAATCTTCATACTTTGCTTCTTTCAAACTGATTTAGTTCTTCCTGCATGGTTTCTATCCAGCTGGAGTCTTCCATAGCATCTTCTATCTTCTTGGGTTCCATTTGTGACAGAAAGCTCGAATAGAAACACTCATTTTGGGTGGCGGCTATTATTTTGACTCTTGCATTTGGGTCTCCAATGATTAAGTCTTGAGTGTGATCTCTTGCCCATCTATTTCCTGTTGGAACATCTGTCCTGATGCCTTCTTGTCTGAGACTTTCAAGATCAATTTCTTCTTCTTGGTATGGAGGTTCGTTGTCTTGCGTAGACCTCTCTTCGATCTCATTTCCTTGCTCAACGATTTCATTGTCTGGAACTACAATCGTGGTGTTGAGCTCGACGATGTCGTTTATAGTGTCTAAACTGTTGCTCGTAATGTCTTGAGACACTGTTTTGTCCAAGTCTGTTTCATCAAAGATGATGTGAATCGAGACTTCTACACTCAGCATTTTCTTGTTGAACACTCTATAGGCCTTACTGTTTGTGGCATATCCAAGAAAGATTCTGTCATCTGACTTGGGTTGGAACTTTGTTAAATACTGCTTCCCATTGTTGAGAATGCAGCATGCACAGCCGAATACATGGAAGTAGCAAACATTTGGCTCTTTTCCTTTCCACAGTTCGTAGGGAGTCTTCTTAATCGTAAAATGTATAAGCGATCTGTTCTGAGTGTAGCATGCAGTGTTGACAACTTCTGCCCAAAAGTATTCAAGCAGATGCGATGCTGCTAGTAGAGTTCTTCCAGCCTCTATCAACGTTCTGTTCTTTCTCTCAGCTACTCCATTTTGTTGAGGAGTTCGTGGAGCTGAGAAGTTGTGACTGATGCCATTGTTTGTGCAGAACTGGTCCATCTCAAAGAAGTCTAATTCTCTGCCATGATCACTCCGTATAGCCTTGATTTTCTCCCCTTTCTCGTTCATCACTAGTCTAAACATCTTGATTAGTTGGGAGTTCATTTCATCTTTTGAGTTTAGAAAGAACATCCATGTGAATCTGGTGTAATCATCCACTATGACTAGTGAGTACCTCGTCCCTCCAAGGCTTTTTATTGGAATTGGCCCAAATAGATCCATGTGAAGCAGCTGCAGAGGCTTGTCAATTGAGTTGGCAGCTTTGCTCTTAAATGAGCTTCTAGTCTGCTTTCCAAGCTGACAGGCATTGCACGACCTTTCTTTGACGAAGCTGAACTTGGGTAAGCCTGCAACTAGATCTTTTGAGGCCAGTTTAGACATGCTTTTGAAGTTGAGATGAGACAGGCTTTTATGCCATAGCCAGCTCATTTCTTCAGATGCTTTAGCCAGAAAGCATATCGTCTCGTCCAAGCTTAGTTGACCAAGATTTATAGTATAGACATTTCCTTCTCTTGTTCCGGTCAGATTTATAGTGGATGTCTTTAGATCTCTGACTTGACATTGATTGTTGAGGAATGTGACTTGATGACCCTTGTCGCAGAGTTAGCTTATGCTCAGAAGATTGTGTTATATTCCTTCCACATAGGATACTGCACCATTCCCAGCTGAGTCATATCCTCTTGTCTTGCTAGAGCCATTGTCTCTAAAGATGACTGAAAGACCCTCCTTCTCTATATAGTTAGACAGAAGGGCTTTGTTCCCAGTCATGTGCCTTGAGCATCCACTGTCCAGATACCAGGTTATGATCGTGGAGCTCTGTTCCTGTGGTAATATTAAACTTTTATTTTGGTACCCATACTTACATGGGTCCTACTTTGTTAGTACCCTTGGGAACCCAAATCTGCTTGATTTTGGGTCTCACATGCATAAGATTATGATAGCATATTGCAGCCTTGTGACCAACCTTATTGCACACAAAACATCTAATATGATGCATGCTTGTATTTGTATGTGGATTCTTCCTCCATTTGGACTTATGTGGGTTCTCAGCCATCCTTCTTTTAAACTGGTTCTCCTTCTTCCACGTATCCTTGTGTTTCATGATTTGTGAGGAGTGTACCTTTCCTTTACTGTTCATTCCCAGTTGGCCCGTGGAGTTAATTTTACTCGACTCTACGATCCTTCGAAGTTGGAAAGTAGTGGCTAGGTTACTCTTCTCTTTTCTGAAACCCAGGCCAGCATGAGATCCTTTATTCCTTGGAATATGGATTGAATCAGAAGAGCAGGGTTGGACTGGTTCTTCCTTATGTGAGGATTTCACAAATATAATGCCTCTACTGAAACTTAGAGCATTATTAGGGCTAGTTTCCTTTTTCTTTTCCACATATGGCTCTGAGGTGGATTACCCAAAGCCTAAACCTGTTCTGTCAGATGCACTTCTCTCACTGGAGATCAGGGAGTCCATGGATGAAGAGGATTTATTCCATGTAGAGATTGTCCTTTCTATTCCTCAATTTTAGAGGTTAGACTTGACTCTCTTTGTGCATTGAGCTCATTGGTCTATTTTAAGAGCTTATTCTCAGCTTCAAACTTGGAAAGAGAGTCGGTACTTAGAAGGGTTGTTTCCAGTTCTTTTTGAACTTTCTCTTTCTCCTTTTGAAGAAATGAATAATCTTTGGACAAAACTCTGAACCATTTCATGTACTGATGCAGATCAGATATTATGCCATGTAGTGCAGTTCTTAAATCATCAATGTCTACATCTGGAAAGTTAAAGTCAAATACCTCATCTATACTTACTTCATGAATGTTAGAGTTCTTTTTATCCTTTACATGCTTGGCCATCAGGCAAAGATTTTCCATTTGAGGATCTTCATCATCTCCAGATTCGGGAGTTGAGTCTTTATCTGAGTCACTCCACGATCCTCCAGCTACAAGACCTTTGTCTTTCTTCTGAGGCATTTTGTTGCCTTTGAATTTGATTTCTTCTTCAGTTCTTCTGTAAGAGGTTTGTTACAGTTTGCAAGGAAATTGCCAGACTTCTTGCAATTGTAGCATAGGTCATTTATCTGCTCCTGGTTGCTGTAGTTGTTGACTTTCTTTAGTTTGCTGATTCTGCCTTGATGCATGAACCTTCTGAGTCTTTTCACCAGCATTGCAAAGTCCTCATCATCGTCTTCATCATAGTCAGAGTCATTTTCAGTATTAGCTTTGGAGATGTTGTCAGTTGCTTTGAGAGCAACCCCTTTATCCTTCTTTCTTCCTTCAGATGGAGTTTCTGCTCGTTGAGTCAGCTCCAGTTCATATGTAAGAAGATTGTTATATAACTGTTGAACAGTCATTTCATGGAGATTCCTTAATTCTCTAATGATAGTGGTTTTGGCATCCCACTTGCTAGGTAAAGCTGTCATTAACTTTATGATTAGATCTTTATTTGGATAGATCTTTCCATAGGCTCGGAGAGAGTTGAGTAGTACATTGAATATTTCGTATGTGGAAGTAACATTTTCTCCTTGAACGTGTGCAAACATCTCATATTGCTGAGTCAGGAGAGATTGCTTATTTTCTCTGACTTCTTATGTTCCTTCATGCATGATGAGCAATGCTTCTCATACCTCCTTTGTTGTTTTGCTATTGACCACATTCTCGAACAGATCATCTTCTAAAGATTGGAACAAAATATTCTTGCCCTTTTTATCCAGTTGAACAGCTTTCTTTTCGTTATCTGTCCATTCTTCTTTGACCTTGATCTGAATTCTGTTTGGGTCGTCTGCAGTTGGTGCAAGCTTTGTAGGAACGTAGGGCCTATTCTGAACAGTTTCAAATAGATCTTCATCTACTGAATCCATGTACGCTTGCATACGAACTTTCCAGTTGGCGAATTTGTCTTTGTTGCACACAGGTGGCTTGCTGCCTCCTCTAGTCTTTGATTCGCTTATCAGATGTGCCATTGGATCTACTTAAGCTTTGTAGGATATTTGATAGAACCTGCTCTGATACCAATTATTAGTTCCCAGAGGCACAATAGTTATCTAGAAGAGGGGGTTGAATAGATATTTTAAATTATTTTCGAAATACTTTGTTAGTTTTGATAATGATTTAAATACAGCAGAATTAAGATTTATTTGTTCTCCCTTTAAGATATAGTGAGTCAATAAGAGTGAGAAAGTTATGACAGTTATAGCAGTTATAGTGAGAATGTAAGAGACACAACAATTTTAAGTGGTTCAGAACACTTAAAGCTCCTAGTCCACTCTTCTACTCCTTGAGTAGGAAATCCACTAAGATATAATCTCACAGATTCCTTCAAGACCAGTATTCTTGGCACTTCTTAGTTCACTTTTGAACTTTTCAAGTCTAGCAGACTTGGTTCTTCACAGTTCACTTAGAACTCTTCAAGTCCTTCTGACTTGGAACTTCTTAATTCACTTGATAGTAGTAGATGAGTTCTTGATTGGTGCTACTCATTTACCGTTAAGCTCGTGTTCGAAAGAACTGAGTAGCTGAGCAAGCTTTCTCTTTTTGGATCGTAGAGTTGAGCGTTTAGTGTTCTTCAGCGTTCTTGTTCAATGCTTGCTTGTTTGTATCATCTGTTGATGTTTTGCATATATGAGGTCTTTGAAATGTATCCATTGAAGTATTAAATGCATTTGATATTTCTGAGCTTTGATGGAGACTTTCTGCACATCTTCTAATTAGCAGCCTGGCCCACTGACACAGCAGACTGCTATCTCACCTAACACCTAAAAAGGTGTTTTCTGTTGCCCCATAGTACTTTCCTTAGCTTCTTCAATACGTTTCTTTGTTATATACTAAGGATGACTATTGTGTCATTAGGACTGCCGAGGACTTCAACGTTAATAATCCATTCCACATTTGTTGGGATTTATTCTTAAACAAATGGGCAATGCTCGATGCTTCTGATACAGACAGATGATGCTCTACGATTCTGATCGTGGTGTCTAGCCACCTTGGTGCTTGATCCGATACTAGCAAACGAGAACACTACTATTTCTCTTAAGTACTTGCACACTACGATCTTCACTTGCTTGACTTGCAGACTCTACGTTTTTGAGAGCACACTACGATCTCTGAGTTGGCTCGGCAAACGTTTGGACCACTCTACGATTTCGAGAGATGCCCTCCAAAGCAGACACACTACGATTCTTTGATGCTCTACGATTCTGCCTTGGCATCTGTAATCTCTTGATCAACTCGATAGACTACGATTCTATTGAAGCCTATCTATTATATCTCAAGACATAGATCAACCTAACAACTTTAATCTTTTCATCTATACATTCATTTACAAAATGAATTAACATTAGAAGCTTAGATCAACCTAATAGATTTGATCTACCACTAAGTCCTAGTACATAAATTCCTAGAAGGACTTAACATATAATCATGAATATTTACTTTCAATATCAAATTTAAAAATGCAATCTCCCAACAGCCACCAAAAGGGTATTTTGGTAATTTCCTGAATGATTTTAATGGTAGTGTAGTCATTTGACATGATTCCATTTAATCTTAACCCTTAGGGTTTAATAATTATAATTAGGGTTTGCTAATTAGGGTTTAGCATTACCAAATAGGAAATTAGGGTTTTTTAAAATATAATTAGGATTCCTAACTGACTGTTAGGGTTTTTTAATCGCAGATTAGGGTTTCTAATCTATCATTAGGGTTTACTAAGGTTATACCTTATCTGATCAACCTTTGATCATTAATTCTATACTATACAAAAATATATTCATAGATACAATTATAATAACTGTATTAACCATCGAATCCCTATCCGTATTTAAGGTTAGGGTTTTCATTAGTTGTTTAACATAACTTTACTCATATTAATCAGTCAATAATTAGTTTGACCATCTTACTAAGCTTATATCACAGATACTCAACCTACTATTTATAATCAATACAAATATTAAATAAATAAAAAATTTATTCGCACAAATTGTATTGTTTAAATTTTTGGGTCCTCACATTGATCTTCCTTTTCCCATTTGTGGGGGAAAGGGTTCTGATTTTGATTTGCATTGTGATGCAGGTTCCTGACTTTATGCAGCCTAGAGAGAACTGGTTTAGCATACATTCTCTGTACCAGACTCTCCATCTAGAGTACCAAGAGATTGTGCATGCATGGGGCTTCGAGGCTTTCTTTTCCATCCTCCCCCGTCGTTGTCCCTGGGGTTATCTCAGGGCTTTGTCTGAGCGTTGGTTTCCCCAGACCCAGTTTCTCCATTTACTAAATTGTGAGGTGATGATGACACTGATGGATTAGCGATTCATCACTGGGATGGAGTTTTATGGGGCACCAATGCCTTTGGTGGAGGACATTTCCCCGATTTTGTTAGGAGTCCCGGCTACGGCGCTCAAGGGTCGGACAGTTAGTTCTAGTCCCTTGAGTGTAGATACCATGAGTGGGGTTCTGATTAAGCCATTGCCCGATGATCGGAGGGTTAGAGATCGCATCCTTCGGTGATTGTTTCTAATCATCCTCAGGGGTTGTTTCCAGGCTAATAACTCTTCGACGGTGTCATTCATTTTAGTCAGCGTCACTCGGGAGGTGGACCGTATTGGAGAGTTCGATTTGGGTACCTACACCTTTGCCTATTTCCTCGGGGAAATGCGCCTACGCTCAGAGGGCATAACGGAGGCTTGGTTAGGATTTTACCCATTCCTGCTGGTGAGTATTTTCTCTTTTGATTTCCCTTGTTCGGGTTGCCAGTTTAACTGACTGTAGATATTTGATCTTTGTAGTTTTGGGCCTACGAGAGGCTCCCATATTTTCGTCCCGTTACCCTATTAAGTTTGGATACATATCCACGGGGACGGCGATGGCATTTCTCTACTTTGGTGGAGGTTCCTGTAGCTAAGGGTTTCACCCATTCGCGCCTACAGTTAGAGTTATTGACTGCAGACGTCATTACATGGGTTCCTTACTCTAAGGACCACTTGTTAGTTAGCTTCGAGGGTGGTTTCCCGGGTGGTTTCCCGACTGGTATCGAGTATGTATTGTCCACCCGACGGATTCCTCTCCTTACTGACGGAGGTTGGGAGCTATATTTAGAAGAGCGTGCTATTAGAACTACAGGAGAGATACGCATTCCAATCTTTCCTCCTGCCAAGCGTCATTGGCCTTTGTCGTAGCCAATCACTGAGGTCTCATTGATGGGCGTCGATGTCTTTACTTTGTTAGAGGGACCTTTCACTCAGGAGGCTTTTTACTGCTAGTGGTTCCCTCACACAATTTATGGGGGATATCATTCCTGGCTCCGTCACGATGACAGATTAGATTGCCTGCTTCCGAGAACCTACTCATCTGACGCAGATTGAGAGTTTGACCCAACAATTGGACCAGGCACATTTCTTTATCCAGCATTTGGGCAGAGATACTTCAGAGGCGGATACTTTCAATCCTTCCAGCTCTAGGGTTGGCCCTTCAGGTGTGTGATGCCCCCAAAATAAGTATACACAACCCATTCTGAGTCGCCAAATACATGGTACAGAATTCAAATACAAACTTAATTATACAACTGTAATGTGAAATACGACAAAACATAGCTAAGAGTTTTAACACGAATATTATCTCGTAGACAATATCCAAACTCAAATGGAGTCCTCATTACAATTATTATCACACTATTTTATAAAATAGTGAGGACTACTACAGCCACCATCTCGGACCGTCACTCCATTCTCCGACTAGTCCCGGCTATGTTCTCATTTCTTGAAGAGAACAATGAAAGCAAAGGGTGAGCTCAACTAGCCCAGTAAAGAATATTATGACTAAGACAATGCAGAATAAATTATCATTAGCCTTCAACAGTGTAAAACTGATAGAATATAATAGACAACAAGTCTAACTGCAGCGGAACAAGCAATCCATTAGAAGAGTCAAGTAGAGCATAATATCTACTATCTTCTATGATTTAAAAGTTTAACATCAATATTTTATCGCTGTAACACAGCTAAATAAATAATCCACATCATCAATTATCCATGTACTACGGTCCAAAGATATTCGTTAGTATCACATCCATGAATTATCCATGCACTACGGGCCAAGAATATTCATTATTATCACATCCACGAATTATCCATGCACTACAGGCCAAGGATATTCGTTAGTATCAGCAGTGGTCATGATCATGCCAAAAACTGTCCATCAATGCACTACGGGCCAATGAGGACTTTTACCACATCATTTGTAACATTACAGGTCATGATTATACCGATATATAGTCATAATCATACCAATCAACAGT
Organism: Panax notoginseng; assembly: GCA_016801055.1. Lineage (NCBI taxonomy): Eukaryota > Viridiplantae > Streptophyta > Magnoliopsida > Apiales > Araliaceae > Panax > Panax notoginseng. Next base: position 8,397,982 of record CM029012.1, read on the forward strand.
CCATCTATGCACTACGGGCCAAAGATGACTTTCATTACAATATAAGCACGAGGATGATGATAATGATATAAAAATTCAATTAAGTAAGAGCAAGTATAAATTTTAATGATTTATAAATCAATTTATCCAGAGTTCAAGAATGTCCAAATTGTCAACATGATAACTGCTTTGTGGAGTAAAGTTCAAGAATCATATTCATGTATCAAAAAAAAATTGGACATAAAAGAAAATAATTTTTGTCATGAATAGTACCCCGGGTGAATAGTACCCGAGTGAATAGTACCTCGTGAATAGTAATCCGTGATTAGTACTCCGACATGAAAAGATTAAACTTTAACAAGAATGTTTAGAAAAATATCATTGTGAAACGATACTAGATGAAGTGCAAATTTCAAGGATATTCTACTAATTTCAAGGAGTATAGAAGCAATACTTAACAAAATGAGTGTAGAATTCGGAATCTGAAACGAAATAATATTACTTACATACTACAGAGTATGGAAGAAAATATTATTTCTTACGAATATTGAACAAAAATAATATCCCTTACCTTAAAAAGGGAGTACTTCTAACTGGTATAGCGGGAATATTCATGAAGAAAACTTACACTGTTTTCTACACTCAAAGCTTCCTTAAACTCTAAAGAAATACGCTCAATATTATAGAAGAAGAATTCTCTGATTCTGGTGTGATTTTCAATTCTAAACTAAGCATCCTATTTATTGGAGAATGACATGATACTATATGAATTTATAAAATCACGGACGCACGGTAGGAAAAATTCACGGGCGACGTTCGGTTGAAACTTTTAAAAAAAATTAATTTTACTATGCTGCACTATGTAGCACTATGCACATACTATGCAGTACTATGCAACACTATGCAGCACTATGTAAATAAAATATAATATATTTTATTTAACATAAAAATCAAAAATTATATATATATAATATATATACACTCCCTTTTTCCACTCGTGATCCCCCCCACCCACCCATGATCATTGAATATATATATATATATATATATATATATATATATATATATAATTGAGATAATTTTCTACCGATAATTTTAAAAAATGGGTAAGTGGGGGGTCCATATAATAAGTTAAATTTACAACAAATATTTCACAAAAATCCCCTCTATTTATCTCAATTCACTTAGCTTCTCAAAACACATTTTTATAACATTTTTTTTCGTCATTAATATTATAACTCACAATATTAATTACCAAATCATTTCTAGGAAAGAGGGAGCTTTCCGATAAGGACTTCTCTTTATTGGCGTGCAATTAGGTGACCAAACCCCTTTCCTCGACAGAACTTTCTAAACATCGTTAATAATATAAATAATAATATGAATAACTTTGTCATCTCAATTATTAATTTAATAATATAAAATATTGTGCAGATGATACTGTGATAATAATTGAATCAATAATGTGAGATACTATGCAGCAATTAATGTGGCAATAATTGAATAAAACTATGTAACTTCTCACGTAAGCATCAATAATCAAAGATATTGTACAATATCATGTGCTACTATGCAACCACACGTATTACTGTACTTCTATCACCGGGTATTTCAACAGTTAACGGTAAAACTTTCGCCATTATTTTTATAAAAAGATATTTATGTCATTTTCTAACTCCGACAATAATTCAGTTATGGAGTCCACCAATGATTGTGTCGTCGTACGAATATTCCCTGATAAAACGAATATTCTCCGACCAGACGAATATTTTATGACAACTTGCTTACTTTGCAAAATTTGAAAATATTACCCACAACTATAACATTATAACAAATCCACACCTTAATACTCAAAATGATATTTAGAGAAAAATTAATCTTTATTCATAAAAGTTGGGGTCTTACAAGGTGGCCCATATTCAGATGGTTTTGCCAGCCTAGATCCTCCGTTGTATCAGCCTGATATCCCTTCTGGTAGAGATTTAGTGACTCAAGAGGAGTTATATCAAATGGATAGATTGGATGATGTGGACATCAACACCATTGACTTCTTCTGATGCATTTCTCGTTATATCTTTTGATAGGCCTCTGTTAGATATTGGGTGGCTGTGCCCTAGTTCTCGTTATATCTTTTGATAGGCCTCTATTATATGTTGGGTGGTTGTGCCCAATTTCCCTGTATTTTTTAGTAGTACACAGAGATGATGTATTTAGATGATGATGTACTTAGGAATGCATATATAATATTTTATATTCCCTACATCATATTGTCATCTATTATTTATCATACATGTATTATGTCATGGATATGCATTTCCAGAGATGAGTGTAGCATTGACCCCTGGATGGTCTAATGACACGGCTCTATAGATGTCTTCATCTACTATTAGCCGGATTAAGCATACCTCACCCCTGTTGGTGGCATCTTCTTTGAGATCGTGGTATGATAGTTTATCCTCCCTAGATCGGGTGACAGTTGACCAGTTATTGCGACACTCTATGACCCTTCTGACATTTTAGATTCCATCGAGATTTATAGAGGGCATGCTTGAGCATTGGGTACCAGATAGGCAGGTATTCAGATTTGATACCCAAGAGTTGACTCCTACTTTGGAAGAGTATGAGCATCTTACAGACTTGACATTGGATTAGCCTTGCGCTCTGATGGCTTTCAGTGACATGAGCCGGCAGTTTATGACCTTGACAGGCTTGAGGCACAGTGTTGCCATAAACAAGATTACCTTGGGCCATGTGGTGTCCATGAGCTTTTTGATTGACAGATTTAGGTCATTGGACAGCTATCTGTAATACTCCGGGGACGTCACCATTTTTGAGGGTGATTGGCATGTTGCCCGTGTAGACATACTCTTGATGTGTATAGTGGCTTATCTGTACATGTAGTTGTACATGGACCTCTGGATATTGGTGTGATCATAATAGTCCGTCATACCATCTTACTGATGATTTTGGCAGAGACTTTGAGGTTATCCACATTTTGCCATACCCATTCAGTGGGGGTTTTCATAGGCAGTGCGGTCTTGTTGTACGTGTGGTTCATGACACACTTGAGACCAATTGGCACTTTCAGATGCCATGGGTATTATTTTTCCCATGATATAGCCATGTCATACTCCTTTCAGTGGGCTGAGTGTACAGACGCAATATCTTGGTTGGATTTCTTGTCAGGGATCGAGGACCCGTTTGATATTTTGCTATGTTCAAGGCTCAACTCTCCATATAGCTTTATCACTCATGCATTTGGCATGGACTATCTTCCCCTGGCCGGTTTGAGGGGGGTGACCACATATCATCCGCTGGCTGTTATGGCATAGTTTGACTACTTTCAAGATATTCTTCCCTTTGACGGGGGCAGTGGGACAGCGATTGTCATCTCGACTTCCATCAGTAGAGAATTTATCCAGAATTTATGACTGTTGGACTCATCGAGAGAAGGCTGACTTTTTGACTAGCCATCCAGGTTGTTCTCCAAAGTATTCTGCATGGTTGGAGGCAGAGATTGCATCGGCTATCCTAAGAGCCGGATATTGATTCTGATGATGGGGAGCATATGGAGTACCTTGATTCTCCTATTGAGGATGAGTTGTTTATTGGTTTGACAGCAGCTCAGGCTAATTCCCCCAGTATTCCTGATGTTGTGACCCCACATTCTGCAGAGTATTTAGAGCAGAGTTTACATTTGATGATGTTTGAGAAGGATTAATCTAAGGCCTTGATGTTGGCAACTCTTTCTGATAGAAATAACGCTTTGGTTGAGAGAGATGATGCCCTAGCTCATAGGGATATCGCTGTTGTTGAGCGGGATGAGGCTCAATTATCTAGGGATATAGCTGTTATTGAGCGGGATGAGGCTCTAGTTACTCGAGATGTTGCCACTACAGATTGTACTGCATTGAGATCTCATATTGCTGACAATATTGCAGAGATGAGTGCATTCATTGATGAGCACGGTAGCACCATGCAGATGGTAATAGATCTCCTGGATCGTGTGGACACCCTGGGGGCAAGAGCTCATAGATTTACCTCCATCTGAGAGGGATGCCATGTTGGACTTGATGGCTCGCTTATCCACTGGTTTATAGATTAGCTTTAACTTTCTTGCATAGACTAGGTTAGCCATTTTTGTAATGTACAGGACATATTGTATATATCAAACAAAATTATATAGAAAGGAAATAGGTTTTGATTCACTTCCCTTTTAGATATGCCTTGTTACTTGATTGATAGCTTCCTGTTCTCCAGGACTTGCGATCGCGATGTTTACTAAACTCCTCCTTGATGGATGGACATTAAGATGTCTCAGGATCTTTTAGAATGGATTGTTGATCTTTGTGTTCCCCCACTATTTGGTGTCTTGGGACTGGTTTCTGAATGTGGTTATGGAGTGGATTTTAGCTTTCCTCTCTGAGGTTGACCGTACTACAGATGGTCGCTAGTACTCTCGTGTATGGAGGAGACCAGGTAGTTCCATCTCTTATGGATTAATGTTTCACTTTGAGGATTCAACCACCGTATAGATAGTCACTGGTTTTTCTCCCATTTGTGTGAGGAGACCAGGTAGTTCCATCCATGTGGTCTAAGCTATTGAGGTGTGGTTTAACTGCCCCACATATGGTTGCCGATGTATTCCCGTGTATTATGGAGATCAAGTAGTTCCATCTCTTATGATTTAGTTTGCAAGGTTGAAGGATGATCCCAGTACCGTTGAGAGGGTTTTGTGTTTTTGTAGGGGTGAGACCGCACCATGAATGGCTGCCTACGTACTCCCATTGATGAGGGGAGATCAGGTCTGCGTAGTTCCAACCTAGTGTGAAAAGGTTGAAAGTTGTATGTGGTGAAAAGGGTTTTTATTTTTATTTTTGTAGAGGTTAAACCAGACCATAAATGGCTGCCTACGTACTCTCGTGTATGGGAGAGATCAGGCCTGCATAGTTTGTCCCTAGTGGGATAAACTGATGTGGTTAGAAAGGTTTTAAAACCCTAAATTGACTGATGGATTGATGATCCAGAACCAGGATGCTAGTTTGCAGGTAAATTTAGACATAATACCGTTTCACGGTGTCTGAGTTGATGAGTTAGGGAAATTCTTCGCCATCTATTTCTTACAATTTGAGGGCTCCTCCAATCAATACCTCATTGACAATAAACGGGCATTCCTAGTTTGGGGCAAATTTTCCTTTAGATTGATCTTGGTTGTGAAGGACCTTCTTCAAGACCAAGTCATTCTCTTTGAAATGTCGTAGCCGAACTTTCTTGTTGTAGGATCGAGCGATCCTTTGTTGGTATAATTGACCATGAAAGATGGATGTGGCTCACCTTTCATCTATTAGAGATAATTGGTGGTACCGATCATGTAACCATTGGTCTTCTTCCATCTGAGAATATATCAATACTCTCAGGGATTCGATTTCTACCACTATGGGGAGCACTGCTTCCATGCCATAGGTTAATGAGTAGAGGGTTGCCCCAATGGAAGTGCACATTGACGTTCTGTAGGCTAATAAAGTCAGAGGCAACAAGTCAGGTCATCCTTTATGATTGGCAGACATCTTTTGCATGATCCTTTTGATATTCTTATTAGCCACTTTAACAACACCATTCATCTTTGGACGATAGATGACATAGTTAAAATGCTTGATGTGGAATTTACTGCATAATTCCTCCATCATTTGGTTGTTGAGATTTTTGGCATTATCTGATACAATCACCTCTGGTTGTCTATATCGAAAAATGACATTATTTCTGATGAAACCAATGATCGCCTCTTTGGTAACTCCGGGGAAAGAGGCTGCTTCTACTCATTTGGTGAAGTAGTCGATCATGGTGAAGATAAACCGATGACCATTGCTGGCTTTGGGCTCGATTGGCCCGATAACGTCCATTCCCCACATTGAAAAGAGCCAGGGTGAACTCTTATTATGGAGCTCCCTTGGAAGGGCATGGATAACATTTCCATTAATTTGGCATTGATAATATCTCTTGTCGTGATCATCACAATCAGTTAGGAAAGAGAGCCAGTAATGCCCTGTTCTTAAGATCTTCTTGCTAAGTAGAGGACCGCTCATGTGTGGGCTGCATACTCCACCATGGATTTAATCCATGAGTCTCTAAGCTTGGTCTTTATCTAGGCATCTCAGAAGGCCTAGTCCCACATCTCTTTTGTAGAGTGCATCTCCACTCAAATAGAATTTGATGGCCATTCTATAGATCCGCTTTCTTTTAGCTTGATTCTCCCCAGTGGGCATAGATCCATCTCACAGATACTCCTTGATGAAATGGTACCAAGGGTGTTAGATGGGAGGCAGTTAATTCGATACTTCTCCGATGTAATTCCTATAGGTTGGGGCCTTTTGGCTGGGAAAGGTGATATTTGGCATGTCTTCCTTATCAGATATGTTGATCAAGGAGGGAAAAGTTGCTAATGCGTCAGGAAAGTCATTCATATTTCGAGGAATGTGGAGGAAGGATATTTCTTCAAACTCCAAAGCCATCTGGATAACTTATTGATGGTAAGGCAGGAAATATAATTCCTTGGTGTGATAGATCCCAATGGTTTGTTTGATTACCAGCTTGAAATCTCCAATAACAGTTAACCGTTTGACATCCATGGATTGGGTTAGCTTCAACCCCATTATACAGCCTTCATACTCAGCAGTGTTATTGGTGTTGACAAACTACAATTTGATAGCAACGGGATACTGCTCTCCCGAGATAGATACCAGAACTGCCCCAGCTCCGGCACCTTCCGTGATAGGACTGTATCCCCTTGATGGTGTTGCTGAATTGTCATTACCCCTTCATTGGGGAAATATGTTTCTAAGGGTTTGAAATCCCCTGATGGTGTTGCGGCCTGTTGATCCGCAATTCATTGACCTTTGATAAACTTTTGAGTCTCGTAGATGATGTCGAATTGCTGGAGGATCAACTGCCATTTGGAAAGTCGACAATTCAACATGGGTTTGCTAAATACATATTTAAGAGGATCCATGCGGGATATAAGATGGGTTGTGTGACCATGGAGATAATGTTGTAATCTCATGGAAGCCTATGATAATGCACAACAAGTCTTTTCAATCAACGTGTACTTGTGCTCACTGATGCTGAATTTTTTTGCTGAGGTAATAGATAGCTCTTTTTTTGGCCTCTATCATCTTTTTATCCCAACATGTAACCCATGGCATTGTCATTGATTGATAGGTACATAAATAGAGGAATGTCATCCCTAGGAGGTACCAAGACAGGAGCTTTGACTAATTGCTCTTTGATGGAAAGGAAGGCTTTTTGACACTCTTCGTTCCATTTCTTAGAGGAGTTCTTCCTTAACAACTTGGAGATGGGTTCACAGGTTGCTGTGAGTTGGGAGATGAATCAGCTGATGAAGTTGATTCTTCCCAGAAATTCCCATATTTCCCTCTCTGTCTAGGGTATGGGCATTTCAGTAATGGCTTAAATTTTGGCAAGATCCAACTCAATGCCTTTATGGCTCACTAAGAATCCCAGCAACTTTCTTGACTTGACGCCGAAGGTGCACTTGGTCGGATTTAGCTTCAAGTTGTACTTGCGTAACCGGTTGAAGAGCTTTTTGAGATGGTCTATGTGGTCTTCTTCCCTTCGGGACTTAATAATGATGTCATCCATATAGACATCTATCTCTTTGTGCATTAAATCATGGAAAAGAGCCATCATGGCTCACTGATAGCTAGCTTCGACATTGATGAGGCTGAATGACAACCGTCTATAGCAAAAGGTTCCCCAAGGAGTGATGAATGTTGTCTTCTCCTGGTCCTCTTCAACAACCATGATTTGGTGGTACCCCGCAAAGCAGTCAACAAAGGAGTACATGCCATACTAAGTTGTATTGTCAATGAGTATATGGATAAATGGCGCTGGAAAGTTGTCTTTAAGATAAGCTTTGTTCAAATCCCTGTAATCCACGCATACTCGCACCTTCCCTCCGGGTTTAGGTTCAGGAACTATGTTTGATAGCCACTTAGGGTATGTTGATACCATGATAATGCCAGCTTAAAATTGTTTCACAATTTCTTCCTTGACTTTCAAACTCCACTCAGGTTTTAATCGCCTGAGCTTTTGTTTAACTGGCTTGAATCCCTCTTTAATGGGTAGGCGATGAATGACGATATCAGTTAACAAACCGATCATGTCTTCATGAGACCATACAAACACATCCTAGAATTGAGTTAATAAAGCAACCATGTCATTCCTTTAGTTTGGGGTAAGGTCCATACCAATCTAGATTTGTTTGGGGTTTTTTGAGGTTACAAGGTTGAAGGAGGTAGTTTGATCAAGGATTGGTTTGGGTTTATCTTTAACCCATTCTTTGATCTCCTCAGGCACCTCATAGTCCTCTTGTTCAATCTCAATCAAGTCAGAGTTTAACTTTACATCAAAGTTGCAGTCATTGTGAGGAATTGGCACTCCATCAGCAAGTTTAGACAAATCTAACTCTAGAGTCCTGAAACAAAATGCTTTCACTTAATATATGAAAATGTTTGATCATAGAAAGTGTTAGCATGGCAAGACAAAAATAACTGCTAATATTATGCAATAAAAGTAAGCAATTAATGATATCTACAGGGCAGAGGGATTTTTTGCCCTTTTTACCCTTTTCGGCAAATGCAAGGAGTGATGCTCCAATTACCGAGGGTCAAGTCCTGGTGGACAACTGTGATGAAGGGGCAGTTATCATCCTCCTCCTCTTGAAGAATGACCATGACATCTGGGCAGTCGTCATCTGAGATATCCTTGTTCATACCCTCGGTATGCACCAGGAAGTACATCTTCGATAACCGTCTCTTTACGTCTTGTTTGCGCCTTTGATTTCTTTCCTCAATGTTTGGGTCTGGAATTAGGACTTCTTTCCCATTAGCCAGTTTGGGGTTAGGAAATAGCATACCCACCACAGTGACAGGAATTTTCCTTAGAGGCCATACAGAATCTTCATCTGTAGGTTTAGGCAATAGCAATGCAGATGAAGGAACCAGTGCATGTTTGTTCGAGTTCCTATTACTTGACCCAGAGGAATAGCTTAGTCCGGCCTTCCCTATTTGATTGGGAATTTGAATTGGGCATTTAATTCCTTGCTGATTCTTTCTGATCCCTTGTCTTAGTTAGAAACCCAAGAATATCATCTTTTGACTGACCGACATTACCTCGACAGAAACTCTAGGCTCAGAGCTAGAGCCCCAATGGGTTAATAGTGAGTGTTGCTCAATTCAAGGGCTTGGAAGCTAACAGGCTCAACTTCTTCATTGAAACTGATTAGAGGCATATCACTTTGGACAGGATATTCTGATTCAATATTGACAGTGACCAGATTACTGTTGATGATATATTTGAGTTGTTGATGAAAAGTGGATGGGACGGCTCCCGCCATATGGATCCAAGGTCTTTCCAACAGTAAATTATATCCTGTAGTGATCTTGAGCACTGTAGAAGGTATGTGGACTGATTTCCACGGGTAATTCAACCTCTCCCACAGCATTTCATCGAGATCCATCAAAAGCTTTGATAATTGTATGGCTACATTGGATCCGATTGGGATTAATCTTCATCTTTTCTAATGTGGCATAGGGGCAGATGTTTAGGGAAGATCCTCCATCTATTAGCACACCGCTAACCATATATCCGAAAGACATCATCGCGATGTGTAGTTACTGTTGAAAAAGTGATCTACTAGATGATGAAACTTTTCAACATCCACTGTTTTTGGCAAGTAGGGTTCTTCTAATATCTTTATTAAGACCTTCTGATGATCTTCCGAAGAGAATACCAAGTCCAGAATAGATATATATTGAGGTGCCTCTTTCAAGCTTTGCACCACCTTGGCTTGATTATGTCCCATCTTGTGGAGGAATTCTTCGATTTTCTCCTTGGGCACTTTCCCCTTAGATCTGATGACTGGCTACATCACTCGTTAAGGGAGATATAGCGGGCTTTCTATGGATACTGCAGCAGTTGTGTTAGACGTTGATCCTTTAACCTCTCCATAGTTTCATGGGACTTTCTTAAGGCTGATGATAAGATATTACGGTCTGAATGGAAATATTATGGGTTTTGGTGCAGCCACCTTCAAAGGGTTTTCAACTCCTTTGAGCTTGATGGGTGTGGCAGCCAGGTCTCCCTCAGAGGATATGACTGCTATGATTTTCCTCCATCTTTGTGATCCTGGAGGAAATGTATGACCACTATCAAGTGATACAGTGTCATCGTCTGCCATTTGTAGGTCACCACTGTCAATCATATTTTGGATAAGATGACGGAGTGCCCATCATCCTTCACTATTGTGACCACGAGAATGGGAGTGGTATTGACAGACTTCAGTAGTATCAAATCTTTTTGAGCGTGGATTGACTGGAGGTAGCAATGCTGTGATTTTTTTCTCATTGATCAGCATCTGCAATATTTCTTCCATCGATTGGCCTAAATGGGTGAACTTCTTTTTGTTGGCAAAGTCCTGACGGGCTTGAGCTCTTGCTTTTCTTGCAAGCTTTTATCTCCAAGGTTTCATTCTATTGGGTCTGTGGTGGATACTTTGTGATAAGGGAGAGGAGACTTACATGCTCCTAACTGAACAACTGTCGTGTGACTTGGTGCTGATGTATCACCAGTTCTGCTAGTTGATTGACTTGTTCATCAATAGATTTCAACTCCCATTCCATCATGAACTGGAACTCCGAATAATCCCACTTATCGAATTTATCTTTACTAGTTTGGGGAGAACAACCCAAGTATTTGAGGTACTTAGAACTCTCTCCACTGCCTCTATTGATCATGTTAACATCCTCTTCCTTGTGTTGAGGGAGAGGGTTATCCTAAACGTGTGGTTGTTCGAGCTTTGTCACCGCGATTTCACCATTGTCTATTAAGTCCTAGATCTTATGCTTAAGGGCCCAACAATCTTGGGTGTCGTGGCCTGGAGCTCCAGAATGGTAAGCACACTTCTTGCTTGTATTGAAGCCCTTTCCATTTGGATTGGCTAGTGAAAGGAGATGAGTGATTTTCTTTTGAGCTATCAAAAGTTTGAAAATGTTTTCGAGTGAGTCCCCTAAGGGTGTGAACACTCTTAAACGTCTGACTTCAACACTCTTTGGCAAGGGAGGATTTGGCAAGTTTTGATTGCCTTTTTGATTTTGTCCTTGTAGTATCAAGGAGACATCCTCTTCTTTCTTCTTATGGACCCTCTGGGGGTTGTTCCCATAACTTCCAGATTGGATATGCTCAACTATGACTTTTAAAGCGGCGAGGTCTTGAATCTTCCCAGATTTTAACCCCATCTCTGTCATTTCTCCATGCTTAATCATTCCTGAGAATGGTTTTTCTATACCTGCTAGGACTCTCTCATAAAATAGAGCTTCTTGAATGTCTATGAAGGTCATCACCATCTCAGTCTCTATTATGGATGGGATTACTTGAGCAGCCAGACGCCTCCATCTTTGGGCATACTCTCTGAATGACTCATTGACTTGCTTCTTGACTTTGGTAATCTAATACCTGTCTAGAGCCATCTGAGTTTGAAAGATGTATTGACTGAGGAAAGCATGGGCTAACTCCTCCCAGCTGTGAGTTTTGGAGTTATCCAATCTGGTATACCATGCTCTGTCTTCTCCAGTCATTCTCGGCGTAGGATCTGAGTTCTCTAATGAATACTTTTAAGTGAGTGTAAGGATCTCCCAATCCATCATATTTCTTAAAATTGGGAGCCTTGAATTTCTCCAGATAATGAACCCCGGGGAAGATGGAAAGGTCTGAATAGGAAACGCTTCCGTGCATTCCAATCCCTTTGATGGACCGAATGGTCTCTTCCATTTGTAGAACCTTTTTTTGAATATCACCAGTGTCTTGATCTTCTTTAAGATGGGTGATTTTAGGGGTTTAGTTGGGCTTCTCATTCTGAGACTCAGGTACTGAAACTTCTCTGTCCGGACACTGGATTCCTCCATGTGCAAAGAATTCTGCTTGCATGGGTATTTGTGGACCCTGAGTTAATTTGATTATTTCTTTTAGGAGAACAATCAACTCTGTTATTTGATTCCTTAATCCTTCGAACTCCTCGCGAGAAACAGGAGTAGGATCAGGCTGTGCACTTGTAGCCATGTCTGATTGTGGGCTTAGTGCCTTTTTGGACTTTAAACGAATAACGGGACCAATCATTTCCCCCTACAAAAAGACTACGTAGTTTAGTCTGGGAAAACGTAGAAATGTTACATGCCATGCAATGTGTCCTTTTTTTAAGAGTGTTTTAATGTTCTCCTGCAAAACAGATGTCAATCGTTGTGGATGACCGGATAGCATGACAGGTCTTAATATGAAAAAGGAATGCATATTTACATACTCCTTTATATTTTCCATTACATTGAGATTGACATGGAATTGAAATTACATGTAATTGAAATGAGATGGTATAAAGAGACTTCCCTCTGCGTTTAGTTTATTAGAGGCTGACCTATCTTAGGCTACTCTTGCGGTTTTTTGGCATGAATCGTAATTTACTAGATGAGAAGTTAATCCGATCTTTCAACTGGAGTAAATCTGGGTAGTGCCTTTCCTGAGCCTCGCGGGATTAGTCTCCCTTGAGTCCAGTAATCAAACACCGACAGGTTAGCCTCCTGGTGGAGGAATCACACAACATACATTCATATACATCGCGTCTCACCGTATGAAAATGATGACATGGGTGAAGCACTAATATCATAGGCAGATATGGTGCGAAGCACTAAAGTGCAGTAAATAAAGCATTAGTACACATTCATCCAATATAAATGCAGTATTCACACATAAGCAGATAAAAAGGTTTTGAAAAGCTTGAATAGTGGCTTAAGCCCTCTTACTAGAGTCCCCAGCAAAGTCGCCACCTGTCGACGTCGAGATTTTTGTTTGTCCCTTTCTGTGCTTATCTTTTGGTGTTCTCATTTTAGGTGAGTTTTGTTTGAAAAAACAAGTTTGAAAAGGTTCGAGATGTATATGTCGATGATTTGACTTTTAGAGTTGCCAGTTGGTAATTTTAAATGGTTGCACCAAGGTTTACACAATGATCCAATGGTTTGACATTGTTTAATTGGTATTATAAATCGAGAATCATTAGGGTTCGGGGGCTTGATTAAGCGGAGGGAAGGTGTTAGGCACCCCCCGACTTCTGTGATAACACGGTTACCGCCACTTTTCATTAACTTTATCTGCGTATGTGTGTGTGTAGGGCATATGTGCAATTGTCTGGAATTAGTGCTATGCCTCGTTTGCACCTATATACAAAGGGTTTGACTTTTGTATAAAAGTTCAATTTTAACAAGATATATCAGTGAAGTTTTGGAATATAGGTTTTTCAAACCCTTATGTTCAATAGTAATTGAGGCCTTTGATACTTCCATTTTATTATGTGTTTGGCTTAATTGCTTTTATTTTTGAGATGCGAGGCATCTTCGAGAAAATAAGATACATAGCAGTGCCGAACTCCTTGTGAGCACGCGATCCATCTAAGGATATCCAAACACCGTAGATAATTTATAAGGTGGCTGCAGCTGCAAAATGTCCATCACGGGAACCGAATCTAGATTCAGAGGCTAAATCTGTGATCACATGATTCCTAGGCTCACATGAAAGAGTGATATGTACAAAAGCTAGAAAAAGAACTAGATTTGAGTAAATTTAAACCATTCTAGCTTCAACGGTTCCAGTTTAGTCACTTTTGAACCAGTCAAAGTTAGAAATAGCCAAATTTAAGCAAATCTAGCCCGCAAGCTGAAAGATTAAATATCTACATTATGAAAGCAGTTAAAGCATATATTTATATAAAAGCGGTAAATATATATATATATATATATATATATATATATATATATATATAGTCCGGATCTGAAGCTCACCCCTTATCTAACTCACCAGAGCTCACCCCCTTTTAGCGACGGACCCGGCGATGGTTCGTTCATACAATCGTCGTCTATACTTTTAGCGACGGACAACATATAGCGTCGCTAAAAGTATAGTCGACGGTTGTATGACCGAACCATCGCCGGGTCCGTCGCTGAAAGAGGGGTGAGCTCGGGTGAGTTGAATAAGGGGTGAGCTTAAGATCCGGACCGATATATATATATATATATATATATATATATATATATATATATATATATATATATATATATATATGATGATCAACTGTCACGAAGTAAACTCCAAGCAAGACTTTGAAATGTATATATATATATATATATATATATATATATATATATATATATATATATATATATAGCTGTAAACGCACCAGATATTCTAACCAGGCTCAATCGAATTCGAGTTCGATGATATATATGTATATATGTATAAAAGTAGTAAACGCACCGGATATTCTATCCAGGCTCATTCGAGTTCGAGTTCGATAATATATATATATATATATATATATATATATATATATAAGCAATAAAAAGCCATGGATTGACGATTCGGGCACACCCACTTGACACGACTCTCAACGTTAGTAGATATATATATATATAGGTAGTAGAAAGCTTAAAAATCTGAAATATCTTACAGTGGGCTGCCAAGAAGACTTCAAATAGCTTTTGATGCTTGAAAACTCGGTTTCCACTAGTTAAACTTCAGTATGTTACAAAACACGAGCTTACATGTGTTTAGAAAGAAGAATCACTCAGTTTAGAGCACTTTAGCAGGGGTTACAGACTGAGATGGACGGAGTTTTCTCACCTTTTTCCATTTTTTACAAATGAACTGCCAAGAGCTCATATTTAAAGACCAGATGGCTGTGGGTCAACCCGCGAAAGCTGCGGGTCTACCTGTGGCTGCCTGGGCTGCCCCGGGCCATGCAAGTGTCGTCGTCTCGAAGTATGTGGACTTGGGCTAGACGTTATCCGCTCGAACCTTCATAACTTTTAATCCGTGTATCCGCATAAAGGAGTGTTGTACCTTTTCAGAATGCTGTTATCGAGACCTACACAATGACATGGGATTAGAGATTGTATGAAGCCGGGAAGATGGGTCCATAACCATATCTCCAAGTCTTCAAAGTCAATCCATTGTATTATCTTATGCAGATGTCACTCGGGATTTGAGCTATGGTTATTGTGGGACATCCTTATACACAGTGTGGATTAAATTGTGTTGAAACGATGCGAATGTGATGTTGAGGTGGCAAAATGATGATTTTGTCCCCACCGGGGTTATCTCCAGCTTTTGCGCAGATGTAGCAGTCGTTTCTCAAGGTTATTTCTGAGATTGGGCTGTTATTGATGCTAATGTCCTCAAGGTGATCTCTGAGGATGGCTTGACCTCCCGGGGTTATCTCCGGGGTTGAAACTGTATCTCCTGGGGTTATCTCTGAGGTTGAAACTGACTCTTCTGGGGTTATCTCTTGAACTTGAACTGGATCCCTCGGGGTTATCTCCGAGGTAGGAATGGGACCTCCTGGGGTTATCTCCGAGATTGAAACTGATTCTCCTGAGGTTATCTCTTGGATTGAAAATTAATTTGACTTCCAGGATTATCTCTGGAAGATGATTCTGCCCTTTTGCAGGGTTAAAAATAGGAACGCAAAATTTCGAGTGTCTACATTGATGTGGAATAAGACTATTAAGCTGGCACTTGACACACTTCTTTACATAATCCTTTGCTTCATAGAACAAGGTCGACCAGTATTACCCTTACCTCATCAACTTATATGCCAATGCCTTAGCCCCCATATGATCTCCACATATACCTTCATGCACTTTGTGGAGAACATAAGTCACTTTAGATGATACCAAACACTTTAACAAAGGGGAAAATAGGCACGCAGGTAAATATCCCTATCAATCAAACAAAAATAAGAACTTTGGTGCTTCACCTTTTTCGCTAAGTTTTGGTCTGAAGTAAATTTCTCTACACTAAGATAATCTAGATAAGGAGTAAGCCAACAATCTGACCTCCATATTACCAATACATCTGGCTTCTGAATGCTCGAGGCATCAAGAACCTCCAAATACACCTACCTCCTAAAAGAACTCACATCTGTTGTGGCCAACTTTGACAAGGCATCGTCCATAGTATTATTTAACTAATCCACACCTTGGTAGAAATAAGAATTAAAATAATGGAGCCGACTCTTAACTTCACCCAAGTACTTAGTCATTCTTACCCCCCAAGCCTCATACTACCTACAATATGCTTAACAACTAGCTGCGAGTCACTGAATATTCTGCTTCATATTCTGCAACCCTGCCAAGATTGCCTCATATTCTGCTTCATTATTGGTGGTTTTGAACCAAAAACGAATAGCATGTTAAACCTTAAATCTCTTACGACTAGTTAATATAACCATAACTCCACTAACACTAGAAGTTGAGGATTCGTCCACATAAAGAGTCAATGAGGACTGCATCAACTAAATACTGATAACCTAGCATACTACACCTTCAAAATAATCCTGCGAATCTAGTTTAGTAAACAAACATTCCTCAATGAAATTCGCCAAAGTATGGCCCTTTATCACTGAAAGAGGGTGATACTTCAAGGTGAACTGACTCAACTTTACTGCCCAAGTGACTAGTCATCCCGAAACATCCTGTTTATGAAGCACCTTCTTAAGAGGCAAATTTGTATAAACCACTACAACCCTACCCTGAAAATAGTGCCAAAGCTTTCGACTGGCTATAATCAAAGAGTAAGAAAACTTCTCGAGATTTTGATATCAGGTCTTTGCATCCTAAAGATTGTGGTTGACATAATACACGGGATATTTCTTTCCTCTTGACTCCCTTATCAAAATAACACCGATAACCAAGGAGCTCGTTGCAACATACAAGTATAACGGTTCAAAGGGAGCTGACTTAATCAATAAGGGTGTCGAAGACAAATACCTTTTAATCCCCTGGAAAACATCTTCGCACTTTGAAGTCCAAAGAAAGGTCCTTTTTTTCTTTAGCCTCTCTAACATATCAAAAAATGACAGATACCTCTATGTAGATCGAGACATGAACCACTGAAGTTATGACACCCCCAAAACTGGATTTCTTAACCTCGAATTCGGTGTTCACGATACTCAACAACAAACATACTTTCTAACTAATGCGAAAGAATAAACATACATTGTTTATCATAATAGTAATAACGTCTTACAATCATAGTCCCAAGGTTCTTTAACCTTAACTTAAAGCATACTCTTAATACTATAAAGAGTTTACATAACCAAATAGCATTTAAAATAAACTAGTACATAAGCCTTCTCAAACATCTACTCTTGAACATTCCCTTTTCCTTTGTTCCCTTTAGACGTTTCTGCCTTAGCTGAAATAAATGTTATGATATAGCAAAGGTAATCAACTAATTTGGTTAGCAAGTTTCACAAGGGAGATATATCATGATTAGAAAGAAGTTTCTCTTTCAATGTTCAACAACAGTATAAAATTGTGAAGGAACATGAATTAATAGTCAACAACTAAATATTCGAATAATTGAATAATAGGTACTGAATGGTTTGAAATAACCATGAACATTTACCAAGGTTTTCAGCATTTAAACTGAACCTTTTAATAAGTTTTGGTAATCAAGGGGATTAGCCTTTCATACCCCGTGATTTATGCATAAACACTTAATAATTCAGCATTGATATCATGCTTTAATCAAATTCGTCCTTTTCTCATCCAAGAGTTCTTACCATATCAATTTAATAAGAACAACTTTTAAAACACATTTGATTTAACAAATTTAGACATGATTGATCTAGTTGATACACTTAGCATAGATCTATCTCATAAACAGTTCATGAATAAAAGAACTTTAATTTAATTTATAGCTCAATAATAATAGAACATTAATTCAATTGCACAAGGTGAGAATCTCAATAATCAGTATAGATGTGAATAATCAACAATAATTATTCACTAACATGCTTCGAAAATAATAACTCGAGTTTGAGTTAGGGAACTTGCCTCGATTGTAGGCTGCTGCTACACAATTAAATTCTATCCGCTAGGCAGTTTAATTATCTTCCTTTGAGAGACCTATAGTTAATCTTTCAATTAGCCAAAACATAACATTACATTATGTAATCACATAGATATTATATATTACATTTAGTTCTTGAAAATATTATCATGCCTCGATAATATTACTATTAAATAATAACTGTAAGACCCCAACTTATTAATGAATAAAATCAAATTTTCTCTAAATATTATTGTGAATAATACGGGGTTAATTTGATATAATACTTTGGTTATGGGTGAAATGTGCAAATTTTACAAAATAAGCAAGTGGTTATAAAATATTCATTTTGTCGGGGAATATTCGTTTGGTCGTGGAATATTCTTGTTGTCGGGGAATATTCGTACGACGGCGCAGCCTTGTGTGGGCCCCATAACGGAAAGTGATTGGATGAAGAAAACGACAAGTATAAGTTATTTATAAATAACGGCGTAGTTGTTACCGTTAATACTGTTGGAATACCCGGTGGTTAAAATACAGTAGCACACGGTATTGCACCAATTATTTATTCTTACGTAAGAAGGCACTACTCAATAATTGTTACAGTAGTTATTGTTCAATATTTTATTTTATTGATTCAATAATTATTGCGTTGATATTTTATATTATTGTTGTTTCAATAATTATTGCTACACAGTATTTTCTATTATCAGATCAATAATTCATATTATTTAAATAATATTATTAGATAACATTATTGGAAATGTCTAGAAAGTTCTGTCTAAGGAGAGGTTTGGTCATCTAATTACGCGCCAGTAAGGAGAAATCCTTATTGGAAAGCCCCCTCTTTCCTGGGAACGGCCTGGTTGTCATAAATGTGATTCTGTAATATTATTTGTGAATAATTAATTATTGATTCATATGATAAGGAAATATTTATTTTATGTGGATATAAATGAGGGATATATTTTTGTGGTTAAAAATGAAGGAGTTAATGTTGAGGTTTTTATCAGTATTTTTGTCGGAATGGAGGTATTAAAAATCAGGGTTTTTGAGATATTTTGTGGGGGTTATAATTTTTAATCTGACCGTTGGATCGTGGTAATTTTTGGATATGTTATACATATATAAGTTGAGTATATGCCCACAAATTTTGAACCGTTAAAATGAACGTATGATTTATTACGAATTTTACGAGATGACTGGTTCAAAAATTGTTGAATTTTCGGAGTTTATCATTTTGATGAAAAATTTTAGAATGGTGGGCCCCACTCTTGGTTGGTGAAGAAATGTGCTGAGATTTTTATTCAAATATGGTGGGTGGGAATAGTAGTAGGTAAAGCCATCAGGTTGCAGGTTAAGTCTGCTTCGGCGTGCTAACATTTTTCTATAAATAGAGGGCTAAGTTAGAATTGAAAATCACACCAGAAACAAGTTTTCTCTCTTTCTCTCTCTAGATTATTGAGTGTATTTTGTGAGTATTTAGATACTTTGAGAGTTTCTATTCATCAGAGCAAGTTTCTTTCAGCCTTATACCGGTATTCCGACCAGAAGTACTGATATTTTGAGGTAAGGGATATTATTTTCTTCTTAATGATATTATTTTCTTCAATATCATTATGCTGAAATATTGATATGAGTTTTTATCAAATTTAGAACTTTTTGTGTCGGGATTACTATTCACGTATACGTTACTATTCACGTATACGGAACTATTCACGAATACGGCACTATTCACCGAAAAATAAAATTTTTCCTTTTTATCCAAGATATTCATTATGGTTACTATCTTTGATTGTACCCATGTTTTGATCTTTATTTTTAAATTCTGCTTCACAATTGATTATTATGAAGTATTATAGATCTTGGATAAACCGTTATATGAATACCTACTATTTGTCCTTCTGTCTCACTGGATTCGTTCTCTTTAAGATATTTTTCATCATCCTCAGTCCTAAATGATGATATTACTGAATATCTTTGGCCTGTAGTGCAAAGATGAACAGGTGTTGAGATGAACATGACTGACAGGTGATACAAATGAATATCTTTGGCCTGTAGTGCAAAGATGAATATTTGGATAAAGATGATTATTAATTGATGTTACAGGGATAAAATATTGATGATGGACTTTTAAATCTTAGAAGATAGTAGAATTCTTTCTCTACTTGACTCTTCTAATGGTTTGCTGTTTCCGCTGCAGTTGTTGATCTAAAACTTGTTGTCGATTATATTTTATCAGATTTTTCCCTGTTGAAGACTAACGATAATTTGTTGTATATTATCTTAGTCATAATATTCTTTACTGTGCTAGTTGAGCTCACCCTTTTTCTTTTTGTTCCATTTTTCTTCTCAGGAGGTGAGAACATAGCAGGATCTAGTCGGGGTATGGAGTGATGGTTCTAGAAAGATGTTTTAGCAGTCTTCACTATTTCTGTAAAATAGTATTTGAATAATTGTAATGAGAATTTATTTGAGTGTGGATATTGTTCAAAAGACAATATTTGTATTTAAACTCACAGTATGTGTTGTCGTATTTTGCACGATAATTGTATTATTGAAGTTGTAGTTTGCTTTCTGTACCATGTATTTGGCGACTCAGAATGGGTGTTGTATACCTATTTTGGGGGCGTCACAACAACTACTTTTAATTCACTTATAATATTGTTAATCTTGATAATATTTAATTCACCTCTTAGTATTATTAGTTCACTAATAACACTTTTATTCGCTTACTAATATTATTAACATCTTAATAATACTTTAATATTTTACTAATATTATTAATCCTCTTAATAATATTTTAATCATACATTAATATTATTACTTTAATAATACATTACTTATTCTTTAGTATTATTAATCAATTAATAATACTTTATTCATTTATTAATATTATTAACTTTTTAATAATATTTTATTCATTTACTAATATTATTAGTCATTTAATAATATTTTATTCCTTTACTAATGTTATTACATTTTTAATAACATTTTATTTAAATTTTGAATATTATTATTTACTTAACAATATTTTAATCATCCAATAATACTTTAATCTAATAATATTAATCTTTTAATAATATTTTAATCTAATATTATAAATAATATTTTAATCTAATATTATTAGTCATTTAATAATATTTTAATCATTTATTAATGCTTAAATTAAATATTATTAACCATTCAATAATATTTCAATAAAGTTTTAATCTTAATATTTTTATTTACTTAAAAATATCATATTCTTATATTACAAATATCAAAATAAAATTTTAATAAGTTATTAGGCAAACAAACGATTTATTTTAATTATTTTACCCTTTATTAAACAACTTATTTAATACCCATAAAAGGCCATAAATATTATTTATCATAATAGATTATCAAAATACCTCACATAGGTCAAATTACACTATAATAGGAGTACCTAAGCTTTAACATCCTATTTTTCTCATTTATAACATCATTTAACCATTTGTTTCCTTTTAACCATAACTATAACATTATTATGAAAAATAGCAAACAGGTTCTGAAAATTATTATCTTCTGAATCTGGATAGTATATGATCTAACAATGATTCACAAATTTTCCTAGAATTTTATAAAGTGATTTACTATTTTTAAAGTACTCAAAACCTCCTAATCTTGTTATATTTTTCATAAATCGAGTTTTGCTCAGAAAATTCTAAAACTTCCATCGTACACTCTCATAACATATATACACATACTGTAACAATTTCAGATTTTTCCAAGGTATACACAGTGAGGAATCCGGATAAGAATATTTAGGAGTCCTTCACGGCAAAAGTCATTACACCCAAACTACACATCAAAACGTGTCCGTTCTTTTTCCTACATGTAGATAACTTCTTAAGGTACATCTGTGATGTTTCCCAGGTTTTTAAAAGATTTACAACTGGCCGAAACAGCCTTAGGTAAAACGGGGTCTGTGGACTTTTAGGGTTTTAAAGCTTTAAGTTTTATATCTTCAAAAATTATTAGATTTGTGTTCTACCACTTGAGTTTACTAGCCAACTCATGTATCTAGTAAACCCCTTTGACGGATCACAAATCCAAGTTGTAAAACTTGAGTTACACAAGATTTAGTGGAAGGAAAACTAGGGTTTCACCCCTAGGAGAATATATGCTCATTTTCTTCCTCTAAACCTTTGATCTAACACTCAAGATACTTAGTGCCATACATGATGATATGTAGAACTAGGGTATCTTGGGTATTAGTTCATAACCCCATCAAATCTTGCTATAACACCAAATAGAAGAAGAAGATGAAGATTTCGGTTATACCTTGTTCTAGTAGCAACCTTCCTTGATCTACCAAAGTACGATATGATCTTAGGGTGCATTAATCAAGCTAGCACACTCCTCTCTTTCTCTTCAAAAACCGAACCCCTCTCTCTCTTTTTTCTCTTTATATTTGCTAGCTTGGGAGAAAAAAATAGAAGAAGAAGAATAGGAGAAATGAAGAGAAAATGAAATGTGTGATTTAAAAATGTATCTTGCAATATAGTTAGATACAAATAGGATCATAACTAATATCTCCCATATCTTTGTTGTCCCTTGGATAAAAGGCTTTGCCTTATCTCTTCCAATTAAGCCTAATCATGTCATTAAGGTGCTAAGTAGATTTTCTACCAATGGGAGATGGACACACTTGTACTTGATGTAAGAGTTACTAATTAAGGAACTTGATTAGCATTATTTTTTTGCCTTAAAAGGCCTAAAAGTCTGGTCACGCTTGCCCCATTATCCCCCTCCATTTTGCTTTTATTTTAATGCACAAATTTGATTAATCAAACGTCTAAAATACCCGTAATCAAGTGGGCTAAGTATTGGTTTGCATTGTATTTCTTTTGGGCTTCTCATTTAATTGTTTTGGGCTATATAATAAATATAGTTTAACGATTTTAATATATATTACCCTAATCGTTTATTTAGGGTTTCTATTTCCAATTTTATGGAAATTAATTACTTACACATATCTCTTTAACTTGTAACCTAATTAGGTTTATTATAATTAGGTTTAAAATTATTAATCACTTGCAGTAATAAAATTATCCACTTAAGTTAGTATAAATATTAAATACTAACTATTTATTATTACCATAGCCCTTAGGTTATTTAATTATCTCACCTAATGTATAATTAGGTTATGAAGCTTTCCTTTTTAATGAAATCTATATATATCCATAACTGTAGTGTATATATTTATTTAGTCATACACCACTTCACATATGTTATCACATATTAAATCACTATATAGCACAAAGTTTTAAATATCAATGATGTATATACATATAAAGTGACTTGAAATTCCTGGTTATTACATCATCCCCCCTACAAGAATTCTATCCCCAGAATTACACATAAGGTTACTAAAAAAGATGTGGATAATTTTCCCTCATCTTTTCCTCGAGTTCCCACATAGCTTCTTCAGCATTGTGGTTCCTCCAAAGAACTTTTACATAATGTATAACCTTATTTTGTAATTTCTGCTCTTTTCTATCTAAAATTTCTACAGAAATTTCCTCACACGGCAAATCTTTTTTGACCTGAATTAGTTCGTACGATATCACGTGCCTATAGTCAAGCTTATATGGTTGTAACACTAACACATAAAACACATTATGAATATATTTCAGTTCAGGAGGTAGAGCTACCTCGTACGCCACTTCGCCTATCTTCTTCAAGATCTCAAATTGTTAAATAAATCTCAGACTCAACTTACCTTTCTTTCCAAATCTTATATTCCCATTCTAAGGAGATACTTTCAAAAACGCATAGCTTCCCACTTCAAAATCTCTCTTCTTGTGATGTAAGTTCGCATACTTCTTCTGGCGATCTTGAGCTGCTACTAGTCGGGCTCTTATCACCTTAATGATCTCTATTATCTGCTGTACTAATTCTGGCCCCAACAGCCTGCGTTCACCAACTTCATCCTGGCATAAGGGCGTTCTGTATTTCCTCCCATACAGTGCTTCGTACGGCGACATTCTAATGCTGGCGCGATAACTATTGTTGTATGCAAACTCTACTAATGGAAGATGATCCTCCCAGCTACCCTTGAAGTCCATCACACAAGCTCTGAGCATGTCTTCAAGTGTTTGAATTGTTCACTCACTTTGCCCATCGCTCAGCAGATGATACGCGATTCTCATCCGTAGTTGCGTTCCCATTCTTTCTTGAAGACTCTTCCAGAAGTTTGACGTGAATTGCAGATCTCTATCTGATACAATAGATACCGGTACTCCATGTCTCAAGAAAATTTCTTTGATATATAATTTGGCTAGCTGGTCCAAACTATACCTGATCTTGATCGGCAAAAAGTGAGCACACTTCGTAAGACGGTCTACAATCACCCATATAGCGTCGTGCCCATTTTGCATTGCTAGAAGTCCCACCATAAAATCCATCGTGATGTGCTCCCATTTCCATTCTAGAATTTCTAACGGCTGTAGTAATCCACTCGATCGTTGATGCTCTGCCTTGACTCTCTGACAAGTTAGACATCTGCTGATGCATTCCGCAACCTCTCTCTTCATGTTTGGCCACCAAAAGTGTTGACGAAAATCTTGATACATCTTTGTGCTTCCTAGGTGTATCGAGTACCTCGTACTGTGCGCTTCTAGCAAAATATCCTCTCTTAATTCTGGTACTGACGGTACCCAAATTCATCCTTTGAATCTCAACAGTCCGGTGCCATCAATCTTGTATTTAAATTCGTCGCCTTCAGTTAACCGTTTCTTGATGTTGTCGCAATCTTCGTCCTTCTCTTGTGCCTCTTTAACCTTATCTAAAAAGGTTGGACTTGCTGCTACTGTAAATAATTTTTCGTCGGTCTCCATCGGATACTTGATTTTCAATTCCAGACATTCTTAATTTTCCACTAACTCCTCTTGAATGGTCAATTTTAGTAACTTCTCACTGCCTTTTCTACTCAGGGCATTTGCCACTATATTTTCTTTGCCTGGATGGTACAGAATCTAACACTAGTACAAAACCATAAAAAGACAACACTTAAAAGATGGCGTTTTTATAAAAAATGTTGTAGTATTTTTTTTCACAACGTTTTTTAACAAAACAATGTAGATACATGAAAAACGCTATCTATTTATAAGGATAATTTTTGATTTTAAATAGATAACGTTTTTTTAAAAAAAATCGTTATCTATGTAAAAAACACGGAGTAAAAAATCGCGCTTAAATGAAAACTTAAAATTAAAAAACGGAGCGGAGCATAGTTATATGTCTTTTTCTGCTCTCTTTAGGTCACAAAACCAAAACCCTAGTTATCGATCTCTACTGCAATGCCGCCAAAGTTTGACCCATCTCAAGTAATCGACATCTACGTACGTCCAGGTAACCGGCGTCAAAGTGGGGGCGGTGAGTTCCTTGGCCCCCAAAATCGGACCACTCGGTCTATCTCCTAAAAAAAATTGGAGAAGACATCGTCAAAGAGACTGTAAAGGACTGGAAGGGGCTCCGTCCAAGATTAATTTTTCTGCCCCTCCCCCCCCCCCCCTTAAAGTTCCTTTCTTTGGTTGTAACTAATTTTGATGACTTGTACTTTCATGTAGGACAAATTGGTATATTTTCAAATAAAGGAGCTGAAGGATATCCTTACGCAATTCGGTCTTTCTAAGCAAGGAAAGAAGCAAGTTTGATTACTTTGGTTTCATCGCCATCATATTCGATGTGGTCGGCGCCATGTTTAGGGTCCTCCGTCTGAGAATCTAGCGATTCACTTCAAAATTTTCATCATCTGAGGTTATAGTACTTCAATCCTTTTATTTTCTTTCTCAATTTGAATGAACTTCAAGCACGGGATGACAAATTATTTTCAATGAAATGAACTCTTCGTTTCATATTTAACCAGTTTTCACTAATATTTCTGTTCCTCTCAGGTCTATAATGTCCAAGCAAGGATTGAAATATGTCTTCCCCATAGAGGATATTGTAGTAATGGGAATTTGGGAGTTGTTACCACATCTGCATAAGTTCAAAGTGAGCAGTGAGATCATTATGTCTTTCACTTCCCTAGATATACAAATGTACTTGTAAAAGTAAACACAAATGTTATTGTTCCCCTTAATCCGTTGTCTAGTTATATTTTAAAGTTTAGTTAATAGGAAAATTTGTAAAACCAGTTGAATCTGATTTGGACTTATCTTGTATTGAAATATCGAAATTCAAGGTCGGTTGAAATAACTAGCTTGGGATAAAAAGAATTTGTTGAGTTGAGTTAAATTTCATATAACATTTTAATGCTTCCTGTGTTGTAAACTCAATTTGTGCCCTTCATATCTCCATGATTTGTGGGTCTAGTTCATAAAAGCTTCAGTTATATCATTACTGTTAAATGTTTGTATCATGTTTAATTGTTTTTCACAAGCTTCCATCTTTTATTAACTTATTATAAATTTTGATGGGATGTAACAATCCAGAATTTTAATTGTAATTTTTAAATATTTATTAAATTATATAAATATTTAATGAATGTGTTTATTGTTGAATAAATATTTGTTTAATTTGATTTGATTTGATTTGGTTAATTATTTGTTAAATGAATAATTAATGAGTTAAGAAAATTAATTTTCATGAGATAATATTCTAATTTAAATTATAAATTAAGTTAGAGAGTTTATAATGATTAAATGAATTATTATAATGATATTTTAATTCGAATTTGTAATTAAAATGATGTGTTAGTTGATTAAATAAAGTTATAATTATAAAGAAAATTATAATTATGTTGTATTGATTTATGTGTTAAAATAATTTAATAAATTATTATTAGAATTAATTAAATTGATTATTAAAATTTAATTAAATAAAAGTGTGACAAATAACCTTATTATAAAAGAGTTATTAAAATAAATTAAAGGAGTTTAATTCAGTTCTTGCCAAACAAGGCTTAATGTATAATAAGTCTTTAATCTAAATGTATTTTACCAAACAAGGCATAAGGATTAATTGATTAAATTTTAAGTTAGTTAGCCAAACAAGCCTTATGGCTTTTAATTTTCAAATAAAAATATAACTGATGTCAGTTAAAATTATAATTATACTATATACTTAATACCTATATTATTATTATTATACGTTATATTTTAGTACGTAAGTTAGAATAAAGAAGAAGAACTCAGAAGAAGAAAAAGAAGAGAAGAAGATAGTTACAGAGAAAATTTAGAGAGAAGTGAGAGAAGTCTAGAGAAATTGAGAAAAGAACTACAGAAAAAGAAAGCTTGATAATCAAATATTAGTCATCATCTTCTAAAACTAAGGTATCATCTTAACTCTTTTATTTTTCAAACGGAAAGCGATTGGATGAAGAAAATGACAAGTATAAGTTGTTTATAAATAATGGCGTAGTTGTTACCGTTAATACTGTTAGAATACCCGGTGGTTAAAACATAATAATACGCGTTGTTGCACAGTAGCACACGGTATTGCACCAATTATTGATTCTTACGTAAGAAGGCACTACTCAATAATTGTTACAGTAATTACTGTTCAGTATTTTATTTTATTGATTCAATAATTGCTACGTTGATATTTTATATTACTGTTGTTTCAATAATTATCACTACACAGTATTTTCTATTATCGAATCAATAATTCATATTATCTGAATAATAATATTATTAGATAAAATTATTGGCAATGTCTAGAAAGTTCTGTCTAAGGAGAGGTTTGGTCACCTAATTGCGCGCCAGTAAGGAGAAATCCTTATTGGAAAGCCCCCTCTTTTCTGGGAACGGCCTGGTTGCTAGTATTGTGATTCTGTAATATTATTTGTGAATAATTAATTATTGATTTATATGATGAGGAAAATATTCATTTTATGTGGTTATAGATGGAGAAAATTTTTAAAGTGACAATTGTTGAAAATCGATATTTTATCTTTTCTGATAAAATAATACTTTATTATATTATTATAACATAATAATGATGATATTTTTACAATGAATGTAGGATATATGAGTATATGAGGAGAAAGAGTATTTTTATTGAAAAAGATGTTTAAAACATGTTAAACATGTCTGTGGGCCCATATCTTGACTGCAATTTGATTATAGCCTGTAGAATCGCCAGTTTGTGGATTTCGGTCAATTTCTGTTTGGAATTTGGAAAAGTTTTCTTCTGCAAAGTTGTAGATAATGAACTTTCCTATAAAAAAGACATGAGGTTCGAATTTTTCTGATAAAAGGACTATTTATTGTGAATTATTGAAGTTTCGGATTAATTAATTTTGATTTTTTGGAGTTTTTAAATAATTTATGTGAAAAAAACGTTTTTTGAGAGGTGGGCTACATGTGTGGCTGATGTTGGACTCAATTGGTGTGCGTAGGTAGATTTAGAAAAATAATATTAATATTATATTAAATTTTCTGCTTTGGTGTTCTAAGCAATTTCCTATAAATAGGGTGCTTAGGTTAGAATTGAAAATCACACCAGAACTGAAGTTTTCTCTCTCTTTCTCTCTCTATATTAGTGAGCATATTCTTGTGAGTATTTTAGTACTTTGAGTGTTGCTATACGGTGTAAGTTCAAGTCATAGCATATATTCGGTGTTTCAACTAGAAGTACTGTATTTACGAGGTAAGGGATGTTATTTTCTTCTTAAATGATATTATTTTCTTCAATATCATTATGTCGAAATATTGGTTTGAACTTTTTATCAAATTTAGAACTTTTTGTGTCAGGGTTACTATTCACGTATACGGCACTATTCACGTATACGGCACTATTCACGAATACGGCACTCTTCACAGAAAAATTAAATTTTTATTTTTTTTCCAAAATATCTATTATGGATACTAACTTTGAATGTATTCATGCTTTGATCATTCTTGAATTTTACTCCACAATGATTATTATGAGGTATTTTTGGACATGGAATAGCTGAAATACAAATCTTTAATATTTGTTCCTTTTGTTTCACTGGATTCGTTTTCTTTAAAATATTTTTCATCATCCTCAGTCCTAAATGATGACACAAATGAATGTCTTTGGTCTGTAGTGCAAAGATGAATGATTTTTTAATGAATATCTTTGGCCCGTAGTGCAAAGATGAACAGGTGTTGAGATAAACATGACCTACTAATGAATATCTTTGGCCTGTAGTACAAAGATGAATAATTGAATCAAGATGTATATTGAATGATGTTACAGGGATAAAATATTGACGAGGGACTTTTAAATTCATATATAGAAGATAGTAGATTTTATTCTCTACTTAACTCTTCTAATGAATTATTATTTCCGCTGCGAATATTGATTTAAAATTTATTATCTATTGTATTCTATTAGATTTTTCCCTGTTGAAGAATAACGATAATTTGTTTTATGTTATCTTAGTCATAATATTCTTTACTGGGCTAGTTAAGCTCACCCTTTTCCTTTTTGTTCCATTTTTCTTCTCAAGAGGCGAGAATATAGCGAGTACTAGTCGGGGTATGGAATGAAGGTTCTAGGAAGTTGTTTTAGTAGTCCTCACCATTTTTATAAAATATTGTACCAATAATTGTAATGAGGACTTATTTGAGTGTGGATATTGTCTAGATGATAATATTTATATTTACACTCACAGTTTTTATGTTGTATTAATAAAGTTGTAGTTGTTTCTGTACCATGTTATTGACGACTCAAAATGGGGGATGTATACCTATTTTGGGGGCGTCACAGTTGGTTTCAGAGCTTAGGGATATGATCTCTGGCGGAGATCGGGGAATAGAACTAGGAGGGGAGAGACGAGTAAATCCTTCGCTAGTGTGTCCTACCTAAGCTTATTTGTTGGTCGGTCATAATATAGGGATATTATGTGATTTGTTAATTTGTTTAATTAACCCTTTTTTTATGGCAGTATTTGAGAATGTCGACTGAGAATGTTAACAGTGGAGTAAATGAGACCGTGGAGACACCTTTGCTCACCAATGAGGAGAACGTGCAACAGGCTGGCAATGTTCCTCCTGTGAACAACACCACTGAGCAAACGATGAATAATGAGATGTTTAGATGCTTTTTGCGATTCATGCAAAACCAGACGAAGGAGATTCCTGTTCAAAATATAGGAAGAAACAATGGCAACGCACACCTGGTCACAGCCAAGCAGTTTAAAGAGTTGGGACCACCAGAATTCTGGGGAAAGCTAGATCCGATTAAGGCGGAGACGTGGGTCAAGTAAATTACCAAGATATTCGATATCTTGGGATGCACGGAGGAACAGAAGGTTCCATTCACCACCTTTATGTTCCGTAATGAGGCAGATTACTGGTGGGAATCTGTGAAGCGTACCCATCCAGCCGCACTCAGCATGTCTTGGGAGACGTTTCAGAAACTGTTCAATGACAAATACTTTCCTGAAAGTGTTCGTCATATGAAGGAGGTAGAGTTTATTAGATTGGAACAAAACAACATGACGGTGTCCCAGTACGAGGCAAAGTTTGCAGAGTTATCCAAGTTTGCACCTCATTTGGTGAAGAATGAGGAACGTATGACGCAGATGTTTCTGAGAGGTTTGAAACCCGGCATACGTCAATATCTCATTTCTCATAAATTTCCTCTCTATTCAGATGTTGTCAACAGGGCTCAATTATTAGAGTGAGATAACGAGTACGGTCAACTGAGGGACCACAACCAGGATCATACCGGTGACAGCAGTCATCAGAACAACGATAACCAGCGGAGAAAGAAGAATACGGACAAGAGCGGCAACCACTCTGGTGGTAATCATGGCCATGAGAATAGAAGAAGCGATTCGGGGGGAGATTTTAAAAAGAGGAGATTCAACAATGACAATACGAAGACGTCAGCGCCACCAGCAACTAGTTCCAAGGGAGGAGAACGACCACCGGTCATATGCTATAAGTGCAGAAAAGAAGGACATATCAGCCCAAACTATCCACAACAGTTTAAGGTATGTTATAATTTTGGAAAAGAAGGACATATCGCTCGAGATTTCACTGTAGCAAAACCAAGTCCAACGGGGATGGTGACTCAAAAGGCTGTCCCAAAAAAGTCAAAGTCAACGGTTCCTGGAAGAGCATTTATCGTGACCGGTCAACATGCGAGGAATCCAAACGAGGTGATCATGGGTAAGCTAATCATAAATTCATGCGAAGTTTATACCTTACTAGATACCGGTACTACCCATTCATTTATCTCTCCTGCTTGTGCTCAACATTTAAACTTGACTCCGGAGAAATTAGACTTTGATTTATCTGTGGAGACTCCGTTAGGAGAAACTTTCATCACATCCACTGTTTATAAATCTTGTTTGATCCAAGTTGGTACCATCACCTTACCTGTTGACCTTATCTCTTTAAAGATACTTGCATTTGATGTGATTTTAGGGATTGATTGGTTAACTACTCATCATGCCAAAATTGATTATTTTCGTAAGGTTGTTAGTTTTCATATTCCTAACCAACCTGTTGTGCGAATTCAAGCAACTAAGCCGTTAAAATCAATCACTGTTATATCAAGTCATAAAGCTATTCGTTTATTAAAAAACGGATGTCAAGCTTTCTTAGCCCATGTTATGGATTTGTATAAAGACACGTCATATTTGAATAATATTCCTGTTGTTATTGACTTTCCTGACGTATTTCTTGAAGAACTTCCCGGTTTACCCCCAGAACGTGAAGTTGAATTCTTTATTGATCTTGAACCTGGTACAAAGCCCATTTCTAAAACCCCAAATCAAATGGCTCCTATTGAACTTCAGGAATTAAAGATCTAACTACAGGAGTTGTTGGACATCGGTTTCATTCGTCCTAGTACATCTCCTTGGGGTGCTCTTACTTTATTTGTAAAGAAGAAAGACAGGATTATGCGACTTTGTATTGATTACCGGGAATTAAACCATGTCACTATCAAGAATAGGTATCCGCTACCTCGTATTGATGACCTGTTTGACTAGTTACAAGGAGAATAATTATTTTCAAAAATCGATCTTCATTCTGGATATCATCAGCTGAAGATTAGAATTGAGGATATTCCAAAGACTGCCTATAGAACTCGGTACAGGCATTATGAATTCTTAGTCATGTCTTTTAGATTGACTAATGCTCATGCGGCTTTCATGGATATGATGAACCGAGTATTCAAGGAATATTTGGATCAATTCGTTGTTATTTTTATTGATGACATCCTCATATATTCCAAAAGTCGTGAAGATCATGAGCACCATTTGAAGCTGGTACTCCAAAGGCTTCGTGAAAACAAGTTATATGCCAAGTTGAAGAAATGCGAGTTCTGGCTTGAGGAAGTAGCATTCCTTGGGCACGTGGTGTCAAAATATGGAGTATCTGTTGACCCGACGAAGATTAAAGCAATACAAAGTTGGGAACAACAGAAGTCGGTGACCGAAGTACGTAGCTTTCTGGGCTTAGCTGGTTATTATCGGAGATTCGTGGAAGGGTTTTCTCGAATCCCTACCTCATTAACTCAGCTGACTCGGAAAGATATAAAATTCGTATGGAGCGAGGAATGCGAGAAGAGTTTTCAAGAGCTCAAGAGGAGACTCATTTCGGCACCTGTTCTGGCAATACCATCTGGTTCGGATGGATTTGTTATCTACAGCGATGCTTCAGGCAAAGGGTTAGAATGTGTTCTCATGCAACGTGGGAAAGTCATAGCCTATGCCTCGCGATAACATAAAGAATATGAGAGGAATTATCCTACTCATGATCTCGAGTTAGCAGCAGTCGTTTTCGCGCTAAAGATCTGGAGGCACTATCTATATAGGGAGAAAGTGGAGATATATTCAGATCATAAAAGCCTCAAATATTTTTTCACTCAAAAAGAACTCAATATACGGCAACGACGTTGGCTCGAGCTGTTGAAAGATTACGACCACACTATTCAATACCATCCTGGAAAAGCAAATGTGGTAGCTGACGCGTTGAGTAGAAGATCATATGCAGGAACGAGTGCGATGATGTCAAGTATACGCATATAACCAACTTTAATCGAAAAAGTTAAAGTTTCTCAAGCCACAGACCCGCAGCTAATGTGTATGAAGAAGAAAGTAAAAGAAAGTGTTATTCCAGAGACAAGAATCGGTGAAGAAGGAATACTTCGAGTCCACTCCAGACTGTTTGTTCCTAACGATTCTGATTTGAAGTACAAGATCATGATGGAGGCACACAACACACCATTTGCAATCCATCCTGGAAGTACTAAAATGTATCATGATCTTCGACATACATTTTGGTGGAACAATATGAAGAGAGAGATTGCAAAGTTTATCTCGAGGTGTTTAAGTTGTCAACATGTAAAGGCGGAGCATCAAGTGCCAAAGGGTCCATTGCAACCACTTGAGATTCCGAAATGGAAGTGGGAACACATTACCATGGATTTCGTTACGGGTCTTCCCACGGTTTCTCAAGGCATAAATGCTATTTGGGTTATTATTAATAGATTAACTAAGTCTGCTCATTTCTTGCCGATACGGGAGACTTATTCCCTTGAACGTCTTACTAGTATGTACGTGAATGAGATTGGGAGGTTGCATGGCATGCCAGTATCCATAGTTTCGAATCGTGACCCAAGATTCACTTCAAGATTTTGGGTTAGCTTGCAAAAAGCTATGGGCACGGATTTACGATTCAATTCGGCATACCATCCTCAAACAGACGGACAATCGGAGAGAACTATTCAAACTCTTGAAGATCTATTAAGACTTTGTGTCCTCGATTTCAAAGGGAGTTGGGATAAGTACCTACCATTAGTGGAATTCTCCTACAACAACAGTTATCAGGCAAGTATAGGTGTGGCTCCATTTGAAGCATTGTATGGACGAAAGTGTCGCTCTCCAGTATGTTGGGATGAGGTGGGAGAAGCAACGTTATTGGGACCAGAGTTGGTACGAATGACTACAGAGAAAAT
The DNA here is from genome assembly GCA_016801055.1 of Panax notoginseng. NCBI lineage: Eukaryota > Viridiplantae > Streptophyta > Magnoliopsida > Apiales > Araliaceae > Panax > Panax notoginseng. The sequence goes on from CM029012.1 coordinate 8,431,825, forward strand.
CCAAACGATTCGACAACGTATACAAACGGCACAGGATCGACAAAGAGTTATGCGGATCTTCATCGAAAGGACGTGGAATTTGACATTGGGGATCATATATTGTTGCTTGTGGCTCCATGAAAAGGAGTTACAAGATTTGGGAAGAGAGGAAAGCTCAATCCACGATTTATTGGTCCATTTCAGATTCTTGACCGAGTAGGAAATGTGGCCTATAGACTCGCGTTATCTCCAAGTATGTCTCGTGTTCATAATGTTTTTCACGTAGCTGTGCTTCGTAAATATGTGAAAGACCCGAACCACGTTATTGAGTTAGAACCGGATGAGATAGCCAAAAACTTAATGTATGAAGGGGCACCTGTCAAGATTTTGGATAGGAAGGAGCATGTCCTACGCACAAAGGTCATACCACAAGTCAAAGTTTTGTGGAGGAACCATGCTATTGAAGAAATGACCTATGAGTTTGAAACGGAAATGAAAGCGAGGTATCCTCATCTTTTCGAAACACCAGGTTTGTACGTCAATTTCGAGGACGAAATTTCATAAGGAGGGGAGGTTGTAAGACCCCAACTTATTATAAATAAAAAATTTAATTTCCTTTATTTATTATTTTGAAATAGTAAGGGTTGATTTGATTAATGTGGTTAGTTATGGGTAAAATGCATAAATATTTTTAATAAGCAAGTGGTTATAAAATATTCATGTTTATCGGAGAATATTCGTTTGGTCGTGAAATATTCTTGCTCTCAGGAAATATTCGTATGACGGTGCAGCCTTGTGTGTGCCCCATAACGGAAAGCGATTGGATGAAGAAAACGACAAGTATAAGTTATTTATAAAAAACGGCGTAGTTGTTACCGTTAATACTGTTAGAATACCCGATGGTTAAAACACAATAATACGCGTTGTTGCACAGTAGCACACGGTATTGCACCTGTTAGAGTTTATGCCCTAGAGGCCAATTATTTGATATAATTGCTTAATATTTTGATATTATGTTTGATTGAATAAATGAATGATTTTATTATGGTTTTATTTACTGCGTTATATAAATGTTAACATAATAAAAATCCTTAGAACAATGATACAAATTATATAGTTTCAAGTATGTGACTTGAACATGAGATTATATAATTATAATTAGTATCATTGTTCTTAAATATCCCTAGTCGAGTATCATTGTTGATGGGACAACAATGATGCATTAAGACTAGTATGTGGATTGACTAATGACCAAATCTCATTGGTCATAAATATATGAGATATTAAGTCAATACATAAGTACATGTTAGAGAACGATGTACTGGACAGACCCACCATGAGAATTCTATATGGAGCATTATGCAAAATGTCATTAGTAATTCTCATAGTGACAATGATGTAATGGTCCTCCGACCTGAAATCACTATATTACTACACGAGAATTTATGTACTTTGATATCATCAAATGTCACCTTTAATAGGGTGGACTATAAAGGTGATTATTGGGTACATCATGAATCGTGTGAGGAATATGAGTGATCTAGATGGAATTTAACCATCCTATATATTAGGGGTGATATCCATAGGCCTCTTGATTGAGTAAGACTATGAAATGCATGGCCATGCTCAAATAGTGATTTGTTTCATATAGTCCACTCATTGATAAAGAAAAACTCAGATTAAATTATGAAGAGTATGACACATTCCATGACTCGAGTTTAATCTTGGATATTAAGGTTAAAAGGATTAAATTAAATTGAAACATTAGTCACGAAAAGGTTGCATCGAATCATCGATCTTATTATTACTTGAGTAGCAGTGATGCATTACTAGATGTCGCTCACCGTTTATAACTGTTTATATTATGATTTTAAAGTTATTGTCAACGTAATAATAACCTATAGGGTCACACACATAGAACGTAATTTAAAAGGAAATTAATTTAAATTTTAAGGATTTAAATATATTAATATGATTAATAGTATTTAAATTACGAATTTAAATTAAAAGGATAATTTGTATATATGTATATTAATTAAGTAAGACTTAATTAAGATATATATATATATATATATATATATATATATATATATAAATTTGGATTTTATGAAATTAGATTTTGATTAATACCTTTTAACTACTATATATATGATATATAGCAGCCACTTAGGTGATTATTCAAAACCAAAAACCCTAGCCACACTCAGAGAGAGACTAGAGAGAAACAATTCTAAAATCCTCATCCTTGGTGGCTAGTACCGCAGTTCCTTCTTCTGCAGATCGTAGGACGATTCGCGGAGCGTTCGTGTGAATACCATAGAGGCGCGATTCATTTGGATTGCGTTGGAGATTCGAGTGCATCAATTTAATTTTCATAATCGGTATAATTTCTAACCACTGAGTTAATTAATTTTCGCATGGATCCTGTTTAGGGTTTCGAAATTGCTTTATATTTATTCTATTTTCGCTGTGTGTTTCTGTCGAAACCCTACAGCACCAATTATTGATTCTTACGTAAGAAGACACTACTCAATAATTGTTACAGTAATTACTGTTCAATATTTTATTTTATTGATTCAATAATTGCTACGTTGATATTTTATATTACTGTTATTTCAATAATTGTCACTACACAGTATTTTTCATTATCGGAGCAATAATTCATATTATCTGAATAATATTATTAGATAACATTATTGACAATGTCTAGAAAGTTCTGTCTAAGGAGAGGTTTGGTCACCTAATTACGCGCTAGTAAGGAGAAATCCTTATTGGAAAGCCCCCTCTTTCCTGGGAACGGCCTGGTTGCTAGTATTGTGATTCTGTAATATTATTTGTGAATAATTAATTATTAATTTATATGATGAGAAAAATATTCATTTTATGTGGATATAGATGGAGAAAATTTTTAAAGTGACAATTGTTGGAAATCGATATTTTATCTTTTCTGATAAAATAATATTTTATTTTATTATTATAATATAATAATGATGATATTTTTACAATGAATGTGGGATATATGAGTATATGTGGAGGAAGAGTATTTTTGTTGCAAAAGATATTTAAAACATGTTAAACATGTCTGTGGGCCCATTTCTTGACTGAAATTTGATTATAGCTTGTAGAATCGCTCGTTTGTGGATTTTGGTCAATTTCTATTTAGAATTTGGAAAAACTTTCTTCTGCAAAGTTGTAGATAATGAAATTTCCTATAAAAAAGGCATGAGGTTTTAATTTTTCTGATAAAAGGGCTATTTATTGTGAATTATTAAAATTTCGGATTAATTAATTTTGATTTTTTGGAGTTTTTAAATAATTTTTGTGAGAAAAATGTTTTTTGAGAGGTGGGCTACATGTGTGGCTGATGTTGGACTCAATTGGTGTGCGTAGGGAGATTTAGAAAAACAATATTAATATTATATTAAATTTTCTGCTTTGGTGTTCTAAGCAATTTCCTATAAATAAGGTGCTTAGGTTAGAATTAAAAATCACACCAGAAACTGAAGTTTTCTCTCTCTTTCTCTCTCTATATTAGTGAGCGTATTCTTGTGAGTATTTTAATACTTTGAGTGTTGCTATATGGTGCAAGTTCAAGTCATAGCCTATATCCGGCGTTTCAACTAGAAGTATTGTCTTTACGAGGTAAGGGATGTTATTTTCTTAAATATCATTATGCCGAAATATTGGTTTGAACTTTTTATCAAATTTGGAACTTTTTGTGTCAGGGTTACTATTTACGTATACGACACTATTCACGTATACGGCACTATTCACGAATACGACACTATTCACAGAAAAATTAAATTTTTGTTTTTCCTCCAAAATATCTATTATGGATACTAGCTTTGATTGTATCCATGTTTTGATCATTCTTGAATTTTACTCCACTATGATTATTAAGAGGTAATTTTGGACATGGAATAGCTGAAATACGAATCTTTAATATTTGTTCCTTTTGTTTCACTGGATTCATTTTCTTTAAAATATTTTTCATCATCCTCAGTCCTAAATGATGACACAAATGAATATCTTTGGCCTGTAGTGCAAAGATGAATGATTTTCTAATGAATATCTTTGGCCCATAGTGCAAAGATGAACAGGTGTTGAGATGAACATGACCAACTGATGAATAGCTTTGGCCTGTAGTGCAAAGATGAATAATTGAATCAAGACGTATATTGATTGATGTTACAGGGATAAAATATTGATGAGGGACTTTCAAATTCATATATAGAAGATAGTAGATTTTATTCTCTACTTAACTCTTCTAATGAATTATTATTTCCGCTGCGAATATTGATTTAAAATTTGTTGTCTATTGTATTCTATTAGATTTTTCCCTGTTGAAGACTAACGATAATTTGTTTAATGTTATCTTAGTCATAATATTCTTTACTGGGCTAGTTGAGCTCACCCTTTTCTTTTTTGTTCCATTTTTCTTCTCAGGAGGTGAGAACGTAGCGAGTACTAGTCGGGGTATGGAATGAAGGTTCTAGAAAGTTATTTTAGTAGTCCTCACCATTTTTGTAAAATATTGTACCAATAATTGTAATGAGAACTTATTTGAGTGTGGATATTGTCTAGATGACAATATTTGTATTTACACTAATAATTTTTATGTTGTATTAATAAAGTTGTAGTTATTTTTGTACCATGTTATTGACGACTCAAAATGGAGAATGTATACCTATTTTGGGGGCGTCACAATCATGACCGTAATGTTACAAATGATGTGGTAAAAGTCCTCATTGGCCCGTAGTGCATTGATGGACAGTTGTTGGCATGATCATGACCATTGATGAATACACGAATATCCTTGGCCCGTAGTGCATGGATAATTTGTGGTCGTGATACTAATGAATATCCTTGGTCATAGTGTAGAGATTATGTGGATTATTTATTAAGCTCAGTCTCAGCGATAAAAGTGATAAAAAAAACCTTTTAAATCATAGAAGATAGTAGATTTTATTCTCTACTTGACTCTTCTAATGGATTGCTTGTTCCGCTGCAGTTAAACTTGATATTTGTTATATTTTATCAGTTTAACACTGTTGAAGGCTAACGATAAATTATTCTGCATTATCTTAGTCATAATATTTCTTACTGGGCTAGTTGAGCTCACCCTTTTACTTTCATTGTCCTCTTCAGGAAATGAGAACGTAGCCGGGACTAGTCGGGGAACGGAGTGACGATCCAGATGATAGCATTAGTAGTCCTCACTATTCTATGAAATAGTGTGATAATAAATGTATTGAGGACTCCATTTGAGTTGGAATATTGTCTAGAAGACAATATTCGTATTAAAACTCTCAGTTTATGTTTTGTTGTATGTTACACGACAGTTGTATTACTAAGTTGTATTTGAATTTTGTAATGTGTATTTAGTGACTCAAGATGGGTGATGTATACCCATTTTGGGGGCGTCACAGTGAAACTGGAAGAGATACCAGTGGTTAGGAAATTTGTAGATGTGTTTTTGGAGGATTTGTCAGGACTTCCGCCTGACAGAGAGATTAAGTTCGTGATCGACTTAGTGCCAGGAACAGCACCGATATCGAAGGCTCCGTACAGAATGGCTCTGGTAGAGATGAAGGAACTAATGGTACAACTGCAAGAACTGTTAGATAAGAAGTATATTCAGCCGAGTGTGTCACCATTGGGGGCACCGGTGTTATTCGTGAAGAAGAAGGATGGGTCAATGCGTCTTTGCATTAATTATAGGGAATTAAACAAAGTCACTATTAAGAATAAATATATGTTGCCAAGAATAGATGACTTGTTTGATCAATTAAAAGGTGCTAAATACTTCTCAAAAATAGATTTGAGAAGTGGGTATCACCAATTGAAGGTAAGGAAGGAGGATATACCTAGAACGACATTCAGAACTCGGTATGGACATTACGATTTTCTGGTGATGTCTTTTGGTTTGACCAATGCCCCTGCTGCATTCATGGATTTGATGAACAGGGTGTTTAAACCATTTTTAGACAAGTTTGTGGTGGTATTTATCGACGACATCTTGGTATACTCTAAAACTCAAGAAGAACACGTGCAACATTTACGTTTGACATTGGAAACACTAAGAAAGGAAAAATTGTACGCAAAATTCTCTAAGTGTGAATTTTGGCTCGATCGTGTACAATTTCTTGGGCATATGATTGAGAAAGATGGGATTTCAGTGGATCCATCAAAAGTTGAAGCCGTAATCAATTGGGAACAACCAAGAACACCTTTGGAGGTGAGGAGTTTCTTGGGACTGGCTGGTTATTATAGACGATTTATTCAAGATTTTTCCAAGATAGCCACTCCGTTAACAAATTTGACAAGGAAGGTTGTAAAATTTATTTAGACGGAGAAGTGTGAAGAAAGTTTCCAAGACTTGAAGAAGAAGTTAAGTATGGCACCTGTGTTGTCATTACTAAATAATACAGGAAACTTTATGGTGTATAGTGATGCCTCACACAAAGGATTGGGATGTGTCCTTATGCAGAACGGTAAGATTATTGTATATGCATCAAGGTAACTGAAGGATTATGAGAAAGGGTATTCGACTCATGATTTAGAGTTAGTTGTAGTAGTATTTGCTCTGAAGATATGGAGACATTATCTTTATGGAGAGAAATGTGAGATATATACAGACCATGAGAGTTTGAAGTATATTTTCACTCAGAAGGACCTGAACATGCGACAAAGAAGATGGATGGAATTGATAAAAAATTACGATTATGAGATCTTTTATCATCCAGGAAAAACAAATGTGATTGCAGATGCCTTGAGTAGGAAGGGTCGTGAGAAGTTGATGTTGATAACCACTCATGAGGAACTTATTTCAGCAATGACAAAGCTAGAGTTGGAAATAAAATTTCCAAAAGAATCCGACGAACGACTATTCCAGATAGAAGCTAGTCCAACTTTAGTGGACAAGGTGAAGAATGCTCAACTACAGGATGAAGAATGCAGAAAAATAAAGGAAGGTGTGAACGAAGGAAAAGAGGTGAAATACAAGATCGATATCGAAGGGTTACTGAGATTTGAGGGAAGAATCTGGGTTCCAGCAGTACCAGATATTAAAGAAGAAATCTTGACCGAAGCTCATAATTCAAGATATTCGATTCATCCAGGAAGTACGAAGATGTATCAAGATTTACAACATCATTTTTGGTGGCCAAACATGAAAAGAGATGTTGCAAAATGTGTCGCGAAATGTTTGACATGTCAAAGAGTCAAGGCCGAACATCAAAGACCAAGCGGATTACTTCAACCGTTAGAAATACCGAAATGGAAGTGGGAACACATCACAATGGATTTTGTGGTGGGTCTTCCAACTACTCAGAAAGGATGCGATGTGATTTGGGTGATAGTGGACAGACTGACAAAATTAGCATACTTTTTGCCAATAAAGATTAGGTTCAATCTTGATCAGTTGGCAAGATTGTACGTTAAAGAGATCGTTTCGAGACATGGAGTGCCAGTGTCAATTGTGTCAGATAGAGATCTGCGATTCATGTCAAACTTCTGGAAGAGACTATAAGAATGCATGGGAACACAATTACAAATGAGTACGGCATACCATCCACAAACAGATGGCCAAAGCGAACGAACAATCTAGACATTGGAAGATATGCTGAGAGCATGCATCATGGATTTCAAAGGGAGCTGGGATGAGCATTTACCATTGGTGAAATTTTCCTACAACAACAGTTACCACGCGAGCATCGGCATGCCGCCTTACGAAGCATTATAAGGCAGAAAGTGCAGAACTCCACTGTGCTGGGATGAAGTCGGTGAACATCAACTATTAGAACCAGAATTGGTACAACAAAATACTGAGGTTGTCAAACTCATCAGAATAAGATTAGTAGCTGCTCAAGATAGACAGAATAAGTATGATGATCAACACAGACAAGATCGTGCATTCGACGTAGGAAATTACATATTCCTAAAAGTTTCTCCTTGGAAGGGGAAAATTCGTTTCAGTAAAAAGGGAAAGCTAAGCCTGAGATTTATTGGACCCTTCGAAGTGTTGCAAAGAGTTGGAGAAGTGGCTTACGAGGTAGCTCTACCTCCAGAATTGGAAAATATTCACAATGTTTTTCACGTTTCGGTGTTACGACCGTATAAACTCGATTACAAGCACGTGATCGAGTACGAACCATTACAGTTTGATAAAGACTTGTCCTATGAAGAGGTTTCTATCCAGATAGTCAACAGGAAAGAACAGGTGCTCAGGAATAAAGTAATACCTTCCGTGAAGGTGATATGGAGGAACCACAATGCTGAAGAAGTTACGTGGGAACTCGAAGATAAAATGATGAAAGATTACCCTGAGTTATTTGTTTAATCTATGTCTTCGATTCTGGGGACAGAATCTTTGTAAGTAGGGAAGAATGTGACGAATAATTTATTTGAGTTGTGATTCTGGGGACAGAATCCTTGTAAGGAGGGAAAGATGTAACAATCCAAAATTTTAAATATAATTTTTAAATATTTATTAAATTATATAAATATTTAATGGATGTGTTTAATGTTGAATAAATATTTATTTAATTTGATTTGATTTGATTAATTATTTGTTAAATGAATAATTAATGAGTTAAGAAAATTAATTATCATGAGATAATATTCTAATTTAAATTATAAATTAAGTTAAAGAGTTTATAATGATTAAATGAATTATTATAATGATATTTTAATTCAAATTTGTAATTAAAATGATGTGTTAATTGATTAAATAAAGTTATAATTATAAAGAAAATTATAATTATGTTGTATTGATTTATGTGTTAAAGTAATTTAATAAATTATTATTAGAATTAATTAAATTGATTATTAAAATTTAATTAAATAAAAGTGTGATAAATAACCTTACTATAAAAGAGTTATTAAAATAAATTAAAGGAGTTTAATTCAGTTTTTGCCAAACAAGGCTTAATGCATAATAAGTCTTTAATCTAAATGTAGTTTACCAAACAAGGCATAAGGATTAATTGATTAAATTTTAAATTAGTTAGCCAAACAAGCCTTATGGCTTTTGATTTTTAAATAAAAATATAACTAATGTCAGTTAAAGTTATAATTATATTATATACTTAATACCTATATTATTATTATACGTTGTATTTTAGTACGTAAGTTAGAATGGAGAAGAAGAACTCAGAAGAAGAAACAGAAGAGAAGAAGATAGTTACAGAGAAAATTTAGAGAGAAGTGAGAGAAGTCTAGAGAAATTGAGAAAAGAATTGGGGGGAAAGAAAGCTTGATAATCAAAGATTAGCCATTATCTTCTAAAACTAAGGTATCATCTTAACTTTTTTATTTTTCAAAAGTTATAGTTGTATTCTCTTCAAAAATTCTCTGTAAAATCTTTGTAGAGGTTGAATTATTTGTTATATATAGTTTTATATGATAAATTGGTTGTTATACAGTTGTTTCAGAAGTTTATAGATGAATTAATTCATGTTATGTAATTATTTGTGAAGAAAACTATATTATAGTGAATTGGTATGAAAATATATGAATATGGCTTGGTTTAGAGTAAAATTGAGGTTTAATTCTTTATATAATATATAAATTGACTATTGAATTTGAAAGAGGATGAATAAACATAAACAAGGTATTTTGAATTAACTGTTTTGGTTGAAAAACAAAATCACAGTGATGATTTTCACTAAAAATGTCAAAAAGTGAAGTTTTATCAAAAACAATAAAATTAGATGTTTCAAATTCGATGTTTATGTTGTTATATGGGTAAAATCATGTTAAGAGTCTTTAAATTATGCTTATGTGAAGTCTCTGTATGTATTACATGTTAATTTGGTTGTTAGAAAGTAGCTTGTAGGCCAAATTTAGCTTTGTTTATGCTGTTGTCGAGGCTAGTCACCGAGGACTGTAGTTCGGCGCCGTAGCGCTGCCCAGCAGTATAATTCTCACTCCGCAGTGCCAGCGCCACGCCGCAGCGCCAAGCATTGGCTTATTCCTCGCGCAGCAGCGCCGACCCATAGTGTAAACTGTGGCGTCGCAGCGCGAGTTAGCAGAATGGTCAGACAGTGCGTTTTAATTACACTAAGTCTGAAGAAGTTGTTGTGATTTAATAGAAGGACTGTTAAGATATTATTTCAGTATTTCTATATAAGAATGAGCATATTTTTAATATGCTACTAGTTTTATTACCAATGTAATTTGATAATGTGATTAAAAATCAAACCTTACATGATGTAAATACTTATTTATATATAGAGTGTTAGTAGTGACTAATTATGTCATGATGACATATATATAGGGTATTGTGATTCGAGTTGTTACTGTTTAGCCTACAAGCAAGGCAAGTTTTCTATCTCCATACTTTGTTGAGCTAGTTTATTTACGATTGAGCAAGTTCTCTAAATCTATTGATACATTGTGCTAGTTTACACTTTCGTTGAGCTAGTTTGTTTATTATTGAACAAGTTCATGTATCTAGTTATTCATGATGATGCAAGCTTTCTAAATCTTATCTTTTGATATTGAGCAAGTTTCTCTAATATGTAACTTGTTATTTAGCATGCGAGTTTATACCTTCTGATATTCTAGTGTTAAACAATTTTATCGTTTAAATTACTATTCGTTATGCATGCTTAGTATTCAATTCTCAAGAACCTTGACTTAATATTGTTCAAGAAAGTCATGTTATGATTATTCAATGTTTATGCTATTAGATTATTCCTAAAGCATGATCTTAATTTATAATGTCGATTCAGTTATGTGTACTCCATAGCATAACGCTATTAACTTTGTATTCAACTAATCCTTAGTTGATGACCATTGAATTCTAAATTACCTTGAAACGTATCCAAACTAAACTTACTTTGGGGCGAACTTGTACTCTAAATACTGAGATGAACAACCCTATTATTAGGGGTTTATGATTAGCGTTGAAATGTTTGTGCACAATACATTGTACGAAGGGCTGATCCCCCTAAGTACGAGGAGTCTCTATAGTCTTATGACTGCTAAAGTTTAAGTTAAAAGATTACTTATAACTATAGACATAGTTCGTGGTCTTAGGACCCTCAGTTATATAATTCAGAATGTTGATAAAACATATTGTTCAGCTCTATTGAGCCTACTATTGGGTTGTTGTTGTTGTAAAGTTTTATTCCATTTCATTTCAAGTGTGCCTTGTTTGCTCACTCTTGCTTATATAACTATTACAGCTAAAATTGAGAAGGTTGACGTACCTAGTACCAGCAAAGGAAAGGGAAAGATGAACAAGTATTGAAGACTTGTAATTATGTTGATATTTTATTATCAGACATGATTTTAATGATTGTAATGAAGTTAATATAATTTTCCGCATTTGAAGTATTGTATGTAAAGGTTAGATAACCTGGGAGATTTTTATTGATGTAATACTTTAATGGGAAGGTTTATTATTAAATTTTATTATAATTGGGTAGTTAGACATGAATGTTTTTATTAAGTGAATACCAAATCTTGAGGGAATGAAGTACTCAGATTTGGGGGTGTCACAAGTTGGTATCAAAACCTTAGGTTATGAATCTTAGGTGGGGGAAAAGCCTTAGAAAGTAACCTTTGAAAAGATAGTGGTGATAAACTCTTATCGAGTTTAAGAGAAAAGTAATAAAACACTTATGTGCTTATGTGATTTCAAATTATGTGCTCGTGAGTGTCGAGTAGTAACAAGTAATAATTAAAACTTAAAAATTTTGTTGTCAGGATGACTAATTTCGGAGAATCCAGTCAGGCTAAGGAGGAAGGACCTCAGATGCCTAGAGAGGAGAAGTTTCGTGACATTCAGGTGGTTTGGGAACAACTACTTCCACGGGAGTCAGCCCCGTTGGTTACAGTGGTTACAGTCAGCCCCTCCAGTTCCCAATCCCAATCTTGGTAAGTGTGTTCAAGACTTATTGTCTATCTCGCGGTTGTAAGGATCAAGAGCCTTCTGACTCGTGGAGAATAATTGTTGTGACGCCCCTAAATTTAGATATTTGTACCTCGAATTTGGTGCTCCACGATCTAACTTATACAACATACTAATAACACATTTAGCAAAATAATTTACAATGATATAACATAAATATTCTCGTCCCAAATCTAATAACCATTACTAAAATAATACATAACTTAATCTATAATATAACTTAATACATAACCATAATTGAGTCTTAATACAACATAATAATTTAATTCAAACATAGAAGACCAAAGCTACTTCGTAGCCTTGCCTTTTTCCTTCTCCTTTCCTGAGGTCCCACAATGTTCTGCCTTAACTGAAATGTTTAACGAGAGCAAGAATGACCAACAAGTAATATAACAATAAATGTGAACAACCATATATATATATATATATATATATATATATATATATATATATATATATATATATATATATATATCTCATAATCTCAAAGAGTATAACGATAAATGATAGCTCAGGAGTTTAAGTATGAACGTTGTGAACAAAGAAAATAACAGTCATTCCAAATCTGTCCTTTGAATCAAATAAAGAGTCACTATGGACTGAAAGGTTGTTAAAAAATTCAAAGGTTTCAATATTTTCAAGTTAAAGAATATTTAACACTAAGTAGTCACCATGGAGCAAGAAATCCTTCTAGAATTAACAGTATTTCATTGATAATCCAATATAAACAAGTACAATAGGTGATCACCCCAAAGTACCCTATGTTATGCATAACACTTAAACATTTTATTCACGTGTGTGTCAGTTTCCCAACATAATATAATTTCCCCTACTATGAGGGTTGTTCATCTCAGCAGATTATAAGAGTCCGCACCAAAGCAAATTGGTTTGGATCTCTTTCTAGCATGTGATATTGGTCTAGCCAAATCAAATGGCTTAAACACATTTCTCAATGCATTTAGGAACAATTTAAAAGTTTAATATTTGCAACAAGTTTCAAGGAATATAATTGTGATTTAAATAAAGCTTCAGAGTATGAATAATAACTTTCATGAATTTTTATAATACAAGAATCATACTAACAATTATTTACTCGTACGATCAATAAGAGTACAAGCCTAGGTACTTGCCTGAGTCGTTGACTATATCTGTAAGACCCCAACTTATTATAAATAAAATTTAATTTTCTCTATTTATTATTTTGAAATAGTAAGGGTTGAATTGATTAATGAGGTTAGTTATGGGTAAAATGCGCAAATATTTTAAATAAACAAGTGGTTATAAAATATTCATTGTTGTCGGAGAATATTCGTTTTTTCATGGAGTATTCTTCCTATCGAGGAATATTCGTATGACGGCGCATTTTTTTTGTGGGCCCCATAACGGAAAGCGATTGGATGAAGAAAACGACAAGTATAAGTTTTTTATAAATAACGTGTAAGACCCCGAATTTTATGAAATAAAAGTATTCAATTTTTCTTATAATTACTATTCAGTAAATGGTTAAATTGATAAAAGTTTAAAGTTATGAGTGAAATATGATTTTTTTCAAAATAAGCAAGTGGTTATAAAATAATCATTGTTGTCGGGGAATATTCGTTTGGTCGTGGAATATTCTATCTGTCGGGGAATATTCGTACGACGGCGCAGCTACTTGTGGGCCCCATAACGGAAAACGGTCGAATGAAGATAACGACAAAAATTGAGTTTTTATAATTAACGGCGTAGTTGTTACCGTTAACACTGTTGAAATACCCAGTGGTTAAAGTTCAGTAATACGCGTTATTGCACAGTAGCACACGGTATTGCATAGTATTTTTGAAATTATTGATTCTTACGTAAGAAGGCACTACTCAATAATTGTTACAGTAATTATTGTTCAATATTTTATTTTATTAATTCAATAATTGCTACGTTGAAATTTTGTATTATTGTTGTTCAATAATTATTGCTGCACAGTATTTCCCATTATCAGATCAATAATTCATATTATTTGAATAGTATTATTAGATAACATTATTGGCAATGTCTAGAAAGTTCTGTCTAAGGAGAGGTTTGGTCATTTAATTGCGCGCCAGTAAGGAAAAATTCTTATTGGAAAGCTCCCTCTTTCCTGGGAACGACCTGGTTGTCATAAATGTGATTCTGTAATATTATTTGTGAATAATTAATTATTGATTCATATGATAAGGAAATATTTATTTTATGTGGATATAAATGAGGGATATATTTTTGTGGTTAAAAATGAAGGAGTTAATGTTGAGGTTTTTATCAGTATTTTTGTCGGAATGGAGGTATTAAAAATCAGGGTTTTTGAGATATTTTGTGGGGGTTATAATTTTTAATCCGACCGTTGGATCGTGGTAATTTTTGGATATGTTATACATATATAAGTTGAGTATATGTCCACAAATTTTGAACCGTTAAAAATGAACGTATGATTTATTATGAATTTTACGAGATGACTGGTTCGGAAATTGTTGAATTTTCGGAGTTTATCATTTTGGTGGAAAATTCTAGAATTGGTGGGCCCCACTTGTGGTTGGTGAAGAAATGTGCTGAATTATATTTCAAATGTGGTGGGTGGGAATAGTAGCAGGTAAAGCCATCAGGTTGCAGGTCAAACCTACCAAAATTTTCCTATAAATAGAGGGCTAAGTTAGAATTGAAAATCACACCAGAAACATAAGTTTTCTCTCTTTCTCTCTCTAGATTATTGAGTGTATTTTGTGAGTATTTAGATACTCTGTGAGTTTCTATTCATCAGTGCAAGTTTCCTTCAGCTTTATACCGATCAGAAGTACTGCTCTTTTGAGGTAAGGGATAGTAAGGGATTTTAAGGGTTGTTATGATTTTCAGTTTCGTAATTGTTTTGAACTTCAAAAATTCTGGAAAAATTTGAAATGATATTTTGATGAGTTTTCTTGATTGTGTCCAAAAATGGTGATTTTTGGATGTATAGATTGAGAGTTATGAATTTTATGAGAAAAGACTATTTTAAAAGTAATCGCTTATAATTCCTTGTGGTTAACTCCAAAATTGATGAAATTTTTATTAGGAGTACATGTATATGATAGAAGTATACTCTGTAAATTTCAGAATTTTTGGACAAAAGTATAATTTTTGATAAATGTCTAAATATTCGGTTGTTTTGGCCATATGAAAAATAGTAAATGACTTTTAAAAATTCTGAGAAAAATATATGTTCACTATGGGACTATATTATGCTAAATTTCAGAAAAGAAATATTTTTAGAACTGATTTGGTATTTTTCATGAAAATATACTAGTTATGAGTAAATGAATTAAATATGTTATGTGAAGTAAGAAAATTGGAAAATAGGATTTTATAGCTTGAGAATCCTATATGAGGTATATGCAGATTTTTGATGAGGATTTTGATTATTGGTAATGAAATCTTATGAGTTTGATATTTTTAAATGATTAAATGTATTATTTAGTAAGTGTAAACAATTTAAATAAATTGTTTATAAGCTTAAGAAATGTTATTCTTTCAATATCATTATACCGAAATATTGGTATGTATATTATTGTGGAATTTCTACCTTTTTTATGTCGGGGTTACTATTCATGAGTTACTATTCATGAGTTACTATTCACGAATTACTATTCATGAGTTACTATTCACGAGTTACTATTCACGACAAAATTGGTTTCTTTTTCTAACCAAATTATAGTTGATTTATGAATATTGCTCTTAAAATTAAATCCATGTTTTGATCATATTGTTTTTATTATCATATATAACATTTTTATAACCCTGATGTTGAAATTCTCTTTCACTGGAGTGTAAAGATGAGTAGATTATTGGTATGATCATGACTAGGGTTCTCTTTGGCCTGTAGTGCAAAGTTGAATTGTGACTGGTATGATCATGACCATTGAATTTATAATTGAATATCTTAAGCTTAAGTGCAAAGGTGAATTGATCAACATGGTTATAATTATTGTTTATATAAATTCTGAAATGATTATATATTTCTTTGAGATATGAATATATTTGGCCTGTAGTGCAAATATGAATTGTTGAAGAATATCTTTGGCCTGTAGTGCAAAGATGACCTGTTGATGAATATCTTTGGCCTGTAGTGCAAAGATGAATTATTGATGAATATCTTTGGCCTGTAGTGCAAAGATGAACTGTTGTTGAATATCTTTGCCCGTAGTGCAAAGATGGTTTTATTAGTATGATTATGAACAGGAACTGTGATTTGGTATAACCATGATCTTTGATGTTTCAAGTAAAGACAGGTGATGAAAATATTCTTCGTCTTGGGTGCGAAGAAAAATTTAGAATCACAATTATGATTATGAGTTATTCATATGATTGTGGAAAGGAACTGTTGAGTGATGTTACAGGGATAAAACATTGTTGGTGGATTTTTAACATAGAGAAGATAATAGACTTTATAGTCTATTTGACTCTTCTAATGGATTGCATGTTCCGCTACAACTATGGTTGAAATTTTTTTATCATCTACCATATGTTCTAAATCTCTGATTTATTATTGATGAAGACTATTGATAATTTATTTATCTTTAGTCATGATATTCTTTACTGGGCTAGTTGTGCTCACCCTTCTGTTCACAATTCCTTTCAGGTAATAAGAGTGTAGCTGGGTCGAGCGAGGGTAACGGGGAAATAGAACGGTGGTCTCTAGCTGTGGATGTTCTCCCGAAGCAGTATAGAAAAGTTCATTTAGTAGTTATATTTGGTGAATCCAATAGGGTAAGGTGTACCCAACGTTGGAAGGGTGGTTTACCACTATCATACAAGATGTCTAACGACATACAACCTCGTGTCATCATAAGACAGGGATGTGCTCATCCACTTGCTGAGTATATATACGAGCACTACCTATATAATCTTGGTGTTTGTTTGAAGTATAATTCTCAATTAGAGACAGTGGAGATAATGATAAGTCAAGAGAAGACTCACCATTGGGAAGAATATGATAGTAATCTTCTCGTTTTTCTTTGGGGTCTATTGGGTCAACCAAGAATAATTCTGTGGCCATATGATATCTATCATAACCTAGACGCATGGCCTCCCATGTACGAAGGTTTTCTTGAGCACTTCCCAAAGATTCTAATTTTTAAAACAGTTTTTGACTATACCTTTATGTAAGGTGTCATTGTGACGTGCTATCCAAGGTTGGGACATGAGTCACAGTTGGTATATATTTGTATTCAAACTCACAGCATATGTGTTGTTGTATTTTACACGACAATTGTTGTAATAAAGTTGTAGTTATTTTCTGTACCATGTATTTGACGACTCAGAATGGGTTGGATGGAATGGACCTATTTTGGGGTTGTCACATAACGGCGTAGTTGTTACCGTTAAAACTATTAGAATACCCGGTGGTTAAAACACAGTAATACGCGTTGTTGCACAGTAGCACACGGTATTGCACCAATTATTGATTCTTACGTAAGAAGTCACTACTCAATAATTATTACAGTAATTACTGTTTAATATTTTATTTTATTGATTCAATAATTGCTACGTTGATAGTTTATATTACTGTTGTTTCAATAATTGTCACTACACAGTATTTTCCATTATCGGAGCAATAATTCATATTATCTGAATAATATTATTAGATAATATTATTGGCAATGTCTAGAAAGTTCTGTCTAAGGAGAGGTTTAGTCACCTAATTGCGTGCCAGTAAGGAGAAATCCTTATTGGAAAGCCCCCTCTTTCTTAGGAACTGCTTGGTTGTCAGTATTGTGATTCTGTAATATTATTTGTGAATAATTAATTAATGATTTATATGATGAGGAAAATATTCATTTTATGTGGATATAGATGGAGAAAATTTTTAAAGTGACAATTGTTAAAAATCGATATTTTATCTTTTCTAATAAAATAATATTTTATTATATTATTATAATATAATAATAATGATATTTTTACAATGAATGTGGGATATATGCGTATATGAGGAGGAAGAGTATTTTTGTTACATTAAATGATTAACACATGTTTTGTGTGTCGGTGGACCCCATTTCTTGACTGAAATTTGATTATAGCTTGTCAAATCGCCTGTTTATGGATTTCGGTCAATTTCTGTTTGGAATTTGGAAAAACTTTCTTCTGCAAAGTTGTAGATAATGAAATTTTCTATGAAAAAGACATGAGGTTGGAATTTTTCTGATAAAAGGGCTATTTATTATGAATTATTGAAGCTCCAAAGTTCTGAAATAATTGATTTTTGGAAGTTTTAATTATTTATATCAACAAAAACGTTTTTAACAAGTTGGTGGGCTCATTTTGTTGTTAAACATGTGGAATTCCAGCATTCAAAGGTTGGCGTAGGAATTTATATATAATATATTAATATTATATTAAATTTTCTGCTTTTGTGTTCTAAGCATTTTCCTATAAATAGGGTACTTATGTTAGAATTGAAAATCACACCAGAAACTAAAGTTTTCTCTCTCTTTCTCTCTCTATATTATCAAGCGTATTCTTGTGAGTATTTTGATACCTTGAGTGTTGCTATACGGTGCGAGTTCCCTTCAACACTATATCCAGTTTTCCAGTTAGAAGTACTGTCTTTCTGACGTAAGGGATGTTATTTTCTTTTATAAATGATATTATTCTTTCAATATCATTATGCAAAAATATTGGTCTGAACTTTTTATCAAATTTAGAACTTTTAGTGTCAGAATTACTATTCACGTATACGGCACTATTCACTTATACGACACTATTCACGAATACGGCACTATTCACCGAAAAAAATTAAATTTTTATTTTTGGTCCAAGATATCAATTATGGATACTAGCTTTGATTGTATCCATGTTTTGATCATTCTTGAATTTTACTCCACTATGATTATTTATGAAGTATTTTTGAACTCGGATTATTTAAAGTACGAATCCTTAATATTTGTTCTTTTGTTTCACTGGATTCGTTTTCTTTAAAATATTTTTCATCATCCTCAATCCTAAATGGTGATATAACTGAATATCTTTGGCATGCAGTGCAAAGATGAATGATTTTCTGATGAATATCTTTGGCCTGTAGTGCAAAGATGAACAGGTGTTGAGATGAACATGACCAACTAATGAATATCATTAGCCTGTAGTGCAAAGATGAATATTTGAATCAAGATGTATATTGATTGATGTTACAGGGATAAAATATTGATGATGTACTTTTAAAATCATTGAAGATAGTAGATTTCATTCTCTACTTAACTCTTCTAATGAATTATTATTTCCGTTGCGAATATTGATTTAAAATTTGTTGTCTATTGTATTCTATTAAATTTTTCCCTGTTGAGGACTAACGATAATTTGTTCTATATTATCTTAGTTATAATGATCTTTACTGGGCTAGTTGAGCTCACCCTTTTTTCTTTTTGTTCCATTTTTCTTCTCAGGAGACGAGAATATAGCGAGTACTAGTCGGGGTGTGGAATGATGGTTCTAGAAGTTGTTTTAGTAGTCATCACTATTTTGTAAAATAGTGTATCAATATTTGTAATGAGGACTTATTTGAGTGTGGATATTGTCTAGATGACAATATTTGTATTTTAAGCTCACAGTTTTTATGTTGTATTAATAAAGTTGTAGTTGTATCTGTACCATGTATTTTGACAAGTTAGAATGTATATTGTATACCTATTTTGGGGGTGTCACAGTTGGTATCAGAGCTTAGGGATATGATCTCTGACGGAGATCGGGGAATAGAACTAAGAGGGAAGAGACGAGTAAATCCTTCGCTAGTGTGTCCTACCTAAGTTTATTTGTTGGTCGGTCATAATATAGGGATATTATGTGATATGCTAATTTGTTAAATTAACCCTTGCTTTATGGCAGTATTTGAGAATGTCGATTGAGAATGTTAACAGTGGAGTAAATGAGACCGTGGAGACACCTTTGCTCACCAATGATGAGAACGTGAAACAGGCTGGCAATGTTCCTCCTGTAAACAACATCACTGATCAGACGAATATCGATGAGATGTTTAGAAGCTTTTTGCGGTTCATGCAAAACCAGACGAAGGAGACTCCTGTTCAAAATATAGGAAGAAACAATGGCAATGCACAGCTGGTCACAGTCAAGCAGTTCAAAGAGTTGGGACCGCCAGCCGGATCCGATTAAGGCGGAGACGTGGGTCAAGAAAATTACCAAGATATTCGATGTCTTGGGATGCACAGAGGAATAGAAAGTTCCATTCGCCACCTTTATGTTCCGTAATGAGGCAGATTACTGGTGGGAATCTGTGAAGCGTACCCATCCAGCCGCGCTCAGTATGTCTTGGGAGACATTTCAAAAACTATTCAATGACAAATACTTTCCTAAAAGTGTTCGTCATATGAAGGAGGTAGAGTTTATTAGATTGGAACAAAACAACATGACGGTGTCCCAGTACGAGGCGAAGTTCGCGGAGTTATCCAGGTTTGCACCTCATTTGGTGGAGAATAAGGAACGTATGACGCGGATGTTTCTGAGAGGTTTGAAACCCGGCATACATCAATATCTCATTTCTCATAAATTTTTTCTCTATTCAGATGTTGTCAACAGGGCTCAATTATTAGAGCGAGATAACGAGTACGGTCAACCGAGGGACCACAACTAGGATCATACCGGTGACAGCAGTCATCAGAAGAACGATAACCAGCAGAGAAAGAAGAATACGGACAAGAGCGACAACCACACTGGTGGTAATCATGGCCATGAGAATAGAAGAAGCGAGTCAGGGGGAGATTTTAAAAAAAGGAGATTCAACAATGACAATGCGAAAACGTCAGCACCAGCAACAACTGGTTCTAAGGGAGGAGAACGACCACCGGTCATATGCTATAAATGCGAGAAAGAAGGACATATCAGTTCAAACTGCCCGCAACAGTTCAAGGTATATTATAATTGTGGAAAGGAAGGACATATCGCTCGAGATTGCAGTGTAGCAAAACCAAGTCCAGCGGGGATGGTGACTCAAAAGGCTGTCCCAGAAAAGTCAAAGTCAACGGTTCCTGGAAGAGCTTTTGTCGTGACTGGTCAAAATGCGAGGAACCCAAACGAGGTAATCACGGGTAAGCTAATTATAAATTCATACGAAGTTTATACCTTACTAGATACCAGTGCTACCCATTCATTTATTTCTCCTGCTTGTGCTCAACGTTTAAACTTGACTCCGAAGAAATTAGACTTTCATTTATCTGTGGAGACTCCGTTAGGAGAAACTTTCATCACATCCACTGTTTATAAATCTTATTTGATCTAAGTTGGCACCATCACCTTACCTGTTGACCTTATCTCTTTAAAGGTACTTGCATTTGACGTGATTTTAGGGATTGATTGGTTAACTACTCATCATACCAAAATTGATTGTTTTCGTAAGGTTGTTAGTTTTCATATTCATAACCAACCTGTTGTGCGAATTCAAGCAACTAAGCCATTAAAATCAATCACTGTTATATCAAGTCAAAAAGCTATTCGTTTATTAAAAAACGGATGTCAAGCTTTCTTAGCCCATGTTATGGATTTGAATAAAGACACGTCATATTTGAATAATATTCCTGTTGTTATTGACTTTCCTGACGTATTTCCTGAAGAACTTCTCGGTCTACCCCCAGAACGTGAAGTTGAATTCTTTATTGATCTTGAACCTGGTATAAAGCCCATTTCTAAAACGCCATACCGAATGGCTCCTATTGAACTTCAGGAGTTAAAGGTCCAACTACAAGAGTTGTTGGACATCGATTTCATTCGTTCTAGTACATCTCCTTTATTTGTAAAGAAGAAAGACAGGAGTATGCAACTTTGTATTGATTACCGGGAATTGAACCATGTTACCATCAAGAATAGGTATCCGCTACCTCGTATTGATGACCTATTTGACCAGTTACAAGGAGCACAATTCTTTTCAAAGATCGATCTTCGTTCTGGATATCATCAGCTGAAGATTAGAACTGAGGATATTCCAAAGACTACCTTCAGAACTCGGTACGGGCATTATGAATTCTTAGTCATATCTTTTGGATTGACTAATGCTCCTGCGGCTTTCATGGATATGATGAACCGAGTATTCAAGGATTATTTGGATCAGTTCGTTGTTGTCTTTATTGATGACATCCTCATATATTATAAAAGTATTGAAGATTATGAGCACCATTTGAAGCTGGTACTCCAAAGGCTTCATGAAAATAAGCTATATGCCAAGTTGAAGAAATGCGAGTTCTGGCTTGAGAAAGTAGCATTCCTTAGGCACGTGGGGTCAAAACATGGAGTATCTATTGACCCGGCGAAGATTGAAGCAATACAAAGTTGGGAACAACCGAAGTCGGTGACCGAAGTACGTAGCTTTCTGGGCTTAGCTGGTTATTATCGGAGATGTGTGGAAGGATTTCTCGAATCGCTACTCCATTAACTCAGCTGACTTGGAAAGTTATCAAATTCGTATGGAGCGAGGAATGCGAGAAGAGTTTCAAAGAGCTTAAGAGGAGATTCATTTTGGCACCTATTCTGACAATACCATCTGGTACAGATGGATTTGTTATCTATAGCGATGCTTCAGGCAAAAGGTTAGGATGTGTTTTCATGCAACGTGGAAAAGTCATAGCCTATGCCTCGCGACAACTTAAAGAGTATGAGAGAAATTATCCTACTCATGATCTAGAGTTGGCAGCAGTCATTTTCGCGCTAAAGATCTGGAGGCACTATCTATATGGGGAGAAAGTGGAGATATATTCAGATCATAAAAGCCTCAAATATTTCTTCACCCAAAAGGAACTCATCATGCGGCAACGACGTTGGCTCGAGCTGTTGAAAGACTACGACCATACCATTCAATACCATCCTAAAAAAGCGAACGTGGTAGCTGACGCATTGAGCAGAAGATCATACGCGGGAACGAGTGCGATGTTGTCAACACAAAGGCCCATTTTGTGTGATTTACAAAAGATGAAGATAGAATTCAAGACTCCGGAGACCCATGCAATGATGTCAAGTATACGTATAGAACCAACTTTAATCAAAAAAGTTAAAGTTGCTCAAGTCACAGACCCGGAGCTGATGCGCATGAAGAAGAAAGTACAAGAAGGTGTTATTCCAGAGGCAAGAATCGATGAAGAAGGAATACTTCGAGTCCACTCCAGATTTTGTGTTCCTAACGATTCTGATTTGAAGTACAAGATCATGATGGAGGCACACAATACACCATTTGCAATCCATCCTGGAAGTACCAAAATGTATCGTGATCTTCGACATATATTTTGGTGGAACAATATGAAGAGAGAGATTGCAAAGTTTTTCTCGAGGTGTTTAACTTGTCAACGTGTAAAGGCGGAGCATCAAGTGCCTAAGGGTCCATTGCAACCACTTGAGATTCCAAAATGGAAGTGGGAACATATTACCATGGATTTCGTTATGGGTCTTCCCACGGTTTCTCAAGGCATAAATGATATTTGGGTTATTGTTAATAGATTAACCAAGTCTGCTCATTTTTTGCCGATACGGGAGACTTATTCCCTTGAACGTCTTGCTCGTATGTACGTAGATGAGATTGTGAGATTGCATGGCATGCCAGTATCCATAGTTTCAGATCGTGACCCAAGATTCACTTCAAGATTTTGGGTTAGCTTGCAAAAAACTATGGGCACAGATTTACGATTCAGTTCGGCATACCATCCTCAAACAATCAGAGAGGACTATTCAAACTCTTAAAGATCTATTAAGACTCTGTGTTTTAGATTTCAAAGGGAGTTGGGATAAGTATTTACCATTGGTAGAATTCTCCTACAACAACAGTTATTAGGCAAGTATATATGTGGCTCCATTCGAAGCATTGTATGGACAAAAGTGTTGCTCTCCAATATGTTGGGATGAGGTGGGTGAAGCAACATTGTTGGGACCCGAGTTGGTACGTATGACTACAGAAAAGATCCAAATGATTCGACAACGCATACAAATGACACAGGATCGACAAAAGAGTTATGCGGATCTTCATCGAAAGGATGTGGAATTTAGTATTGGGGATCATGTATTATTGTGTGTTGCTCCATGGAAGGGAGTTACAAGATTTGGGAAGAGAGGAAAGCTCAATCCACGATTTATTGGTCCATTTCAAATTCTTGACCGAATAGGAAATGTGGCCTATAGACTCGCATTACCTCCGAGTATGTCTCGTGTTCATAATGTTTTTCACGTATCTGTGCTTCGTAAATATGTGAAAGACCCGAACCACGTTATTGAGTTAGAACCGGACGAGATAGCCGAAGACTTAACATACGAAGAGGTACCTGTCAAGATCTTGGATAGGAAAGAGCATGTCATACGCACAAAGGTCATACCCTAAGTTAAAGTTTTGTGGAGGAATCATGCTATTGAGGAAATGACCTAGGAGTTGAAAACGGAAATGAAAGTGAGGTATCCTCATCTTTTCGAAACACCAGGTACATACGTCAATTTCGAGGATGAAATTTCATAAGGAGGGGAGGTTGTAAGACCCCAACTTATTATAAATGAAATTTAATTTTCTCTATTTATTATTTCGAAATAGTAAGGGTAGAATTGATTAATGAGGTTAGTTATGGGTAAAATGCGCAAATATTTTAAATAAGTAAGTGGTTATAAAATATTCATTATTAACGGAGAATATTCGTTTGTTCATGGAATATTCTTCCTGTTAGGGAATATTCGTACGACGGCGCAATTTTTTTGTGAGCCCCATAATGGAAAGTGATTGGGTGAAGAAAACGACAAGTATAAGTTGTTTATAAATAATGGCGTAGTTGTTACCGTTAAAACTATTGGAATACTCGGTGGTTAAAATACAGTAATACGTGTTGTTGCACAGTAGCACGCGGTATTGCACCAATTATTGATTCTTACGTAAGAAGGCACTACTCAATAATTGTTACAGTAATTACTGTTTAATATTTTATTTTATTGATTCAATAATTGCTACGTTAATAGTTTATATTACTGTTATTTCAATAATTGTCACTACACAGTATTTTCTATTATTGGAGCAATAATTCATATTATCTGAATATTATTATTAGATAACATTATTGGTAATGTCTAAAAAATTCTATCTAAGAAGAGGTTTGGTCACCTAATTGTACGCCAGTAAGGAGAAATCCTTATTGGAAAGCCCCCCTCTTTCTTGGAAACTGCCTGGTTGTCAGTATTGTGATTCTGTAATATTATTTGTGAATAATTAATTATTGATTTATATGATGAGAAAAATATTCATTTTATGTGGATATAGATGGAGAAAATTTTTAAAGTGACAATTGTTGAAAATCGATATTTTATCTTTTCTGATAAAATAATATTTTATTATATTATTATAATATAATAATGATGATATTTTTACAATGAATGTGGGATATATGAGTATATGAGGAGGAAGAGTATTTTTATTGCATTAAATGATTAACACGTGTTTTGTTCTTGACTGAAATTTGATTATAGCATGTAAAATCGCCCGTTTGTGGATTTCGGTCAATTTCTGTTTGGAATTTGGAAAAACTTTCTTCTACAAAGTTGTAGATAATGAAATTTCCTATATAAATGATATGAGGTTCGAATTTTTCTGATAAAAGAGCTATTTATTATGAATTATTGAAGCTTCGAAGTTCCGAAATAATTGATTTTTGGAAGTTTTAATTATTTATACCAACAAAAACGTTTTTAACAAGTTGGTGGGCTCATTTTGTTGTTAAACATGTGGGATTCTAGCATTCAAAGGTTGGCATAGGAATTTATATATAATATATTAATATTATATTAAATTTTATGCTTTGGTGTTCTAAGCATTTTCCTATAAATAGGGTGCTTAGGTTAGAATTGAAAATCACACTAAAAACTAAAATTTTCTCTCTCTTTCTCTCTCTATATTATTGAGCGTATTCTTGTGAGTATTTTGATACCTTGAGTGTTGCTATACGGTGCGAGTTCCCTTCAGCACTATATCCAGTTTTTCAGTCAGAAGTACTGTCTTTCTGAGGTAAAGGATGTTATTTTCTTTTATAAATGATATTATTCTTTCAATATCATTATGCCAAAATATTGGTCTGAACTTTTTATCAAATTTAGAACTTTTAGTGTCGGGGTTACTATTCACATATACGTCACTATTCACGTATACGACACTATTCACGAATACGGCACTATTCACAAAAAAAATTAAATTTTCGTTTTTGGTCCAAGATATCTATTATGGATACTAGCTTTGATTGTATCCATGTATTGATCATTCTTGAATTTTACTCCACTAGGATTATTTATGAAGTATTTTTGAACTCGGATTGTTTAAAGTACGAATCCTTAATATTTGTTCTTTTGTTTCACTGGATTCGTTTTCTTTAAAATATTTTTCATCATACTCAATCCTAAATGGTGATATAACTGAATATCTTTGGCATGTATTACAAAGATGAATGATTTTCTGATGAATATCTTTGGCCCGCAGTGCAAAGATGAACAGGTGTTGAGATGAACATGACCAACTGATGAATATCTTTAGCCTGTAGTGCAAAGATGAATATTTGAATCAAGATGTATATTGATTGATGTTACAGGGATAAAATATTGATGATGGACTTTTAAAATCATTGAAGATAGTAGATTTCATTCTCTACTTAACTCTTCTAATGAATTATTATTTTCGCTGCGAATATTGATTTAAAATTTGTTGTCTATTGTATTCTATTAAATTTTTCCCTGTTGAGGACTAACGATAATTTGTTCTATATTATCTTAGTCATAATGATCTTTACTGGGCTAGTTGAGCTCACCCTTTTTCTTTTTGTTCCATTTTTCTTCTCAGGAGGCGAGAATATAGCGAGTACTAGTCGGGGTGTGGAATGATGGTTCTAGAAGTTATTTTAGTAGTCCTCACTATTTTGTAAAATAGTGTATCAATAATTGTAATGAGAACTTATTTGAGTGTGGATATTGTCTAAATGACAATATTTGTATTTTAAGCTCACAGTTTTTATGTTGTATTAATAAAGTTGTAGTTGTATCTGTACCATGTATTTTGACAAGTTAGAATGTATATTGTATACCTATTTTGGGGGTGTCACAGTTGGTATCAGAGCTTAGGGATATGATCTCTGACGGAGATCGGGGAATAGAACTAAGAGGGAAGAGACGAGTAAATCCTTCGCTAGTGTGTCCTACCTAAGTTTATTTGTTGGTCGGTCATAATATAGGGATATTATGTGATATGCTAATTTGTTAAATTAACCCTTGCTTTATGGCAGTATTTGAGAATGTCGATTGAGAATGTTAACAGTGGAGTAAATGAGACCGTGGAGACACCTTTGCTCACCAATGATGAGAACGTGAAACAGGCTGGCAATGTTCCTCCTGTAAACAACATCACTGATCAGACGAATATCGATGAGATGTTTAGAAGCTTTTTGCGGTTCATGCAAAACCAGACGAAGGAGACTCCTGTTCAAAATATAGGAAGAAACAATGGCAATGCACAGCTGGTCACAGTCAAGCAGTTCAAAGAGTTGGGACCGCCAGCCGGATCCGATTAAGGCGGAGACGTGGGTCAAGAAAATTACCAAGATATTCGATGTCTTGGGATGCACGGAGGAATAGAAAGTTCCATTCGCCACCTTTATGTTCCGTAATGAGGCAGATTACTGGTGGGAATCTGTGAAGCGTACCCATCCAGCCGCGCTCAGTATGTCTTGGGAGACATTTCAAAAACTATTCAATGACAAATACTTTCCTAAAAGTGTTCGTCATATGAAGGGAGGTAGAGTTTATTAGATTGGAACAAAACAACATGACGGTGTCCCAGTACGAGGCGAAGTTCGCGGAGTTATCCAGGTTTGCACCTCATTTGGTGGAGAATAAGGAACGTATGACGCGGATGTTTCTGAGAGGTTTGAAACCCGGCATACATCAATATCTCATTTCTCATAAATTTTTTCTCTATTCAGATGTTGTCAACAGGGCTCAATTATTAGAGCGAGATAACGAGTACGGTCAACCGAGGGACCACAACTAGGATCATACCGGTGACAGCAGTCATCAGAAGAACGATAACCAGCAGAGAAAGAAGAATACGGACAAGAGCGACAACCACACTGGTGGTAATCATGGCCATGAGAATAGAAGAAGCGAGTCAGGGGGAGATTTTAAAAAAAGGAGATTCAACAATGACAATGCGAAAACGTCAGCACCAGCAACAACTGGTTCTAAGGGAGGAGAACGACCACCGGTCATATGCTATAAATGCGAGAAAGAAGGACATATCAGTTCAAACTGCCCGCAACAGTTCAAGGTATATTATAATTGTGGAAAGGAAGGACATATCGCTCGAGATTGCAGTGTAGCAAAACCAAGTCCAGCGGGGATGGTGACTCAAAAGGCTGTCCCAGAAAAGTCAAAGTCAACGGTTCCTGGAAGAGCTTTTGTCGTGACTGGTCAAAATGCGAGGAACCCAAACGAGGTAATCACGGGTAAGCTAATTATAAATTCATACGAAGTTTATACCTTACTAGATACCAGTGCTACCCATTCATTTATTTCTCCTGCTTGTGCTCAACGTTTAAACTTGACTCCGAAGAAATTAGACTTTCATTTATCTGTGGAGACTCCGTTAGGAGAAACTTTCATCACATCCACTGTTTATAAATCTTATTTGATCTAAGTTGGCACCATCACCTTACCTGTTGACCTTATCTCTTTAAAGGTACTTGCATTTGACGTGATTTTAGGGATTGATTGGTTAACTACTCATCATACCAAAATTGATTGTTTTCGTAAGGTTGTTAGTTTTCATATTCATAACCAACCTGTTGTGCGAATTCAAGCAACTAAGCCATTAAAATCAATCACTGTTATATCAAGTCAAAAAGCTATTCGTTTATTAAAAAACGGATGTCAAGCTTTCTTAGCCCATGTTATGGATTTGAATAAAGACACGTCATATTTGAATAATATTCCTGTTGTTATTGACTTTCCTGACGTATTTCCTGAAGAACTTCTCGGTCTACCCCCAGAACGTGAAGTTGAATTCTTTATTGATCTTGAACCTGGTATAAAGCCCATTTCTAAAACGCCATACCGAATGGCTCCTATTGAACTTCAGGAGTTAAAGGTCCAACTACAAGAGTTGTTGGACATCGATTTCATTCGTTCTAGTACATCTCCTTTATTTGTAAAGAAGAAAGACAGGAGTATGCAACTTTGTATTGATTACCGGGAATTGAACCATGTTACCATCAAGAATAGGTATCCGCTACCTCGTATTGATGACCTATTTGACCAGTTACAAGGAGCACAATTCTTTTCAAAGATCGATCTTCGTTCTG
This sequence comes from Panax notoginseng, assembly GCA_016801055.1. Lineage (NCBI taxonomy): Eukaryota > Viridiplantae > Streptophyta > Magnoliopsida > Apiales > Araliaceae > Panax > Panax notoginseng. Next base: position 8,461,054 of record CM029012.1, read on the forward strand.
GATATCATCAGCTGAAGATTAGAACTGAGGATATTCCAAAGACTACCTTCAGAACTCGGTACGGGCATTATGAATTCTTAGTCATATCTTTTGGATTGACTAATGCTCCTGCGGCTTTCATGGATATGATGAACCGAGTATTCAAGGATTATTTGGATCAGTTCGTTGTTGTCTTTATTGATGACATCCTCATATATTATAAAAGTATTGAAGATTATGAGCACCATTTGAAGCTGGTACTCCAAAGGCTTCATGAAAATAAGCTATATGCCAAGTTGAAGAAATGCGAGTTCTGGCTTGAGAAAGTAGCATTCCTTAGGCACGTGGGGTCAAAACATGGAGTATCTATTGACCCGGCGAAGATTGAAGCAATACAAAGTTGGGAACAACCGAAGTCGGTGACCGAAGTACGTAGCTTTCTGGGCTTAGCTGGTTATTATCGGAGATGTGTGGAAGGATTTCTCGAATCGCTACTCCATTAACTCAGCTGACTTGGAAAGTTATCAAATTCGTATGGAGCGAGGAATGCGAGAAGAGTTTCAAAGAGCTTAAGAGAGATTCATTTTGGCACCTATTCTGACAATACCATCTGGTACAGATGGATTTGTTATCTATAGCGATGCTTCAGGCAAAAGGTTAGGATGTGTTTTCATGCAACGTGGAAAAGTCATAGCCTATGCCTCGCGACAACTTAAAGAGTATGAGAGAAATTATCCTACTCATGATCTAGAGTTGGCAGCAGTCATTTTCGCGCTAAAGATCTGGAGGCACTATCTATATGGGGAGAAAGTGGAGATATATTCAGATCATAAAAGCCTCAAATATTTCTTCACCCAAAAGGAACTCATCATGCGGCAACGACGTTGGCTCGAGCTGTTGAAAGACTACGACCATACCATTCAATACCATCCTAAAAAAGCGAACGTGGTAGCTGACGCATTGAGCAGAAGATCATACGCGGGAACGAGTGCGATGTTGTCAACACAAAGGCCCATTTTGTGTGATTTACAAAAGATGAAGATAGAATTCAAGACTCCGGAGACCCATGCAATGATGTCAAGTATACGTATAGAACCAACTTTAATCAAAAAAGTTAAAGTTGCTCAAGTCACAGACCCGGAGCTGATGCGCATGAAGAAGAAAGTACAAGAAGGTGTTATTCCAGAGGCAAGAATCGATGAAGAAGGAATACTTCGAGTCCACTCCAGATTTTGTGTTCCTAACGATTCTGATTTGAAGTACAAGATCATGATGGAGGCACACAATACACCATTTGCAATCCATCCTGGAAGTACCAAAATGTATCGTGATCTTCGACATATATTTTGGTGGAACAATATGAAGAGAGAGATTGCAAAGTTTTTCTCGAGGTGTTTAACTTGTCAACGTGTAAAGGCGGAGCATCAAGTGCCTAAGGGTCCATTGCAACCACTTGAGATTCCAAAATGGAAGTGGGAACATATTACCATGGATTTCGTTATGGGTCTTCCCACGGTTTCTCAAGGCATAAATGATATTTGGGTTATTGTTAATAGATTAACCAAGTCTGCTCATTTTTTGCCGATACGGGAGACTTATTCCCTTGAACGTCTTGCTCGTATGTACGTAGATGAGATTGTGAGATTGCATGGCATGCCAGTATCCATAGTTTCAGATCGTGACCCAAGATTCACTTCAAGATTTTGGGTTAGCTTGCAAAAAACTATGGGCACAGATTTACGATTCAGTTCGGCATACCATCCTCAAACAATCAGAGAGGACTATTCAAACTCTTAAAGATCTATTAAGACTCTGTGTTTTAGATTTCAAAGGGAGTTGGGATAAGTATTTACCATTGGTAGAATTCTCCTACAACAACAGTTATTAGGCAAGTATATATGTGGCTCCATTCGAAGCATTGTATGGACAAAAGTGTTGCTCTCCAATATGTTGGGATGAGGTGGGTGAAGCAACATTGTTGGGACCCGAGTTGGTACGTATGACTACAGAAAAGATCCAAATGATTCGACAACGCATACAAATGACACAGGATCGACAAAAGAGTTATGCGGATCTTCATCGAAAGGATGTGGAATTTAGTATTGGGGATCATGTATTATTGTGTGTTGCTCCATGGAAGGGAGTTACAAGATTTGGGAAGAGAGGAAAGCTCAATCCACGATTTATTGGTCCATTTCAAATTCTTGACCGAATAGGAAATGTGGCCTATAGACTCGCATTACCTCCGAGTATGTCTCGTGTTCATAATGTTTTTCACGTATCTGTGCTTCGTAAATATGTGAAAGACCCGAACCACGTTATTGAGTTAGAACCGGACGAGATAGCCGAAGACTTAACATACGAAGAGGTACCTGTCAAGATCTTGGATAGGAAAGAGCATGTCATACGCACAAAGGTCATACCCTAAGTTAAAGTTTTGTGGAGGAATCATGCTATTGAGGAAATGACCTAGGAGTTGAAAACGGAAATGAAAGTGAGGTATCCTCATCTTTTCGAAACACCAGGTACATACGTCAATTTCGAGGATGAAATTTCATAAGGAGGGGAGGTTGTAAGACCCCAACTTATTATAAATGAAATTTAATTTTCTCTATTTATTATTTCGAAATAGTAAGGGTAGAATTGATTAATGAGGTTAGTTATGGGTAAAATGCGCAAATATTTTAAATAAGTAAGTGGTTATAAAATATTCATTATTAACGGAGAATATTCGTTTGTTCATGGAATATTCTTCCTGTTAGGGAATATTCGTACGACGGCGCAATTTTTTTGTGAGCCCCATAATGGAAAGTGATTGGGTGAAGAAAACGACAAGTATAAGTTGTTTATAAATAATGGCGTAGTTGTTACCGTTAAAACTATTGGAATACTCGGTGGTTAAAATACAGTAATACGTGTTGTTGCACAGTAGCACGCGGTATTGCACCAATTATTGATTCTTACGTAAGAAGGCACTACTCAATAATTGTTACAGTAATTACTGTTTAATATTTTATTTTATTGATTCAATAATTGCTACGTTAATAGTTTATATTACTGTTATTTCAATAATTGTCACTACACAGTATTTTCTATTATTGGAGCAATAATTCATATTATCTGAATATTATTATTAGATAACATTATTGGTAATGTCTAAAAAATTCTATCTAAGAAGAGGTTTGGTCACCTAATTGTACGCCAGTAAGGAGAAATCCTTATTGGAAAGCCCCCCTCTTTCTTGGAAACTGCCTGGTTGTCAGTATTGTGATTCTGTAATATTATTTGTGAATAATTAATTATTGATTTATATGATGAGAAAAATATTCATTTTATGTGGATATAGATGGAGAAAATTTTTAAAGTGACAATTGTTGAAAATCGATATTTTATCTTTTCTGATAAAATAATATTTTATTATATTATTATAATATAATAATGATGATATTTTTACAATGAATGTGGGATATATGAGTATATGAGGAGGAAGAGTATTTTTATTGCATTAAATGATTAACACGTGTTTTGTTCTTGACTGAAATTTGATTATAGCATGTAAAATCGCCCGTTTGTGGATTTCGGTCAATTTCTGTTTGGAATTTGGAAAAACTTTCTTCTACAAAGTTGTAGATAATGAAATTTCCTATATAAATGATATGAGGTTCGAATTTTTCTGATAAAAGAGCTATTTATTATGAATTATTGAAGCTTCGAAGTTCCGAAATAATTGATTTTTGGAAGTTTTAATTATTTATACCAACAAAAACGTTTTTAACAAGTTGGTGGGCTCATTTTGTTGTTAAACATGTGGGATTCTAGCATTCAAAGGTTGGCATAGGAATTTATATATAATATATTAATATTATATTAAATTTTATGCTTTGGTGTTCTAAGCATTTTCCTATAAATAGGGTGCTTAGGTTAGAATTGAAAATCACACTAAAAACTAAAATTTTCTCTCTCTTTCTCTCTCTATATTATTGAGCGTATTCTTGTGAGTATTTTGATACCTTGAGTGTTGCTATACGGTGCGAGTTCCCTTCAGCACTATATCCAGTTTTTCAGTCAGAAGTACTGTCTTTCTGAGGTAAAGGATGTTATTTTCTTTTATAAATGATATTATTCTTTCAATATCATTATGCCAAAATATTGGTCTGAACTTTTTATCAAATTTAGAACTTTTAGTGTCGGGGTTACTATTCACATATACGTCACTATTCACGTATACGACACTATTCACGAATACGGCACTATTCACAAAAAAAATTAAATTTTCGTTTTTGGTCCAAGATATCTATTATGGATACTAGCTTTGATTGTATCCATGTATTGATCATTCTTGAATTTTACTCCACTAGGATTATTTATGAAGTATTTTTGAACTCGGATTGTTTAAAGTACGAATCCTTAATATTTGTTCTTTTGTTTCACTGGATTCGTTTTCTTTAAAATATTTTTCATAATACTCAATCCTAAATGGTGATATAACTGAATATCTTTGGCATGTATTACAAAGATGAATGATTTTCTGATGAATATCTTTGGCCCGCAGTGCAAAGATGAACAGGTGTTGAGATGAACATGACCAACTGATGAATATCTTTAGCCTGTAGTGCAAAGATGAATATTTGAATCAAGATGTATATTGATTGATGTTACAGGGATAAAATATTGATGATGGACTTTTAAAATCATTGAAGATAGTAGATTTCATTCTCTACTTAACTCTTCTAATGAATTATTATTTTCGCTGCGAATATTGATTTAAAATTTGTTGTCTATTGTATTCTATTAAATTTTTCCCTGTTGAGGACTAACGATAATTTGTTCTATATTATCTTAGTCATAATGATCTTTACTGGGCTAGTTGAGCTCACCCTTTTTCTTTTTGTTCCATTTTTCTTCTCAGGAGGCGAGAATATAGTGAGTACTAGTCGGGGTGTGGAATGATGGTTCTAGAAGTTATTTTAGTAGTCCTCACTATTTTGTAAAATAGTGTATCAATAATTGTAATGAGAACTTATTTGAGTGTGGATATTGTCTAAATGACAATATTTGTATTTTAAGCTCACAATTTTTATGTTGTATTAATAAAGTTGTAGTTGTATATGTACCATGTATTTTGACAACTTAGAATGGGTGTTGTATACCTATTTTGGGGGTGTCACAATATCTGACCTCAACTTCTTATCCTTCGAGTAACCTATGTTTATTATAACGGTTAATCTCTATCAACCCATAAATATAAATCTTAATTGATCTAACACACTAGCCTTAGGTGACTAAGACTTCACAAAACAGTTCGTTTAATAAATTGTGGTTTTATGGATCACTCTCTTTATCTTTGTATTTATTTCATAAGATAATCTTTTATCATCTTAATTGTTCATTTAAGGATCCACAGCTTAATGTATTCATAAAGTATTCTTACTTTATTTATTTTCTTATGTAATTTCCTTAATTATCATTCATCCTTTAACAGTCCACAAAAGATTTGTTATTACTTTGATTTATAATTAGAGATATCTCTTTATATTACTCTAATTATTTATGTCTTATTTGCCCACAATTAAATAATCTTAAAATGAATTTAATTGTTTAATGTTATTATGCCACAGTTAGAATAATTATTAACTTTTAATATTACTTTAATTTTCCACAATTAAAATGTTATTAATAAATATTATTTTAAATTGTTCATACTTCATAAATTTCACAATTAGAAATAGTCTTTACTATTATTGTAATTATTTATTATTTATTAAACCACATTATTATTCACATGGTTTAAGCTTACAATTAAAATAAGTACTATTTTAATTGATTATTAATTCCAATTAAAATCACCTTTAGTTTTAATTGTTTAATTATAGTTTAGGAATTCATTAAAGAAATCCTTAATATTAGGATAATTAAAATTTACTAATTCACAATTAAAATTACTTTAATTATTTTATAATCTTTTAATATTATTTTAATTATTATTTATTTTAGAAAATTTTATGTTCTGACCCGATTTGACCCGACCCGACGCGATTCACCATGACCCAACTCAATTTGATCCCGGGTCTGGGTCAATAGTGAAAAGGGCCTGGTGCGGCCTTGCCGGGTTTAAGCTTGCATGTGGCGTGACAGCGCTAGCATGACAATGTTTTCTTAGTTGAGGGCATGGCGCGGTAGCGCTGATTTTATTATTGCTGGCGGTGCGACATCGCTGGCCTTCTAGAGTTTCTATTTGATGAAATGGCTATGGCGCGACAGCGCTGCTTAGTGGTGCGGTAGCGTTGCATAGGTAGAGTTTCCGTTACTGGTTTTTTCAATGTTTTGGTTTTCTACCTCTTTTGATTGAATCCTTCATAACTTGTTCATTTTTCATCCAAATGAGTTCAAACCACTTTCATTATCTCATAAACTTAAATATCTTCAATATTTAATATCTTGAACAATTTTTTAAAATATTTATTTAATCAAATTATTGATCTTTCCAAGCTAGGGTTCACATTTGAATATATTTTACTACACATTTCGGTACGAGTTCGTTTTACGTCTGAATCCGATGATTCAACTTGGGTTATGTTCGTATTTCATAGATGCTCAATATAAAATTTTTAGATCAAACATTGAGCTTACACATTTTAGTTCATTTAGCACCAAATATCATGCTTTCAAACATTTAAATCTAGGTTTCATGCTTGCATGCTTTCTCTTGTTCTTTGGTTCTAAAATCACATACAAGGCATAGAATATATACCAAGTCATGTTAAACATATAATGTGAGACCCCAGATTTTATGAATAAATATTTAATTTTTCTCGAAATAATTTTTTTTTTATATTATGGTGTGGATTTGATATAATAGTTATGGGTAGTATTTATAAATTTTGCAAAGTATGCAAGTTGTCATATTATATTCGATTGGTCGGTGAATATTCTTTTTATCGGGGAATATCCGTACGACGGTACAATCATTGGTGGACCCCACAACAGAATTATTGTCGGATTGAGAAAACGATAAAAATATTTTATGAAAATAACGGCGGAAGTTTTACCGTTGATGCTGTTGAACTACTCGGTAGTAAAAGTACAGTAATACGCTTTGTTGCATAGTAGCACACGGTATTGATTATTAATGCTTATGTGAGAAGTCACTCAGTTTGATTCAATTATTGTCAGTTAATAATATGAATTATTTAGCGATAATGACGTTTTGTTTTATTCGTATTAACGTAATAAAACAGAAACATCTTTTTATATAAAACAGAATACTTTATTAAAGTTATTCTATAAATAGAATATATTATATTTTATTTAAAAGATTTTTCTTTAAATATGGACCATCAGATTAAAGTAATCAATCTGGACCGTTCATAGATTAGTTACTATGCATTCTATTTTTCTATAAATAGCAGCTCATTCCTTCATTATTTCTTACGAATTCACTGAACTCTAGAGAGAGAAACTATAGAGAGAAACTATAGAGAGAGAGAAGAAGAGTATTCTGCTACTTAACTACTTTCTTATTTCAGCTCTTCTTTAAAACGGTAAGGGATATTATTCTTTTGTATTCAAGAAGAGAATTTTTGTTATTCCATTTCTTATTATTCTGTTGGAATAACCTGTATACGCGGTCTGTCCTATACTTGGTGACATTCTTCTATTATTCTGTTGGAACATCCTGTCTGTGTGTTTTACACCGGACCTGGTTCCGTTTTTATTATTATTCTGTTGGAACATCCTGTCTGTGTGTTTTACACCGGACCTGGTTCCGTCTTGTTATTATTCTAATGGAACATTCTGTTTGTGTATTTTACACCGGACCTGGTTCCATTATTTATTATTCTGTCAGAATATCCTGTCTGTGCGTTTACGCCGGACCTGGTTCCATTATTTATTATTCTGTCGGAATATCCTGTCTGTGCGTTTACGCCGGACCTGGTTCCATTATTTATTATTCTGTTAGAATAACCTGTTTGTGCGGTCTATCGCATGCATGGTGATTTCTTTTGTTATTCCATTCTTTATTGTACTCAGTTGGTTAAGTTTTGACTTCTATACTCCATGAAATTTGTGGAATATCCTTGATAATTGCGTTTCATCCAGTATCTTTTCATGAAAATATTCTTCTAAGCATTCTTGAATTTTACTCCATAACGCAGTATCATGTTGACAATTTGGACGTTATTAATTCTTGGATAAATTAATTCTTGAACTTGTTTTATTGAATTCTTATATCATTGTCATCATCCTCATGTTTATAAAATGTTGAAAGTCATCTGTGGCATGTAGTGCATAGATGGACTTGGTATGATTATGACCATGGATTATTCGGTATAATCATGACCGTAATATTATAAACGATGTGGTAAAAGTCCTCATTGGCCCGTAGTGCATTGATGGACAGTTGTTGGCATGATCATGACCATTAATGAATACACGAATATCCTTGGCCGTAGTGCAGGGGTGATTCGATGATGTGGATTATTTTATTAAGCTGAGTCCCAGCGATAACAGTGTTGAAAAACCTTTTAAATCATAAAAGATAGTAGAGTTTATTTTCTACTTGACTCTTTTAATGGATTGCTTGTTCCACTGTAGTTAAACTTGATGTCTATTATATTTTATCAGTTTAACATTGTTGAAGGCTAATGATAATTTATTCTGCATTATCTTAGTCATAATATTTCTTACTGGGCTAGTTGAGCTCACCCTTTCTTTCACTGTTCTCTTCAGGAAATGAGAACGTAGCTGGGGCAAGTCGGGGAACGGAGTGATGGTTCGAATGATAGTATTAGTTAGTAGTCCTCACTATTCTATGTAATGGTGTGTTAATAAATGTAATGAGGACTCCTTTTGAGTATGAATACTCTCTAGAAGATAATATTTGTATTCAAACTCACAGTTTATGTTTTGTCGTATTGTACATGACAGTTGTATTAGTAAGTTGTATTTGTATTCTGTACTTTGTATCTGACGACCCAAGATGGGTGATGTATACCTAATTTTGGGGGCGTCACAGTTGGTATCAGAGCTTAGGGATATGATCCCTGGCTAGGATGTGAGAATAGAACTAGGAGGGGAGAGACGGGGAATTCCTTCGCTAGTATGACCTACCTAAGTTTATTTGGTATTTAATTGATCGGTCAAAGTATATGGATAATGTGTTATATGTTAATTAGCCCTTGTTTTGTTGCAGTATTTGCAAATGGCATCCGAAAATGTTGAGATAAACAATGAAACACATGAGACCATTGAATCACCAACGATCAATGCTCAGGGTAATGTGCAACCAGAGGACAATAATCCTCATGAAAATAATAACACCGATGAAATGGTGAATGATGGGATGGTCAAAGACTTTATGCAATTCATGCAACAACAAAATAACTCTCGGACAGTCACCGCTAAGCAGTTCAAGGAGCAATTCATGCAACAACGGGCGAGAGCGGCTCCTATCCAAAATGAAGGAGGAAACAATGACAACCCACGGTTGGTCACCGCTAAGCAATTCAAGGAGCTAGGACCACCGGAGTTTTTAGGAAAGCCAGAACCACTTAAGGCGGAGACGTGGTTAAAGCAGATCACCAAGATATTTGATGTCTTGGGATGCTCCGAGGAGCAAAAGGTTCTCTTTGCCACTTTTATGTTGCGTGAAGAGGCAGATTACTGGTGGGAATCTGTAAAACGTACCCAGCCTGACGCACTCAAGATGTCTTGGGAGAAGTTCCAAGAACTGTTCAATGACAAGTACTTTCCCGAAAGTATTCGTCACATGAAGGAGGTGAAATTTATCAAGTTAGAGCAAAACAACATGACCGTGTCGCAGTACGAAGCCAAGTTTGCCGAGTTGTCCCGGTTTGCGTCCCACTTGGTGGATAATGAAGAGAGAATGACGCGAATGTTTTTGCGAGATTTGAAACCTGAGATACGTCAACATCTTATTTCTCATAAACTGTGTTTGTATTCAGATGTTGTGAATAGGGCTCAGTTAGTGGAGCACGATAACGAGTCAACGCAATCAAAAGAGAGCAGTCGGCAAAATGATAATACTGGTGATAACAGTCATCAAAGCGGTGACAATAAGCATGGAGGGAATCAACATGTCAGAAATGGTAACCACTTCAATGGTAATCATGGCCAAAACAATAAGAATGGACATTTCAAGAAGAGGAAATTCAACAATGATGGAAAGACGTCAGCACCAGCACCCGTTGTTAAGGAAGGAGAACGACCACCTATCATATGCTTCAAATGCGGAGGGGAGGGACACATCAGTCCAAACTGCGCGATGCCATCCAAAGCATGCTATAATTGTGGAAGAGAAGGTTACTTAGCCCGATTTTGTCGTTCACCGAAGACAAGTTCAGATAAGATGGAGGCACCAAAGACCGTCCCAGAAAAGCCAAAGCCAGTAGTTTAAGAGAGAGCATTTTTTTTCGTGACGAGGAACCTGAATAAAATTATCACGGGTATGTTAGTCATAAACTCTTGTGAAGTCTATACCGTGTTAGATACCCGTTCTAATCACTCTTTTATTTCACCTAGTTGTGTTCAATGTTTGAACTTAACTCCGGAGAAGTTAGACTTTGATTTATCTGTTGAAATTCCGTTGGGAGAAACCTTTGTTACCTCCACTATTTATAAATCTTGTTCAAATCAACACTTTCACGTTACCTGTTGATCTTATCTCTTTGAAAATACTTGCATTGATGTGATTTTAGGAAACGATTGGTTAACTGCTCATCATGCTTTTCGTAAGGTTGTTAGCTTTCATATTCCTAACCAACCTATTATGCGAATTCAAGTAACCAAATCACTAAAGTCAATCATTGTCGTATCAAGCCATAAGTAAAAATCCCCGTTCCTTTCGTTGTTGACTTCCTGGTGTGGAATGCACCGAAGCTAGACTTTCCGTAGGAGACGTTGTAAATGACGATGGCAAGTTGATAGGTATCAATGTGACGTGTTATCCAAGTCTTGGATGAGGGTCATAGTTTTGAACGATATTTCTATTGTTAATAAATTTCTTGACGTATTCTTGAAGACTTCTTAGCCTACCCCAGAGCGTAAAATTGAATTTTGTATTGACCCCAGTACAAAACCCATTTCTTAAACCCTCAAATATTTCTTCAACTAAAACGAACGTATTATGCGCCAAAGACATTGGCTCGAGCTGTTGAAGATTACGATCGTACCATTCAATAATATCGTGGAAAAGCGAACGTGGTAGCTGATGCGTTGTGTAGAAGATCGTATACGGTTACAAGTGCGAATATACGAACTCACGTGAAGATAACGAATATACGATTAAAATCGACTTTAATCGATAAAGTTAAAGCCGCTCAAGCTACATACTCAGAGCTGATAAATGTGAAGAAGAAGGTTCAAGAGGGCGTTATTCTAGAAGCAAGAATCGACGAAGAGAGGAAATCTCAACTCTCGATTTAATTGGCACATTTGAAATCCTCGATGAAGTAGGAACTGTGGCCTATAGACTCGTTTTACCACCAAGTATGTTGCGTGTTCAGAATATTTTTTTTTTACATATCGATGTTACGTAAATATGTGGACGACCCGAACCACATTATTAATTTAGAACCGGACGAGATAGCGAAATATTTAACGTATGAGGAGATACGTGTTAACATCTTGGATAAGAAGGATCATATTCGATGCTTAAAGGTTATACCTCAAGAGTTAGAATTTGAAGTGAAGTCAAGGTATCCTCACATGTTCGGCATACCAAGTATGTACGTAAATTTCGAGGGCGAAATTTCATAAGGAGGGGAGATTGTGAGACCCCAGATTTTATGAATAAATATTTAATTTTTCTCGAAATAATTTTTTTTTATATTATGGTGTGGATTTGATATAATAGTTATGGGTAGTATTTATAAATTTTGCAAAGTATGCAAGTTGTCATATTATATTCGATTGGTCGGGAAATATTCTTTTTATCGGGGAATATCCGTACGACGGTACAATCATTGGTGGACCCCACAACAGAATTATTGTCGGATTGAGAAAACGACAAAAATACTTTATGAAAATAACGGCGGAAGTTTTACCGTTGATACTGTTGAACTACTCGGTAGTAAAAGTACAGTAATACGCGTTGTTGCATAGTAGCACACAGTATTGATTATTAATGCTTATGTGAGAAGTCACTCAGTTTGATTCAATTATTGTCAGTTAATAATATGAATTATTTAGCGATAATGACGTTTTGTTTTATTCGTATTATTAACGTAATAAAACAGAAACATCTTTTTATATAAAACAGAATACTTTATTAAAGTTATTCTATAAATAGAATGTATTATATTTTATTTAAAAGATTTTTCTTTAAATATGGACCGTCAGATTAAAGTAATCAATCTGGACCGTTCATAGATTAGTTACTATGCATTCTATTTTTCTATAAATAGCAGCTCATTCCTTCATTATTTCTTACGAATTCACTGAACTCTAGAGAGAGAAACTATAGAGAGAAACTATAGAGAGAGAGAAGAAGAGTATTCTGCTACTTAACTACTTCCTTATTTTAGCTCTTCTTTAAAACGGTAAGGGATATTATTCTTTTGTATTCAAGAAGAGAATTTTTGTTATTCCATTTCTTATTATTCTGTTAGAATAACCTGTATACGCGGTCTGCCCTATACTTGGTGACATTCTTCTATTATTCTGTTGGAACATCCTGTCTGTGTGTTTTACACCGGATCTGGTTCCGTTTTTATTATTATTCAGTTGGAACATCCTGTCTGTGTGTTTTACACCGGACCTGGTTCCGTCTTGTTATTATTCTGTTAGAACATCCTGTCTGTGTGTTTTACACCGGACCTGGTTCCATTATTTATTATTCTGTCGGAATATCCTGTCTGTGCGTTTACGCCGGACCTGGTTCCATTATTTATTATTCTATCGGAATATCCTGTCTGTGCGTTTACGCCGGACCTGGTTCCATTATTTATTATTCTGTTGGAATAACCTGTTTGTGCGGTCTATCGCATGCATGGTGATTTCTTTTGTTATTCCATTCTTTATTGTACTCAGTTGGTTAAGTTTTGACTTCTATACTCCATGAAAGTTGTGGAATATCCTTGATAATTGCGTTTCATCCAGTATCTTTTCATGAAAATATTCTTCTAAGCATTCTTGAATTTTACTCCACAACGCAGTATCATGTTGACAATTTGGACGTTATTAATTCTTGGATAAATTAATTCTTGAACTTGTTTTATTGAATTCGTATATCATTGTCATCATCCTCATGTTTATAAAATGTTGAAAGTCATCTGTGGCATGTAGTGCATAGATGGACTTGGTATGATTATGACCAGTGATTATTCGGTATAATCATGACCGTAATGTTATAAACGATGTGGTAAAAGTCCTCATTGGCCCGTAGTGCATTGATGGACAGTTGTTAGCATGATCATGACCATTAATGAATACACGAATATCCTTGGCCGTAGTGCAGGGGTGATTCGATGATGTGGATTATTTTATTAAGCTGAGTCCCAGCGATAACAGTGTTGAAAAACCTTTTAAATCATAAAAGATAGTAGAGTTTATTTTCTACTTGACTCTTTTAATGGATTGCTTGTTCCACTGCAGTTAAACTTGATGTCTATTATATTTTATCAGTTTAACATTGTTGAAGGCTAATGATAATTTATTCTGCATTATCTTAGTCATAATATTTCTTACTGGGCTAGTTGAGCTCACCCTTTCTTTCACTGTTCTCTTCAGGAAATGAGAACGTAGCTGGGGCAAGTCGGGGAACGGAGTGATGGTTCGAATGATAGTATTAGTTAGTAGTCCTCACTATTCTATGTAATGGTGTGTTAATAAATGTAATGAGGACTCCTTTTGAGTATGAATACTCTCTAGAAGATAATATTTGTATTCAAACTCACAGTTTATGTTTTGTCGTATTGTACACGACAGTTGTATTAGTAAGTTGTATTTGTATTCTGTACTTTGTATCTGACGACCCAAGATGGGTGATGTATACCTAATTTTGGGGGCGTCACATATAATCTCCTTACCATAACCATCCTTATATCTCTGGATCCTCCATAATCCCATAACAAGCATAACTCCCACAATCAAGAATGCATTTCCTACATAGAACTATATACATTAATTTAACTTACAAAATTATAACTAGGTTGTGATCCTACCTCTTTGATGTTTTTCTCCTCTTAGCAATGAACTTCAAGTAACTCTCCATCTTTGTTCCTTCTTCTTGAGCCTCTCTTGAACCACCAAGGAGCAAGGGTTCTTTTAGTTTTCTACTTCTCTCTCTATTCTCTTTATACTTACTAAACTCTCCAATACTGATGATTCTCAAAGTGGCTAACTTCCTCCAATTAACTTAGGGCCTCTATTTATAGAAGAATTAATATCCAACAATCTAGTCATTATCCAAAGGTAAAAGTGAAGTTGGTAAAAAGGGTTACCAACTATTAGTAACCCCAGTCCTCTACACATGATTAACCCACACTCCACCAAAATAGGAATGTTGCGAAGGAAATTTTGTGAATGAATTTTTTCCTTCACATGAGTAGTTGTTTAGTGAAGGAATAGTGAAAAAAAATATAATGACAATATAATTATTAGCGAAAGAAATATCCTTCAAAATTTATATTTTTTTCCTCGCAAAATTGAGGTGGTAGAATGATATTTGGCGCTAATTTATGATGAAAATTTACGAGAAAAAAAATAATTAATGAAAGAATTATTGCTTACTATATGTTATTGTCAAGAGATTTTTTGCGAGAGATAAAATTAGTCACTGTTTTGTTCTAAATAATTTTTTTAAAATTAATTGTAATAAATATAAATTGTATTATTTACAAATACATTATTTTTTTATAATAATAAATTTACTTTTAATAACACTTTTTAAGTAACTTATAATATCAATTATTTTCTTTAATAAACTATAAAATAAATAATTTTACACTAACCTGAACTTTAAAATTTCTTAGATTGATCCCGACAAAAAGAAAGAGAAATTGAAACATAAAAATTGAAAGCTTGAACTTGGCTATGTAACTTAAAAGCTTGAACTTGGCTATGTAACATAAAAATTGAACATCACCCAAATAATAAAACCGCAGTCCCTCTTTTTTTGAGTCTCCCAAGTCCCAACCGCAGTACTCAGCCCTAAAATTTAGACAGACTCTTCTTCATCCCTCTATGTTGCGATTTGAGGAAAAATTTAAATTTTTTGTTGAAAATTTCGTCTATTTGATGATTTTTTATTTGAGAAGGCAACAAAGCTAACATTCGGAAACATACAATTTTAGGGTGATCAAATTTTGGGCTGAAAGAGAGGTATAACAAAAGAATATGGTAGAAGTAGAATCAAAGCAAATGTAAAATCCGTGGATGACCAGAGAGGAGTCAGAAGAGCAACCTTCGAGAGTTGAATTTGACGGCCGTTGCGTGTCGCTAATGTCAGAATCAATGGTGGTGTCAGAGGGAATTGACGCTTCTCGTTCTCATTTTGATTCTCCGCCTCCCACGTCTGCTGGAAAATTAGGGTTCCCGGAGAGAGCATTTTCTGCTGCTGGTGCCGCCTTTCTCTCTGCCATACTCGTTAACCCCCTTGACGTAGCCAAGGTAATCCCTTTTTGGGTTAGACTTTGCCAATTTCTTACATAATCGTTGTAATTTTTCATTGTTTTTTAGGTTCTACATACTTAATTTCATTTACTAATTTGCTGTTTTTCTATACATTTTAAGGAGTCATGCCTTTTAGTGTTTTTCTCGGTTCTGTTTTTTTTTTTGAATCTTTATTCAATTTATTTTATATGTCTCAAAGTCTTGATGGTTAACTTTTCATCTATTGAAGTTAGGGTTTTATTATTTGGGTGATGTTCAATGTCTTTTTGAGGATTTGCAGTTTGGCATCTCTTTCTTGGAGGGAAACATCCAAAACTTCTAATTGTGTAGTATCTAGAATGTACGTGGCAATAGAAAGGGTCTGGTGCTTTGCCAAAAATCACTTCAATGGGAATCTCAGCAACTGAGGAATGGTATGTAGTACTGTTGTAGTGTCTTTCAGTAAAACCCAAGAATTTATGCAGTACTGCGCATAGCATTGATCCAATCCACTAAGGGAAGAACACATACCTATATATCGACTTTGCATGTGCTTATTTAAGAATTTTGGAATGGTTATGCCTGAGGCCACAATTATTTAGAGCTACTACTATAACATTGACAACAATTTTCTTTATTTGGACAAGAGGTGCATGAAGCTTTATATTTGGACAATATTTGTTTACTTTTTGGATAAATTACTTTTTCAATTTTTTATTTGGGAGTGTTCTTATTTATCAATGAAATCTATATTGTCCTTTCAAAATAACGACTACTGTCCAGCAGGTATTGCAGGGGCTTGAAACTGCCTCCAATTGTGTTGAGGATATGGATGAATGGCTAGGCATATTCAATGTAAAACTTAGACACATGAGAGAGGACATTGAGTCGGTACGGTCTTAATCTCTATCCTGTGATTTTGAAGACTCTATTTTATCCATGTTTATTTACTATTCCTTATACATACATTACACCTGAGAAGGAAGTAATGTCATTTGACATCTGTTGTGGGTTTGCCTGAGATGTAATCAGTTGCTTTTGTGCCCGCTTCGTGTTGCTTGGGTGTTGTGAAAAGGCTTTGTTGAATCGTGCTGATTATGTTCTGTTCAGTTGCAAATCTTTTGATAATCTAAAGAAACTATTTCATTACAAACTGACTAATCCAGAGAGAAAGAACATATTTCATTTTTATATGAACTTAACTAAGTAGTTTCTTGATCGTAAAAGACTGACTTGGGTTTAAGTTTGATCCTTCCAAAGGTGTATTGGAGTTGAAGTTATGATATTTTCCTTCGTCATTTTAGATAACATCTTTACTTAATCGTATACAACTGTCTTTTAATTGTGCCACCGCTAGAGAGGACTTCAAACAAATGCTGAGAAAGGGATGATGTATATACTATTGCAAATGCCAAAAACATGAGTCTGAGACCTGCAACAACAATTGAAAGCAGAGAATGCTAAAATAGATTTAACTGATAAAAATTTTAATTTAATTTTACCTAGAACAAATATTTTCTAAAATTAGTGGGAATTAATAGATGTGACCTTAGTAGACACAAAAAAAGAAATAAAAGAAAGATAATCCAAACTTGTCATAATTTACCTTTACCCACAAGGGAGTGCCACTCAAGAAACATAGCTGAGGATTAATTCCATATAATAGGCAAGCAACTGAGAAAAGGGGTAAAAATGTGAAATACCCGTAGCACATAATTTGGAGAATGGTCATCCTTGACATACCATATGTAGCAGGGCTAAACTTAAAGAGACCAACTTGAAGCAATCCATAGGACCATTTCATGAGTTGGAACAAAGCATCCTTCATGTCAATGGTGGTGCAACCCAAGAAACATGGCCTTTTTACACATCTCTTTTTTAGGACCCCATTAAGATAATTGTATTTGCTAGGTGAGCCATGTTGATATGCCCTTGGTGTTGTGCACTTCTCATTTCTTCATACTAAAAGTGCCTTCTACTGCATATAAAAGCATTTTTCATACTATTTTTTGCTGATAGTTTGTTTGTTCACATTTAATTCAGTATCTATGTAGCTATGTTACACAGACTCGGATGGAGTGTCCGGTTGGACACAATAATTTGAAGATTCCGACAACTCCATATTGCAATTTAAGGCTCAAAGGTATGGTTGGTAGAATTGCCAAGTCATCTAAATCGCTTAGCGCTAGATTAGGATTTCAGAAGGGCACATTTGGAACATGGGAGCTCCAATTAATCGGTTCTGGTTAAGATATTAGCGACCATAGTTGAGACTGCTGTAAGAGTTAAAATTGGTCAATCACAGCTTGGTGTCTTCTTGTTGCCTAATGTACCAAGACATTCTTCCCTTCTATGCAATTTTTTTTTCGAGTCTGAGGGAGAAAACAGTAACCTTAGAGTTAAAAGGCCATGCTCAATTCACTAATAATTTATTTGAAGATTATTTATTCAGCACCTACTACCTAATCATAGTTGTTTTCTTTATGATGTTTGCTTTTATCTTGTATTCGTCATAAAAGGCTCATTTATATTTTGTTGGTCAGGGATGTGACATTGAAAAAGATGATGTATTGTTAAAATCAGGTGAACAATTAGGTGCTGCAGAAATTGGCCTACTTGCCACTGTTGGTGTAATGATAGTGAAGGTAGTTGATTTCTTACTGCCTTCTGTTTGGTGGGGGGTTTGGAAACGATTTTATTTGCTACAGAAATATCTGAAAGATCAATGCTATAGTGCAGGTATATAGCACCCCGACAATTGTTGTGCTAACCACAGGAGATGAACTTGTAGAGCCAACAATAGGATGCTTAAGTCGTGGCCAGGTATTGAAGATAATAATAAAAAATGGTTTAAAAAAAGATTCTGAATTTGGAACAAATTTCCAAGTTTGAAACTTTAGCTTAAATCATTAAGTCTTATTTTGCCATATGATGAGGGAAAATTTCTCTTGCTTTCTCCTATTTTCGTTTGATTTCTTTTTATTCTTTGAGTGCGATGGAGGTATTTTTTTTTTTGGGGGGGGGGTGCATTTGTTTTAAAATGCTATGAGAGTTGTGCCTTAAGGCTCAAGCTGATTCATGAAGGCCAGAAAGCAGAGAGTACTTGCCTTTCATAAATTTGTATTTTCATTTGCTCTCTCTCTGGGTCAAATTCTTGGAAGGGTTATTTTTCTCCTAAAGTTGAATGTTTCTTGAATCATAATGAATTCATTTCTTGAAACATAATGAATTCTTTAAAAGTAAATGATCCTTCTACTCTTCCAATTATTTACATGTTAGATTTTAATATTTGGGGATTTTTTTGAAGTGAAACAGTAGAGATTTCAGTAATGGGAATTCCATTGGAAATGAGGGATGCGTGGGCGTCTCGAAGGAAGAAGAACGCCTTCTTTATTGCTTCCCCTGCTGAGGAATAGAGGATTAGGAATGCAAGGAATTGCACTCGAGGTTCGGCACCATTTACTAACATTTTCTATTTGTTTATTAGTGTCAATACATGACTTTTTGTTTCTGATGGTGTGTTCTAATGGTATTGATTTGCTTAACCCAGTTGTAATTTATTAATTGAAGTGTTACTCGATCGGTTTTGGTGAGTTTGTGGATCGTTAGATATATTAGACAAGTGCTGATTATTTGTACCCTCAGTTTTGTAAAAACCTCTGATTTGAATAATGTTTTAGGGTTATGATTTGGGGGTCTTAGAATTTAAGCTGCTGCTCTCTTTTGCTCCTTGGCAGGAGCTGAAGTATGAGCTTTAAATGTTTTCTTTACATTTGTTTGATTCAGTTGATTCTGACAGGGAATTTGTCAGTTGTTTGGGATATTTTTTTATTTTGTATTTGAGAGCTTCGGTTAGCAGAGCACTAATCCTACTGGAAAAGGGTTGACTGCCCCTCTTAAATGTAAGTATGATTCTCTCTCTCTCTCTCTCTCTCTCTCTCTCTCTCTATATATATATATATATATATATATATATATGCATATACAGACTCACAAAAACTAAATAGAGCATATGCACATTCATTTAACATGAAAAATAAATTAATGGAGGAAAGAATCATTTGTTTGATGTTCCTTAACTTTGATTAATTTTCTACTGCATTTTTCTGTAAGTTTATGATATTTTGCTTTATCACTAATTATGTATGTTAATGTATTGTATTGTATAACATTTTGCATTTGTTACTCAGATCGGCTGAATAAGATTATTATACAGTTTTTTAGTATACAATTGGGGTGTTACCCCATTCGCTTGTCTGATTAGCATTTATCAGGTACTACTTTAACATTTGACTTTATACATATAATTGCTATGGTGATTTAATTTGGATATTACAGTTGCTTCATAAGCTTTAGAAAACATTTTGTTTAGAATAAGGAAGAGGCATATACTATATGTAGTCTAATTATTTGTGAATCAGATAGTGTATTTTTGATATTGTGTTTTCAATTGAATTCATGTAACCACCTATTTTTCACATTATAATTGGATAGTGTATTTTGAATGTTAGGTTTCCAAAGAGCTTGAAGAACTGGCTGGTAGCAAAACAAAGATGCAATGGAGGTAAGAGACTTTTTCTCTTTTTGATTCCTTCCTGAAAAAGGCAAAACCTTCATATATTAGGATGCAACCAATTTGGATCATTGTTGATATTATTCAGTATTCACAGTACATATCTTTTGCATAATTTATATCGAGTACTTGAGTGATATCATGCTTATATTTTTGTTTTTCTTCTATTGAAAAAAGAGAGGGTAATTGCTTTGTGTGCAAGTGAAAAGTAACTTTGTTTACTTAGTTAATGAAATGATGAAAGGATATTGCAATGCATGTAGTGCTTCAATCCCAGCGTTCTGTATTATGTATTCTATAGCGAAAGGCAAGAGGAAAATGATTTTCAAGATGCGTCCCTAAATAAGAATGAGGTTATATGTATTTTTTTTGTCTAGGTGATGCCTTTTTTTTCCTGTTTTCTAGTTGCCATTTTATAGAAAATTCAAATAATTCATAAGTTTTTGTGTCTTAGCCAAGTCAAGTACGATATATTTTGGAGCATGTGTGACTTGCATATGTACAGTCTATTTAGATCATTCACGAACTTCAAACTTTTCGAAGCTCTGTGAATCTTTACAGATTAATGTCGAGTAAAAGCAATTAACTCATTGATTCTAAAAAATTACAAGATACCATGAGTGACAATAAAGATTCAAATATCTTGGTTGGTCTATTGATTTGGTTTTGTTTGTTCATTCAAGGCTTCGAAAATTCAAACTAGGCAAAAGAGAAAGTGGCTCATGTCATCTTCATTTCAACCTCAAGCACTACTGGACCATCCCCAAGTTCAGCACCATCAACCTCAATCACTACTGGGCAAAAGAGAAAGTGGCTCAAGTCATCTTCACTTCTTATTTTAGTTAATAAATTTTGTAGGTACTATGGTTCTTGGGACACCAAGATACAATAACAAATTTTATAGTTATTGTGGCTCGAGTATTATGATTTATTTATATGTGAAGTTTTAATTTTATTAGCTCTTTATGCATTAGCTTATCAATTAGTCTGAAAAAAGTATGGCAATATTTATATTTATTTGAAAAATATATTTAATATTTCTTATAGAGATTAATAATAATAATAAATATGAAATTAATGATTTAAAAATCAATTATAATTTTCAATGAATTTTGATTATTTAACAATTAATTTTTTATTTACAAATTTATAATTTGTTAAGGAATTTTTCTCTCACTAATTTGAAGAAAGATTTTCAATTTATAATTAGTGAAGGAAAATATTCTCTCATTAAATAAATTTTTTCTTCACAATATATTATTTGTGAGGGAATCAAGTTATTCACTAATTTTAAATTGTCCTTCTTAAAATATTATTTGTGAAGGAAATCAATCTTTCACTAAATAATAATATTCCATTACCAAATACAATTTGTGAATAAAAAAGTTATTCACAATATATCCTTCACAAAAAAATATTTAGTTACTACTTAGCAAAGGATACACAATTGCGAGAAGGTCTAATGCGAGTGATAAGTGGGTTTTATACCCGCGAATCTGTTCCTAATTCAAGCTTAATCGGTGTTAATTTCTTGCATTTATGTCTTATTTTACTTGTTTATTGTTATTTGGTGTGTAGGATTGGTGGTGTGGCTTTTGAGAATAAAAGGAGTGTAATTGTGGCAAGAGTGTGGCATGTTTAAAGCATTTCATGACCATCTAGCAGAACACTAGCCCGCCAGGGCGGATGTTTTTAGGCCTAACACCCCCGCCGGGGCGGGGGGTCTTCAACATCAGTTAACAGGAGAGGAGTCCGCCGGGGCGGGCCATTTGCAAGCTTACACCCCCGCCGGGGTGGGGGGGGGGGGTGGGGGCGAAATAGATCAGTTCTTGTTTGATTCAAACACTGCTAGGATGCGAGTTTTAGCACTTGGAATGCATTGGGACTCCAGATGGTGTGGGATTGCGACCAGAATGCATGTATTGGATATATATTGAACATAAAACAACAAGATCAAGGAGACGAAAGGCAATTAACAGAGATTAAGGACAGATTCTTGAGCAATCATTGGAGTGAAGATTTTGAAGGATTTTTCATATCAATTGCAGATTGGATTAAAGTGAAGGGTGTTCTGAATTATTCTTCATCTCTAGTCTTATATTTGTAATGGGAAGGATGTTTTCTTTAATTTATTCAGTTATTATTTCATTGATGATGAACTAAATACTTTTTAGGCTTATGACGGATCTTTAAGTGGAACGATGATTGTGTAACTTTGATTTTCAGTTTAATAAGCTATTATCCAGTTTATCTATATTAATTTGAGCTTGAATTTGTGAATTGCCTGATCAACAATTCTTTGTGGACTTGTATGAATTCGAGAGAGGAAGTACGAGTCTAGACTTAGTTAATATAGCATGTGTTCTTGAATTTTGTGAATGAACAGAATCTTGATGAATGTTAGGGTAGAGATATGCTTGACATCGCATGTAATTAAATAAAGAGCTTGAACTTAAACCTTTTGTGATTTTAATTCACGTAGAGATATAGTGAGTTAGTTGATTAAGGTGTTTAACTTGTTTCTATCTAATTTGTGGATTCGAGTTAATACGGTATTAGTACATCGAGAGGTGGCTAGTTCTACTTTCGTGTTTTTGATTTATAAACTGGGATAGTGAATTAAATTGGAATAAGGTGTAATAATCATAGTGATGCTTAGAGTGAAGTTGTAAGCTTAATTCTTCAATATTTGTTTGAAAGTTTCGGTTTTTAAGGTTTGTTGATTGTTTGGTGGTTTTGATATTTTTAATACTTTTAGTTATTAATTGGAAATTGATTAGTTTAATAAAATTAAGATTAACAGGAAATTGATAATTGTAAGGGTTGATTTCTTATTAAACAATTCCTCATGGGAACGATACTCTAGTTTCAATTTATTACTTGTTGACCACGTATACTTGCGTGTTGTGCGTAATTAGATTGTACCAAACAAGTTTTTAGCACCGTTGTCGGGGAGTTTTTGGTATAGATTTTAAAAATTTTGCTATATCAGTTTAATTAGTCCAGTTTTACTTAAACATTTTTATTTTTGTTTTGTTCGTCTTATTTCAGGTTTTTGAAGTTGGTTTATGCGAACTCGATCCAAAAATCCAGACTTGCTTCCTTTTTGAGGACGACATTGAGAGACGGTTTCAAAGGTTAAGTAAGTGGATCAAGGAAAAAAGGGACGACTTCGAAAATTCCGAAAAAGAAGCAATGGCTACCGAAGACCAGAAAGCATTGAGGGACTTTGCTACACCCAAGGTGACTGAGCCGCAGTCGAGTATCATTAGGCCTGCTATAGCTGCGAACACGTTCGAAATTAAGTCTGGGACTATTCTGATGATCCAAAACTCGGTTCAGTTTGGGGGATTAGCGAATGATGATCCGAATGAACATTTGATCAGCTTTTTGGAGATATGTGACACTTTCAAAAACAATGGGGTGTCGGATGAAGCAGTCAGACTTCGCTTGTTCCCATTCACTCTGTGGGACAAGGCGAAGAGTTGGTTACACTATCTACCATCGGGTTTAATAACTACATGGGATGACCTGACTCAAAAGTTTCTAGCTAAATTTTTCCCACCAGCGAAGACTGCAAAGATGAGAAATGAGATTACGATGTTTGATTAGCAACATGGGAAATTTGTGGGTAGCTACAACAGAATTTGTGGGTAGTTATTTGTGAATTGTGCGCGGGTGAACATGGAGAATTTGTGGGTAGTTATTTGTGAATTGTGTGCGGGTGAACATCCTACAGATCAATGTGCAATCAACCTAGCGTCAGTGCAATTTGTGGGTAGCTACAACAAAATTCCACAGAATACGTACCAGAATACATACAATCCGAGGAATAGGAATTATGCTAACTTTTTGTGGAGTAATAATCATCATCAACAAGCTCCATGCCCATCTTATCCCCCAGGATTTCTGAATCAACAACAACAACCAGTTCAACATCAAGAGAGGAAATCAGATTTAGAGGAGTTATTGTCAAAGTATATAACAAGCAATGAAGCAGCTATGAAAAACCAAGCAATGGTCATGAAATCGCAAGAGTTAGCCATCAAGAATTTGGAAAATCAGATGGGACAAATTGCATTAGCATTGAACAATAGACCGCAAGGGACTCTACTAAGTGACACCGACAAAAATTCGAAGGGAAATCACGAACAGTGTCAGGCAATCACTTTAAGAAGTGGAAAACATCTAGATGGGAAAAGTGTAGAAAATTCAGTGAGAACGGATGAAAAAGTTGATGAGAACAAGGTGGTTGACGAAAAACAGGGTGAGGAAAAGTAAGTTGAACAAACAAAGTTAGATGACAAACCGGTTGTTTATCCTCCACCGCCGTTTCAGTAGAGAGTCCAAAAGCAGAAATTAGATAAGCAGTTCGCAAAATTTTTGGAAGTGTTTAAGAAACTTCAGATTAACATCCCTTTCGCAGAAGCCCTAGAGCAGATGCCTAGTTATGCGAAATTCATGAAAGGAATTTTGTCCAGAAAAAAGAAGTTGGAAGATTTCGAAACAGTGGCATTAATAGAGGAGTGTAGTGCAGTTTTACAGCGAAAGTTGCCACCAAAGTTGAAAGATCCGGGGAGTTTCACCATTTCGTGCACGATTGGGAACATGGCGTTCAACAAGTGTTTATGTGATTTGGGGGCAAGTGTGAACCTTATGCCGTTATCAGTTTATACAGAATTGGGTTTGCCAGCTCCAAAGCCTATAAACATCTCATTGCAATTGGCGGATAGGTCAGTCACGTACCCGAGAGGCATTGTGGAGGACATTTTGGTCAAGGTTGACAAATTTATATTCCCCGCAGATTTCATAATTCTGGATTTTAAGGAAGATAAGAACATCCTAATTATCCTAGGGAGACCTTTCTTGGCTACGGGTAGGACACTCATCGATGTACAAAAAGGTGAACTAACTAGGAGGGTCCAAGATCAAGAAGTAAAGTTTAATGTTTTCAAGGCCATGAAATTCCCTACGGATGAAGAAGAATGTTTCAGGATGGATAACATTGATAAGATAATCAACGAAGACATGGGTAAAAGTTTGGTTAACAATCCATTGGAAATGACATTATTGGGAGATGAAGAATTAGATGATCCAGAATTTGTGGATTACTTGCAGATGCTAGACTCCCTGCCACGAGTTAGCAGATTCAAAACACCCTTTGAACCATTGCACACGGAGGAAAGAGCCACAACAAGGATGAAACCGTCATTGGAGAAGCCACCTACTTTTGAACTTAAGCCACTCCCTAAACACCTCAGGTATGCATATTTAGGAAATTCTAATTCTATACCTGTTATTATTTCTGCTGCGCTTAACGAACTGCAGGAAAGTAAGTTGTTGAAGGTGCTTAGAGAACATAAATCGACCATAGGATGGACAATCGCGGATATCAAGGGAATCAGCCCATCCTTTTGCATGCACAAAATTCTAATAGAAGAGGATGCAAAACCGACAGTGGAGCAACAAAGACGGCTCAACCCAATCATGAAAGAAGTAGTGAAGAAAGAAATCCTGAAATGGTTGGACGCGGGTATCATCTACCCAATTTTCGACAGTAAGTAGGTAAGTCCGGTTCAGTATGTGCCAAAAAAGGGATGAATGACCGTGGTATAAAATGATGACAATGAGCTAATTCTGACAAGGACAGTGACTGGTTGAAGGGTTTGCATGGACTATAGAAAGTTGAATAAAGCGACCCGCAAAGATCACTTTCCTCTGCCTTTTATCGATCAGATGTTGGACAGATTAGCGGGACACGAATACTACTGCTTATTAGATGGGTATTCGGGTTATAATCAGATAGTCATTACTCCTGAAGATCAAGAGAAGACCATTTTCACGTGCCCATACAGCACATTCGCATTTAGGAGAATGTCATTCGGCTTTTGTAATGCACCCGTTACCTTCCAAAGGTGTATGATGGCCATTTTTTCAGACATGGTGGAGAGAAATATAGAAGTTTTCATGGACGACTTTTCTGTCTATGGGGATGATTTTGATGCTTGTCTAGAGAATTTGGTGATGGCTTTACAGAGATGCACAGACACGAATTTGGTCCTTAACTGGGAAAAGTGTCATTTCATGGTTGAGGAAGGAATAATTTTGGGTCACAAGGTTTCAGCTAAAGGATTAGAGGTTGATAAAGCGAAGCTGGAAACGATTGAAAAGCTGCCTCTACCAAGTTTAGTTAAGGGAATTCGAAGCTTTTTGGGACATGCCGGGTTCTATAGAAGATTTATAAAAGACTTCTCTAAAATTGCAAAACCGTTATGCAGTCTTTTAGAGAAGGATTCACTGTTTAAGTTTGATGAGGATTGTAAGTTGGCATTCGAGATATTGAAAAAGAAATTGACTACAGCTCCAGTTATCGTTGCACCAGATTGGAATTTGCCTTTCGAGTTAATGTGTGATGCGAGCGACTATACGGTTGGAGCTGTTTTGGGTCAACGCCGAGAGAAGGTATTCCATGTCATATACTATACAAGTAAAACACTCACGGAGACCCAAATGAATTACATAACTACGGAAAAGGAATTGCTTGCAGTAGTATATGCCTTCGATAAATTTCGGGCATATTTGATCGGAATAAAGGTTAGAGTTTATACGGATCATTTAGCCATTCGATACCTAATCTAAAAGAAAGATGTTAAGCCACGACTTATCAGATGGATTCTCATTCTACATGAATTTGACTTGGAAATAAAAGATAGAAAGGGGACAGAAAATCAAGTTGCAGATCATTTATCGAGGCTGGAAAATCAGGGTAAAAAGGAAGAGGACAGATGTGTAATTAATGAGTCATTTCCAGATGAGCTGCTGCTTGGGATCACTACGGAATTTCCATGGTACGCGAACTTCATGAATTATCTAGTGAGCAACATCCTTCCACCAGATCTTACACGCCAGCAGAAAAAGAAATTCCTACATGACGTCAAGTGGTACATGTGGGATGAGCCATACCTATTCAAACAGTGTGCAGATAAGATGATTAGAAGGTGTGTGTCCTACAGTGAAGTGAAGAACATATTGCATGAATGTCACTCACCTGCATATGGGGGACATTATGGTAGTGACAAGACAGCGGCAAAAGTACTTCAAGTCGGGTTTTATTGGCCTATATTATTTAAGGACGCCCACCATTTTGTTAAAAGTTGTGATGGATGTCAATGGGTGGGCAACATATCGAAACGGAATGAGATGCCACTACAAACAATCTTAGAAGTTAAAGTTTCTGACGTTTCGGGCATCAATTTTATGGGGCCATTTCCATCATCGTTCAGTAATCAATACATATTGCTCGCGGTGGACTATGTGTTGAAATGGGTTGAAGTTATAGCACTCCCAACTAACGATGCCAAAGTGGTTCTCAAATTCTTGCAGAAGAATATTTTTACGAGATTTGGCACGCCTAGAGCTATTATAAGTGAAGAAGGCAGTCACTTTTGCAATAAATCGTTCACAACTCTTTTGGCAAAATATGGGGTCAACCATAAGGTAGCTACAACATATCATCCCCAAACAAGTGGGAAAGCTGAGGTTTCAAATATGAAAGTAAAGAGAATTTTGGAAAAGGTGGTAAACCCAAATAGAAAGGATTGATCTCTCAGGTTGGACGATGCACTATGGGCCGACCAGACTGCGTACAAGACGCCAATTGGGATGTCACCATATCAATTACTATATGAGAAAGCATGTCACCTGCCTGTCGAGTTATAACATAAGGCCTACTGGGCAATTCAGAAACTTAATTTCGATCAAGCAGCTGCGGGAGAAAAGAGGCTACTTCAGTTAAGTGAACTCGATGAATTTTGACTTCAAGCTTACGAGAACTCTAAGTTATACAAAGAAAAGGTCAAGAAATGGCATGAGCAGAAAATAATACAAAGAACGTTCAAGCTAGGGGCAATCAGTTCTATTGTTCAACTCACGATTGAGGTTGTTCCCAGGAAAGCTAAAATCAAGATGGTCGGGTCCATTCACCATCAAAAGAGTTTTCTCACATGGCGTCATTGAACTCTACAGTAGAAATCCATTGGAGACTTTCAAGGTCAAAGGTCAACGATTGAAGTATTATTGGGGTGGCGAGTCCAATTGGGACGTCATCGCAATCACACTGACCGACGCGCCATAAACAGGGAGTAGTCGAGCTAAATGACTTAAAATTAGGCGCTAATTGGGAGGCAACCCAATGTTACTTTTAATTCTAAGTATTTTTAGTCATGTTAGTTTGATCATAGTTTAGAATAATTAGTAATATAGAACAAGTTCATTTACTAAGTAGTTAGGTTGCATGTTCTTGATAATCTCTCCATCATATTTAAAATTGCTAAAAATCTACTCACATTAAGGTTTCATGGTATTGCAGGATCTTAAAATGATCATGGTTTGGAGTTGAAGGGAAGAAATAAGCAAAAATAGACCTAGTTAACAGAACCCACCCTCGCCGGGGCGAGCCCCTAAAGCACTATACCCCCCGCCGGGGCGGGGGTCTCTCAAGTCCAATGACAGGGGGCATGCCCGCAAGGGCTGGCTTAATATGCATAGTACCCCTCGCCGGGGCGGGGGTCCTGGAATTCGAACCAACCCAGTTTCGGCAGTTACATTTTGTTGCCCACTACTTCTTCTTACCCAATTGAAACCCCACTCTCTCACATCTTTAACCCACTATCTACCCACGTTTTGGACACTAATACACCATCTTCTCCATCATCCCACTACATTAACGTAGTTGACCATTACACTAAACCACTACTTCAATCCATTACTCCTATTCCCCTCCATAACACCATCTCTATAAATTCATGCCTTCATAACCCACTTTAACCATACATTCAAATCCACTTCAGAAAGCTACGAATTAGGGTTCTTATTGAGGGAAGTTCTACAGTAATTGTGAGTGACCACATTGTCTTCTAATTCCTCCCTTCCTATCACCATTTTAAAGCAAATTCATCAAGTTGGGGGAATACAACAGTGTGTACACCAAGTGTTTGATAAATTGTGTGAGTGAAGCTTGAGGGGAATTTTGTTGATAAAGTTTCCTGAGTTTCAATTCAATTGCATCAAAACGACAACGGGGAGAGAGTTCCGGCACCACACCACCATCGCGAACCTTCGACCGATGCAAATTCAAAAGTGTCGCCGCCGCCGACTGTTACGACTATATGGTGACAAAAACACTTACACCAGAGCGGGGGTTGGCATCGGACCATGTTGACGGTGAAATGATGCAATAGATATATCAAAAAGGACGGAACAAGTTCATGGAGAAACCCGAGGTCACCGTTGTAAGTGTGGTTACAGAATTTTATGCTAACGCCGAGGACAAGGCCCCTTTCAATGCTTTTGTGCGGGGTAGATTAGTTCCGTTCAGTGCCGATGCTATCAACAAATACTACTAGTTAAGAGTACCGAGACATTGCCAGTACGTTCACTTACATGACAACGATCCGGACTTTGAGGCTATTCTGAAGGACATGACTAAGCCGGGAACCATATGGATCAAAGGTCGAAAAAGAGGCACTATTTTTCATAGTAAGTATCTTAGCAGGTATGGGAAGATATGGTACACCTTCTTATATGCAAAGCTGTTTCCATCCACGCACACATTTGATGTGACCAAAGAAAAGGCATTACTCTTATATGCAATTGTGCAAGATTTTATCATCGACGTTAGAGCTATAATCAATTTTTCAATTCGACGGTGCTTACGAGCTAATTTCTCGGGCGGCTTGCCACACCCATCACTCATTTGTGGGTTGTGTCGACAAGCTGGTCTTAGATGGTCTGATGATGAACCCACTCAGATGTCGCTTCAGCTACTAGATTCCAGAATGATTGTGCGGTATGCGGTGTGGGCCGGGGGTGAGTCACATCCTAGAGGAGTAGGCTTTATAGTTCCCTCAGCTTCGGAGGATGAGGCTGACGCAGAAGACACCTAGGATGATGCCGAGTTTTTGGAGGATGCGACAATGGGAGAGCAAGGAATAGAGGCGGCACCACAACCCGATATCATATCTAGTCCTCAATTCCTGAATTTTCAACGCCAAGTGGATGCGCACAACAAGGAAGCACGAAGGGAGATGCGGCGACTCGCAGCAAGGCAGGACCACATGTTTGAAGCCATGAATCTATCCTTCGCTTCTTTGAATACGACACTACAGAGCTTCAATCCAAATTCTCAATTCCCGTACCAGCCGCCAGCCCCAATGCCAAGGTTTCCACCAAGTGACTCTGATGAAGAAGAACAACCACCACCACCACCCCAGACTTAGGCGATTACAGGGAAGTCCTCACATTTTTTATTGCTATATCTACACAATGAGGGCATTGTAAATTTCAACTTTGGGGGGATTTAATTTCATGTTGCATGTTTAATTTCATTAGCTAGGCTTGCATAAATGTTTAGTGTTTAGTTTAGGATTGTTAAAAGTTGCATTCATGTCAGCATATAGTTGCATAGTAGCTTAGGATCATAGATAGTTGTTATTTATTTCTTGCATCATGTTATGTTATGATTGCCATATATATATATATATATATATATATATATATATATATATATATATATATATATATATAATTAGTTAGTATTGTGTTATTTTGCATATGTCCAACAGTTGTTGTAATTCATTTTATTTTGGCCAATGATGAGATTGGGATTAAGTAGATAAATACAGTACCCAATATTAGAACTATGATGTAATTTTGAGTTATGAATTAAATCTTTTGCATGTTTGACAGTGGTATAAAAAGGTTTGCATGTCAATAACACTTATGTGGACTGATTATTTCAAATTGATACATAAGAATGTTCTAAAGGATAATGCTAGTTTGAATGAAAGAATGACAGGAACAAGTAGTGATGGATAAAGTTAGACAAGAACCTAAGTTTAGGGGAATATTTGGGGTATATAAGCAATAAAAAAAGAGAAAAAAAAGTATGAATAAACACTGTGGCGTGCTTGTCTAGTTTTGTGGCCTTTGTTACTTAAGTAAGTAAGCCTGAGGGGATTGTCTTTACACCTAGCGCCCTAAGGTCTTAATGGTCTAGGAGTTGTTAGTCGAAAGCTCGTTAAGGTAGCATTGAAAAGCCTAAAAAAATAAGACATTGCATAGCTATGTGTATAAAAAAAATGAATAAAACGGGATATAAGAGCAAAAAGCCCCCGTAAATGGAAAATGAAGCATAAGTATCCCTTATTGACCCTCGATATTGGTAATTATTTGAATTTAGTTGGATTTAGCTTGTTTTTGAATTTCTTGAGTTTACACTGTATGATGGCTTCTAAGAGAGTTGTTATGTATTAAATTTGCAATTGCATCAGTTAGCATGAATGTTGAGCACACACACACTATACCAGTAATAACGGTTTAAGATTCGAGGATTGATAAGGAGTTATTGATTGGTTTTGATATGAAGTGTTGTAGTGTTCGCTTGATTTCTCTGAGGTCGAAGGAATAATTTAGATTCTATGATACTATTGAATTCGTAGACATATAGATTAGATACATCACATATCATTGCATTGCATGTTAGTTTGTTTTGTGCTCGAGAACTAGCACAGTTTAAGTTTGGGGGATTTTGATAAGTGGGTTTTATACCCGTAAATCGGTTCCTATTTCAAGCTTAATCGGTGTTAATTCCTTGCGTCTATGTCTTATTTTACTTGTTTATTGTTATTTGGTGTGTAGGTTTGGTGGTGTGGCTTTTGAGCATAAAAGGAGTGCAATTGTGGCAAGAGTGTAGCAAGTTTAAAGCATTTTATGACCATCTAGCAGAACACTAGCCCGCTGGGGCGGGGGGTCTTCAACATCAGTTAATAGGAGAGGAGACCGCCGGGGCGGGCCATTTGCAAGATTACACCCCCGCCAGGGCGGGGGGTCCCGAAATAGATCAGTTCTTGTTTGATTCAAACATTGCTAGGATGCGAGTTTTAGCACTTGGAATGCATTGGGACTCTAGATGGCGTGGGATTGCGACCAGAATGCATGTATTGGATATATATTGAACATAAAACAACAAGATCAAGGAGATGAAAGGCAATTAACAGAGACTAAGAACAGATTCTTGAGCAATCATTGGAGTGAAGATTTTGAAGGATTTTTCATATCAATTGCAGATTGGATTAAAGTGAAGGGTGTTCTAAATTATTCTTTATCTCTAGTCTTATATTTGTAATTGGAAGGATATTTTCTTTAATTTATTCAGTTATTATTTCATTGATGATGAACTAAATACTTTATAGGCTTATGACGGATCTTTAAGTGGAACGATGATTGTGTAACTTTGATTTTCATTTTAATAAGCTATTATCCAGTTTATCTATATTAATTTGAGCTTGAATTTGTGAATTGTCTGATCAACAATTCTTTATGGACTTGTATAAATTCGAGAGAGGAAGTATGAGTCTAGACTTAGTTAATACAACAAGTGTTCTTGAATTTTGTGAATGAACATAATCTTGATGAATGTTAGGGTAGAGATATGCTTAGCATCGCATGTAATCAGATAAAGAGCTTGAACTTAAACCTTCTTTGATTTTAATTCACATAGAGATATAGTGAGTTAGTTGATTAAGGTGTTTAATTTGTTTCTATCTAATTTGTGGATTTGAGTTAATACGGTATTAGTACATCGAGAGGTGGTTAGTTCTACTTTCGTGTTCTTGATTAATAAACTGGGATAGTGAATTAACCTTGAATAAGGTGTAATAATCAGAGTGATGCTTAGAGTGAAGTCGTAAGCTTAATTCTTCAATATTTGTTTGAAAAATTCAGTTTTTAAGGTTTGTTGATTGTTTGGTGGTTTTGATATTTTTAATACTTTTAGTTATAAATTGGAAATTGATTAGTTTAATAAAATTAGGATTAACAGGAAATTGATAATTGTAAGGGTTAATTTCTTATTAAACAATTTCCCGTGGGAACGATACTCTACTTTCACTTTATTACTTGTTGACCACGTATACTTGCGTGTTGTGCGTAATTAGATTTTACCAAATAGCGAGCAATCGTGTGAAGGAAATATTTCTTTGCAATAAATCACTTGTGAGTGATATAGTATGTCTTGTGAAGGATTTGTCCTTCACTAGAGGCCATTTTTGGTGTAGTGCCACATGAGTTTTACTTGCTTGCATAAAAATTCAGCACTTTTGCAAGGGGGAGGGTGTAAGACCCTAACTTTTTATGAATAAAGTTTTAATTTCTCTAATTATTATTTTTGAATAATAAGGTATTGATTTGAAATAATGCTTTAGTTATGGGTGAAATGTGCTAATTTTGCAAAGTAAGCAAGTGGTCATAAAATATTCGTTGGTTGGGAAATATTCTTTTTATCGGAGAATATCCTTACGACGGCGCAATCATAGGTGGACCACATAACTGAATAACTGTCGGATATAGAAAGCGACTGAAATAGCCTTTTTATAACGATAACAGCAAAACTTTTACCGTTAACTGTTAAAATACCCGGTGATAAAAAGTACAGTAATATGCGTGGTTGCACAGTAGCACACGATATTGCACAATATTTTTGGATTATTAATTCTTATGTAAAAAGTCACTCAGTTTCATTCAATAATTGCCACAATAATTGCTTCACAGTATCTCATATTATTGATTTAATTATTGTCACAGTATCATTTGCACAATATTTTATATTATTAACTCAATAATTGACACGACACAATTATTCATATTATTAGTTGGCATTATTGACAATGTCTAAAAAATTTTGTCGAGAAAAGGGGTTTGGTCATCAAATTGCGCGTAAATAAGGAGAAGTCCTTATCGAAAAGTGACCTCTTTCTTCGGAATGATCTGATTGTTGATATTGTGAGCTTATAATATTAATTATTATGTGGTGGATATTGGTTCAATTTTTATATAAATGAAGGAATTTAACATGAAATATTTGTAGAAAGTTTGGCAATCATATTCTCTGATAAAATATTCATTTAAATATATTATAATTGTTTAAATAATAGTATTATATATATATATATATATATATATATATATATATATATATATATATATATATATATATATATATGTATATGCATGTGATAAAAGTGATGGTTGGTGGTGGAGTGATGCCTGTAAACTTTTCTCCAATTGTGGGCCCTCAAATGAAAGTTAGGCATTGAAAATAAGGAATTTGGCAGAGAAATGGCTAGGCAGGAATGGAAAAGAAAATAAAGTTAGGCAGGTGGGCGGAGGAAAATTAGGCAGCCTTGTTTAATTTTTTCTCTGTGATGCACTATAAATAAGGCGTAACCCCTCCTTCCTAAAACATACCTTCAATATCAGAAATTCTTATTCTATAGTATTGTGAGTATTTTTCTTGAGTATAAGGATTCTTTGAATGTAATTTTTTGTGCAAATTTTTTTCAGAATAATATCTGATATTCCAGTCAAATCCAGTTTCTACTAAGGTAAATGATATTATTTTATTTCAATACTCGTAAGAAATATTATTTTCTTTCATACTCCATATTATGAAAGTGAAATTATTTCATTTCATATTCTTAAATTTAAACTTACTATGGTAAGTATTGCTTCTATAATTCCTGAAATTAGTAGAATATCCTTGAAATTTGCGCTTCATCTAGTATCGTTTCACAAGAATATTTTTCTGAATATTTTTGTTAAGTTTTAATCTTTTCATGCCAGGGTACTATTCACGGGGTAATATTCACTTGGGTACTATTCACGACAAAAATTGATTTCTTTTCTATCCAAATTATTTTTGATACATGAATATTATTCTTGAATTTTACTCTACAAAGTAGTTATCATGTTAACAATTTGGATATATTTGAACTCTGGATAAATTGGATTAGAATTTCCTAATATTTATCATTTATCTCACTTGATTGAATCTTTATATCATTGTTATCATCCTCATGCTTATACTGGAAGTCATCTTTGGCCCGTAGTGCAAAGATGGACTGTTCATTAATATGATTCTGACCAAAAATTGTGTATTGGTAGAATCATAACTTTTAATGTTACAGATAAGGTTTGTGGTGAAAGTCATTTTTAGCCCGTAGTGCATAGATGGACATGTGTTTGGCATGATCATGACCATTATTGGTGATACGAACGAATATCCTTGGCCCGTAGTGCATGGATAATTCGTTGATTTAAAATATTTATTAAATGATGTTACAGGGATAAATTATTGATGATGGACTTTTAAATCATAGAAGATAGTAGATATCATGCTCTACTTGATTCTTCTAATGAATTGATGTTTTCGTTGCAGTTGTTGATCTAAAACTTGTTGTCTATTATATTCTATCAGTTTTTCCCTATTGAGGACTAAGGATAATTTGTTCTACATTATCTTAGTCATAATATTCTTTACTGGGCTACTTGAGCTCACCCTTTTCTTTTTTGTTCCATTATTCTTCTCAGGAGGCAAAAATATAGCTGAGACTAGTCGGGGTGTGGAGTGATGGTTCAAGACAGTTATTATAGCAGTCCTCATAATTTTATAAAATAGTGTATCAATAATTGTAATGAGAATTTTATTTGAGTTTGGATATTGTTTACAAGACAATATTTGTATTAAAACTCACAACACATGTGTTGTCGTAATTTGCACGATCGTTGTATTAATGAAATTTGTATTTGGTTTCTGTACCATGTATTTGGCGATTCAGAAAGGGTTGTGTGGACCTATTTTGGGGGCGTCACAGAGGGGGCTTGGACGGTTGGGAGGGAGTATTACACCCAAGTAACATTTTTTTATTCTATCTTGTACTTAGCTTGTAACGCCCGAGATAATCGAATTTCTAAATGAATTAAATTTTATTTGATTATGTGGATTAAATGAATTTAATTGATTATTTATGTGAATAAGCTATGTGAAGGTCATTCTATGACCTAGAATGGGCGGATGTGGTTAGGATTCTGGTTATGTACTAGAATTAATTATTTTGAATTTCCAAGACGAAAAATAAAAGTTTTTCGATAAATTTTTGTAAAAATACTATTCATCCATTTCTGCTCAGGAAGTAAGTTTGAATTTCTGAAAAACGCATAATGATATAATATGAAGACGAGATGGAATATCCAATAATATTTCAGTTATGGCAAACGAAGTTTTCGTCTGCGGACTTAAAACCTAAGGGTTAGTGAAAGTGATTTTCGAGAAGGAAATGTAATGCGTATAATGATTAGGGTTATTATATGTACGATATACAAGTATAGTATGAAGAATATTATGATATATAATATGTATATCGTATGAATACTAAACAAAGAGAATACATAAGTTATACGCATAGAATACGATTAGTTCTTAATGGACTTTGAGTTTAAGGGCTTTGTAGAATCCAATTGGACTTGGATTATATCAAGCCCAATGAATTGTGTAAGCAAGCCCAAGTTAAGGCCTAATGTTAAGTTAAATTAAGCCCAATCCAAGAAATCGAACCGCGGAGCAAACCGTTGGGTCAACGGATGGGTAAAACCTATGGGACAACCCATGGGGGGACCCACAAGACCATGTGGGCCGGCCACTTGGTGGCCAAGTAAAGTAACCACTTGGAGGCCAAGTAAAGTAGGTTTACTTGGTGGCTAAGTTGTTGTGGAGGTGGTGAATAGTAAGGAGGTTACCAAAAGACCATTGTGCCCTCCATTTGAATTGCCTATATAAGAAAGCTAGTCTTGGTCATTTGTTACTTTATAAACTTTGTCCAACATATATTGAGAGAGAGAAAGAGCTATAAATAAGTAATCAAGCTACTTTGAAGCAAAGTATAAGAGTTTTAGCAAGAACGTGAAGAACAAAAAGGTAATATTTTGTAAACACAAGTCTTTGATTCTTTTTTGATTTCTTTTCATAGAGAATCATATATTGGTGGAGCATGTCTCTTCTGGAGGGATAAGGATGGTTATTAATGATTAAAACATTGATAATTCATGTTTAAGTAGAAATCGTAAGTAATTACGTAAGTTTAACCCGAAGAAAACCTTTGAACGGTAACTTGGTGGTTGATGGTCAAATTAAAAACTATCATTAATAAGGCATGTGCATATTGCTTGATTATGATGTAGATGATGAATCAATGGAGTTGTTCCATTTGATTTGGCATATAGAACGTGAGTAACGAAGTTATGAAGAATTTTACGAAATTAAACGTTAAACGTTGAAATCGTATAATTCTGAGTTAGTAGTCAAAACTTGTCGTTGAGTTCGAAAACTCTAGTTTTCGATGGCGTAATATAGAATAAGGTATTCAAGAGTCGTGGACTCAAGAATCGTTGAATTTCGACTTAGAACGAAGAAGACGAGCTATGAACGCTCACGAAAGATAAACGAACGCTTAATAATGAACTAAGCAGTGAAGTCCGTGTTAATAGATTCAAAAATGAAATCATAATGCGCATGATTTAGGAGCTAATGGCTTTTGAATGAGCCAATACGGATGTAAAATGAATTGGGAAAGATCACGTATGTAAAACGAATGCGTAAAACTTGGCAAGAAAAGTAAGTTAAGAAATTACCAGCCTGGACCCCCGCCGGGGCGGGCTATGTAAAGGCCAAAACCCCCGCCGGGGCGGGGGGTGTTTAGTGGTTGACAGGAGCCTAGCCCACCGGGGCGGGCATATTTAAATAAGAAACCCCTGCCGGGGCGGGGGGTACTGAAGAAAGGTTGACTAAGTTTTTTTAAAACCAAAGTAATTGGAAATCAATAGTGAAGCATGTATGTACTTAATATACATAGTAAGATCAATCTTAATTCACTTATTTAGTGATGACTTTAGGAACTTAAGCATGGTTTAATAGAAAGTAAATGGAGAACGCAAAGTGTAAGTAAGTAAACCGTGAACGACATTCAATAAGTGTACTTAACCAAAGATGATCGAGTCTCGGTTTGTAACATAAGAATGTTAACAAGCCATAAGGAAGCATAGTAAGTCAAGTTGAGATTTATGAAGGAAATGAATTCCTTTAAGACATAGAAGAGAAATAAGTTGGTTAAAACAATGAAATTAGATTGTTTAGTAACTAATCTCAGTGTGCTATGTGAATATATCATGTAGATACTGTAATGAGCAAGAATTATTGAATATTATAGTCAAAGTCACTTGAAGGCAAGTTTTTTTAACGCTTGTCTAACCTCCGTGTTAGTCAAGTTCTATGTGATTCATGTTCTAAGATGCATGACTTGTTTTACGAAAGGGTCGATGCCAGTTTTAACTCGGCTAAACTATTCTTAAGAGTTGGTCTTTCGATATAGAACTATTAACGC
Source organism: Panax notoginseng (assembly GCA_016801055.1). Lineage (NCBI taxonomy): Eukaryota > Viridiplantae > Streptophyta > Magnoliopsida > Apiales > Araliaceae > Panax > Panax notoginseng. The sequence continues at coordinate 8,499,490 of CM029012.1, forward strand.
TATCCTATGTCAAGTATTTGGTACGGATTCAAAGGTAAGTTTGTATATGAACAAACAAATATATTTTCATCGATTATTCGATGGGCACGTGAGGTTGCCAAAACTTAAACGTAAATACGTTTAACGAATGAATATTGATCAACATAGAGTACTATAGACTGATCACCTAGAAGTGCTCATAAGAAAGAACGGATGTACGACCTTAGTGCCGGAATGTCCTTTTCATGTATGAAAACGAAAAGAGTATGTTCATGGTCTTTCGACCGGTTCAGAATTCCTAAGTTATTATATATACTTTGGAATTGTTGTTATGAAATGAGAAGTGCTAGTCAATGTTTTATAGTACTTCATAGCTATTTGTTCAGTTATGGAAGATAATCATATGATTCTTGATGTGGTATTTATATTATCCTTTGTTAGACTTGCTGAGCTAGTTATGCTCACTTCTTGCTTGAATTATATGATTGCGACTAAGGCCGAACGAACTCAGGGTTCTAGTAAAGATAAAGGCAAATCGAAGATGAATAATTAGTTTGTTTTGTAATAGATTAGTATGTTTTTAAGAATCATATTATGATAACAAAGAATGTATCGGTTATAGAACCTGGGGAAAGGATTTATTATTATTGTAATAAGAAAGTAGAAATTACATTCATTTTGATGTTGTTTCAATGGAATGAATGTATGATTATGAGTACCATGTAGCACCATCTGTCGGGTTAAAAGATACCCGAATTTGGAGGCGTCACAAGTTGGTATCAAAGCATTAGATTATAAAACTTAAGGGGGAAAGAACCTTAGGCTAATAACCTTGTTAAAGAAGGAAAAGTTTCAAGGAAGTAAACTCGAGTCGAATGAGTTAATAAGGTATTGAGGAAACTCAATACCGAAAGATTTAAAAGATGGAAGTTAACCCTAAATAAATTAAATGTGATTTGTGCTTATATTATTATGTATTATGTACTAATCAACATGTTATGTGTTATTGTAGATGTCAATCGATAGCTTGATGTATAGAGATATACACGTAGTGAGCGAGGAGTCCGTGAATAGAGTAGAGCCTGTACCTATGCCTGTAGCGAAAATACCATTAGTGATTCTAGAAGAATCGGAGCCAGAGGAGTATTTTTCTGAGGAGGACTATTATGAAGGAATTATGGGATTGGCATCATACCTTGATATGATGATAGATGTGGAGGATGATATGGAGGTAACATTGGTTACTACGGTGATGCCTACACTAGCGCCAACACCTATAGCTACAATGAGGGCATTGTATCTCTTGGTGCTTGACCGTAACATGCAACTGCACAATATTGTGCTGAACCAAAAGGAGGAGATTAGTGGTCTTTATGAGGCCAAGGAGTCTACAGAATCAGATTTTTAGTCAGAGCATGATGAGAAGGTGCTTATGACAGATAAGTATAGGGATTATAAGAACGAGGTCGTAGATATTCGTAAGAAACTGGTTGAGAAAGAACAGAAAATAGCACGGATGTCTTACATCCACGAGAGTGCACACGAGGATTTCAAGCAAAAGATTACTTGTTATTCCATTGAGTCGGGGAAGACTCGACATACTATTATTCGGGATATTATTTTGATTCTAGGAAATCAGAAAAATGAGAATGCCGTGAGGCAGTGTTAGTAGATCGGTAGATCTTTTTGTATATGTGTAGTAACGTAAAACCCTCTTTTGTATAATTTAAGGGTAGTCTTTTTGTAAATCCCAATTTTTGTAGAAGTGAATCGCGGGATAGTAATGTAATAGCTTTTGGCTATGGAAGTAAATTGTAAATAGTTTTGAACTATGAAGAAACATATTAATATAATGAAGTTTTTATTTAATGTGCTTTGTTGTGGTATGAGTTATTATTGTGAAATGATAACTAAGTAAGTAAATAGATAATAATGAAACTTTATTTATTTAATCAGAATAATGCCGCCAAGAAGAAGACAATGTAATCAAGAAGCAGAATCGCATAATGATAACCAAGGGGGTCCGAATAACCCTATGCAAGAGTTCGCTAATTTATTAATGGCTGCATTTAACCAAACCAGGGGTAGAGCACCAGCGGGACCTAGGGTAGCCAGAACGACTACCTTTAAAGAGTTTAAAAGTGTTGGTCCGCCGGAGTTCAAGGGAACGACGAACCCAATAGAGGCCCAGACATGGGTGAAAGAAATAGAAAAGGCGTTTGTTATTACAAACGTAGCTGAGGTGCAAAAGACTTCTTTTGCAACTTACATGATGAAGGGGGAAGCCAACTTCTTATGGGAGGCTCCCTAGGGTGGGGCTAGGACTGATGCGATTACATGGGAACAGTTCAAGAAGGTATTCTTTGAGAACTACTTTCCTACTAGCATACAAGGGAGGATGGAGATTAAGTTCTTAGAACTTAAACAGGGGGACATGACGGTTCCCCAATACGCGACCAAATTCAATGAATTGGCAAGGTTTGCTCCACACCAAGTGGACACTGAAGAGAGGAAGGCTCGTAGGTTTGAGCAGGACCTAAAACCCTGGCTCTATAGTAGAATTTCTATTTTCTAGAGTGCTTCCTATGGAACCATTCTAGAAAAGGCGATTATAGCAGAGGGTGGTAGTGAGGCGTTGACCCAATACCAAAAAGAGAGAAAGAATAAGAGCAAGGGAGAGGGAGAAACCAAGGCAGAGGGTGCCAGTGGTAGTGGCAGCATGCCAAAAAGGAAGAATTTTAACTCCAAGAATACTGGGGTGAAACAAGGGGATCCTAAACGTAGGATAGAGGCATGCAAGATATGTGGAAAGACTTATCTAGGAGTCTGTCTGAAAGGAAAATCGGGCTGTTATAATTGTGGGTAGGAGGGACATATATCACCCAACTGTCCTAATCCTAAGAAAAACCATGGCTGTTTTGCTTGTGGGACGATGGACCACATGGCAAGAAATTGCCCGAATAAGGGGTCGGAAGGTAGTAAGGGTTTTGGTAGTGGTAAGTTAGCCATTACTGGACCAACACCATTGATGGGTAGACCCTCAGCCCGTACCTTTAATATGACTGTCCAAGATGCGGTTGCATCAGCGGATGTAGTAGTAGGTATCATTCCAGTCAACGAAATAAATGCTTATGTGTTATTTAACTCGGGTGCTACTTGTTCTTTTATAGCATGTGGATTTGCTAAGCAATTAGGTTTAATCCCTGAAGAGTTAGAAATACCTTTAGATGTTAAGGTAGCAAATGAAGAGACAATTCTTATTGAACATATTCATAGGGATTGTTGCGTAGATATTAGAGGCAATAAGTTATCGGTAGATTTGGTACCGATAAAGTTGAAAGAATTCGATGTAATTCTTGGTATGAATTGGTTAATTAACCATAGAGCGATAATAGATTGTCATAAAAAGGGTGTAAACCTATGGCTTTCTAAGAAACCCGAGGTGGTGTTTTACGATAATAAATCATCGGGACGCTCTTGTTGTCTAATCATGACACAAGCTAGGAAGATGTTGAAAAAGGGGTGTAAAGGTTACCTGTGCCATGTTGTAGATACCCAAAGAGTAGGAGCATCATTGGCACAGATACTGGTAGTTCAAGGGTTCGTGGATGTATTTTCGGAGGAGTTACCAGGTATTCCGCCGGATAGGGAGGTCGAATTTGTGATTGATTTGTTGTCGGGTACGACACCAGTTTCAAGGGCACTATATAGGATGGCGCCAGTAGAGATGAAGGAGTTAATGGTTCAACTACAGGAGCTATTAGATAGGAAGTACATTCAACCGAGTGTGTCTCCATGGGGAGCACCAGTGTTGTTTATAAAGAAGAAGGATGGGTCGTTACGACTTTGTATCGACTATCGAGAGTTGAACAAGTTAACGATTAAGAATTTGTACCCACTGCCCAGGATCGATGATCTATTTGATCAGTTGAAAGGGGCAAAGTATTTTTCTAAGATAGATTTACGTATGGGGTGTCATCAGTTGAAAGTAACGAAGGAAGATGTACCTAAGACGGCGTTCAGAACTCGTTATGGTCATTACGAGTTTTTGCTTATGTCATTTGGGTTGACGAATGTGCCAGCCGCATTTATGGACATGATGAACAGAGTGTTCAAATAGTATTTGGACAAGTTTGTTGTAGTGTTCATTGATGATATTCTAGTCTATTCTAAGACGCCAGAAGATCATGCTAAACATTTAAGGATAGTGTTGGAAACACTAAGGAAGTAGAAGTTATATGCGAAATTCACTAAGTGTAAATTTTGGCTTGAACGAGTGTAGTTTTTAGGACATGTTATAGATAAGGATGGCATATCCATGGATCCAACGAAGGTGGAACCAGTGAATGAGTGGGAGCAATCGAAAATGCCAACCGAAGTTCGGAGTTTTCTGGGGTTAGCGGGATACTATAGAAGGTTTATCTAGAACTTTTCTAAAATAGTTACTCCGTTAATGAATTTGACGAGGAAGTCAGTAAAGTATGTGTGGACGAAAAAGTATGAGAATAGTTTTCAAGAACTAAAAAGATGGTTAAGTGAGGCACATGTATTGTCTTTGCCAGATGATACGGGAAATTTTGTAGTTTATAGCGATGCTTCACATAGAGGACTTGGTTGCGTGCTCATGCAGCATGTCAAGGTCATTGCGTACGCGTCACGTCAGTTAAAGGATTATGATAAGGCCTATCCTACTCATAACCTAGAATTGGCAGCTGTAGTTTTTGCTTTAAAAATACGGAGACAATATTTATACGAGGAAAAGTGTGAGATATATACGGACCATAAAAGTCTGAAATATATCTTCACACAAAAGGAGTTAAATATGAGACAGAGAATGTAGTTAGAGTTGATCAAAGATTACGACTGTGATACCTTGTATCATCCGGGGAAAGCGAATGTAGTAGCCGATGCGCTAAGTAGGAAGGATAGAGAAAAGCTGTCAATGTTAACAACTCAGAATGAGTTAATAACGGAGATGGCAAGAATGGAGTTAGAAGTTAAGTTACCAAGTGAAGCGGTGGAGATGTTATTCTCCATGGAGACTCAACCAACCATTGTAGAGCGAGTTAGAGAAGTACAAGCGGGTAACGAAGAATGCGAACGAATAAAGAAGAGGATGGAAGATGAAGAGAAGACTAAGTACAACCTCGACAAGGAGGGATTGCTTTGTTTTGAAGGAAGAATTTGGGTTCCAAATAATTCTGAGTTAAAAGAAGAGATAATGAGTGAGGCCCATAGTTCGAGGTACTCGATACATCCTGGTAGTACTAAGACGTATCAAGACCTTCGTCAGAACTTTTGGTGATCAAATATGAAGAGGGAGATCGCATAATATGTTAGTAAGTGCTTAACTTGTCAGAAAGTTAAGGCTGAACACCAACGACCGAGTGGGTTATTAAAATCACTAGAGATTCCAGAGTGAAAATGGGAGCATATCACCATGGATTTTGTGGTGGGACTTCCAATGATGAGGAAGGGTTACGATTCTATTTGGGTATTAGTGGATCGGTTGACGAAATCGGCTCACTTCTTACCAATAGGAGTTAGGTATAACCTAGAACAATTAGCTAAACTTTCAAGGAAATTATTTTTAGACATGGAGTACCTGTTTCGATTGTATCATATCGTGATCCATGATTCACGTTGAACTTTTGGAGGAGTTTGCAAGAGCAAATGGGAACGCAGTTGAGATTGAGTACGGCGTATCATCCACAAACAGATGGACAAAGTGAACGGACAATTCAAACGTTAGAAGATATGTTAAGATCTTGCGTTATAGATTTCAAGAGGAGTTGGGATGAACATCTACCTTTGGTGAAATTTGTATACAACAATAGTTTTTACGCTAGTATAGGCATGCCACCTTACGAAGCGTTGTATGTGAGGAAGTACAGAACTCCACTGTGTTGGGATGAAGTAGGTGAACGCCGGATGTTAGGACCGGAGATGGTACAACAAACAGCAGACATGGTAAAGTTAATATATACTCGATTGGTAGCAGCTCAAGATAGACAAAAGAAGTATGCAGATCCTCATCGAGAAAATAGGGAATTTAAAGTAGGATCGTATGTCTTTCTAAAGGTGTCGCCTTGGAAAGGAAAGATACGTTTTGGGAAGAAAGGAAAGTTAAATCTAAGGTTTATAGAACCTTTTGAAATTTTAAGAAGAGTAGGAGAGGTAGTTTATGAAGTAGCTTTACCTCCAAAGATGGAATGTATACACAATGTGTTTCACGTGTCAGTGTTGCATCCTTATAAACTGGACTATAAACATGTAATAGAGTATGAGTCTATTCAAATAGAAAAAGAATTAGCGTATGAAGAACTTCAAGTTCAAATTGTTGATAGGAAGGAACAAGTTTTGAGAAATAAGATAATACCTTCGGTGAAGGTGATTTAAAGGAACCACAATGTCGAAGAAGCAACGTGAGAACTCGAAAGTAAAATAAAGAAAAATTTTCCTCATTTGTTTATGTAATTATAGCGAGATTCTGGGGACAGAATCCTTATAAGGGAGGGAGAATGTAACGCCCGAGAAAATTATATTTTTAAATGAATTAAATTTTATTTGATTATGTGGATTAAATGAATTTAATTGATTATTTATGTGAGTAAGCTATGTGAAGGTCGTTCTATGACCTAGAATGTGCGGATGTGGTTAGGATTCTGGCTATGTGCTAGAATTAATTGTTTTTAATTTCCAAGACAAAAATAAAAGTTTTTTGGGAAATTTTCGTAAAAATACTATTCATCCGTTTCTGCTCGGGAATTAAGTTTGAATTTTCGAGAAACGCGTAATGATAGAATATGAAGACAAGATGGAATATTCAATAATATTTTAGCTATGACAAACGAAGTTTTTGCCTGCGGACTTAAAACCTAAGGGTTAGTGAAAGTGATTTTCGAGAAGGAAATGTAATGCGTATAATGATTAGGGTTATTATACGTGCGATATACGAGTATAGTATGAAGAATATTACGATATATAATATATATATTGTAAGACCCCGAATTTTATGAAATAAAAGTATTCAATTTTTCTTATAATTACTATTCAGTAAATGGTTAAATTGATAAAAGTTTAAAGTTATGGGTGAAATATGAAATTTTTTTTCAAAATAAGCAAGTGGTTATAAAATAATCATTGTTGTCGGGGAATATTCGTTTGGTCGTGGAATATTCTTTCTGTCGGAGAATATTCGTACGACGGCGCAGCTATTTGTGGGCCCCATAACGAATAACTGTTGGGTGAAGAAAAATGACAAATTTGAGTTTTTACAAATAACGGCATAGTTGTTATCGTTAATACTGTTGAAATACCCGGTGGTTAAAATACAGTAATACGCGTTATTGCACAGTAGCACACGGTATTGCATAGTATTTTTGAAATTATTGATTCTTACGTAAGAAGTCACTACTCAATAATTGTTACAGTAATTATTGTTCAATATTTTATTTTATTGATTCAATAATTGCTACGTTGAAATTTTATATTATTGTTGTTCAATAATTGTCACTGCACAGTATTTTCCATTATCAGATCAATAATTCATATTATTTGAATAGTATTATTAGATAGCATTATTGACAATGTCTAGAAAGTTCTGTCTAAGGAGAGGTTTGGTCATCTAATTGCGCGCCAGTAAGGAGAAATCCTTATTGGAAAGCCCCCTCTTTCCTGGGAACGACCTGGTTGTCATAAATGTGATTCTGTAATATTATTTGTGAATAATTAATTATTGATTCATATGATAAGGAAATATTTATTTTATGTGGATATAAACGAGGGATATATTTTTGTGGTTAAAAATGAAGGAGTTAATGTTGAGATTCTTATCCGTATTTTTGTCGGAATGGAGGTATTAAAAATCAGGGTTTTTGAGATATTTTGCGGGGGTTATAATTTTTAATCCGACCGTTGGATCGTAGTAATATTTGGATATGTTATACATATATAAGTTGAGTATATGTCCACAAATTTTGAACCGTTAAAAATGAATGTATGATTTGTTATGAATTTTACGAGATGACTGGTTCAGAAATTGTTGAATTTTCGGAGTTTATCATTTTGGTGGAAAATTCTAGAATTGGTGGGCCCCACTTGTGGTTGGTGAAGAAATGTGCTGAATTATATTTCAAATGTGGTGGGTGGGAATAGTAGCAGGTAAAGCCATCAGGTTGCAGGTCAAACCTACCAAAATTTTCCTATAAATAGAGGGCTAAGTTAGAATTGAAAATCACACCAGAAACATAAGCTTTCTCTCTTTCTCTCTCTAGATTATTGAGTGTATTTTGTGAGTATTTAGATACTTGGTGAGTTGCTATTCATCAGTGCAAGTTTCCTTCAGCCTTATACCGATCAGAAGTACTGCTCTTTTGAGGTAAGGGATAGTAAGGGATAGTAAGGGATTTTAAGGGTTGTTATGATTTTCAGTTTCGTAATTTTTCTGATCTTCAAAAATTTTGGAAAAATTTGAAATGATATTTTGATGAGTTTTCTTGATTGTGTCCAAAAATGGTGATTTTTGGATGTATAGATTGAGAGTTATGAATTTTATGAGAAAAGACTATTTTAAAAGTAACAGCTTATAATTCCTTGTGGTTAACTCCAAAATTGATGAAATTTTTATTGGGAGTACATGTATATGATAGAAGTATACTCTGTAAATTTCAGAATTTTTAGACAAAAGTACAAATTTTGATAAATGTCTAAATATTCGGCTATTTTGGCCATATGAAAAATAGTAAATGACTTTTAAAAATTCTGAGAAAAATATATGTTCACTATGGGACTATATTATGCTAAATCCCAGAAAAGAAATATTTTTGGAACTGATTTGGTATTTTTTATGAAAATGGTCTAGTTATGAGTAAATGAATTAAATATGTTTTGTGAGGAAAGAAAATTGGAAAATAGGATTTTATGGCTTGAGAATCCTATATGAGGTATATGCAGATTTTTGATGAGGGTTTTGGCTATTGATGATGAAATCTTAAGAGTTGACATTTTATGATGATTAAATGCATTAATTAGTAAAGTGTAAACAATTTAAATAAATTGTTTATAAGCTTAAGAAATGTTATTCTTTCAATATCATTATACCGAAATATTGGTATAGATTTTATTGTGGAATTTCTACCTTTTTGAGTCGAGGTTACTATTCATGAGTTACTATTCACGACAAAATTGGTTTCTTTTTCTAACCATATTATAGTTGATTTATGAATATTGCTCTTGAAATTAAATCCATGTTTTGACCATATTATTTTTATAATCATATATAACATTTTTATAACCTTGATGTTGAAATTCTCTTTCGCTTGAGTGTAAAGATGGGTAAATTATTGGTATGATCATGACTATGGGTTCTCTTTGGCCAGTAGTGCAAAGTTGAATTGTTGACTGGTATGATCATGACCATTGAATTTATAATTGAATATCTTTAGCTTAAGTGCAAAGGTGAAATGATCAACATGGTTATAATTATTGTTTATATAAATTCTTAAATGATTATATATTCTTTGAGGTATTAATATATTTGGCATGTAGTGCAAATATGAATTGTTGAGGAATATCTTTGGCCTGTAGTGCAAAGATGAATTGTAGATGAATATCTTTGGCCCGTAGTGCAAAGATGACCTGTTGTTGAATATCTTTGGCCAGTAATGCAAAGATGAACGGTTGAGGAATATCTTTGGCCTGTAGTGCAAAGATGAATTGTAGATGAATATCTTTGGCCTGTAGTGCAAAGATGGTCTGTTGATGAATATCTTTGGCCCGTAGTGCAAAGATAAACTGTTGTTGAATATCTTTGGTCGTAGTGCAAAGATGGATTTATTAGTATGATTATGAACAGGAACTGTGATTTGGTATAACCATGATCTTTGATGTTTCAGGTAAAGACATGTGATATTCTTCGTCCTGGGTGTGAAGAAAAATTTAGAATCACAATTATGATTATGAGTTATTCATATGATTGTGGAAAGGAACTGTTGATTGATGTTACAGGGATAAAACATTGTTGATGGATTTTTAACATGGAGAAGATAATAGACTTTATAGTCTATTTGACTCTTCTAATGGATTGCATGTTCCGCTGCAACTATGGTTGAAATTTTTTATCATCTACCATATGTTCTAAATCTCTGATTTATTATTGATGAAGACTATTGATAATTTATTTATCTTTAGTCATGATATTCTTTACTGGGCTAGTTGTGCTCACCCTTTTGCTTCACAATTCCTTTCAGGTAATAAGAGTGTAGCTGGGTCGAGCGAGGGTAACGGGGAAATAGAACAATGGTCTCTAGATGTGGATGTTCTCCCGAAGCAGTATAGAAAAGTTCATTTAGTAGTTATATTTGGTGAATCCAATAGGGTAAGGTGTACCCAACGTTGGAAGGGTGGTTTGCCACTATCATACAAGATGTCTAACGACATACAACCTCGTGTCATCATAAGACAGGGATGTGCTCATCCACTTGCTGAGTATATATACGAGCACTACCTATATAATCTTGGTGTTTGTTTAAAGTATAATTCTCAATTAGAGACAGTAGAGATAATGATATGTCAAGAGAAGACTCACCATTGGGAAGAATATGATAGTAATCTTCTCGTTTTTCTTTGGGGTCTATTGGGTCAACCAAGGATAATTCTGTGGCCATATGATATCTATCATAACCTAGACGCGTGGCCTCCCATGTACGAAGGTTTCCTTGAGCACTTCCCAAAGATTCTAATTTCTAAAACAGTTTTTGACTATACCTTTATGTAAGGTGTTATTGTGAGGTGATGTCCACGGTTGGAACATGAGTCACATTTGGTATATATTTGTATCCAAACTCACAGCATATGTGTTGTTGTATTTTGCACGACAATTGTTGTAATAAAGTTGTAGTTGTTTTCTGTACCATGTATTTGACGACTCAGAATGGGTTGGGTGGAATGAACCTATTTTGGGGTTGTTACAGTTGGTATCAGAGCTTAGGGATATGATCTCTGGTGGAGATCGGGGAATATAACTAGGAGGGGAGAGATGCGTAAATCCTTCGCTAGTGTGTCCTACCTAAGCTTATTTGTTGGTTAGTCATAATATTGGGATATTATGTGATATGTTAATTTGTTTAATTAACCCTTATTTTATGACAGTATTTGAGAATGGCAGCTGAGAATGCTAACAATGGAGTGAATGAGACTGTGGGGATACCTCTAATCACTAACCATGATAATGTGATGTCAGACGAAGAAGGAATTAGAGATATCTATGTGGTGAGTGAAGAATTGATAGTTGCACCTGAGATAGTCGCAGAGGTAACAGCTGAGACTGAGGAAGAAGAAGAAGAAGAAGTACCAGAGGAGAGTTTATTAGAGGTATTATATGATCAAAATGTAGAATTTCAAAATCGTATTCATGAGTTAGAAGAGCAGGCAGAAGAACGACAGGCGGTCGTGGAACAAAAGGATGCAACAATTCAAGCTTGTGTTACCCGATATGTGATGCTTGAACAGAAGCATTCTTTGGCAGAGTATAAGATGATAAAAATGGAATCTGAGCTGAAAGAAGAAAAAATTGAACGAGTGAGAATAAGTGATGCATGGGCAAAAGCCGTACGACACGTGGATATTGTGGAAAGAGATGTTCGATCTAAGAAGGCTAAAATAGATGATATGAATTTCTCTTTTTGGAAAGCAATTGGGAGAACCCAACATCGAGTTTTGAATTACCCTGTACATAGCGGTCAACCTGAATCCGATATGGATCGAAGATTGATGATTCAGATCATGAATGAGGAGTACGAAGAGGCAGTTGAGGGAGGAATATGTCCTATAGAAAGGTATATTCCAACGGTAATGATGACACCAAATGCTGCTCCAGACAAGTCAAAGCCGAGTAGTTCGAGGGATGGCGGTTGTCATGACTTCCCAACAAATGAGGAACCCAAATGAAGTTATCATGGGAGATGAGCAATGGAGAAATCATGATGATCTGAGAGATAGAATCTGAAATGAAAGCAAGGTATTCTCAACTCTTCGAAATACCAGGTACGTAAATTTCGGGGACGAAATTTCATAAGGAGGGGAGATTGTAAGACCCCGAATTTTATGAAATAAAAGTATTCAATTTTTCTTATAATTACTATTCAGTAAATGGTTAAATTGATAAAAGTTTAAAGTTATGGGTGAAATATGAATTTTTTTTTCAAAATAAGCAAGTGGTTATAAAATAATCATTGTTGTCGGGGAATATTCGTTTGGTCGTGGAATATTCTTTCTGTCGGAGAATATTCGTACGACGGCGCAGCTATTTGTGGGCCCCATAACGAATAACTGTTGGGTGAAGAAAAATGACAAATTTGAGTTTTTACAAATAACGGCGTAGTTGTTATCGTTAATACTGTTGAAATACCCGGTGGTTAAAATACAGTAATACGCGTTATTGCACAGTAGCACACGGTATTGCATAGTATTTTTGAAATTATTGATTCTTACGTAAGAAGTCACTACTCAATAATTGTTACAGTAATTATTGTTCAATATTTTATTTTATTGATTCAATAATTGCTACGTTGAAATTTTATATTATTGTTGTTCAATAATTGTCACTGCACAGTATTTTCCATTATCAGATCAATAATTCATATTATTTGAATAGTATTATTAGATAGCATTATTGACAATGTCTAGAAAGTTCTGTCTAAGGAGAGGTTTGGTCATCTAATTGCGCGCCAGTAAGGAGAAATCCTTATTGGAAAACCCCCTCTTTCCTGGGAACGACCTGGTTGTCATAAATGTGATTCTGTAATATTATTTGTGAATAATTAATTATTGATTCATATGATAAGGAAATATTTATTTTATGTGGATATAAACGAGGGATATATTTTTGTGGTTAAAAATGAAGGAGTTAATGTTGAGATTCTTATCCGTATTTTTGTCGGAATGGAGGTATTAAAAATCAGGGTTTTTGAGATATTTTGCGGGGGTTATAATTTTTAATCCGACCGTTGGATCGTAGTAATATTTGGATATGTTATACATATATAAGTTGAGTATATGTCCACAAATTTTGAACCGTTAAAAATGAATGTATGATTTGTTATGAATTTTACGAGATGACTGGTTCAGAAATTGTTGAATTTTCGGAGTTTATCATTTTGGTGGAAAATTCTAGAATTGGTGGGCCCCACTTGTGGTTGGTGAAGAAATGTGCTGAATTATATTTCAAATGTGGTGGGTGGGAATAGTAGCAGGTAAAGCCATCAGGTTGCAGGTCAAACCTACCAAAATTTTCCTATAAATAGAGGGCTAAGTTAGAATTGAAAATCACACCAGAAACATAAGCTTTCTCTCTTTCTCTCTCTAGATTATTGAGTGTATTTTGTGAGTATTTAGATACTTGGTGAGTTGCTATTCATCAGTGCAAGTTTCCTTCAGCCTTATACCGATCAGAAGTACTGCTCTTTTGAGGTAAGGGATAGTAAGGGATAGTAAGGGATTTTAAGGGTTGTTATGATTTTCAGTTTCGTAATTTTTCTGATCTTCAAAAATTTTGGAAAAATTTGAAATGATATTTTGATGAGTTTTCTTGATTGTGTCCAAAAATGGTGATTTTTGGATGTATAGATTGAGAGTTATGAATTTTATGAGAAAAGACTATTTTAAAAGTAACAGCTTATAATTCCTTGTGGTTAACTCCAAAATTGATGAAATTTTTATTGGGAGTACATGTATATGATAGAAGTATACTCTGTAAATTTCAGAATTTTTAGACAAAAGTACAAATTTTGATAAATGTCTAAATATTCGGCTATTTTGGCCATATGAAAAATAGTAAATGACTTTTAAAAATTCTGAGAAAAATATATGTTCACTATGGGACTATATTATGCTAAATCCCAGAAAAGAAATATTTTTGGAACTGATTTGGTATTTTTTATGAAAATAGTCTAGTTATGAGTAAATGAATTAAATATGTTTTGTGAGGAAAGAAAATTGGAAAATAGGATTTTATGGCTTGAAAATCCTATATGAGGTATATGCAGATTTTTGATGAGGGTTTTGGCTATTGATGATGAAATCTTAAGAGTTGACATTTTATGATGATTAAATGCATTAATTAGTAAAGTGTAAACAATTTAAATAAATTGTTTATAAGCTTAAGAAATGTTATTCTTTCAATATCATTATACCGAAATATTGGTATAGATTTTATTGTGGAATTTCTACCTTTTTGAGTCGAGGTTACTATTCATGAGTTACTATTCACGACAAAATTGGTTTCTTTTTCTAACCATATTATAGTTGATTTATGAATATTGCTCTTGAAATTAAATCCATGTTTTGACCATATTATTTTTATAATCATATATAACATTTTTATAACCTTGATGTTGAAATTCTCTTTCGCTTGAGTGTAAAGATGGGTAAATTATTGGTATGATCATGACTATGGGTTCTCTTTGGCCAGTAGTGCAAAGTTGAATTGTTGACTGGTATGATCATGACCATTGAATTTATAATTGAATATCTTTAGCTTAAGTGCAAAGGTGAAATGATCAACATGGTTATAATTATTGTTTATATAAATTCTTAAATGATTATATATTCTTTGAGGTATTAATATATTTGGCATGTAGTGCAAATATGAATTGTTGAGGAATATCTTTGGCCTGTAGTGCAAAGATGAATTGTAGATGAATATCTTTGGCCCGTAGTGCAAAGATGACCTGTTGTTGAATATCTTTGGCCAGTAATGCAAAGATGAACGGTTGAGGAATATCTTTGGCCTGTAGTGCAAAGATGAATTGTAGATGAATATCTTTGGCCTGTAGTGCAAAGATGGTCTGTTGATGAATATCTTTGGCCCGTAGTGCAAAGATAAACTGTTGTTGAATATCTTTGGTCGTAGTGCAAAGATGGATTTATTAGTATGATTATGAACAGGAACTGTGATTTGGTATAACCATGATCTTTGATGTTTCAGGTAAAGACATGTGATATTCTTCGTCCTGGGTGTGAAGAAAAATTTAGAATCACAATTATGATTATGAGTTATTCATATGATTGTGGAAAGGAACTGTTGATTGATGTTACAGGGATAAAACATTGTTGATGGATTTTTAACATGGAGAAGATAATAGACTTTATAGTCTATTTGACTCTTCTAATGGATTGCATGTTCCGCTGCAACTATGGTTGAAATTTTTTATCATCTACCATATGTTCTAAATCTCTGATTTATTATTGATGAAGACTATTGATAATTTATTTATCTTTAGTCATGATATTCTTTACTGGGCTAGTTGTGCTCACCCTTTTGCTTCACAATTCCTTTCAGGTAATAAGAGTGTAGCTGGGTCGAGCGAGGGTAACGGGGAAATAGAACAATGGTCTCTAGATGTGGATGTTCTCCCGAAGCAGTATAGAAAAGTTCATTTAGTAGTTATATTTGGTGAATCCAATAGGGTAAGGTGTACCCAACGTTGGAAGGGTGGTTTGCCACTATCATACAAGATGTCTAACGACATACAACCTCGTGTCATCATAAGACAGGGATGTGCTCATCCACTTGCTGAGTATATATACGAGCACTACCTATATAATCTTGGTGTTTGTTTAAAGTATAATTCTCAATTAGAGACAGTAGAGATAATGATATGTCAAGAGAAGACTCACCATTGGGAAGAATATGATAGTAATCTTCTCGTTTTTCTTTGGGGTCTATTGGGTCAACCAAGGATAATTTTGTGGCCATATGATATCTATCATAACCTAGACGCGTGGCCTCCCATGTACGAAGGTTTCCTTGAGCACTTCCCAAAGATTCTAATTTCTAAAACAGTTTTTGACTATACCTTTATGTAAGGTGTTATTGTGAGGTGATGTCCACGGTTGGAACATGAGTCACATTTGGTATATATTTGTATCCAAACTCACAGCATATGTGTTGTTGTATTTTGCACGACAATTGTTGTAATAAAGTTGTAGTTGTTTTCTGTACCATGTATTTGACGACTCAGAATGGGTTGGGTGGAATGAACCTATTTTGGGGTTGTTACATATATATCGTATGAATACTAAACGAAGAGAATACATAAGTTGTACGCGTAGAATACGATTAGTTCTTAATGAACTTTGAGTTTAAGGACTTTGTAGAATCCAATTAGACTTGGATTATATCAAGCCCAATGAATTGTGTAAGCAAGCCCAAGTTAAGGCCCAATGTTAAGTTATATTAAGCCCAATCCAAGAAACCGAATCGCGGAGCGAACCGTTGGGTCAATGGATAGGTAAAACCCATGGGACAACCCATGGGGGGACCCACAAGACCATGTGGGCCGGCCACTTAGTGGCCAAGTAAAGTAACCACTTTGAGGCCAAGTAAAGTAGGTTTACTTGGTGGCTAAGTTGTTGTGGAGGTGGTGAATAGTAAGGAGGTTACCAAAAGACCATTGTTCCCTCCATTTGAATTGCCTATATAAGAAAGCTAGTCTTGGTCATTTGTTACTTTACAAACTTTGTCCAACATATATTGAGAGAGAGAAAGAGCTAGAAACAAGTAATCAAGCTACTTTGAAGCAAAGTATAAGATTTTTAGCAAGAACGTGAAGAACGAAAAGGTAATATTTTGTAAACATAAGTCTTCGATTCTTTTTCAATTTCTTTTCATAGAGAATCATAGATTGGTGGAGCATGTCTCTTCTGGAGGGACAAGGATGGCTATTAATGATTAAAACATTGATAAGTCATGTTTAAGTAGAAATCGTAAGTAATTACGTAAGTTTAACCCGAAGAAAACCTTTGAACGGTAACTTGGTGGTTGATGGTCAAATTGAAAACTATCATTAATAAGGCATGTGCATATTGCTTGATTAGGATGTAGATGATGAATCAATGGAGTTGTTCCATTTGATTTGGCATATAGAACGCGAGTAACGAAGTTATGGAGAATTTTACGAAATTAAACGTTGAAATCGTATAATTCCGAGTTAGTAGTCAAAACTTGCCATTGAGTTCGAAAACCTTGGTTTTTGATGGCGTAATGTAGGATAAGGTATTCAAGAGTCATGGACTCAAGAATCGTTGAATTCTGACTCAGAACGAAGAAGACGAGCTATGAACGCTCACGAAAGATAAACGAACGATTAATAATGAACTAAGTGGTGAAGTCCATGTTAAAAGATTTGAAAATGAAATCATAATGCGCATGATTTAGGAGCTAATAGCTTTTGAATGAGCCAATACGGATGTAAAATGAATCAGGAAAGGTCACGTATGTAAAACAAATGCGTAAAAATTGGTAAGAAAAGTAAGTTAAGAAATTACCAGCCGGAACCCCTGCCGGGGCGGGCAATGTAAAGGCCAAAACCCCCGCCGGGGCGGTGGGGGGGGGTGTGTTTAGTGGTTGACAGGAGCCTAGCCCTCCAGGGCGGGCATATTTAAATAAGAAACCCCTACCGGGGCGGGGGGTACTGAAGAAAGGTTGACTAAGTTTATTTTAACCGAAGTAATTGGAAATCAATAGTGAAGCATGTATATACTTAATATACATAGTAAGATCAATCTTAATTCACTTATTTAGTGATGACTTTAGGAACTTAAGCATGGTTTAATAGTAAGTAAACGGAGAATGCGAATTGTAAGTAAGTAAACCATGAACGACATTCAATAAGTGTACTTAACTAAAGATGATCGAGTCTCAGTTAGTGACGTAAGAATGTTAACAAGCCATAAGGAAGCATAGTAAGTCAAGTTGACATTTATGAAGGAAATGAATTCCTTTAAGACATACAAGAGAAAGAAGTTGGTTAAAACAATGAAGTTAGATTTTTTAGTAACTAATCTCAGTGTGCTATGTGAATATATCATGTAGATACTGTAACGAGCAAGAATTGTTGAATATTATATTCGAAGAAACTTAAAGGCAAGTTTTCATAACGCTTGTCTAACCTCCGTGTTTGTCAAGTTCTATGTGATTCATGTTCTAAGATGCATGAATTGTTTTACAAAAGGGTCGATGCCAGTTTTAACTCGGCTAGACTATTCTTAAGAGTTGGATTGATTTGTTTACAAGTCTTTTGATATAGAACTATTAACGCTATCCTATGCCAAGTATTTGGTATGGATTCAAAGGTAAGTTTGTATATGAACAAACAAATGTATTTTCATCGATTATTCGATGGGCACGTGAGGTTGCCAAAACTTAAACATAATTACGTTTAACTGATGAATGTTGATCAGTATAGAGTACTATAGGCTGATCACCTAGAAGTGCTCGTAAGAAAGAATGGATATATGGCCTTAGTGCCGGAATGTCCTTTTCATGTATGAAAACGAAAAGAGTATGTTCATGGTCTTTCGACCGGTTTAGAATTCCTAAGCTATTATATATACTTTGGAATTGTTGTTATGAAATGAGAAGTGCTAGTTAATGTTTCATAGTACTTCATAGCAATTTGTTCAATTATGGAAGATAATCATATGATTCTCGATGTGGTATTTATATTATCCTTTGTTAAACTTGCTGAGCTAGTTATGCTCACTTCTTGCTTGAATTATATGATTGTAGCTAAGGTCGAACGAACTGAGGGTTAAAGATAAAGGTAAATCGAAGATGAATAATTAGTGTATTCTGTAATAGATTAATATGTTTGTAAGAATCATATTATGATAACAAAGAATGTATCAGTTACAGAACCTGGGGAAAGGATTTATTATTATTATAATAAGAAAGTAGAAATTATGTTCATTTTGATGTTGTTTCATAACTTTTATATTACCATTACACATTGGGCTAGTCCCAAATTAAACTGAATTTGGGTTAGGTACAAACACTTGTACACATTGGTTTCAAACATTAATCTAGCAAGCCAATTATTTGGTCTAAACTCCTAATACTTGAAATTTATTTACCTTATTCTCATTGGGCTTAATTGTATACTTACCCATCTCAATAACCATGCCACACAAGGTATAACACTAAAGCTTAATTAATTTTAATCAAGCTTATCAGTATAATCACTATACTTCTCAATCATCTCATACTCAATTCAATTCAACTTGAATTATTAAGTTTCATGGAACATATATATATATATATATATATATATATATATGTGTGTGTGTGTGTGTGTGTGTGTGTGTGTGTGTGTGTGTGTGTGTGTGTGTGTGTGTAATCAAAATAATTTTAAAACATCTTTATTTTCATTATTAATATTATTTATAAAATTTATGGGTATTACAATTTTTGTCGAACCAGAGCCGATTGAGCTTTTACTGGGACCATGATGGGGTTGTTGGGTCTGAGCCTATCTTTAACTGACTTACGAACCTGTGTTATCGGATTGACCGAGGATTTCTTCTGGTCAAGAACCGCCTTTCCTTTACCCGCCATCTGTTCAACTTAAAAGTAGATTGGCTGTAAGACCCCAAATTATTAATAAATGAAATTTAAATTCCCTCTATTTATTATTTTGAAATAGTAAGTGTTAAATTGATTAATGAGGTTAGTTATGGGTAAAATGCGTAAATATTTTAAATAAGCAAGTGGTTATAAAATATTCATTGTTGTCGGGGAATATTCGTTTGGTCGTGGAATATTCTTCCTGTCGGGGAATATTCGTACGACGGCGCAGTCTTTTGTGGGCCCCATAACGGAAAGCGATTGGATGAAGAAAACGACAAGTATATGTTTTTTATTAATAACGGCGTAGTTGTTACCGTTAATACTGTTGGAATACCCGGTGGTTAAAACACAGTAATACGCGTTGTTACACAGTAGCACACTGTATTGCACCAATTATTGATTCTTACGTAAGAAGGCACTACTCAATAATGGTTACAGTAATTACTGTTCAGTATTTTATTTTATTGATTCAATAATTGCTGCGTTGATATTTTATATTACTGTTGTTTCAATAATTGTCACTACACAGTATTTCCCATTATCAGATCAATAATTCATATTATTTGAATAATATTATTAGATAACATTATTGGCAATGTCTAGAAAGTTCTGTCTAAGGAGAGGTTTGGTCATCTAATTGCGCGCCAGTAAGGAGAAATCCTTATTGGAAAGCCCCCTCTTTCCTGGGAACGGCCTGGTTGTCATAAATGTGATTCTGTAATATTATTTATGAATAATTAATTATTGATTCATATGATAAAGAAATATTTATTTTATGTGGATATAAATGATGGATATATTTATTTTTATGTGGATAAAAATGAAAGAATTAAAGCTGAGGTATTTTATCAGTATTTTGTCGATGTGGAGGTATTAAAAATCATCCGTTTGTGGATTTCGGATATTTTTGGTTTGGAATTTGGAAAAACTTAAAGCTACAAAGTTGTAGAGAATTCGATTTCAGTCAGAATGGACATAAAATTCGTATTTTTCTGATAAACGGTCTATTTTCTATGAATTACTGAAGTTTCGAAAAATAAAATAATTTTTATTAAATTATGGGTGGGACCCATTTTTTGGTTGGTGGTGAATATGCATGTGGGCTGCTAGAAAATTCAAATTTTGCATGCCTTGATAGTCATGGTCTTAGCATACGTAAAGAAAGTAAAATAAAATAATATATTTTATTATTTTAGTCTCCTATGGCGTTCTAACATTTTCCTATAAATAGAGGGCTAAGTTAGAATTGAAAATCACACCAGAAACAAAGTTTTCTTTCTTTCTCTCTCTATATTATCGAGCGTATTCTTGTGAGTATACTTTGAGTATTGCTATTCGGTGCGAGTTTCTGTCAGCACTATACCCGAAATTCAGTCAGAAGTACGATTATTTTGAGGTAAGGGATGTTATTTTATTCAAAAATGATATTATTTCTTCAATATCATTATGCCGAAATATTGGTTGGAAATTTTTATCAAATTTGGAACTTTTCACGTCGGGGTTACTATTCATGAGTTACTATTCACGAGTTACTATTCACGAGTTACTATTCACGAGTTACTATTCACCGAAAAATAAAATTTTCTTCTTTTCGTCCAAAATATCTATTCTGGGTACTAGCTTTGATTGTATCCATGTTTTGATCATTCTTGAATTCTACTTCACTATGAATAATTATAAGGTATTTTTTTGGACATGGATAAATCGAAATACGAATCCTTAATATTTGTTATTTTGTTTCACTGGATTCGTTTTCTTTAAGATATTTTTCATCATCCTCAGTCCTAAATGATGATATTACTGAATATCTTTGGCCCGTAGTGCAAAGATGAATGATTAACTGATGAATATCTTTGGCCCGTAGTGCAAAGATGAACAGGTGTTGAGATGAACATGACCGATTGGTGATACAAATGAATATCTTTGGCCTGTAGTGCAAAGATGAATATTTGATTAAAGATGGTTATTGATTGTTGATACAGGGATAAAATATTGATGATGGACTTTTAAATCTTAGAAGATAGTAGAACTCATTCTCTACTTGACTCTTCTAATGGTTTGCTGTTTCCGCTGCAGTTATTGATTTAAAACTTGTTGTCTATTGTATTCTATTAGATTTTTCCCTGTTGAAGACTAACGATAATTTGTTCTGTATTATCTTAGTCATAATGTTCTTTACTGGGCTAGTTGAGCTCACCCTTTTCCTTTTTGTTCCATTTTTCTCAGGAGGCGAGAATGTAGCGAGTACTAGTCGGGGTATGGAATGATGGTTCTAGAAGTTATTTTAGTAGTCCTCACCATTTTTGTAAAATAATGTTTCAATAAGTGTAATGAGGACTTATTTGAGTGTGGATATTGTCTAAATGACAATATTTGTATTTAAACTCACAGTTCTTGTGTTGTAATAATAAAGATGTAGTTGTTTCTGTACCATGTATTTTGGCGACTCAGAATGGGTGTTGTATACCTATTTTGGGGACGTCACAGTTGGTATCAGAGCTTAGGGATATGATCTCTGGCGGAGATCGGGGAATAGAACTAGGAGGGGAGAGACGAATCCTTCGCTAGTGTGTCCTACCTAAGCTTATTTATTGGTCAGTCATAATATAGGGGTATTATGTGATTTGTTAATTTATTTAATTAACCCTTGTTTTATGGCAGTATTTGAGAATGTCGACTGAGAATGTTAATAGTGGAGTAAATGAGACCGTGGAGACACCGGTGCTTACCAACGAGGAGAACGTGCAACAGGCTGGCAATGTTCCTCCTGTGAACAACACCACTGAGCAAACGATGAACAACACCAATGAGCAGATGATGAACGATGGAATGTTTAGAAGTTTTTTACAATTCATGCAAAACCAGACAAGGGAGACTCGTGTTCAAAATACAGGAGGAAATGATAGCAATTCACGGTTTGTCACAGCCAAACAGTTCAAAGAATTGGGACCACCAGAATTTAAGGGAAAGCCAGATCCGATCATGGCGGAAACGTGGGTCAAGCAAATTACCAAGATATTCGATGTCTTGGGATGCACGGAGGAACAGAAGGTTCCATTCGCCACCTTTATGTTCCGTGGCGAGGCAGATTACTGGTGGGAGTCTGTGAAGCGTACCCATCCAACCGCACTCAGCATGTCTTGGGAGACATTTCAAAAACTGTTCAATGACAAGTACTTTCCTGAAAGTATTCGTCATATGAAGGAGGTAGAGTTTATTAGACTAGAGCAGAATAATATGACGGTATCTCAGTACGAGGCAAAGTTTGCAGAGTTGTCCAGGTTTGCACCTCATTTGGTGGAGAATGAGGAACGTATGACGAGGATGTTTCTGAGAGGTTTGAAACCCGGCATACGTCAATATCTCATTTCTCATAAATTTTCTCTCTATTCAGATGTTGTCAACAGGGCTCAATTATTAGAGCGAGATAACGAGTACGGTCAACTGAAGGATCACAACCAGGATCATATCGGTGACAGCAGTCATCAGAACAATGATAACCAGCGGAGAAAGAAAAATACAGACAAGAACGGCAACCACTCTGGTGGTAATCGTGGCTATGAAAATAGAAGAAGCGAGTCGGGAGGAGATTTTAAAAAGAGGAGATTCAACAATGACAATACGAAGACGTCAGCACC
This sequence comes from Panax notoginseng, assembly GCA_016801055.1. NCBI lineage: Eukaryota > Viridiplantae > Streptophyta > Magnoliopsida > Apiales > Araliaceae > Panax > Panax notoginseng. Next base: position 8,522,515 of record CM029012.1, read on the forward strand.
AACAGCAATTGGTTCCAAGGGAGGAGAACGACCACCGGTTATATGCTATAAGTGCGGAAAAGAAGGACATATCAGCCCAAACTGCCCACAACAGTTTAAGGTATGTTATAATTGTGGAAAGGAAGGACATATCGCTCGAGATTGCACTGTAGCAAAACCAAGTCCAGCGGGGATGGTGACTCAAAAAGCTGTCCCAGAAAAGATAAAGTCAACGGTTCCTGGAAGAGCGTTTGTCGTGACTGGTCAACATGCGAGGAACCCAAACGAGGTGATCACGGGTAAGCTAATCATAAATTCATGCGAAGTTTATACCTTATTAGATACCGGTTCTACCCATTCTTTTATCTCTCCTGCTTGTGCTCAACGTTTAAACTTGACTCCGGAGAAGTTAGACTTTGATTTATCTGTGGAGACTCCGTTAGGAGAAACTTTCATCACATCCACTGTTTATAAATCTTGTGTGATCCAAGTTGGTACCATCACCTTACCTGTTGACCTTATCTCTTTAAAGATACTTGCTTTTGATGTGATTTTAGGGATTGATTGGCTAACTACTCATCATGCCAAAATTGATTGTTTTCGTAAGGTTGTTAGTTTTCATATTCCTAACCAACCTGTTGTACGAATTCAAACAACTAAGCCATTAAAATCAATCACTGTTATATCAAGCCATAAAGCCATTCGTTTATTAAAAAACGGATGTCAAGCTTTCTTAGCCCATGTTATGGATTTGAATAAAGACACGTCAAATTTGAATAATATTCCTGTTGTTATTGACTTTCCTGACGTATTTCCTGAAGAACTTCCCGGTCTACCCCCGGAACGAGAAATTGAATTCTTTATTGATCTTGAACCTGGTACAAAGCCCATTTCTAAAACCCCATATCGAATGGCTCCTATTGAACTTCAGGAGTTAAAGGTCCAACTACAAGAGTTGTTGGACATCGGTTTCATTCGTCCTAGTACATCTCCTTGGGGTGCTCCTGTTTTATTTGTAAAGAAGAAAGACGGGAGTATGCGACTTTGTATTGATTACCGGGAATTAAACCATGTCACTATTAAGAATAGGTATCCGCTACCTCGTATTGATGACCTGTTTGACCAGTTACAAGGAGCACAATTCTTTTCAAAGATCGATCTTCGTTCTGGATATCATCAGCTGAAGGTTAAAACTGAGGATATTCCAAAGACTGCCTTCAGAACTCGGTACGGGCATTATGAATTCCTAGTCATGTCTTTTGGATTGACTAATGCTCCTGCGGCTTTCATGGATATGATGAACCGAGTATTCAAGGATTATTTGGATCAGTTCGTTGTTGTCTTTATTGATGACATCCTCATATATTCCAAAAGCCGTGAAGATCATGAGCATCATTTGAAGCTGGTACTCCAAAGGCTGCGTGAAAATAAGTTATATGCCAAGCTGAAGAAATGCGAGTTCTGGCTTGAGGAAGTAGCATTCCTTGGGCACGTGGTGTCAAAACATGGAGTATCTGTTGACCCGGCGAAGATTGAAGCAATACAAAGTTGGGAGCAACCAAAAACGGTGACCGAAGTACGTAGCTTTCTAGGCTTAGCTGGTTATTATCGAAGATTCGTGGAAGGGTTTTCTCGAATCGCTACCCCGTTAACTCAACTGACTCGGAAAGATGTCAAATTCGTATGGAGCGAGGAATGCGAGAAGAGTTTTCAAGAGCTTAAGAGGAGACTCATTTCGGCACCTGTTCTGACAATACCATCTGGTTCGGATGGATTTGTTATCTACAGTGATGCTTCAGGCAAAGGGTTAGGATGTGTTCTCATGCAACATGGGAAAGTCATAGCCTATGCCTCGCGACAACTCAAAGAATATGAGAGGAATTATCCTACTCATGATTTGGAGTTGGCAGCAGTAGTTTTCGCGTTGAAGATCTGGAGACACTACCTGTATGGGGAGAAAGTGGAGATCTATACAGATCATAAAAGCCTTAAATATTTCTTCACCCAAAAGGAACTCAACATGCGGCAGCGACGTTGGCTCGAGCTGTTGAAAGATTACGATCATACCATCCAATATCATCCTGGAAAAGCAAACGTAGTAGCTGACGCATTGAGTAGAAGATCATATGCAGGTACGAGTGCAATGTTGTTAACACAAAGGCCCATTTTGTATGACTTGCAAAGGATGGAGATAGAGATGAAGGCTCCAAGTACCCACATGATGATATCAAATATACGAGTAGAACCGACTTTAATCGATAAAGTTAAAGCTGCTCAAGCTACGGACATAGAGCTGATGCGTATGAAGAAGAAAGTGCAAGAAGGTTCTATTCCAGAAGCAAGAATCGATGAAGAAGGAATACTTCGAGTTCACTCTAGACTCTGTGTTCCTAACAATTCTGATTTGAAGTACAAGATCATGATGGAAGCACACAATACACCATTTGCAATCCATCCTGGAAGTACCAAAATGTATCGTGATCTACGGCATACATTTTGGTGGAATAATATGAAGAGAGAGATTGCAAAGTTTATCTCGAGGTGTTTAACTTGTCAACGTGTAAAGGCGGAACATCAAGTACCAAAGGGTCCATTGCAACCACTTGAGATTCCGAAATGGAAGTGGGAACACATTACCATGGATTTCGTTACGGGTCTTCCCACGGTTTCTCAAGGCATAAATGCTATTTGGGTTATTGTTGATAGATTAACCAAGTCTGCTCATTTCTTGCCGATACGGGAGACTTATTCCCTTGAACGTCTTGCTCGTATATACGTAGATGAGATTGTGAGACTGCATGGCATGCCAGTATCCATAGTTTCGGATCGTGACCCAAGATTCACTTCAAGATTTTGGGTTAGCTTGCAAAAAGCTATGGGCACAGATTTACGATTTAGTTCGGCATACCATCCTCAAACGGACGGACAATCAGAGAGGACTATTCAAACTCTTGAAGATCTATTAAGACTTTGTGTCCTAGATTTCAAAGGGAGTTGGGATAAGTACCTACCATTGGTGGAATTCTCTTACAATAACAGTTATCAGGCAAGTATAGGTGTGGCCCCATTTGAAGCATTATATGGACGAAAGTGTCGCTCTCCAGTATGCTGGGACGAGGTGGGTGAAGCAACATTGTTGGGACCAGAGTTGGTACGCATGACTACAGAGAAGATCCAAACGATTCGACAACGTATACAAACGGCACAGGATCGACAAAAGAGTTATGCGGATCTTCATCGGAAGGACGTGGAATTTGACATTGGGGATCATGTATTGTTGCGTGTGGCTCCATGGAAAGGAGTTACAAGATTTGGGAAGAGAGGAAAACTCAATCCACGATTTATTGGTCCATTTCAGATTCTTGACCGAGTAGGAAATGTGGCCTATAGACTTGCGTTACCTCCAAGTATGTCTCGTGTTCATAATGTTTTTCATATATCTGTGTTACGTAAATATGTGAAAGACCCAGACCACGTTATTGAGTTAGAACCGGACGAGATAGCTGAAGACTTAACGTACGAAGAGGTACCTGTCAAAATCTTGGATAGAAAGGAGCATGTCCTACGCACGAAGGTCATACCACAAGTTAAAGTTTTGTGGAGAAACCATGCTATTGAGGAAATGACCTGGGAGTTGGAAACGGAAATGAAAGCGAGGTATCCTCATCTTTTCGAAACACCAGGTACGTACGTCAATTTCGAGGACGAAATTTCATAAGGAGGGGAGGTTGTAAGACCCCAAATTATTAATAAATGAAATTTAAATTCCCTCTATTTATTATTTTGAAATAGTAAGTGTTAAATTGATTAATGAGGTTAGTTATGGGTAAAATGCGTAAATATTTTAAATAAGCAAGTGGTTATAAAATATTCATTGTTGTCGGGGAATATTCGTTTGGTCGTGGAATATTCTTCCTGTCGGGGAATATTCGTACGACGGCGCAGTCTTTTGTGGGCCCCATAACGGAAAGCGATTGGATGAAGAAAACGACAAGTATATGTTTTTTATTAATAACGGCGTAGTTGTTACCGTTAATACTGTTGGAATACCCGGTGGTTAAAACACAGTAATACGCGTTGTTACACAGTAGCACACTGTATTGCACCAATTATTGATTCTTACGTAAGAAGGCACTACTCAATAATGGTTACAGTAATTACTGTTCAGTATTTTATTTTATTGATTCAATAATTGCTGCGTTGATATTTTATATTACTGTTGTTTCAATAATTGTCACTACACAGTATTTCCCATTATCAGATCAATAATTCATATTATTTGAATAATATTATTAGATAACATTATTGGCAATGTCTAGAAAGTTCTGTCTAAGGAGAGGTTTGGTCATCTAATTGCGCGCCAGTAAGGAGAAATCCTTATTGGAAAGCCCCCTCTTTCCTGGGAACGGCCTGGTTGTCATAAATGTGATTCTGTAATATTATTTATGAATAATTAATTATTGATTCATATGATAAAGAAATATTTATTTTATGTGGATATAAATGATGGATATATTTATTTTTATGTGGATAAAAATGAAAGAATTAAAGCTGAGGTATTTTATCAGTATTTTGTCGATGTGGAGGTATTAAAAATCATCCGTTTGTGGATTTCGGATATTTTTGGTTTGGAATTTGGAAAAACTTAAAGCTACAAAGTTGTAGAGAATTCGATTTCAGTCAGAATGGACATAAAATTCGTATTTTTCTGATAAACGGTCTATTTTCTATGAATTACTGAAGTTTCGAAAAATAAAATAATTTTTATTAAATTATGGGTGGGACCCATTTTTTGGTTGGTGGTGAATATGCATGTGGGCTGCTAGAAAATTCAAATTTTGCATGCCTTGATAGTCATGGTCTTAGCATACGTAAAGAAAGTAAAATAAAATAATATATTTTATTATTTTAGTCTCCTATGGCGTTCTAACATTTTCCTATAAATAGAGGGCTAAGTTAGAATTGAAAATCACACCAGAAACAAAGTTTTCTTTCTTTCTCTCTCTATATTATCGAGCGTATTCTTGTGAGTATACTTTGAGTATTGCTATTCGGTGCGAGTTTCTGTCAGCACTATACCCGAAATTCAGTCAGAAGTACGATTATTTTGAGGTAAGGGATGTTATTTTATTCAAAAATGATATTATTTCTTCAATATCATTATGCCGAAATATTGGTTGGAAATTTTTATCAAATTTGGAACTTTTCACGTCGGGGTTACTATTCATGAGTTACTATTCACGAGTTACTATTCACGAGTTACTATTCACCGAAAAATAAAATTTTCTTCTTTTCGTCCAAAATATCTATTCTGGGTACTAGCTTTGATTGTATCCATGTTTTGATCATTCTTGAATTCTACTTCACTATGAATAATTATAAGGTATTTTTTTGGACACATGGATAAATCGAAATACGAATCCTTAATATTTGTTATTTTGTTTCACTGGATTCGTTTTCTTTAAGATATTTTTCATCATCCTCAGTCCTAAATGATGATATTACTGAATATCTTTGGCCCGTAGTGCAAAGATGAATGATTAACTGATGAATATCTTTGGCCCGTAGTGCAAAGATGAACAGGTGTTGAGATGAACATGACCGATTGGTGATACAAATGAATATCTTTGGCCTGTAGTGCAAAGATGAATATTTGATTAAAGATGGTTATTGATTGTTGATACAGGGATAAAATATTGATGATGGACTTTTAAATCTTAGAAGATAGTAGAACTCATTCTCTACTTGACTCTTCTAATGGTTTGCTGTTTCCGCTGCAGTTATTGATTTAAAACTTGTTGTCTATTGTATTCTATTAGATTTTTCCCTGTTGAAGACTAACGATAATTTGTTCTGTATTATCTTAGTCATAATGTTCTTTACTGGGCTAGTTGAGCTCACCCTTTTCCTTTTTGTTCCATTTTTCTCAGGAGGCGAGAATGTAGCGAGTACTAGTCGGGGTATGGAATGATGGTTCTAGAAGTTATTTTAGTAGTCCTCACCATTTTTGTAAAATAATGTTTCAATAAGTGTAATGAGGACTTATTTGAGTGTGGATATTGTCTAAATGACAATATTTGTATTTAAACTCACAGTTCTTGTGTTGTAATAATAAAGATGTAGTTGTTTCTGTACCATGTATTTTGGCGACTCAGAATGGGTGTTGTATACCTATTTTGGGGACGTCACATTGGCGATTGTGAAAAGTAACACTAAAAAGTGGCCCTCCTTCTAGCGCCAATGTTAACGACAAAATCCGTTCGCTCTCTAAATCACCAAACATTGAGTTTAACTTGCACAGGGAACAAACGATCACAACAAAAAGCTTGATGGTTGGGGCCGTCGGGGGATAACTCCGTTGTGAGAATAAGTTCATGCCATAAAATGTCAACAATTGAGGTTTGTAATTGCTTTAGTACGTAAAAATAAATAAAGTGTCATTACCTGGAACCTGAATTATGTCTGTGTATTTATAGCTTAACCTCACCTTACCTAATTGAACTAGGAGTCCTACGTAAATATAGTTATAAATCATTTGACTGGATATATTTTGACGTCCTTATAAATAGGAAGACAAATAGGACACGAGAGTTATAAGTCAATTTGGATTGTAGACCTTCTAGAATGTTAAATCCTCTACTGTGATATTTTGTCACGTGACATGGATCCCCCAAATATCCCAGACGCATCAAACCACGCTCCAACACTTTCTTATTCTTATTTCACTTGTGATTTATTATGAAAAGTAAAAATTTATTAATAGCGTACTCAATCAAATGGGTGATTTTTTACCCGACCACGGATCCCATACTATGAACTTTTTATTTATGATGAACAAAAATACATATGGTTCAGGTTTAAACTTCTCTCCTAGCATTCTCGTGTGATTTGAAATAGACTTAAGTCACTAGATATGTATAGTGTAACAACCCATTTTTTGTTAATAATTAAATATTAAATTGTTTTTTTTTCTAAAATCACAATTGAATTAAAAATAAGTTACTAATTTTATTTTTTTTCCTTCGTAGTAAATTTAATAATTGATTTTATTAAAATTAAAGAGTCCATTAGGGTTTTGGTAAAATCTATTATTTCCTTGTTATATTTAAGGAGTAGAGATGTAACCAGACGAAAGTAGTACGCCCTCAAGTCAATTACATTTGATGTATTAAGCATTTACTTTGTAATCTTAATTATTTATTAATAAGAGAATTTATTTTATAAAAGGCATTCTTTAATGCATGTTAATTAGTTGAATTAGTAAATGTGATAAACCCATATTTATTGAGTAATGCTTTTAGAATCATGATGTTGATCATGCTAATAAGATCTAAATTCTTGATAGCTCAAAACTAAAATGTTCCAAATCGATGGATCACTAATGTGGGGTTACTGATTTTGGATAGATTAGTACATATTATGCTTGCTCTATTGAAGAGGATGATTGATCTCATGATCATTTATATGGAGACACTAAAACAAGTATGTAGGTACTTATTGGAGAATAAGTTCACTGAAGGTGACGTATAAAGGAACCCTAATGGATTTTTACTTACCTGTCAATAGGAGTTCCTAAAGTGATAGTAGTATAAGTGATCCTTGGACTTGAGATCATCATAGTATCTTATATATACTGAATTATGTTTTGACATATTCCTTAATACTCTTGAGTATGTTGTAATGTATGCTCGAATATAATAAAGTATATACGGGGATAGAACAAAGGATCTACCACTTCCAGTAAATGGAGGGAATATCCTATGTGATTCGATAAAGTGACACCATGGAAATCCCTGGCCAGGGTTGAATGAAAATTAGAAAGGAGTTTCTAATTTACATTAACTATTGTTGTGCATTTTAGAATCGAAATAATATAATCAAATAAATAAAACTTGACAATAATTCTATATTTTTTATTTGATTGGGACATTGTATGGTAGAAGGATTGAATTATACGACAACTATGTTAGGTTTGTAAGATCCATGAACACAATCAAATTGCATAAAACAGCAGAAGCATGGCAAAATCAGATTTTAAATTTTTTACAAACCAATTATCTGGATCAGCTTTTATGCATAATTATTAATTAACAAAAGAGAGGAAGTTATAGAATCATACCCTTGTAGATCTAAGCTTTCACAGGTACGAGTTCAACTCTAAATCCTTCACACGATTAACTTGAATTCAATGGGATTGATTCCTTCCTTTGATCAACATTAGCCACCCAAGCGTTTGGCCTCTAAAGGTGATCCACCAAGGAAGAAGAAGAAGTCAAGAAGAAGGGTGTATGGCTAAACCATAGTTTCTATATCTACAGAAATCTCTGTTCTCTCCCAATAATTGAAAAAAACACGTTATTTTTAATATCTAACATAAGACTCCTCTTATATAGTTACTAATGAACCCTTCTAACCTAATTAGGAATAGGGTTTTATTTAATTAATTAAACTCTTTTAATTAATTAGGCTTCCTAATCTCTATTAGAAATAATGGAGAGTACATATATTAAATTAATTTTCAAACTCCTTTAGGAAATAAAATAATAATAAGACTCCTCTTATTAATTTATATTTAATATTTTTAAAATATTAAATAATAAATATTAAGTTATTTAATTTATTCTATTATCATAGATTAAATTAAATGCACTTAACTTATTATTATGATTATGCCATTAACTTCTTAAATAATTATTCTTCATTTTGCATTGTGACCTTTTAGGTTCTCTATATTAAACCAGTTGTGCATAAATCAATTAGAACAATTCTAATCTTATTTAAATAAATAAATTAAAATATTAATTTATTTAAATAAATATTATTTATTCTACAATAAGGATAACCTTTAGCGATCAAGGACTTTCCATATAATATAGATTTCAATATTAATCATAAAAGAACCTTTGAGTAAATAGTTACCGTACAATTCAATCCTTCCAGCATACGTCCCAATTAAATATAAGATATGGAATTTCAATCAAGTCTTATTTTCGGACTCCCAAATGCACAACTCTCAATGAATACAAATTAGAAATTCTTTTCTAATTTTATTCCACCTTGGCCAAGGATTCTTGGGTTATCATTTATCGAATCACATAGGATATATCTCTTCATTTACTAGAAGCGATAAATTCTTTATTGATCATATATTACCTCCATATATAACTTATTATAACCAAGCATACCCTTTGATATACCCTAAGGGTCTTAAGGGACATGTCAAAGTATAACTTATTATATATAAGATACTATGATGATTTCAAGTCTAAAGATCACTTGTACTACTATCACTACAGAATTCTTATTGACAGACAAGTAAAACTCCATTAGGTATTCCTTAGCGAGCCACGTTCAGTGAACTTATTCTCCAATAAGCACATACATACTTGCTTTAGTGTCTCCACCAAAATATTCATGAGATAAATCATCCTCATCCAATGAGCAACCAACATATGTACTAATCTGTCCGGATTCACTAATCCCATTTTTAGTAATCCAACGATTGGGAACATTTTAGTTTTAAGCTATCTAAGAATTTAGATATCATTATGATTCTAAAAGCATTGCTTAAACCTATGAGTTTATCAAATATTATTAAAACAGCATCATGTAGATAAATAAATGTATTTAATAAATAATTCTTTTAATAATAAATGAATAAGATTGTTTACAAAGTATATGCTTTATCATCATACATGATTAGCTTGTATGCATACTAATTTCAAACTATTCACGGAATAGGTTCTTTGTATTCTTTGTGATAATATTTGTGATTTACGTTGAATTCATATTATCCGGATAGTCATGATACATTATTTATAAGATGACACTCATGATGTAGAATAAATATTATTTATTTATATTTGAATTAAAGGAGTTTAATTCATTATAAATAATTTTAGAATTGTTATAATTTATTCATTCTACTACCGACTTAATATTGAACCTAGAGGGTCACACCACAAAAGGGAGAAATATGATTTTAGAATTGATTGACTTAATAATAATAAATTAAGTGTATTTAATTTATTAGTGGAATAAATTAAATAACTTAAGATTTATAATTAAGTATTTGGAGAAATACTAATATTATAAATTAATAAGATTAGTCATCTTATTATTATTATTATTATTATTATTATTATTATTATTATTATTATTATTATTATTATTATTATTATAAATATTATTAAATTGACTAAATAATAATAATATATTATTTGGAGAAATACTAATATTTATAATTAAGTATTTGGAGAAATGATAGATTATAAATAAATAAGAGGAGTCTTATAATAATAATAATTATTATTATTATTATTATTATTATTATTATTATTATTATTATTATTATTATTATTATTATTATTATTATTTTATATTTAGTTCCTAATTAGATTGGGAATTGAATGAAACCCTAATTTCTAAGAGGTTTAGGATTAGGGTTAATTTTTAAATAAGATGAGTTTTATTGTGGGAAAGACTAATACTCATGCATCTTGCTTATCCCTTGCAAGTATTCTCAAAATCCTAAGTTTTTAGGATAGAGAGAATTAGGACTAGCCATCCAAGACCTTGTAGAGTTTAAAATCAAATCTTCAATCTATTCTTCTTGGTGGATACCTCCTAGGAGTTGCATACTTTTGTGACGAACGTGTGATCCGTATATTAGAGAGATCGCGAAGGATCAAGGATTGGAATTCGAAGTTTTCGTCAAAGGTTGACACGCTTCAAAGTTATATCTTTATCATTCCTCAATTATTAATGTTTCATAAGGCTATACATTGGGATTGCTGAACATTTTTAAATTGTTATTTTGCATGCTTCCGCTGTTATTACAATTAAATTATATATTTTGATTATGTTTCTACAATCCTACAGTGGTATCAGAACCTCCTTATGCAAATCATTAATTGTTATTGATTCAATATGTGTTGATATGGGTTTAGAACTGATTTTCTGGGCCAAAGAACGAACTATTTATTTCTAATACGTAGTGCGGTCGCACCGCTCCAAGCTTATCTTGGAGCGCGATTGCGCCTGATGCCAGAATTCGGTTCTAGAGGTGCAATGTAACAACCCAGTCTTTTCTATAAAAATTAAATCATAAATTTTGCGTATAAATTTTTTTTATTTCAAGGATGAGGATTTGTACAAGATAATGTGTATATGTAATTATGTAATAAATAAAAATATATTTATTACATAAATGTTTGCAAATAATTTTATTTTAGAATTATTGATTATTATAAAGCATATTCTTATAATAATTGATTTTATAGTAGAAATATTTTTATTAATTATTTTCCATGAAAATATAATTATATATTATTTAAATAATATATGAAAAGATTCTTAAAATTATTATAATAATTATTTATTTTATTATATGAATTTATGCAAGATTAATTAAGTTAATTATTTTAACTTAATTAATAATGTTATATATGAAGAATAAATCAGATATGGAATCCAAACTCTAATTTTGGATTTTTATCAATGGATAAGAATAATAATATAATAATTTTATATTTTGATTTTTCAGTGCTATAATTATGTACTGTATATTTGTACATTGATAATGATTGGTCAATTATGAGGTATTATGATAAAACCCTAATTTTACTGACAAACACTAATTTCGAAGTCAAATGAGACTTTAAAATCTATTAAGGCAATATGTTATGTGATTCATGATAATTATAATTATTAATAATCAAGAGAAAACCCTAATTGTAAATTAAAACTCTAATTTTTTAAATTAGAAACCTTAAATCAATAATTAACTTATTGATAAATGGAAACCCTAATTTGGAACTCAATTATGAGTTCGAGGTTGTTATATAACTGTGTTATGTGATTTATGTTGTGTATTATAGAATTTAATATTAATTAGAGAAACCTTAATTAATATCTAGAAATCCTAAAATTGGAAACTTAATTAATTAGAAACCCTAATTAATTGAGAACCCTAATTACTAAATTTGGAAACCTAATTTCTAAATTTAGAAACCCTAATTAGTTATTATAAACCTTAATTACTAATGGTAAACCCTAATCGTGAAATTAGAAAACCTTAATTAAATAATTAAAAATTCTAATTAATAATTAGAAACCCTAATTGTTCTATGGGTAATGCTAATTGCTAATTATTTGCGCTAGTTGCTAGATTAGTAAGCTTAATGATAATTATTAAAACATATATCTAATTATCAAGTCTACGTGATTAGAAAACCGAATTAATTAAGAAACCTTAATTATATTTTTTTAGAAACTAAATTGTTATTTATTTTTAAATCCTAGATTTTGTTTGCTTTTAAAACCTAAATTGGCTCAAACCCTAAACCCTAACCCAAACCCTAAACCCTAAGGATTTGTCAAGATTACAATTTTGCCATTAAAATGATTTAACAAATGACATTTTTGCCCCTCATGTATTATTAAGGCTAGAGTATAGGTTTTGACAATTGATGGAGTTGTTCACCAAACCAACCACCCCATGTGACCTTATATCTCCAGCAAATCAAGAAATCTCAGCCAATTCATGCATCCAACATCATATATATATATAGATTGGAGAGAGAAAAAAAAAAGCATTTGTTCACTTATTTTTCACAAACTCTCTACCAAATGCTCTCAAGCTCAAGACCCACGAAATTTATAGCTAGACCAGTCCCTTAATACAGCCCCACGAATTCCTTAAACAAATCAGCAGCTGAGAATCAAGAATCAATGCATAAAGGTATAAAACCTAATCAAAAATTTCGAACCTTGATCTTTTGTTAGAAGTTATGTTTATGTGTTGTAATATGTTCTATGTAGTGTTATTAAGTGATCTGGGTTGATAGATGTTGGATCCATAACATCTATAAGCTCAGATCTAGTGTTTTTGCAAACCTGGAAAAATTTTAAAACCTTGGTCTGACAACGAATGTCAGAGCCTCTAGATCTTTCTGTGTTAAGTGTTATGTGTGTTTTATGTTATAGATATATTCTTTGCCATGTGGACTATGATCAGGAACTGGAAACAGGGTCATATCATGTCTAGATTGTAAGATATAAGCGGTCAAAGTGAGTTGACCAAGCACGAATTCTGAAAATCTGGGTAAACCCAGAAACCCAGAATTTCTGACAACGTTTTGTAAGCGTTAGATCTGGCTTCTGATAAGGTTTCTGGACATGTTGTTGTATTCCATGTGTAGCCTGACATGTAGGGTACATGATCATGCATCTATAACACTTAGATCTTACTTAGAATAAAAGATATTGTCGGTCAAAGTAGGGTTGACCAACTGTTTTGTCTTAAATCTGGAAAACCCAGATTTCTTCATGAGCCGTTTTTATGACAATGTTTGACCGATCAAGATCTTGCTAGTGTTTAGTTGTTATGGTTATGTGTTGTATTAGATCTGTAATATTACATGCTATCTACAATCTAGACGTCTTAAATCACATTAACAGTAACCAGAGTGTATAGGAATTAAAGCCTCAAAATGGACCTAGAAGCTGACTGGGTTTTCTGGAAAACCCAGAAAGTTCTGACAATGCGTTTGAGTGGCCAGATCTTCGTGCTATGTGTTGGTATGACTGATTTCATGCTTGATTCATGTAGTATTACATAAACACTACATGATCAATCCACAAGATTGTCAAGAACATGTGTAGACTGAAAGTTAAAGCCGGTCAAAATAGGTACCTTAGCCACTGAATGTCAGTGTTCTTGGCCCTCAAGAACATCTATTGCGACAGAAATCGTCGCTAAAGCCTTTAACAACGGATTTAATTAATTTAATTTCCTAAATTCCGAAAAATACTTTAAAAATAGAAAATAAATTCTAAAAATTACAAAAATAGTTTTAAAAATTATTTTAAATTCTGAAAATTAGTTTTTAATTATTTTGAATATATTTCATAAATATTTTATATTTTTGGAATATTAAAAGTATTTAATTTTTGTAATTATAATACTAATTAAATTATTTAAAAATAATTTTAATACATGAAAAATCATTTAAAATTATATTATGGTATAAGAAAATAATTTAAGTTATTTTTGATAACTTTCAATATTTTGTGATGAAATTTCATTAATTAATTAATATTAATGGTAATTAAGTTATTTAATAAATGTATTAAATAAATTATGGAAAATAGAATTAATGATATAAAAATTATAGAAAAATGATTTAAAGGTTATTTAAGTTATAAAAAATGACTTTTGATATTTTGTCATGAAAAATATTAATATTTTAATATTAAATGATATTAAATTTAATAATTATATTGTGACGCCCCCAAAATTAGGTATACATCACCCATCTTGGGTCGTCAGATACATAGTACAGAATACAAATACAACTTACTAATACAACTGTCGTGTACAATACGACAAAACATAAACTGTGAGTTTGAATACAAATATTATCATCTAGAGAGTATTCATACTCAAAAGGAGTCCTCATTACATTTATTAACACACCATTACATAGAATAGTGAGTACTACTAACTAATACTATCATTCGGACCATCACTCCGTTCCCCGACTTGCCCCAGCTACGTTCTCATTTCCTGAAGAGAACAGTGAAAGAAAGGGTGAGCTCAACTAGCCCAGTAAGAAATATTATGACTAAGATAATGTAGAATAAATTATCATTAGCCTTCAACAATGTTAAACTGATAAAATATAATAGACATCAAGTTTAACTGCAGCGGAACAAGCAATCCATTAAAAGAGTCAAGTAGAAAATAAACTCTACTATCTTTTATGATTTAAAAAGTTTTCCAACACTGTGATCGCTGAGACTCAGCTTAATAAAATAATCCACATCATCGAATCACCCCTGCACTACGGCCAAGGATATTCGTATATTCATTAATGGTCATGATCATGCCAACAACTGTCCATCACTGCACTACGGCCAATGAGACTTTAACCACATCATTTGTAACATTACGGTCATGATTACACCGAATAATCCCTGGTCATAATCATACCAAGTCCATCTATGCACTACAGGCCACAGATGACTTTCAACATTTTATAAACATGAGGATGATGATAATGATATAAGAATTCAATAAAACAAGTTCAAGAATTAGTTTATCCAGGAATTAATAACGTCCAAATTGTCAACATGATACTGTTTTGTGGAGTAAACTTCAAGAATGATCAGGAGAATATTTTCATGAATAGATACTAGATGAAGCGCAAATATCAAGGATATTCCACCAATTTCATGGAGTATAGAAGTCAAAGTTTTAATCAACTGAGTATAATAAAAAATGGAATAACAAAAGAAATCACCATGCATGCGATAGACCGCACAGTCAGGTTATTCTTAACAGAATCATAATAATGGAACCAGGTCCGGCGTAAACGCACAGACAGGATATTCCGACAGAATAATAAATAATGGAACCAGGTCCGGTGTAAAACACACAGACAGGATGTTCCAACAGAATAATAACAAGACAGAACCAGGTCCGGTGTAAAACACACAGACATGATGTTCCAACAGAATAATAATAAAAACGGAACTAGGTCCGGTGTAAAACACACAGACAGGATGTTCCAACAGAATAATAATAAAAACGGAACCAGGTCCGGTGTAAAACACACAGACAGGATGTTCCAACAGAATAATAGAAGAATGTCACCAAGTATAGGGTAGATCCGCGTATACAGGTTATTCCAACAGAATAATAAGAAATGGAATAACAACAGTTCTCTTCATGAATAAGAAAGAATAACACCCCTTACCGTTTTAAAGACGAGCTGAAATAAGGAAGTAGTTAAGTAGCAGAATACTCTTCTTCTCTCTCTCTCTATAGTTTCTCTCTCTAGAGTTCAGTGAATTCGTAAGAAATAATGAAGGAATGAGCTGCTATTTATAGAAAAATAGAATGCATAGTAACTAATCCATGAACGGTCCAGATTGATTACTTTAATCTGACGGTCCATATTTAAAGAAAAATCTTTTAAATAAAATATAATATATTCTATTTATAGAATAACTTTAATAAAGTATTCTGTTTTATATAAAAAGATGTTTCTGTTTTATTACGAATAAAACAAAACGTCATTATCGCTAAATAATTCATATTATTAACTGACCATAATTGAATCAAACTGAGTGACTTCTCACATAAGCATTAATAATCAATACCGTGTGCTACTATGCAACCACACGTATTACTGTACTTTTACTGCCGAGTAGTTCAACAGTAACAATGGTAAAATTTCCGCCGTTATTTTTAATAAAATATTTTTGTCGTTTTCTCAATCCGACAATAATTCCGTTGTGGGGTCCACCAATGATTGTGTCGTTGTACGAATATTCCCTGTTAAACGAATATTCCCCGACCAATCGAATATTATATAACAACTTGCGTATTTTGCAAAATTTATAAATATTACCCACAACTATAACATTATATCAATTTAACTCCATAATATTCAAAAATAATATTTATAGAAAATTCATCTTTATTTATAAAAGTTGGGGTCTTACATATATTAAATAAATTCGTTTAAAAATGATTTTAATATTAGAAAAATCATTTTAAATGAAAATAAAAAGTTTAAAAATATTTTAAGTTATAAAATATAACTTTCAATATTTAAAGTTAAAGTTCATTAATTAATTATTATTAATGATATTAAAGTTATTTAATAATTATATTAAATAAATTAGTTTAAAAATGATTTTAATATTAGGTAAATCATTTTAAATGAAAATAAAGTGTTTAAATATATTTCAAGTTATAAAATATAACTTTTAATATTTAAAGGATAATTTCATTAATAAATGACATTAATTTAATATTAAATGATATTAGATTTATTTAATAATTATATTAAATAAATAGTTTTAAAATGATTTTATTGATTTAAAAAAATCATTTAAAAATGATATAAATGAATTAAAAATATTTCAAGTTATAATTAATGACTGTTAATATTTTGATAAATAATACATTAATACTTTAATATTAATGATAATTATTTAAAAATGATTTTAATTCTTTTAAAAATCATTTAAGTGTAATATTAATACTTTAAAAGTATTTTAAGTTATTATAAATAACTTTAACATTTTGGCAATGGTTTCATTAATAGTTTAATATTAATTAAATATTAATGATAATATAATTGTGTAATATTTAAATCGTTTAATAATGATTCCGAGGTTTGAAAATTCATGATAAATTATAATAAATGTTTAAAAATTATTATAAGTCATTTATAAATAATATGACCGATACTTATAGATATTGAACTACGGGATAGAGTCTTAGACTCGATGATTACCCGATAAAGTCATCGGTACACCGACATGTTTCAGAAATTGATTTGAACTTAGATAATTTGATTAAATATGTGTCTATTTGTGATTCAATGGTTGTGGAACATATATAACAATGTGATTAAGTTATGTGATAACTGCAATAAGCAGTACTATGTGTTATAGTATGTTATTCTAATCGATCAAATGATCTTATTAATGATAGATTTTGATATAAAAGATAAAACTAAGTTACGTACTGTAAGCAGCAGACCAGACAAGTATCTTACCTTTGCATTTCCTTTATGCAATGGACATGAGTAAGAAGTTTCAGAATTATATTATTATTATGCTATATTATTATCAGTTCAGTATACTTCACAACTATTGACTTGTTGTAGAAGAATAGTACAAAGAAAATATTTAAATTCTTTCAGATTATATATATATAATTGCTATTACTTGCTGGGCACTCAAATGCTCACCCTTGCTTAAATTTAAATGTTTTCAACTAGACATGAACAACTAGAAGGTTCAGACAAGAACAAGTGAAAAGGAAAGAAAACAGAACATGTTTACTGGTATCTTTTGTAATAGTTAGACTGTATTAAGATAATGGTATGTATTATATATCATGTAAAGAATTATAGTAAAGGTTGCATAATTGGAATTAAACTCTGATAAATGTAAGCTAAGTTTGATATTTATATTATTGTTATTATTATTAGTATTATTCCGCTCATAGAAATGGTATCGTGAAGCACCGAGTTCAGGTTTTAAGTACCCGAGTTTGGGGTCTTCACAAGTTGGTATCAGAGCTTAGGGTTTAAAACCTTAAGTGGGTTAGACCTTTGGCTATAACCTTAGAACAGAGGGAAACGTTGAAAATTCAAATAACTCATATAGAGTTTAAAAGGAGATGAATTGGATAAGTTCATCGTCAAACAAAATAAAAGATAACTTATATAAAACTATAAATTGCTGTGTGTATATATTGTATGCTAGTCTAGATAATTTTTGTGTATAGCTGTCGGATAGAAAGAATTAGAATACCCTCAAATTGTAAAGAAGAAGTCAACCTCCATAACCGAGCCAATATCAAAGTCAATAGCTGAAATAGAGGCTCACATTGAAAGCTACCTCAATGGGATGGTTATTTTGAAAAGTATAGTATAACTGAAAGGTAAAGTATAGTTAAAGAATATGTGGTCAATGTCGAGTTCTTAAACTCATATGTTTGTGGTGAGTTCTTAAACTCATAATGTATGGTAAGTTGGACGAACTAGGTGTAGTTAGGTGTGAATGGATATATTGAGGATGATGGGACTATATAGAATACTAAGCAACTGATTATTAGTGAATGCATAAGAAATAAGTAGTACTAGTATTACTTGAATGGGTATGATTCAATGTTATGTAGTGTATATGATAGGTATGTTTGTATAAGGTAATATTTTTCAAATTTTATATAAGTTGTGTCAGCGATTCCTGACTTTTGAGTCACAAAGGGATATCGGATGATTAAAGCAGTATGTGCTATGGTATGTCAAGTGTTATGAATATGAGTCTATGATGGATTAATGAAATAAGTTGGTATAAAGATAGTAGATATTAATCTGTATACTGGTTACTACAGTAAACCAAATTTTCAAAATCTAATATTTTGAGTACATGATCATTAAATGAGCGTGTTACATCTCATAATCCAATCGTTGGATCATTATAATTTTTAGATATGTTATACATATATAAGTTGAGAATATGTTCACTAATTTTGAATCGTTAAAGATTAACGTATTATTTGTTATTAATTTTAAGAAGTGGCTAGTCTGAGATTTTTCAAGCAGATTTTCAGCAGTGAGTTTTAATATTTAAAAAATATATAACCTAATGATTTTAAATCCAATTTGAGTGATTCTTGAGGCTAAACTGGAGTATTTGAAGTGTAATTTCTATTAAAATTAATTAATTTGGAAAATAATTATAAATCAGATTTGATATGATCGATACAATGTACATAGGTCTTAAAAATAAATTTTCATATTAGGGTTTTAAGATTTCTTAAGTTTTATTATTGACTTTTAAGTTTTGAAGTATTAATAGTGATCTAATGCGATAATTAAAGATAACTTGAATGGATTAT
Organism: Panax notoginseng; assembly: GCA_016801055.1. Lineage (NCBI taxonomy): Eukaryota > Viridiplantae > Streptophyta > Magnoliopsida > Apiales > Araliaceae > Panax > Panax notoginseng. The sequence goes on from CM029012.1 coordinate 8,541,923, forward strand.
GAATTATTTTGGAATTATTATTTTAGATTATATTTAATTCGAGGTGAATATGTTTAGGTGGTGAATAACATTTCGTATTTGATATCGTTGGCATTTGAGGGTAAAATTTTGATTATCAGGTACGAATTCTGTACTCCAGTCCTCTGATTATTGATTCTATATATTTCATGATATTTCAGCATTCGCTACATTTTTCTTATATATTATGTTGACACTCTTGAATAGTAGTTTTACATTGACTTTATTATGTAATTTGAACTCTTTTCCTTTTATTATAATTTGAACATATTCGGTATTTTATCAGTAATACCATCATTATGTTGATTTATTTGTACTACTAATCGTTCAGAATTTGGTACTCATTTAATTGTTGTGTTACTAGTCAAATTCTTATTTTGCATTATTTTAGTCTAAATGTTTCGACCTTCATATTTTGTAATCTTTTGAATTTGTTCTTCATGCATAGAATTTTATGGATCTTTGTAGAGTGGTACGTGTTGTTACATTACTTTGGAGTTATTCTATCTATGATTTAATTTGATTCAACATGTACATTTAGAACCCTTTTATTGATATCATGTCGCATGTGTTGTGACATCATATCTTTGTAAAATAAGTGATATGGTATACTGAGCTATAACCACATGTGGGGTACCACAAACATGTCCTTTTGGCATAGAGGTATGACACCTTCTGTGGAGGTGTGATTAGTCCACGACGTATCTTTTTGTATGTTGCTCTGGGTGTGAGTTTTGACTATTTGATACGTTTGTTCAAGATGTTATGTTCTATTTTGCAGATTGATAATCTTTGTGCTAGACATATATACGTTTCAATTTGCATGCATTTGGATTCGAGGTCCGATATGTAATTTATCTGTGTGACATTATTTTAACTTGTTTGTGTGACAATGTTCTGTTTTAGTTTGAGCTCGGTATAAGATAATCACTTTGCCACTTTGATTTAGCCTTCTATTTGTTTAGTTAATTCTGTTGATTCAAATATATTCTATTCAGACTTTGGAGATTATATTATCTTCGGTATTTAAGTTTGAGGCCTTGTTCAGTACTATTTTGTCAGTTGATTCTATATTTCAGTTGTGCATCATTTGTATATCTTTATCTGTATTGAACATTTAGCTCATGTTGTGTTTTACTTTTGGCAGGTTTGCAAGGACAATTTAGGGTTTCGAGTGAAGGGAGCTACCTTTTCTAACTAGGTTGATTTGATTTTAGATTAAAATTGTGATTATTTTGTATATATTTGGAGAATTGTATTTAATTCGACATTTATGAATTAACAACTATTAAATATTTTGAAGTTATTAGTGCTATGTTAAATAATTTTGAGGTTTGTTGTGCTTTGTGAGTGACCTCTCTTTCCTATTCGGGAAGGGGGTGTTACATTCAGTTACCAACATTTATAGTGTTTGTGGTGGTTGAATTTAGCGTGTTTGACATTTAAGTTATAATGCTGAGTTTGTTTGTAAGTTAAATAAGTTGTGTTTATAATAAGTTATTTGTTGACGAATAAGATTTTTAAGTGCGTTTAGAGTTCTAAATGTAACAAACATTTCATAAACTAGTAGACGACAAACACAAAAAACATAGAGCCAAAACACCAATGGGAGTATGGGAATTGGGACCTATAAAACAGAGTTTACGTCAAACTTGTACCTCTCAAAAAGAGCAAGTAGCCAAAGGGTTGTTTTGGCAGATCAAAAGGATTAAAAACAACATAACTCTATGCTTGTGCAGAGGATGGATCTTCTTCACATGGAATGTTAAAAAACAATGCATGGGTTGCCTTAGAACATGCCAACATTTTCAAGGCCACCACAGAAATCAGTTATCTTCATAACCCTCTGTTCGCCATGTCTTTTTTCTTTTTTTTTTCTGTTTCTTTTTGGACATGAAGAAAAATTGCCATGTCTAGTAACTATGTACGAGTCAATATGCCCAGTCATTTCCATTACAACTAGTAGGGAATTGGAATCCTTTTTAGTCCATTCATTCCCACTTTGGCATAATAAAATCCAAAGATAACAATTTTTATTTTCCCTTTTCAATTTCTCTGGTAGAAATCAAAACCTAAAAAGTGAAAGTTTAATACATTATCCGCACTACTTAACCTTAACGGATTATCTTAACCCCAAAAAGTACCACCCCATTATCACCATAACCGTTTGGGCGGTGAAAAACAAATTAAACCCACTAATCATTTGTATAGTACTTCACCATTTTTATAACTCTTGCTTGCTTCATTTTTTAGGTACTGACATATGTTTTAGCAATGAGAATCATACATAATATATATATATATATATATATATATATATATATATATATATATATGGAAAAATGACTATACACAGCAGTGCATGTTTTGGTTTGTACACAGTCTTCAAAACTACGACGTTTTGGAGACTTGTTTTAAAAAAAAAAATTCACGCCTTCTTTCCTCCCAAACCAAATTAGTGCTTTTGCCGCTCCTTCTCCTTTCTTCCTCTCACTCCACCTTCTTCTGAATTCCAATAGATCCTTTTACTTCATCATCCATGGCACAAATCTTCTACTACGACGAGGGAGTGCTGGCCAAGTTCCAGCAGGAGAAGCCGTGGGTGAATGACACGATACCTGTTCGGTTGTTTGTTGAAGAAAATAATGTTGGTTGCTAGCAGTTTTGATCTATGGCAAAAGGACGTATTTTTCTCAGCGGCCGAGGAGGTTCAAGATTCCGCTGATATGTATGTTCCTTATAATTTTGTTTTCCTTGATTTCTTTTCGAATGGTTATGAGGGTATAATTAATTTAGTGCTATTTGTCTTGATTTATTTGTACCGTATAAATTGTTTGCAATTTTATTCTTCTTTTGTTTCTCATTTTTTGTGGGCAAGACTCTGGCTTTTTGTCTTAATGGGTATTTGGATGTTATTGTAGTTTTACTTTCTATGTGAATAAAGAATTAAAAAGCTTGAAAATCGACTATTGAAAATACATAGATTCATAAGGATGCCATAGAATTCAAAATTTTATAGATTCATAAGGATGTCATAGAATTCAAAATTTTAGTTCTGTGATTTCATTTTTATAGATTTTTTTGGGAGATTTCTTCAATTTTGGTAATTGGATTCTTTAGCTATGTAAGTTGGGTAATTTTTTTTATATTTATTTTTTGGTATTTTACAAGTTTTAATTCAACTTTTTTCTTTATGTAATTATCAAAATGTTTTATTCCAGAATGGAGTCATCTTATAGGACTTGGGTAAGACAGAGGAGAGAAGGGCTGGCACCGCAGTATTTGAACGAACTATGCAGGAACTTCAAACTGCTTTAGGTACTGCAAAATGGCAGGTTGGTTTCTCCTTTTTTTCTACTCTTTGTTAAGGAGAGTGGTCAGGTACTGGAATGCAATATTCCTAAATCATCTTATTTTTGCAATATTCCCAAGGTCATCGTATAACAGGGCTTTGTTAAGGAGAGTGGTCAGGTACTGGAATGCAATATTCCTTTGAGGTTGGATATTTAATTTATTCCAGGATGTTGGATTCTTGTGTATCTAACATTTTTTTCCCTGAAACATTAAGTTTATTAAGTTTATTTGTGGTGGATTTTTTATTGGGGCTCAGAAAGTTTTCCCTTTGCAGTTGGTAACACCTTCAGGAGACTGTGTAACTCCTGATTTCAGTAATGACAAAGCGCAGAGGAATTTGCATTTCTTGCAAAACAGACGGGATGCTTTATCTTCTGTTCCTGTCGGTGATCAAGACAATAATTCGTTGAATCTTGAAAAATCTTGCACCAGAAGCGATGCAGTAAGCAGTGAAGATATTGGTACTGGTATTAGAATAAGGTCTCACCAAGCACGTTTCCAATCAAGTGAGCAAGGTTTTTTGACACAAGGAATTGAACCAAAAAGAATCAATTTACAGAAGAAACTTCAAGTCAGATCAATTTCTTGTGGCCTGCCAAAAGGTTTTAGCTACAGTGAAGAAAATAGTAAAGTAAAAACCTTCAGTGAGGTAAGAGTTTTTTCTGATGAAGCTTGTGTGCGAATTTTCATAATATGATATTATGTGGGATCCTGAGCTCCGTTAAATTGACATTGCAGGCTGAAGAAGCTATGGAAAATTATAACTCTTCTTCCACCACCGATGCTGCTTCTAACACAGATGAGATTGAAGAAGTATCCCTAGTCAAATCCTATCAGGATGGAGTTGTTTAGGAATTGAGTTTAAAAAAAGGTAATTGTCCAATTAGTAACCGGATTATGGTTCCCTCCGTGTCCTTGAATACTCCTATATTGTGCTCTATTGCATCATCCCAGCATATTCCTTGGAAACTTATGGTTGTTGGTTTGGAATTTTGAATTATATTATCAATTGAATTATATGTTCTCTTTTTTGTTCCAGTGTTAATGTAGAGGATGACAATACAAAAACTTCGATAGAAATTCCATATGTTGGATTATCGTTTCCTAGTCAGGACGACGCATACGCGATGTATAATACATATGCAAGGCATAAAGGATTACTTGTCCAAAATGTTATTGTGGAGAGTGTGGAGAAGCCAACCATTATAGGACTACTTGTCCAAAACTAGGTACAAACAGTTCATTTTGTTATGTATCTTGTTGCATATTTTTCCCAAGTTGAAATTTATTGTTTATAGTACATATTTGCTAGTCTATCTCGATTTGGGAGAACACTGTTCTTCCCATTTATAGTGCACAAAGAATTTGTTGGATTTTGCAACTTACTTTTGGGATTTTGTGGTGTGGTGATGTGATTGTGGACAAGCTGAAATGGGGGAATGAGGTCTTGAAGAATAGGATGACATCAGGGTCGAATGCCGAGATCAGTCCCGAAACCTTAAAGATGATTAAGAGGTGTTTTCTGCATTATATTGTTGTTACTTTTATTAAAGATATATTTTTCTTGTTTATAACTGTAGTTATTAAATATAGTTCATTATTTTAAATTGTTTTTGGTGATACTAGTTAGATTAATACTACCTACTGATAGGGATGGAATTTCAAAATGAATTTTCATTTTTTCAAACATTTATTTCACTTTGATTGTGGTTTTAGTTTTTGAAAGGCCATATTCTTATTTTGACATCCATGAATGATGATTATGTGAGGTACAGGGGTGTAACTATTTGTTTGTTGTAATTCTTATCTATGACTTTTTGTTGTTGTTTGCACATCAGCTCTTAATGGTGACAATGTGGAAAATACATTTTTTAAGCTGCTAGAGGAAATATACAATGTGATGTCTAAGAAAGCTTTGAATTGTGATGGTGGAAAATCCAATGGTGGTGATCTTAAAGGGTCAAAGATTGATGTTATCTCCGGGTCGGATCTTGAAGTTAGTGAAATGAAGAAATTATCTACATGCTCTTGTTGAGGAGTGTGCATCTCATTACAATTTTCAAGGTTGATTGTTGCAAGTGAAACTTTTGCATGTTAAGTTGTCATTTGAATTTGATGCATTAGCAGAGGCATTACTTTGGACAGTATTATGTATGTATATTGTGTCTCGTTCCATTTTATCATTCATGTTTTAGGGAATACTGTTTAATTACGATGGGCTTATATATATATATATATATATATATATATATATATATATATATATATATACACCTCTTGCAATTTCAATCTTTAATTATTTATTTTCAATGAGAAATGACACACATACTGTGTGTATGTGCGGAATACAGAAAGGTTGAGATAAAGCCAAAATATGTTTCAATGAGAAATGTCGCACATATTGTGGTTAGAAATGTTATTTTTTGGGTTTATGTAAACTTTGTTAAGAAAAGAATTTAGTTCACTGAAGCTGAGAGTAGCAACCTCACCAAAATTGTCCACAACATTCAGGCCTTGCCTATGAATTCACTTGTATTTATATTGACATCACCCAAAGTGGGAGTTCCAAAATAAAAATAACATTTACAAGTAACATACAAAATGTAAAGAAAATAAATTTTCAAAAAACTACAATCCTCAAATCCAAATCCAAAAAAAGAATAAGTCTTGACAGACATGAAAGTTGGACCGGAAAATTGGACCGGTCCAATTTTTTTATTTATTTTTTATTTTTTTTTGCTAGTGACCCTTAAAAAATGTATAGTATTTATTCCAACAGGAATTTTTACCACCAAATATAGTGTTTTAGGTGTAATTTGGATACATATACAAATACAGATTGTATAACCTTGTATTTGTATATGTATCCAAATTACACCTAAAACACTATATTTTATAAAAATTACTGTTGGAATAAATACTATACATTTTTTGAAAGTCACAATTAAAAAAAAATAAATAAAATAAAAAATTGGACCGGTCCAATTTTCCGGTCCAATCTCCTTGTCTGCGTATCACTGCTCCCAAAAAAATATACAATGCAAGTCTGATCCTGACGATCACATGTTGTGCTACCAAAATTAATAACTTTAATGGCACTTGATTTGGGGATCCTCTTGCAATATAAACCATCCTTGGGGGATCTTGATGAACCCTGAAAACAAAATAACACCAAAAAAACAATAAATATTTAACTTGGAAAAATACAAGTTCTTTGTATGAAGTTTAACATACTCTGGAACTTTAACTTTGTTAAAATTTTACCTTGTAGTCCGGAACTTTAACATACTCGGGAGATACAAGAAGTATATTCTCAGGCTTTAAATCAGTGTGTATGAGGCGCAAATTATGCATGACAGCAAACTTGTAAGCAAACAATATTATTATCCAAGAAAAATGGCAAACTCGTAAAATCAGTGACATAGCTACCATCCATATTTCTAGTTTCAACATGTGTCAAACCCTTAATTTGGTTTGAAACATCTCTCTTGGAGTCAACTTTTACATGAAGATCTGAATTCTGTTCCAATATACACTGTTTTCCTAAAATATTACTCTTTGTGGATGCTCCGAACTTGGCATCAGATCCATTTTCTGTTTTTTGTGATGTTCCAGGAGTTCCAGAAAGAAACATGGCTAAGTCATTGTGTTCTCCTTCATCTAAATTCACCCATCGAAGGGGTTGATTTCCATCCTCATTAAAAGATTCCCTCAACGCTGCTTCTACAAGGGAAATTTGGTTTTCTATCGTGGCAACAAATTGTCTGTCTGTTTGTTGTAATATCATCAGCACGATTTCTGTAGCTCAATCTAACAGCTCTTTCAAACTCGTCCAACTTGGTAACAAAAGTTCAATGAGAACTATCAGCATAGAAAGAACTATGAAACTTTAGTAGGGACCAAAAAAAGAGTAGAAAAAAAGGAGAAACCAACCTGCCATTTTGCAGTACCTAAAGCAGTTTGAAGTTCCCTGCATAGTTCGTTCAAATACTGCGGTGCCAGCCCTTCTCTCCTCTGTCTTACCCAAGTCCTATAAGATGACTCCATTCCGGTGATAATTACATAAAGAAAAAAGTTGAATTAAAACTTGTAAAATACCAAAAAATAAATATAAAAAAAATTACCCAACTTACATAGCTAAAGAATCCAATTACCAAAATTGAAGAAATCTCCCCAAAAAATCTATAAAAATGAAATCACAGAACTAAAATTTTGAATTCTATGACATCCTTATGAATCTATAAAATTTTGAATTCTATGGCATCCTTATGAATCTATGTATTTTCAATAGTCGATTTTCAAGCTTTTTAATTCTTTATTCACATAGAAAGCAAAACTACAATAACATCCAAATACCCATTAAGACAAAAAGCCAGAGTCTTGCCCACAAAAAATGAGAAACAAAAGAAGAATAAAATTGCAAACAATTTATACGGTACAAATAAATCAAGACAAATAGCACTAAATTAATTATACCCTCATAACCATTCAAAAAGAAATCAAGGAAAACAAAATTATAAGGAACATACATATCAGCGGAATCATGAACCTCCTCGGCCGCTGAGAAAAATACGTCCTTTTGCCATAGATCAAAACTGCTAGCAACCAACATTATTTTCTTCAACAAACAACCGAACAGGTATCGTGTCATTCACCCACGGCTTCTCCTGCTGGAACTTGGCCAGCACTCCCTCGTCGTAGTAGAAGATTTGTGCCATGGATGATGAAGTAAAAGGATCTATTGGAATTCAGAAGAAGGTGGAGTGAGGAAGAAAGGAGAAGAAGTGGCAAAAGCCCTGATTTGGTTTGGGAAGAAAGAAGGCGTGAATTTTTTTTTTTAAAACAAGTCTCCAAAACGTTGTCGTTTTGAAGACTGTGTACAAACCAAAACATGCACTGTTGTGTATAGTCATTTTCCCCATATATATATTAGTAAATAAAAACGCGCTTCAAAATAATCAACTTCGCTGTAGGGCAATACACAATATCTATATTATTAGGGGAGAGGGAGAAAAATAACCTTTTCTCTTGAAGTTGTGTCACTATTTAAATACTATTCCTATTTTTTTCCATTTTTCTCAAAAAAAAAAATTCCTTTTCTCTCACCCACTACTTATCGATCTCTAATTTTTCCAATGTTTTTTTAACTGCGTATACATAGTGTGTGCCAAGAATATTAGTATATAGAAGGAAGGGGATGTTGATCTACTGTTTTATTGTCTTATCTCCTTTCCATTTATAAAGAACAGTAAATTTAAAAATTACACATAACATCAGTACATGGGACGAGACAGTAGATTTGAACACGGTGGGAGGGGCGAAAAGATACCTCGGCCCCCACCTCACTTCCATGCACCAAAAACTATTAAGCCGCTTTTTTATAGCATCCTTCCTTCTTGAGTCTAGATATATTGACACGTTTGCAAAATGGCAACAAAGGAAATGTACCAATAGCTAGCCTCATGTATATATAGGCAACTTCTATCTCCCATTCTTCCATTCTATTCAAAGCTCTCCTCCCTCAAAAAGAACAACACAAACCACAATTGCTAGCAAAAACAGGGGTTGTCCTGTTTTTAAGCCTTTTACCTTTTTTATTTGTTAGATCTTTCAAACAAGAAAGAAGCAGCTATGTGCAACCATAAGCCATCTTCTCCATCATTTGTCTCTTCTAAGAAAACCCATTTCATAAACCCCATCAAAACCATGGATCTTCACACTCATGATGATGAACTTAATAGATGGCCAACCCCTTCTGAGGTAAATAAAGAACATAAACAAACACTTTTTATGCTGGTATAGTGATCCATAGAAATGCTGACGCTATTCGGGAAAATACATCCGTGGTCATCATAAGAGAAACGGGCGATCCAGATTTAAAAAAAAAAGTGATATCTGCTATTAAAAATTTTAAATCTGGACCGCCCGTTTCTCCTATGGACGCTGTAATATGTGTTTGCCCAAATAATATCATAACAAACATTTGCTATGAATCATTCCCCTTTTAACTATATATGTACAACTTAATAATCATCACTAACGGCACACACTTCTTGCATGTTTTGATCTTTATGTGCTCTTGCATTTAGGCCTTGGAGGAAATCAAAGCCATAAGGAAAATCTCAGGGCCAACAGCAATGACAGGGCTACTACTATACTCAAGAGCAATGATCTCCATGCTTTTTCTTGGCTATCTTGGTGAACTTGAGCTAGCAGGAGGATCCCTTTCCATTGGCTTCGCAAACATTACCGGATACTCGGTCATTTCCGGTTTAGCCATGGGAATGGAACCCATTTGTGGCCAAGCTTATGGCGCCAAACAAATGAAACTTCTTGGCCTAACTTTACAAAGAACTATACTTTTACTCCTCTCCACTTCCATTCCCATTTCCTTCATGTGGCTTAACATGAACAATATCCTCTTATGGTGTGGCCAAGACAAAGAAATCTCATCAATGGCGCATACTTTCATTGTTTTCGCCATTCCAGACCTTTTCTTTCTTTCCATTCTCCATCCGGTTCGCGTTTACTTGAGGACTCAAAATATCACACTACCAGTGACTTATTGTTCTGCTATCTCTGTTGTCATTCACATCCCTTTAAATTTCATTCTAGTAGTGCACTTCAAGATGGGAATAGCTGGAGTGGCAATAGCCATGGTTTGTACTAATCTCAATCTATTGATTCTGCTCATTTTATTCGTTTATTTTTCCCGGGTCTATAAGGACTCTTGGGTGACTCCGAGCACAGATTGCATCCGCGGATGGTCCTCTCTCCTCGCCCTCGCCATCCCAACTTGCGTCTCTGTTTGCCTCGAGTGGTGGTGGTATGAAATTATGATATTGTTATGTGGACTATTAGTAAACCCCAGAGCAACCATTGCCTCAATGGGAATTCTCATCCAAACGACTTCACTAGTCTATGTTTTCCCCTCAGCACTAAGCCTTGGAGTGTCCACCAGAGTAGCAAACGAGCTGGGTGCCAACCGGCCTGGAAAAGCCCGCATTTCAATGATCATTTCGCTCGTCTGTGCAGTAGCATTAGGCATGACAGCAATGCTGTTCACCACATTGATGAGGCAGCAATGGGGCCGTTTTTTCACAACGGATTCGGAGATTCTCGAGCTCACTGCTATGGCATTGCCGATAGCCGGCCTTTGCGAGCTTGGCAACTGCCCACAAACCACTGGTTGTGGGGTGTTGAGGGGCAGTGCTAGGCCTACAATTGGGGCAAATATCAATTTAGGCTCATTTTACTTGGTGGGAATGCCAGTGGCTTTTGTTATGGGATTTGTTGCCAAAATGGGATTTACTGGACTTTGGCTTGGGCTACTAGCAGCGCAAGCTTCATGTGCCATTCTTATGTTCATTGTGCTATGCAGAACAGATTGGATGGTACAAGTAGAACGAGCGAAAGATCTTACAAAATCGTCATCTTCTTGTTCTTCTAATTCAAATTCAAGTGCTTCAATTTCACCTATAGTATCATCAAATTCAAGGGCTCCCATTAAAGAAGCTAATCTTGAAGAAATTTTGTGCACAAATGATGCTTCCTCACTTGAAATAGACCCCCTCATATCTACACATATTGTGAATTAACAAGAGTTTTACTATATTTCCCCAATTTTTTACCCAATAGCTTGAGGGGTTAATGTGAAGATTTTTCATTTTGGAAATTTACCATATACTCCCCCTCCCTATTTAAATGACCTTTTAGAGATGTGCACAAGAATTAAGATAATGATTAGAAAGCATTAAATATAGTACTCAATTGTCTATAATACCCTTAAATCATTAATTTATCATAGCACAAGAGTTTAAAGTACCAAAAAAATAGGCAGAGTAATGAGGAGTAATTTTGAAAAAATTGTCATTAATTTTCCTAAATTTAAACAAACGTCAATTAATTAGGGGCATATAAAAAGCTCTAAAACGTCATTTAAATAGGGACGGAGGGAGTATAGCTTAGTGAAAAGTTTTGATATTTGGTTTTTTCTTTTTCTTTTTTAATTCTTGGTTCTTTTTCTTTATACAGGAGATATTGATGAGCATTATGCTGTTCTTTTTCCATTTTAGGTACTCAATGTTGTGACCTTGTATGGAAGGGAACAAGAAGAAGAAAGGTAGGAGGGAATCTCTCTCTCTCTCTCTTCCCAATGCAAAGTATGGAGAACTCTAGTACAATAAAGATGTATTATATCATATCTTCTACAATAATATTATTCCAACAAACAAGATGTTATAATAAATGCCAACAATACCCACTAGTTTTCACTTATTTCTTTATCTTTTTCATTTTATATTACTTCATTTATCCATGTAATGCACTCTCCTCTATTTCAACGAGAAGCATTGTATATTAGAGAATTGTACTTGCATATTCTTCATATAACAAAACATAAAACATAGTCCAAAATACAACTCTTTACTATATAAATGCTACTCATATTTATAAACTGTCCAAATTGACTGTACGAATTAATACTACTTAGAAAAGGAACATATTCATTTTCCTAGAGTAAAAAAGGTAGAGAACTATCAAAGATTTTACATCATACATAATGTACACTACTTTGTTAACATTTAAAGTTATAACTTTGTGAATAGTACTCATTGTAAAAACTACATTGACCTAGATATTACAAGTTCGTATTTTTTGGCCGAAGAACCTTTAGTCGCTAATCTTTTTTTTTTCGGGATTTTTAGTTATGTTCTTTTTATTGGTCTTATCAACCATCCTATCAGATATATTCGTGTGTCATGTAATACTTATTTACTTAAAAAGTTATATGCATATAAATAATTTGATTGCATCTGACAACAATACATAAGGTTAGCATGAAGTTTATTTTTGGGTAAGTTGGTCAATTGACCAATAGAGTGCTGACACGCAGGCGATGTTCTATGTGTGTCAGCATTCTATTTGCCAATTGACCAACTTACTAGCTAACCGGATTCCATAAAACGGAATAGTAGATGAGACATGTGATGAGATTGGACATTTGGACTCTTTTTTTGGTTTGCCATAGAAAATTCCGGACTTCAAAGCGTTTTCATAAAATTTTGAACTCATGACACATAAATATGAGATTGAAAAAGATTCTATTTTCCATATTTACCAAATTAATTACGCATGAATCCATAAAAACCCTGTAATTACTAAGTTTAAACAAAGAAAAGAGAAAGTAATTGTACACTAGAATATATGTGTGTACAAACAAAGCAGCAAAAGATGTGATAATTGGTAAGTAGCACTGTAGCAGCAGCAGCAACGAGAGATGTATGTTGTTGCGAAGAATAGGGGCACTTGGATTGGTGTGGGAGGGGGGCACCTGTTGCTAACTTAAGAAACAAAATCCAGCTATTACTGACTCTTTCTACTTCTTAGATGACAAAATTGGGTGCGGTGCCTCTGCACACCGCAATTCTCAGCCCCCTACCCCACCACCTCAATCTCCATTTCTTCTTATATATATATATATATATATATATATATATATATATATATATATATATATATATATAATTATCACAGCAAAAATAATAATGTCATAGTAAATATAGATTTAAGATCTATTTTTAAGTTTTAATTTGGAAAGAATGGAAAAGATAAAAACAGAAAGTTCCCTCCAAATTAAAATTCACAAACATACCATTAACCACACTATATAATTGTTCTAATGTCACTTAACACTTTCGTGCAACATTTATTGTTTTGCCAATATCAGTTTTAGTTTGACAATATCAATCACCTAAAATAAGTACTACAACAATACCAACATAATAACCTAAAAGAAGTACTACAACAAGTACTTATGTAATTAAGAGAGTATTACAGAAGTACCAATTTCATCCGTAGTAAATTTCATGCAACTACAATATTGGATCTTTATCATTTATAAATCTAATGAACCATAATTAAGCATACTTTAATAAACTAGCCCTTATGCATATTTTATATTTAATCCTTGTTCTATTAATATCTTTTTGTGGACAAAAGTATTATACTTGAATACTAACTTTTGAGGTAGGTTTTTGTATCAAACATTGTATTTTCCACTTCAGTATTTAAACAAAGAGTAATGACAGTGGCTGTCTGGCTTTAACTGACCCCTAGATCCTGTTTCGTTTGTTATAAAATACAATGGTCATGATTTAAAATAAAAAACGAGACCCTTGGCAATATAGTATTACATAACAACTTAACTAATGAAACACTTTATTGAAGGAAATTTGTCTTACTACTATTCAAAATTAGTAATTTTTCTCTTTCACAACAGTGTGTTGTGTTAGTCAAGTCCACGACACAATATTGCAAAATTCTCCGATTTTTTTTAATCTATGTTATCAGATCTTTCAATGAACAATGGAAGATTTATGCATAATTTGATGACCATTTTAAATAGTCCATAACAATAATTTGTTATGGATTTACTCCCTCTATATATATATTATTTGTGCATTCGAAAGGGAAGAGACTATAACAAATAGTGGCCAACGTTCTTTTGTACGATAGGCCTAAAACCATTAGATGATATTCTTCTACAGTGACAAACACCTCTAGTCTACCTTACGTTGTCTACTTTATGAAATTATAATATTGCCATCTCCATCTATGTAGCTATCCAACTAGGAACCCCATAACCTTATCACTTGCAAGATATGGCTTTTCAAGTTTGTGGTACACCAAGAACTTCACATAAGCTTTTCTCTTTGCATTTTCCATATGAGAATAAATAATATAAGGATGGTCCGTAAAATTAGAGTTTTATACTCTCCAATAATAATATACAACGTAGGAAATTTAGGAGAAAATCATGAATCTAATATAATTAGTAAAACAGTTATATCATAGTAAATAATAAATACCAAATATGTTAATGCAATTAAAAATTCTTGATTTTCTACTAAATTTCTTACGTGGTGACATGTTATTGGAGGGTATAAAATTTTAGTTTTATCGGCCACCCCTGAATATATGCTTATATATGATTTTCCAAATTTGACTGCTAGTATTAGAACTAAGCAGTTAAATGAGAAATAAATCATTTTTTCTTAAATGCACAAGTAGCACAAGTTGCACAACAATAAGCCCCAAACGAAGCAACAGTAAATCATTATAGTACTGATTTACCACCACTCTCATTTTTACCTTATTGTAGAACAAATAAAATAATTATCATAAACAAGCCCCACAAAATAGAATAATAATAATAAAAAAGATACCTTGAGGCTTATTTGAAACCTATAAAAAGATACCAAAATTAGTTTATGCTTTGAAATTAATTCATGATTTTGTTTGAATATAGAAAACAAATTTGGTTTGAGACTGTTAGTATTTGGGGGATCATTCAAATTGAACTATGACAAGTAACCGAAGTAAGTTTGTAAATTATATCTAAATATTTTTTATTTGAAATTCCTTTTTTAGTTTGGATTCTGAATATTTATTGCAATTTGTAATTTTTATTATAACTAGTTCAAGTTTTTTTTATTTAATTTCAATAAAAAAATTAGTTAAAATATGCCTCTACTGATAAAAATTTCTGGATCCACCCCTACGTATATTTGTTTGTTTGTTTGTTTTTTTCGTTTCAATTATGTTGTCCATTAAAGGAGGTATTAACATGCACATGTACAATTATTAATTTCATTTCACCAATATTTGTTTAACATGTCTCCTGTGTTTAATAATTTACACTTGTCATAACAATGCATGATTTTCAAATTCTTAAACTAATAGAAGCACTTATAGTTACGATCACTACAAGAAAAAAGCTCAAGTCCGACGGAATAATTCGTCGGACATGAGCCTATTCAGTCGAAAATATATTATTCCCGACGGAAATATCCGTCAGATATTCGGTCTTAAATATTCGCGTCGAAAATAAGATCCGTCGAAAATTCCGTCAGAAATTCATTATCCTCGACGAACGTATCTCCGACGGCTGTTCGTCGAACATTAACTATTTTCGACAGAATATATAGGACGAAACTTTTCGTCGAATATAACAACATATATTTTCGACGGATATATTCCCTCGGAATTCTCTTATTTTCAACTGAAAACTAAAATAACCCACTATTCATTAAAATTGGCTAATTATTAACTTTGACGAAATTTGCGTCGGAGATAGAGTGTTTACGACGGATACGTTCCGTCGAACATAACGTATGTTCGACTGAAATTAGGATATTTCGGCATTTATTAAAAATTGATTATTTGTTAACTCCGAGGGAAGTTCCATCACAAATACCCTATTCCGTTGGAATTAACTATCCTTTTTTTAAATTGTAAATTTTAAAAGTTCAGTTTCCAGGTGTTTAAACCCATTAATGTACCTGTAACCTGTCACAACCAAATACACAGTAATATAAACCTGTATCTCACATTCAAATATGCAACGTAGCAGTAAAACTTAATCTTCAACTTATTATCATTCACATTCGCATTCAAATATCCACCAAAACGTATTATAAGCTAACCAATTACAAATATAAGCTAATGTTCCATAAATGTTAAAAATATTATTTACAATAGTTGTACAGACGCAATTAGACAATACAATATATACAAAAGTTCTACAATAACATGAATATATACAAATGAACTATAAACTAGTAAAAGTATCATCATCAGCCTCGTGCTCCTGCTCATAATCGCAAGCCTGGTCGCCATCGCCACCCTGTTGATAGAATCAAAAATATAAATCATTAGTCCATATATATATATATATATATATATATGTATATATATGTGTGTGTGTGTGAGAATTAACAAACTAACCTTAATTGAAAAACATAAACAATAAGAATACCTGAATAGGTGGGGGCGGACGAAAAGCCTCCTCCAAGAGAGTAATCACCATCCGGAGCATCTCGGCGCTCCAAGCGTCGAACTGCTCCCGTGGTAATCTCGTACTCTCTGCAGAGGCCCCTGCTATAATATCCTGAGCAATCTGGTGAAGACGAGAATTGGAAGACAACTGCTGACGCCGAAAGACCGGATTGGTATGGAACCTATCCGACACAGCCCCTATCAGCCGCCGGAAGATATCGTCATCCAAGCCAGCGCCCGTATGAGATGGTCCGACATGTGCTCTCGGACGCTGGCGCTGGCTGGAGCCTATAAAGAGATATAAATTCGATTACTAATAATAATTTATATAATGTGATAAATTCGGATAATTTCATGAAACATTAAAAAATATTACCTCCAGGAAGTGTATATGCGGGTATCCTCGGTAGACCCAACACTCGATATCTGCTGGTACTGCTAGTAGGGGGATCCTGAGACGCGACCCATAGTCTCAGCTCCTCATCCCGATCCAATACAATATCGAGAAGAGGGGTGGCGGAATCTAACGGCTTAGAACCCCTCCTAATAGTCTCCAGCTTAGCTATACGCTCGTCCCGAAGCCTCTAAAATCGGTCCTGTAATGTATTCTGTATACGTATGTTAATTATATCATTTTAGTTACGATTGAATATTATTAAAAGCTAAATAGTAAGATGAGTTTTACCCGTATAGATAAAGCTGCCTGAGATAAAGCACGCTCGTCCTTAAGCGTGTGGGCTCGATCCCAAAACTCTAGAATGGTAGGATCACGGCCCAATGTCCTCCCCAATGCCTAATACAAATAATCATAAAATAGGTCTTAAGTATTTGTGTGAGAACTTGACACATAAATAACTAAATACAACGCATTTACCGTCTTCGCCTCCTCGAACGACTGAGAACCAGTGGTGTGTACTATCCGGAGCTGACCACGGTTCTTCTTCGCCTGCTCGAACTTTTTCTTGAAGTTATCAGCCTCCCAGTGCGCACACATAGCCTCCCAGGCTAAATCGGAGACTATGCGGGGCTGATGATCTCTAATGGTGGTCTCGGGCTGGTCCACAACTGCCCGGGCTACCTTCTGTCGCATCTCATATAGCCATCTAGAGTAATTCGCAGCGACGTGATGCTCAATCACAGCATTGCCAGCTGACTGAGAGATGCTCGGGTCAAATCGATAATTAACCTATAACAAAAGATTATTTAAAATTAAGAACATTTGACGAACTGACCAATACAACTATGTGGTGATAATATGCTTAACTTACGTGGAACTCCTGCAAGACGGTATGCATAAAAGTGGCATCGTACCGCGCATACTGACTGAACCGCATGCACCCTCTCGGGAGATGCGTCAAACAAATCGCATGTAGGGTGTGCTTAGCCACCGGGTCTAGTATACTACAGAAAAAGTATAACAATATGTGCTATGTGAATTATGTTTTGCAATAACTGATAGAAATAGTGCCGAAAATATTAACACCTACTGCTGGGAAATGACATCCACCGGTACTGTAAGTGGCACTGCCGGCGGACGACCAAAGATACCGAGGTTCGTCCCTCGGTGTTGTTGATGAGGTGCATCTGTAATAATTGTATTTAACATAGTACTTTAACAATCATTGTAATTAATGCACCTTGAGATATATTTAAATCCTAGTTAAGATAACTTACTCGCGCCTGAAGAAGAGCCTCCATCGTGGCTACCGTCTCCAGTACTGGATCTCCCACCACCTCGGCGACCTCCACCGCTATGTCTAGCCATGAATATCCTACTGCAATAACAAAATTGGTAGATTACGAATATGTAAGGTTTAACAATATGTGGTAAGGACTAATATGAAAGCTCATTTTCAATTACGCACGTCATCAAACCCATCAGAATCAACGTATATATCATTCTCAGATTCGGTATCTTCCTCATCCTTAGTTTCGAGATCAGTTTCGTCATCGTTATCATCCTCAACGACTACACAATCATTCATGTGTACGGTGGCCTCGACATCCTCATCGCTAGGTACGTCAATGACATCAGTACTCACCACATCTTCGGCATGGAACACTATGGACAATGGGTTGCTCACATCTTCTTGCAACGCCTCATCCATACCAAACATGTTATCAGCATTAAATGAGCGTGTTTTAGTAGTGACTACTGTGTACCAAGGGCTTCGAGTATTTACGACATCAGGAGCGTAATGCACTTGAGTCACTTGACTTGCTAACACGTACACGTCATCAGAATTTAACACCGACTTGATATCCACGGTTGTGATTCTATTACGATCAACTTTAACCCCCTTTTCAGTATCAAACCAGCTACACTTAAATGTAACTACCTTTTTGCCACCGTGATAATTGAGCACAACTACATTCTGTAAACGACCATAGTAATTGGACTCAGAATCTTGATAGCAGCTTCCTAATACCACAACCCCAGAATTGACTGATGTGAGTTCATGCAAGTCATCAACTCTAAATCTATACCCATTCACGATGCAACCAGGAAAAGAACTAACAACTTTGTAAGGTCCTTGGATGACATCTATAAAATGCTCAGAAATACTCTC
This sequence comes from Panax notoginseng, assembly GCA_016801055.1. Lineage (NCBI taxonomy): Eukaryota > Viridiplantae > Streptophyta > Magnoliopsida > Apiales > Araliaceae > Panax > Panax notoginseng. Next base: position 8,560,702 of record CM029012.1, read on the forward strand.
CGCTTCAACCCTTTTCTTAAACCATTGTTGGAAATTAGCATTAGTGAATGTTTCCAAGTCTGCTGTAGTCAAAGTTGGGTTAGAAGCATACGCTTCCTCTTCGAATGAACTGCGATATTAGTAAAATGTCTTTAACATATATAGAGATGACTACACTTGTAAATTATACTAATTGGAGAAAATAAGTTTAGACTTACGTGATGTATGATGATACTTCGGGCATATTTAGAAGCACGTATGTAGATACAATCTTCAACTCTTTGTCGCTTAAGTAAGTCAGAGTCTCAGGACCAAATGGTTTAGCTGGATATGTGAATACAGCTAACTCATCATCAACATGATTCATTGGACCAACAACCTCATTCCTTCCTAAACGGTTATGCTTCGTTGAGACAACATCGTCAAAATACAATGAGCAGAAGTTGACAAGCTCTTCCTCTGTATATCATTCAACAATAGAACCCTCTACACGAGCTTTGTTCTTGACCTTTTGTTTTAATCGGCGCATATACCTACGATAAATAATATGCAGACTTAGTGAAGTATTATTAATATGAGTAGGATAGAGCAATATATAGCAGTTTATATATTACCTCTCAAAAGGATACATTCACTGATATTGCACCGGTCCTCCAAGTTTGAGTTCATACGACAGATGAATAGGCAGATGTTCCATCGAGTCAAAAAAGCCTGGAGGAAAGATCATTTCAAGCTTGCACATGTTGAGCACAATATTCTTCTCCATCTGCTCGACATCATTGTGCTTAATTATAGTTGAGCAAATATCTCGAAAGAAATTTGACAGTTCGGTCAATGCATCCATAACTTTTCTGGGTAACATCTCACGAAATGCAATTGGAATCAACTTCTGCACGAATACATGACAATCGTGACTCTTGAATCCAGAAATTTTCAATTGCTCAACCTTACAACAACGTGTTATGTTCGACGCATATCCATCTGGGAGCTTCAACCCACTAATCCACTTACAGACGTCTTCAACTTGTTGCTTAGTAAGACTAAATAGAGCTTTAGGTTTCGTAGTGTTAGGGTGAAGCCACAATTCTGGCCTAATGCTCAATGCCTCCAAATCTTTTCGAGCATTGTCATTGTCTTTAGTTTTACCACTCGCATCTAACACGGTGTAAAATAAGTTCTCGAAAACATTCTTTTCGGTATGCATGACATCTATTCAGTGACGAATTGAAAGTGTGCCCCAATACGACAACTCAAACCATATAGGCAAATGTGTCCAATTATGAGTCTTCCCGTACCCGGCTGCTCTTAATTTACTGTGTTCCTTCCCCGGCAAAGGAAAATAAAGTTGATTCAACCACTCCAAGACCTCACTTCCCGACAGCCGACCAACAACCCCATTCTTCTTTATCTTTCTGTTGAACTGTGTAGACATCTTTCTGTAATTGTGATCAAGAGGTAATAATCTACGAGCAGTACCAAAGAAACTACATTTCCGCCCATGCTGCAACTGGTTGCCTTGCACATCCCCCATACACACTGGACATGACAACTTCCCATGAGTTGACCAACCACTAACCATCCCAAGAGCCAGAAAGTCAGTGATAGTCCATAACAGGGCTGCTTTCATCACAAAATTCTCGCATATCGATTTATCATACGTATGAACCCCTGTCTCCCACAGCATCTTTAGTTCATCCACTAACGGTCGAAGGTACACATTAAGATATTTTGTAGGACTTTTATCCCCCGGAATGAGTAAAGTCAAAAACAAATACGGATCCCTCATGCACATTGCCGGTGGAAGATTATAAGCGACCATAATGACTGGCCAAACTGAGTATGGCTGGCTAAAATTATTAAAAGGGCAAAATCCATCAGTAGCCATGCCAAGCCTAACATTCCTAACTTCTTCTGCAAACTCGGGATAATTTACATCAAATCTCTTCCATTCATCTCCATCCGCTGGGTGAGTCAGCTGACCAGGCACGATATCCCTTGTTCGATGCCAACTCATATGTTGAGCCGTATAAGACGACATGAATAGCCGCTGAAGTCTCGGTGCAAGTGGAAAGTACCGTAAGATTTTCCTGGGAACATGTTTCTCCTTCCCCCCACGTTTTGTAACCTTGTAGCGCGATAAACTGCATATATCACACTGTCCCTTATCTCTGTCCTCCCCATAGTATAACATGCAATCTTGCTCACAAGCATCGATTTTTTGATACCCCATATTTAACCCCTTGACCATCTTCTTCACTTCATAATAATTCGCAGGAAGAGTATGATCCTTGGGTAAGAACTATCCAATTATAGCGAGCAAATCGTTGAAACCTCTCTCACTACAATCGTGCTCATTCTTGAAGTGTAAGAGCTTCATCACTGTAGAAAGCTTGGTGTCCGTATCATTTCCTGGATACAACGCGACCCCAGATTCAGATAGCAACTTGTAAAAGGCAACATCTGTATCATTTGGCACTTGCTTCTCACTGCTTGAAGAAGGTTCATATTCATCCCAGTGAATAGTAGTAGGGCCATAAGCATCAACCAACATCTCAACTGGATTATAGTGTTCGACGTATGAAGCCTGTGGAATTGGTTGTTCCACAATATTTTCAATCACTTCTGATTCCCCGTGATGAGTCCATACGATGTACCCACCCACAATTCCACGAGAAAATAAGTCGAATTTAATCTTGTCGACTTTCTTCCAGATCAGATTTTTACACTTGACACACGGGCATCACATCTTCCCATTCGGATCATCCGTATGTTCTAGTGCTTTGTTCAAGAAATCTAAAACCCCAACACGATAAGCTGAGACTAATCCCCTCCCATCACTGGGTATCCTACGGTACATCCAACTCTGGTCGGCTGACATTTTTAACTACACAGAAGTACGTATTAAGTTAATTTGGATATTCATGCGTGAATTAGATTTACCTAGTATCTCTACAGGACAGGGGTAAGGCTTCTATCCCGTTATTGGATGTGTCTCGTCACTAGTGCAAACACATTGAGTACGTTTCATGAGTTTCAAAAAAATTTCGGCAGCACCTCCCCATGGTCTCCAAGCACACGAAATAGACTAAGATAACTTAATCTAAGTATGCACTCGGAGAACATATAGAGATAACAGTCGATTAATCCTCAAAATAACAAAAAATATACCGTTTCGTATTTGCACTGGCCTAAGTGAGAGACATAGCATCCAATAACAGTCCCAAACTGGGGACTGTTCGATATTCACCCATACTAAGTGTATGTCAAACGGGTTTCTAAGTTTCAAAATATAGTACATATATAATTGAAAATGCTACTTAGTTTATGAGAATTGTTATGTGGAATCTCTACTTGAGTCGGCAACCGGTAAAAAAAAAAGGGTCGTAGTTCCTGTTGTGTCCTATACTCGAATAATAAAGGTAATTGAATTACTGCAGACATTCCTCACTGTTCCATCATAACAGATGGCAACATCCGAAAGGAGTGCCAGTAAGTTATTGAACAAAGTTCTAGGTTAAGCAACTCTCTAGATGAACGAACGATCACTTCTTTGCTAGGAATGAATCATCTCCCCATATGGGTCCAATCCATGATATAGACAGCTTATCACCACTCCGAATTCCTCAAATGGATAGTTCTCATACAAGAGGTGAGACGTTCTGTGAGAACTACCCATCTGAGGAATTCAGAGTGGTGAGAAGCTATTTATATCATGGATTGGACTCATATGGGGAGATAATTCATTCCTAGCAGAGAAGTGATCGTTCACTCATCTAGAGGGTTGCTTAACCTAGAACTTTGTTCAACAACTTACTGACACTCCTTCCAGATGTTGCCATCTGTTATGATGGAATAGTGAGGAATGTCTGTAGTAATTCAATTACCTTTATTATTCGAGTATAGGACACAAACAGAAACTACGACCCTTTTTTTTAAATTGTTGCCGAGGAACCGGTTGGAGTACTATTAGCTGCAACTGCTATGTCGAAACCTGCATACAAGAAAGAGTACATATATGTAGGGAGAGTGTTATTGCATTTATATATTGAAAATTGTGGCAAACTAAGCAAATGCTACTTAGTTTATTTTGCCAATAATAATAAACTAAGTAAGTGGTACTTAGTTTATGAAAATTGTTATTTGAAATCTATAGAGAATATATATTGTTCGACATTCACTCCTACTTAGTTTATTTTACCAATGTGAACTAAGTAAGTGGTACTTAGTTTATGAGAATTGTTATTTAGAATCTATAGACTACTGTTCGACATTCACTCCTACTTATTTTATTTATTTAAATTTAATTTAATTTAATTTACTTTACTTTAATTTAATTTAATTTAATTTAATTTAATTTACTTTAATTTAATTTAATTTACTTTACTTTAATTTAATTTAATTTAAATTAAATTAAATTTAATTTAGCCTTAATTTAATTTAATTTAATTTAATTTAATTAAGTTGAAATTATTTGATTATATTATATTTTATTCTTTATTGAATTGAATTCTATTTGTATTATATTATATATTTGTAAATATTTTTTATTAAATTAAATAAAATTTGTTTGATTTTATTTAATTTACTTCAAATTAGTTTATATTTTAATATTGGGACTAATTACTAATATTATCAAAATAATTCTGACAAAATCTTGCAAATCCATACATCTGACAGAATTTCTGTCACAAATTCAGTCGGAAATTACAAATATATCAAAATTAAAAACAGTCCAAAAATCAGTTAAGTTCAAGATTGAAAACTAATTAAATTACATAAACAATGCAAACAATATATACTGCATAATTATCCATTCTCAATCAAAATATATACCAAATTTTAGCCCCAAATTTCAGCCTCAAATCCAAATTTCAGTCAAATATATAACAAATTTTTAACCATATACCAATTTCAGCCTTAAATTCAATTGCCAAAGCCAAATTGATGCACATACAGTAACCAATTAAGGAATTTACCAATTTTTAGACTCAAATCAATATATACATACAATATAAAAATTATTCAATCTACTGATTTTGTACATCATCATCAAAATGAAATAATATTTGAACTCATACCTTTTGGAGCTAATAAACTGTCCGGCGTGTGGTGGTGGTGGTGGTGGTCGGCGGCTGGAGGAAGAAGGCAGAGAACTAAGATGGTGGTGGTGGTCGGCGGCTAGAGAGGCGCCTGGCGGTGGGGGAGAACTGATCGATCGCGAGAAGGGGGCACGCGGCTGGTCGACGGCGGAGGTGTTGGTGGCAGGTGTGCGCCAGAGATGAGAAAGAGATGAGAGTGAGAGAGGAGAGACTGAGATAAGAGAGTGAGAGAGTGAGAGGGGAGAGATATAAAACTTAAAGAATACGGGGAGACGCTGGCCTGAGTCATTCGAATAGTTTTTATATGCGATTTCCGACGGATTATCCGACGGACGAAAGTCTGTCGGAATTACAGTATCTTCGATATACAGTCCCTCAGAAATAACCATAATTTCGTCGAATTTAAGTTTCGCGCAGGCGGGAAATTTGGCGCCATATGAGGTCTTATATTCCCGACGGAATTTCCTCGAAAATAAACTATTTTGGACGGAATTATTTTCGACCTAATATTGCGTCGAACTTATATTAATTTTGACTGAATGAAGTCCGTCGAACTTAGCTCCGTCGGGATTAGTCGGTTTCCTTGTAGTGATTGCAATATGTAGTGTGTTTTTAACTACTAAGGAAATAGACATAAAAATGAGGCGCCATATATATACATATATATAGGGGGCTGATTCATAATTAACCTGGGAGATTAACCCTAAGGAAAACAAAATTGGCAATAGTCAAATCCCGGATACAGCTCCAAGGGACAACCAAAAGTCACTTCAACCTCAGATATAACCCTGGGCGGACAAAGGTGGAGTGTTTACAACACAACATAAACCACATACATCCAGCTTTAGACATGGTCATTAAGAGTCCTCACACAACAATCATAAGTGCAAACTACTCAAAGATAGCTAAACGGACTGTCTGCGAAGACTTGTAGATGCTATTCTGGTCATGGACCAATCTTCCTGGATTCGGAAAATGGCAAGCCCTATGTCATTGCGTAGCTCTCGGAAAGATTTTTCCAAAATGGTAGGACACATCTCCATAGGATTCTCAGATTGCGAGTTATGAAGGTTTCAAGTAGCCTAAACAACGATCGAGGTGCATGTACTTCGAAGCAGCAGGGCCCACTAGGCCCAGCCGCATGTCTCCAATCTTTGTAAATCTCTCCTGTAAACACTTCTATACATATATACTTCAGCATATCAAGTTTAACCAGTGAAATTCGAGTTTAAAGGCGCCTAAATCCATACGAAAGCAAATCTCGTGCCAGATTGTAAGATCTCTTTAGATCTCCTTTTTTTCTTGCTCTAATATATATATAAGTGCTATATATATATATATATATATATATATATATATATATATATATATATATATATATAGTTAGTAGTTAATATTGGTAAGATCTGGCTTTCTAACCTTTTATTTCATGTAAATAGTTAATATTTTTGTTTTATTGACTAGATCTATACTAGATCTATCCAGATCTAGCTTTGAATCGATTCAAAAGTTGTAAAACTTGAATCTTAGAGCTAGAATGGTTAAGATATGTATAGATCTAATTTTCCTAGCTTTGTAAATGTTTAGCAATCATGTGACCCTAGATCTGTATCTAGAGGAAACAGGAGGCTTGTTTACTCGCGTACAAGATTTAATCAATAAATCTCTTGTTTAGTGAAATTTTAAGTTTTATGTACATAGTATGTTTAAATATTCATGTGAGCCTAGTAGCAGTAACCGTATTTCACGGAAGTCGGGGGGTGCCTAGCACATTCCCCTAGCTTAAGCAAGCCCCCGAACTTTATGAATCTCGAGTTCCAAACAAATTAAATGGAGTCACATATGGGGCCACATTGCAAAAACTTTTCAAAACTCGGATGAGTTGATACATCCATTTAAATTCATATTAACTGGCAGTTCTATCTAATTCAGCCTAATCATTAAAATCAAACTTTCAAATCGTTGACATTTATGTCGGCCTTTTCTAAAAAATACACCCTTGAAAGATAAATCAACATAGATCACATAAAGGGTGTGAACAAACATAGGAAAGGGAAAAACACAGCGTCGACAGGTGGCGAGTCCGTTGGGGACAATAGAGGGCTTAAGCCACATTTAAAACTTTTCAATTCCCTTTTATCTACATGTGTGTGAATGCTATCTTTGTTAGGTTTGTAAGATTCATGAATGCAATCAAATTGCACAAAGTAAGCGAAAACGTGGTAAAATAGAGTTTTAAAATTTTACAAATCATATATCTGGTTCATCCTTTATGCACAATTATTAATTAAACGAAAAGATAAATAATAAGAATTATACCCATGAAGATTTAAGCTTCCTCATGTACAAGTTTACCTCCAATCCTTTTTGCGTTCAACTTGAATCCACCGGGTTTGGTTCCTTCCTTTGATTAATGTTAGCCACCCAAGTGTTTGGTCTCGAGAGGTGATCCATCAAGGAAGAAGAAAGATTCAAGAAGATGGGTGTTTAGAAAAACCCTAGTTTTCTATCTTTGTAGAAAAAGAGCGTGTTAGTTCCCAGAGGCACAATAGTTATCTAGAAGGGGGGTTGAAAAGATATTTTTAAATTCTTTTCGAAATACTTATTAGTTTTGATAATAACTTAAACACAGTGGAATTGTGATTTGTTTGTTTTCCCTTTAAGATATAACGAGTTAATAGGAGTTAAACAGTTATGGCAGTTATAGCAAGAATATAAGAGACATAGTGTTTTTAAGTGGTTCAGAGTACTTAAAGCTCCTAGTTCACTCTTCTACTCCTCGAGTAGGAAATTCACTAAAGATATCTTTACACTTTCTGAATCTCACAGATTCCTTCAAGACTAGTAGTCTTGGAACTTCTTAGTTCACTTTTGAACTCTTCAAGTCTAGCAGACTTGGTACTTCTTAGTTCACTTAGAACTCTTCAAGTCCTTCTGACTTAGAACTTCTTACTTTACTTGATAATAGTTGAGTTCTTGAATGGTGTTACTCAGTTGCCGTTAAGCTTGTGTTCGAAAGAACTGCGTAGTTGAGCAAGCTTTCTTTTTCAGATCGTAGAGTTGAGCGTTGAGTGTTCTTCAGTGTTTTTTTTAGTGCTTGCTTTTTTTTCTTCTCATCTACTAATGTTTTGCATATATGGGGCCTCTAAAATGTATCCGTTGAAGACACCCGTTGAAGCATTAAATGCGTTTGATATTTTTGAGCTTTGATAGAGACTTTTTGCATAACTTCTGATTTACAGTCTGGCCCACTGACACAGCAGACTGCTGTCTCACCTAACACTTGAAAATGTGTTTTCTGCTGACTCATAGTACTTTTCTTAGCTTCTTCAATACGTTTCTTTGTTATATACTAAGGATGACTGTTGTGTTATTGGGACTCCCGTGGACTTCAACGTTTATAATCCATTCCACATTTGTTTGGATTTATTCTTAAACAAATGGGCAAGGCTCGATGCTTCAGACATAGACAGATGAAGCTCTACGATTCTGGTAATGGTGTCTTGCCACCTTGGTGCTTGATCCGATACTAGAAAACGAGAACAATATGATTTCTCTTAAGTATTGGCACACTACGATCTTTACTTGCTTGACTTGCAGACTCTACACTTTCGAGAGCACACTACGATCTCTGAGTTGGCTTGGCAATCGATTCTAGGAGAGGCCCTCCAAGGTAGAAACACTACATTCTCGATGCTCTACGATCCTGCCTTGGCTTCTGCAATCTCTTGATCAGCTTGATAGACTACGATTCTGTTGAAGCCTATCTATTACATCTCAAGATATAGATCAACTTAATAGCTTTGATTTTCATCTATACATTCATTTATAGAATGATAAACATTAAAAACTCAGACCAACCTAACAATTTTGATCTACCACTAAGGTGCTGTTTGTTTACATCTGATTGCCTCTTAATGGATTGCCTCTTATTCGCTAAGAGGCATGATGCTGTTTGTTTTGTTTTTTGTTACCTCTGAATGCCTCTTAATCGGTAAGACAGAAAATAAAATCTTAATAATTAAGAGGTACCTCTTAATGAAATTTTGTTGATAATTTTTTTTATATAAATATATTCAACAATATTATGCACTCATTTTTATTAAATTGAATATTTAAAATTATTAAATAAAATTTTACCCTTTAAAATGGTAAAATAGTGTCATTAAGAGACAACTTACTTTTTTGTTATCAAATAATTTTTTAGATTCAGACCTCATAACCATTCAGATGATCTAATTTATTAAGACATCATAATCATTCAGATCTTAATTTTTAGATTTATCAAACACAACCTAAGTCCTTGTACATATATTCCTTGAAGGACTTTACATATAATCATGAATATTTATTTTCAACATCAAATTCAAATATGCAATCTCCCAACAATCTCCCCCTATTTGATGTTGACATAACCAAGGAGATTTGTGTCATGATTATCAATTTCTAGATGCAGTTGCTAGAAAGTAAATATGACTTAGTGTTTCAGTGAGCAACTAAAATTTCTAGAGAATAAGCATGAATTTATTAATGTTTGTAGAGACAAATATTACAATTAAGCTTAGTTACATCAATAAGAATTGAGTTTTAACTTATCTCTATTTCTTTTACCTTTTGTTTCTTGGAGGATTGACATATTCTGCAGCTCTCCTTCTCCTGCTGAGTTCGTTTCTCCATGCTATATCTTCCAGCTCATATTGACTTAGCGATTCCCAATTCTTGTGTCTGTTCACGAACACAGGATCTCCAATAGGCAAGTGTAGGTGTGTAGTGGTTGCACCTTGTGAGCTGGGCTCTTGACTTCTTAGCGGTTGAGCCATGAGAATTTGCTGCTGTTCAGATCGTGGAGTCTGATGGCGAGGCTGTCTTGTAGGATGGCTCATTGACAATTGAGTGATGAATTTGCCTTTGCCTCTGCCCTTTCCTTTCTCTCCTTCCCCTTTATTCTCCCCCTTTATGTCAGCATCAAGGGTTCGAATATCGTCAGATAGTTGAGTCATGCCTTGTACAAGCTCGTTGAGCTGATTCTTGGATTGAGCAATGTCTTCACGATTTTCTTGAATCAGAGAATCAGTTTGAGCTTCTCTCTTTTAGAGAATAGCCAAGACATTTTCTGTTTTTTGTATTTGGCCCATGGAAAATCCTTGGAATTCTTTCATTAAAGTTCGTAGACTCGTGAGACTTTCCATTATAAGTTTATTCTGGTATTCCTGAGCAATCTACAAGACAAGAACAACTTTCCTGTGTTTCTTGGCAGCTTGAAAGTGGATTTGATCCCTTTCATTGATACTCTGAATCATCTCCTTTATGATCTCCCTAAGCTTCTTTGAAAGCTCAGAACTTAGGTTTCTTGGGAGAGTGTTGGCAGCATCGATCAAATGAGTTAGCCTTAGGCGAACAAGGTCTGAGTGAACTTCAAGATCTTTTTGTATGTTTTTGGTCACCTTCTTGGATGGTTCAGATAACTCTATTTTGGTGGGAAGATCTGATATGAGCTCAAGGAGTTGCTGATTGTTTGGAGGAGATGCTCTTGTGTATTGATCTTGCATATTGTAGAGAGCGAGATCAAGATTAAAATACCCATTTTTTGATGAGGAAGGGATATCTGATGGAGGAACAGGTGTGTGAGGTTGAGTCTCAAGAGGAGGTGACTCTACGAATTGAGCAGGTGACTCTACGATTGGATTTGGATCAGTAATCGTAGAATGAGGGATGATAGGAGACTGGATCAACACAAAGTTAGGTATATTTGGTTCATCAGTTACAGAATGTTGGGATTCTGTAACTGGAAATTGATTGAGTGGATGAAGTATCACTTCCAACCATCTTGGCAACTCATAGAATTGATTAAAGATTGATGGTGGACAGTGACTAACCCTGAAAGAGATGGGAATAATGTGTACCTCATGCCCATTTTCTGAAGAGGGGTCATTGGTGATCAGCTTTCGGGCAAAGTTGAGGTTGCCTGGGAATTCATGAGCTAGCACCGAGATTACTGGATAGGCTTTGAAGGTCCAGAACATGTGATCCCAGGAGTTGAGGATTTTGGCTCTGTGAAAGGGCATCATAGGTAGATAGGAGAACAGTTGATTGTAGTTGGCTCTCTTATAACCATCACAACCCACTACAATGATCTTAACTTCATCATCCTCTTCTTCTTCTCTATCTTCATTTGAAGTTTCCACTACATCAATTATCTCCACTTGACTTCTTTGCTCTTCTGCTCAGTCATCCTCCATAGCTTCAATCCTTTCCATTTCTATAGTTTCTGAAGCTAGAATCTCTTAAGGGACTGAGGAAGATTCATGATGATCTTTTGGTAATTTCTCCTCAGCTGTAATCTTTTCTGACATAAGGAATTTGTGAGGCTCCCCCTTAATTTGATCATCCATTTAAATTTCAAACAGCTACCCCTCAGTTGGAGCATTTTCTAGTGTAAGAACTTTAGGAAGCTCCCCCTGAACTTGAGCTGTATTCTGCTTATCGGCTTTGGCTAGCCCTTTCTCAGCAGCTATCCTTCTGTCTTCTTCATTTAACACTCCTTCATTGACAAGGATGTACTTCTTGACCAGTTTTCTTCTTGGCTTCCTAGGCTGAACCACAGCCTTAGCACTTTCTTCAGCTTCAGCTCTGAAAGATTGATCAAGCTGAGAAGCTATTGCAACCTCCTCTTCTGGAGTGGGATCAAGTTTGTACTCTACGATCGGTAGAGACTCTATGATCGAAAAGACTCTATCGATCGTAGAGAAAGAAAACTTCTTTGGCTTGTAGCTGCATTTTTCCTTCCTAAGCAGCTGAGAGATGGCAGCTCAGTCTTCTTCTTCCTCAGACTAATGTTCTTTCCTTTTCAATTTCTTCAGAGTTTCAGTGCCTGAACTCTCTTGTGGTGCATCGATAGTTGAACCTTGAGGCTCCTCTATCATTTGAGCCTTCATTTTTCTCTTACCCTTGCTTTTTTTGATCAAAGCAATGGGTTCCTCTTTGTTGATTTCTTTTTCTTCTTCTTCAGTTTTCTTTACAACTGACATGTTTCCTGGTACCCCAGACTCCTTTGCATCACCAGTTCTTCCACTGGATTTAGACATCATCCTGACATTTCTGCTGGATTTCTTTTCCAATTTTTAAACAGTTGTTGGGTCATCCTTCTGTTGGGATTGATGGATTCTCCTTTATTATCCCCAATTTTATCACCTAGTGCTGACTGCAGGATGATGCTTATAAACTGCCCATAGAGCATCTTTCTAGAGCTCTTTGATTTCTTCGAACTAAGAATCCACTTCCCAATCCAGTCGATGAGTAGGGCTCCATAGTTGAGTTGGATCCCAAACCAGATTGCTGTCATGAGCTTAAGTTGCACTTCATTTATAGAGTCATGGCTAGAGCTCTTACAACATATGCATTTCCCAACAATGTCAGCCAAAAACTCATACCTTTGGGGGAACTCTTTCTTCTTGTACCCCTTGATGATTTGAAATTTCTTATGATGCATTTTCTTTAGTCCTTTATGGAAGTCGATGACCTCCATAGATGGAAGTCCTTTCGATTTGAAACCTAGGGCTAGGTTTATATCTTCAGCTTTGAGTTTAATTTCCACACCCTTGACCCTTGTGGTGATAACATCATTCTCAACAGCTCCATTTCTGTAGAACTCTTTTATCAGCTTGGGGTAGATCCATGTGCCAGTACCCAGAGGTTCTTCAAGACCAGTTTTCTTTAACAGTGACAAAATCTTGTGGAATTGAGGGTCAGTTGTCTTGAACTCGTCGAAGAAGAGTCTGTAACCAGTGATAACATTTGAGGCCACCATTGATTTCTTTGTACTTTGGTTGGTTGAGCTTTTTGGAAAGCTAGGGTTTCTGCTTGTAGAGAGAGAGAGAGAGAAAGAGGAATAGGCTTTTTGAATTTCTGAGATGAATTTTCAAAAGGATATTTTCAAACTATACTTGTAACTTCCCTCCTCTCGATCTGCTTAGTGGGGCATGTGTCAAGTTCTACTTGGCTCCACGATTTTAACTGATGTAGGGAATACTAATTTGCCCCTAGCTCCTCCTGAGCTAATGTATTTTTTGGGAGGACTACGATCGTCGAGGTAACACTGCGGTCGTTGAGGTTGTACTGCGATCGTTGAGGTAGTTATTATAATCGTTGAGTTTGCACTGCGATCGTTGAGTCCACTGCCGAATCTATTCTACGGTCGTTGTCTGCCCTGGTCCTTCTGATGAACTTTTGACTTAGTATTCCTTCCCGGTTAAGGTAGCTCAGGAAGGGCCAACCTCTTAGAGTGAACTAAGGATTAGGTTTGTCCCTGAGGCGCTTGACATAGGGTTTACTTGGATTTGATGGAACTTTTCACATCACATGATGCTTCTTTGTCAAGTCGAGGCAGCTCTACGATCTTGGTCCTTTAAGTCACAACAGCTCTACGATCGTGGACTTTCTTTAGTCATCTCTACGATTTTGAACATAGCCTTTATATTTGCATTGTTAGCATTAACTAGAGCACAGAGTTTATGGTTGTAGATTTAGCATGCCTAACTCATTTATTAATTTATTAAATCTGGATTCATTTAGAGGCTTTGTAAAGACATCAGCAAGTTAATTTTTAGTAGGGATGTATTGTAAGGATATTATTCCATTTTGAATATGATCCCTAATAAAATGATACCTTATTTCTATATGCTTAGTCCTAGAATGCATGACAGGATTATGTGTTATTGCTATGGCACTTGTGTTACCACAATGGACATGTATAGATTTGAAATCGAACCCATAGTTTGCTAGCTGATTTTTCATCCATAAGATTTGAGCACAACAGCTGCCAGCAGCAATGTATTCAGCTTTTGTAGTTGAAGTAGATACTGAGTTTTGCTTCTTGCTAAACCAGGACACAAGTCTGTTTCCTAGCAACTGATAGGTGCCACTGGTACTTTTTCTATCTATTTTGTAACTTGTAAAATTAGCATCTCTATATCTTGTCAGTTCAAAGGAAGACTCCTTGGGATACCAAAGTCCCAAGTGAGGTGTACCCTTGAGATACCTGAAAATCCTATTTACAACAGTTAAGTGTGATTCCTTAGGATTAGCTTGAATTCTAGCACATATGCATGTTGCAAACATTATGTTTGGTCTATTGACATTTTAATATAAAAGAGAGCCTATCATACCTCTATATTGAGTTATATCAATACTTTTACCTTTTTCATCTTTGTCATGCTTGGTTGCTGGAGCAATTAGTGTTTTCATGGGAGAAGCTGATTCCATGCCATACTTTTTGGGACGCCCCCAAATTTGGATTCCCTAATCTCGGGTTTGGTGCTCACGATCCATCATATATATCACATCTAACTACCCATTCATTAATAAAAAAACATCATTCATAATATTCCTTAATACAACTTATAACAATATCCCAGGTTAACTAACCTTGACATAACTTACATACCCTAATATAACAAAAAGGTTTACATCAATAATTATATAATAAAACATAACCATTAAAAGTTGACACTAACTACTCCTGAACCTTGCCTTTGCCTTTGTCCCTATTAGAACCTTCTGCTACATCGACATTAGCCGAAATATTTTATTTAAGCATGAGTGAGCAACAAGTTTGCCCAGCAAGTTAAAATATACAATAAATGATATATATCATGAATAGAAGAGTCTAGCTTCTTTGGAACTTCAACAATAATCAAAAGATTTCGAAGTAGCTGAATAATAATTCAATCTCAATAATAAAACTTTCTCCAATTTCCTACTGAATAACATATCAGAGATGAAAGAGTAAAATTCTTTCAAAGATTCAATAATATTCAATTGAATAAGAAGAATTAACAATACTGCAACAATATTCAATAAAGTGGGATATACCCAGATTTCATGCTGAGTGATCACAAAAGGATCATGAACTACTAGAGGAAGCATTTAGTTATTAAAACTAAATTTTCACAAGAATATAAATTAGTTATAAAAACTAAACTATACTCTTCTGCAAGTACCTGGAGCGGCCAACTCCTTTGTACCCTATATTATGCATAATACTCAATAATAGCGCATGGGTCGATTTACAACATTTAAAATTTGTTGATCTCAGTCTTACATCACGAGTCCGTACCACAACAATATGGTTTGGATTACTTTCAAATAAATATTATGATTTCAATAATTAATAACAATACTAATCTAGCCGAAACCAATGACATAGATCTCCCAATAACAATTCAGTTCATAATTAATAGAACATTTCATGCTTTAACAAATATTAGTCTTGCCAAAACAATTAGCTGAGACATGATTAATAAATAGTTCAAATAATAGAACAAGAATCAATTGTACTACGTGCGAATTGCAACAATTATTATAGATGTGAATAACTATCAATAATTATTCACTACCATGCTTGAAAAATAGTAACTCAAGTTGAGTTAGGAACTTGTCTGATTTGTTGACTACTGCTACGCAATTAAGTTAACTTCTTTTGTAATACCTATCATTAATAAGATTGGTCTTTTAATCAGCATATCATACTTTGTATGATAGTACAATTACTTTATCAATCAATTATCTAACACTTAATCACATTATTTAAATATTAGATAACACCTTACAATATTAGTATTATTATCATCCTTTGCTAATTCTTTAATCTCTATATCATATACATTATGTTTTAACACTCTAATCTTATATATTATAAGTTCTTATTTAACATCTCATAAATCAAATACTAATCCAGCAACCTGGATTCCCAATCCAGCAACCTGAATTTCAAATCCAGTAATCCAAACTGCATTCCAGCAAACTGGATTCCCAATGCAGCAACCTGGATTTCAAATCCAGTAATCTAAACTGCATTCCAGCAAACTGGATTCCAAATCCAACAACTAGATTGCAATCCAGCAAGCTGGATTTCACATATTTTTAATTCAGTAAACTTCTTTTCAATTCAGCAAGCTGGATTCATCAGATTTTTTAATCCAGCAAGCTGGATTCCATATCCTTTTCACGAAAATACCAAATCAGCTTATTATTTTTCTATCATTTGGCCAATCATATATAAATATATTCCATACACAAAAAGTATTTTTCTGGAATTTTTCAACCCCCTTAAGTATTTTTCAAAAATTAATTTCTAGTTAATTCCTTAAGAAATTAGCTACCTCGTACTTAACTCCAAAAATTCCCACCTTTTGACATAATCTTATTCGTGTTACCGTGAGCCTCCATTTTAAATTTCGTTGCCATCGGAGTTATAGAATTCCGGTTATAGCGATTTTTGTCCAAAAAACCCAAATATTGAATTGGTCATAACTTGCTCAATTTAAGTCGAAATGAGCTCATTTTTGGACACAACCTACTTTATCCGATATATTTTCATCCCCCAAAAGGCCGGATTTTATCTCATTAAATAAGTGGCCGAAACAGCCCTTCCAATTTCTTGGCAGCAGCTTTTTAAGCATTTCAAGATTTTTCATCCTTTACTAAAATCATTCCACACTAAAATCTGTAAATCCTTTTTAAGTGATTCCACTTGGATATATTATAAGACTCATAGATCTAACTCTAGGACTTGACCACACTCAAAAAGTCGAAATATAATAGGAGATATGGTCATTTGAATTTCATGTTTCGTTTTCACAAAAATATGATTTTCCACCCTTTGTGGTTTCTAAGAAAACTTCTATGTTCTCACATAATAACCAACATAACTCATCATACTACCTACTCATACTCCATATACCCATGAACCTACCATAATACATGATCTATTTCATCAATCAAGCATCAAACACAAAGTTAAACACCATCAAGGCTAATAAAATTATGTTCTCTACATTTTGAAAAACCTAGTTTCTATCTCATACTTTAGATTTAACTTTTGATCCTCAAAAGGGTTAGATCTAAACATGAAACACTTATATACACCTAGATCTAAGGTTTTAAACCTCAAGATCAAAACTTCAAATTATAAAAATTCAAATCAAACTAAAAAGAAATTAGACTACATAAGTAGAAATTTGGTTATACCTTTGCTTGATTTTCTTTTTCCTTCTTTCTAAACTTTGATTATGGAGAAAAATGGCTTGTAAAAACTCTACTTCTCTCCCTCTCTCCCTCTCTCTATAGCCAAACTCCTAGACATTCTCTCTCTCTTCTCTAGTCTCTCTCTTTCTTTCTTAGCTTTTGCTAGATAATAAGATGAGAAGAAAAAGATAAGACTTCGATTTTGATTTGTTCGAAAAGTAAGTATAGATATATTTGGTATATCTATCCCTAATCTACCAACATATCTAACTCTTCTCTCTCCCACTCAATTACCAAGTGGTTGCTTGCAAGTTTAGATAAAGTGTTGGTCAAATGAAAATTGGACACTTGTTGGAAGTTGTCCACCTACTAAAGTAAGTTATCATTACATTCTTCCCCCCTTTCTCTCCTCTCCAAATTTCGGCCAAGTGGCCTTTCTATTGCCCAAAATTGTTTTCATTTTATGCTTTAATTAACTTACTTAATGTCCAACATGTCCCCTCCCACTTGGGCTAAAGGTTGGGCCACTTCTTTAATTCTTTGGGCTAGTAATTTTAATTCTATGGACTTGCAAATCAACATAGTTCTAAACTTATGAATTTTATCCATTCTCCACTATTTAATTAGGGTTCCATTACACACATTAGCAAGTTAATTTCTTACTCATATATTTTTAATTTCATAACCCAATTAGACTTGTTATTCTTTAGGTTATAAGATTAATTAATTGAGATGCATCAAATAAATCTCTTAGGATTAGTATATGTTTTTTTAATACTATCATTCTCTTAAATTATAACTCATTAGGTTATTTAATTATCATACCTAATAAATGTATTAGGTTACATAACTTTATTCTTCATCTCTTTACAAAATAAATGTATACACATTATATAATACATATTTACTTAATCACATACATAACTCACATATATCCTAACATATTTTCCCTAGTTTATTAACTTATTAGCCCAAATTGACTTAATAAATTATAAACACATACATACTCATATCAATCATCAATTACTTGAGGATTGTAAATCCTTTTAATTTAATAATCAAGGCTAACATTCAAGCTATATTAATTTCTTACATAACTTTCATTACACTTCCTTGAGAATGATTAACTATACTGCTTAGTTAATAAATTAACTATCTAGCTTAATTATCATATAAACTTATACGATTCAAGTACTTTCTTTATTCTTTTTCTAAAAAAAAATTATTCGAAAATTTTGAATTATGTGAAATTCCGGGTTCTCACATTCTCCCCTCCTTATAAGGATTCCGTCCTTGAAATCACCGCTTTCTTACTCTCTAATGTCCTTTAAAGTTGTATCATCAATTCATTTATATCAACACAATATTAATTTGTGTTTCATATACTAATTTGTGACTTGGGATCTATAAAAGAAAACCATTCACAGCTATATCTATCTAATATTTCTCGCATAATTCATTTACTTAATTAAATCATTACCTTTCACCACCTCCTGGGCAGCTACTGCATCTTGCAATGTCATGTTGAATGTGCGCGCTGTCGGTCTTCTTGGCTGAGCCGGTCCTTTGATCGCCAGTGTTCCACTGCTGTTTTCTCTATTGTTGCTTCCTCTTTCTGCATTTTTCTTTGGACAGTTACGAATTTGATGTTCTAGCGATCCACATGAAAAACAACCTGATATCTTCTTTGGACTTGGACAATTTGGAGAGATGTGTCCCTCTTGTACACAGTTAAAACACACTCCTTTTCCCTTCAAACATACTCCCAAATTCTTTTTACCGCAATTTGCACATGCCTCACCTTTCTTCCTATTATCTCCTGACTTGTCTCCAGATTCAGTATTGTCCTTCCACTTAGGCTTATTAGAGTTACTTCCTCCACTGCTACCTCCTTCATTCGTCTTTTTCTTCTTCTCTTGATGATACCTCGACACAACTTCATTTCCTCCTTCGGCGATGATTGCTTTTTCCAACAAGGCCGAAAATATCTTAATCTGCAACACAACTACCTTGTTATATATCTCTGGTTTTAGTCCATTCTCAAACCTTCGCTCTTTTTATACCTCAGTGTCCACCTGATGCGGAGCAAATCTCGCTAGTTCGTTAAATTTGGCGGCATATTCTACAACCGACATATTCTCCTGCTTCAACTCCAAAAAGTTTACTTCCATTCTTGCTTGCATACTTTCTGAGAAATAATTTTTGAAAAATAATTCCTTAAACCTTGTCTAGGTTACTACTTCTGTACCAGCTCTAGCTTTGTTTGTCTCCCACCAGTAATTCGCCTCACCCTTCATCAAATAGGTAGCAAAATCTGTCTTTTGCTCCTCCGCTACTCTAGCAATAATAAAAGCTTTCTCCATCTCCTTTACCCATGTCTGGGCTTCTATAGGGTCAGTGGTTCCCTTGAATTCCGGCGGTCCTACGACCTTAAAGTCTTTAAAGTTAGACAATGAATTAACTGGTCGATTTCTTGCTGCTGGGGCTCTAGTTTGCATAGCTTGAGCTATCATGTCTGCGAAGTTCTGCATTGGATCAGCTTGATTTCCTTCATTATTCACAGATCGCTCCTCCCTTTGGTTACGATTTTGTAGCCTTGGCGGCATTATCTGATGAAATAAATACTTACATTAATACTTTGTCTCTATGCAACATCTTATTAGTAGTATACAAAATTTTAAACTTAAACCAATTTCAGCTTTCTGGATTATCTAATTCAGCTTATTGAATTATCAAATTCATCAGATAATCATCTTAATAATTTAATTCTCAAAATTTAATTACTTATTCAAACACATAATCATATCATTATATTTATATTTATGCAAATAGTACATAGTACATACAGCTACAAACGGTTAATATCCCTTTGTGACAAAAGTCGGGATTCATTACTACAACTTTACACAAAAAGTTGAGACATACAAAAGTTATTTTAATATTCATATCAAAGAGAATATTATACTCCCAAAATATTATACTCCTTACACTTAATCTTTCTTACGTCCACTTCCTTCACATGTCTTCTTTTTAGGACAATTCTTAACCTTATGACACATTCCACCACATGCAAAACATCCTCCTTTCTTTGGTTTAGGACAATTTGGTGACAGATGTCCTTCTTGACCACAATTGTAACACACATTCTTACCCCACATACATTCCCCCGAATGGTTCTTTCCACACTTGCCATATGCTTGTTTCTTCTTAGAATGCGAATTCTCTGAGTTGTTGTCACTGTCGTTGTTCTTTTTCCTTTTATTACCCTTCTTTTTCTCACTTACATCTTTAGATGATACATTACACTTAACCCTCATTCTATCGACCTGTGCCTTCAGAATATTTCGTTCTTCTGTCATCTCGCGTAATGCTCTTTCTGTCTTCCATAATTCCTCTAGGAGAAGTACTTTAGTCCTTAAATCTTGAACTTCTGCAGATGCTTGACCTTCTTCGATTGCTACTTTGCCTTCTTCCCCATCTTTGATCTTTATTTCTGGCTCCACCTTAGTTTCTTTGGAATATACTTCTTCCTCTTCATCCAGCTCCATCTCGGGGTACTCGCCATGATCGCTTGCTAAATTTATCGCATGTTCGTCTCTTAAAACTTTCTCAACAGACTCACTCTGAGCTGGCACCTCGGCTAATGGCATTGGTGCAGCTGCTAACATTTCCGTAATCATCTTATCATCTCCTGACATCCTGTTACCAGTTTTAAATAACTTTATTAGTACATCACTATCAAACATAATCCATAAACACTGAGTGTCCCCATATATTACAATTGATGAATTTTCCTAATCCATCAGTTAGAACTCTAAACGAGTTTTCTTTATCCTGTTTATGGTTATATTTCTAAGGCTTTTCCCCCCACCTAAGGCTTATAACCTACAGCTTTGATACCAACTTGTGACGCCCCCAGATCCGAATTCCCTAACCTCGAGTTTGGTGCTCACGATCCATCATATATATCACATCTAACTACCCATTCATTAATAAAAAAACATCATTCATAATATTCCTTAATACAACTTATAACAATATCCTAGGTTAACTAACATTGACATAACTTACATACCCTTATATAACCAAAAGGTTTACATAAATAATTACATAATAAAACATAACCAATAAAAGTTGACACTAACTACTCCTGAATCTTGCCTTTGTCTTTGTCCCTATTAGAACCTTCTACTACATCGACATTAGCTGAAATATTTTATTTAAGCAAGGGTGAGCAACAAGTTTGCCCAGCAAGTTAAAATATACAATAAATGATATATATCATGAATAGAAGAGTCTAGCTTCTTTGGAACTTCAACAATAATCAAAAGATTTTGAAGTAGCTGAATAATAATTCAATCTCAATAATAAAACTTTCTCCCATTTCCTACTGAATAACATATCAGAGATGAAAGAGTAAAATTCTTTCAAAGATTCAATAATATTTAGTTGAATAAGAAGAATTAACAATACTGCAACAATATTCAATAAAGTGGGATATACCCAGATTTCATGCTGAGTGATCACAAAAGGATCATGAACTACTAGAGGAATCATTTAGTTATTAAAATTAAATTTCCACAAGAATATAAATTAATTATAAAAACTAAACTATACTCTTCTGCAAGTACCTGGAGCGGCCAACTCCTTTGTACCCTATATTATGCATAATACTTAATAATAGCGCATGGGTCGATTTACGACATTTAAAATTTGTTCATCTCAGTCTTACATCACGAGTCCGTACCACAACAATATGGGTTGGATTACTTTCAAAGAAATATTATGATTTCAATAATTAATAACAATACTAATCTAGCCGAAACCAATGACATAGATCTTCCAATAACAATTCAGTTCATAATTAATAGAACATTTCATGCTTTAACAGATATTAGTCTTGCCAAAACAATTAGCTGAGACATGATTAATAAATAATTCAAATAATAGAACAAGAATCAATTGTACTACGTGCGAATTGCAACAATCATTATAGATGTGAATAACTATCAATAATTATTCACTACCATGCTTGAAAAATAGTAACTCAAGTTGAGTTAGGAACTTGTCTCATTTGTTGACTACTGCTATGCAATTAAGTTAACTTCTTTTGTAATACCTATCATTAATAAGATTGGTCTTTTAATCAGCATATCATACTTTGTATGATAGTATAATTACTTTATCAATCAATTATCTAACACTTAATCACATTATTTAAATATTAGATAACACCTTACAATATTAGTATTATTATCATCCTTTGCTAATTCTTTAATCTCTATATCATATACATTATGTTTTAACACTCTAATCTTATATATTATAAGTTCTTATTTAACATCTCATTAATCAAATACTAATCCAGCAACCTGGATTCCCAATCCAGCAACCTAGATTTCAAATCCAGTAATCCAAACTGCATTCCAGCAAACTGGATTTCAAATCCAACAACTAGATTGCAATCCAGCAAGCTGGATTCCACATATTTTTAATTCAGTAAACTTCTTTTCAATTCAGCAAGCTGGATTCATCAGATTTTTTAATCCAGCAAGCTGGATTCCATATCCTTTTCACGAAAATACCAAATCAGCTTATTATTTTTCTATCATTTGGCCAATCATATATAAATATATTCCATACACAAAAAGTATTTTTCTGGAATTTTTCAACCCCCTTAAGTATTTTTCAAAAATTAATTTCTAGTTAATTCCTTAAGAAATTAGCTACCTCGTACTTAACTCCAAAAATTCCCACCTTTTGACATAATCTTATTCGTGTTACCGTGAGCCTCCATTTTAAATTTCGTTGCCATCGGAGTTATAGAACTCCGGTTATAGCGATTTTTGTCCAAAAAACCCAAATATTGAATTGGTCATAACTTGCTCAATTTAAGTCGAAATGAGCTCATTTTTGGACACAACCTACTTTATCCGATATATTTTCATCCCCCAAAAGGCCGGATTTTATCTCATTAAATAAGTGGCCGAAACAGCCCTTCCAATTTCTTGGCAGCAGCTTTTTAAGCATTTCAAGATTTTTCATCCTTTACTAAAATCATTCCACACTAAAATCTGTAAATCCTTTTTAAGTGATTCTACTTGGATATATTAGAAGACTCATAGATCTAACTCTAGGACTTAACCATACTCAAAAATTCGAAATATAATAGGAGATATGGTCATTTGGATTTCATGTTTCGTTTTCACAAAAATCTGATTTTCCACCCTTTGTGGTTTCTAAGAAAACTTCTATGTTCTCACATAATAACCAACATAACTCGTCATACTACCTATTCATACTCCATATACCCATGAACCTACCTTAATACATGATATATTTCATCAATCAAGCATCAAACACAAAGTTAAACACCATCAAGGCTAATAAAATTATGTTCTTTACATTTTGAAAAACCTAGTTTCTATCTCATACTTTAGATTTAACTTTTGATCCTCAAAAGGGTTAGATCTAAACATGAAACACTTATATACACCTAGATCTAAGGTTTTAAACCTCAAGATCAAAACTTCAAATTATAAAAATTCAAACCAAACTAAAAAGAAATTAGACTACATAAGTAGGAATTTAGTTATACCTTTGCTTGATTTTCTTTTTCCTTCTTTCTAAACTTTGATTATGGAGCAAGATGGATTGTAAAAACTCTACCTCTCTCCCTCTCTCTCTGTAGCCGAACTCTTAGACTTTCTCTCTCTCTTCTCTAGTCTCTCTCTTTCTTTCTTAGCTTTTGCTAGATAATAAGATGAAAAGAAAAAGATAAGACTTAGATTTTGATTTGTTAGAAAAGTAAGTATAGATATATTTGGTATATCTATCCCTAATCTACCAACATATCTAACTCTTCTCTCTCCCATTCAATTACCAAGTGGTTGCTTGCAAGTTTAGATAAAGTGTTGGTCAAATGAAAATTGGACACTTGTTGGAAGTTGTCCACCTACTAAAGTAAGTTATCATTACATTCTTCCCCCCTTTCTCTCCTCTCTAAATTTCGGCCAAGTGGCCTTTCTATTGCCTAAAATTATTTTCATTTTATGCTTTAATTAATTTACTTAATGTCCAACATGTCCCCTCCCACTTGGGCTAAAGGTTGAGCCACTTCTTTAATTCTTTGGGCTAGTAATTTTAATTCTATGGACTTGCAAATCAACATAGTTCTATACTTATGAATTTTATCCATTTCCCACTATTTAATTTTAGCAAGTTAATTTCTTACTCATATATTTTTAATTTCATAACCCAATTAGACTTGTTATTCTTTAGGTTATAAGATTAATTAATTGAGATGCATCAAATAAATCTCTTAGGATTAGTATATGTTTTTTAATACTATCATTCTCTTAAATTATAACTCATTAGGTTATTTAATTATCACACCTAATATATGTATTAGGTTACATAACTTTATTCTTCATCGCTTTACAAAATAAATGTATACACATTATATAATACATATTTACTTAATCACATACATAACTCAAATATGTCCTAACATATTTCCCCTAGTTTATTAACTTATTAGCCCAAATTGACTTAATAAATTATAAACACATACATACTCATATCAATCATCAATTACTTAAGGATTGTAAATCCTTTTAATTTAATAATCAAGGCTAACATTCAAGCTATGTTAATTTCTTACATAACTTTCATTACTCTTCCTTGAGAATGATTAACTACACTGCTTAGTTAATAAATTAACTATCTAGCTTAATTATCATATAAACTTATATGATTCAATTACTTTCTTTATTCTTTTTCTAAAAAAAAATTATTCAAAAAATTTGAATTATGTTAATTCTGGGTTCTCACACTTTTTAAGTAAGTCTTTAATGTACTTGACTTGGTTTATGAAGATTTCTTCATCAGTTTGCTTTACTTGCAATCCAAGGAAGAAATTTAGCTCACCCACCATGCTCATTTCGAACTTGCTCTATATAACCTTGGCAAATCTCTTACACAGTTTTTCATCAGTAGAGGCAAAGATAATATCATCAACATATATTTGAACTAATAAGACTTTATCTTTATGCTTTCTAAGAAATAATGTGGTATCTACTCTACCTCTGGTGAATCCATTTTCAATGAGAATGTTTGTTAGTGTTTCATACCATGCTCTAGGTGCTTGTTTAAGACCATATAAGGCTTTATCTAATCTATAGACATAATTAGAGAGAGTTGGATTGATGAAACCTAGAGGTTGCTCCACATATACTTCTTATTGAAGTTCACCATTCAGGAATGCACTTTTGACATCCATCTGAAAGACTTTGAATTTCATGTGAGCAGCAAAGGCAAGACATATTCTGATGGCTTCTAATCTAGCAATAGGTGCAAAGGTCTCTTTGTAGTCAATGCCTTCTTCTTGAGAGTAACCTTTGGCCACTAGTCTTACCTTATTCCTTATTATTACTCCATCTTCATCCATCTTGTTTCTGAAGACCCACTTGATGCCAATGACTAGATAGCTTCTTCGTCTTGGAACTAATCTCCATACTTTACTTCTTTCAAACTGATTTGGTTCTTCTTGCATGGCTTCTATCCAACTGGAGTCTTTCATAGCATCTTCTATCTTCTTGGGTTCCATTTGTGACAGAAAGCTTAGATAGAAACACTCATTTTGGGTGGCAGCTCTTGTCTTAACTCTTGCATTTGGATCTCCAATGATTAAGTCTTGAGTGTGATCTTTTTCTTATCTGCTTCCTGTTGGAATATCTGACCTGATGCCTTGTTGTCTGAGTTCTTCAAGATTAATTTTTGCTTCTTGATGTGGAGGTTCGTTGTCTTGCGTAGTTCTCTCTACGATCTCCTCTCCTTGCTCGACGATTTCATTTTCTGGGACTACGATCGTGGTGTTGAGCTCGACGACCTCGTTCATAATGTCTGAACTGTCGTTCGTAGTGTCTTGAGACACTATTTTATCCAAGTTTGTTTCATCGAAGATGATGCAAATTGAGACTTCAACACTCAACGTTTTCTTGTTGAACACTCTATAGGCCTTACTGTCTGTGGCATTTCCGAGAAAGATTCCTTCGTCTGACTTGGGTTAGAACTTTGTCAGATACTGTTTTCCATTGTTGAGAATATATCATGCACAACCGAATACATTAAAATAGCTGACACTTGGCTTTCTTCCTTTCCACAATTCGTAGGGAGTCTTCTATATCGTAGAGTGTATAAGTGACCTGTTCTGAGTGTAGCATGCAGTGTTGACGACTTCTGCCCAGAAGTATTCAAGCAGATGAGCTGCTGCGAGTAGAGTTCTTCCAGCCTCTATCAGCGTTCTGTTCTTTCTCTTAGCTACTCCATTTTATTGAGGTGTTCGTGGAGCTGAGAAGTTGTGACTGATGCCATTGTCTATGCATAATTGGTCCATCTCAGAGAAGTCGAATTCTCCGCCATGATCACTCTTTATAGCCTTGATTTTCTCCCCTTTTTCATTCATCACCAGTCTGAACATCTTGATTAGTTGGGAGCTCGTTTCATCTTTTGAGTTTAGAAAGAACACCCATGTGAATCTGATGTAGTCATCCACAACGACCAGTGAGTATCTCTTCCCTCCAAGGCTTTTTTATTGGAATTGGCCCAAATAGATCTATGTGAAGCAACTACAGAGACTTGTCAATTGAGTTGACAGTTTTGCTCTTGAATGAGCTTGCAGTCTGCTTTCCAAGATGACAGGCATTGCATGGCCTTTCTTTGACGAAGCTGAACTTGGGTAAGCCTGCTACTAGATCTTCGGATGCCAATTTTGACATGCTTTTAAAGTTGAGATGAGACAGTCTTCTATGCCATAACCAACTCATTTCTTCAGATACTTTAGCCAGAAAGCATATTATCTCGTCCGAGCTCAGTTAACCAAGATTAATAGTGTAGATGTTTCTTTCTCTAGTTCCAATCAGCTTTATAGAGGATGTCTTCAGATCTTTGACTTGACATTGATTGTTGAGGAAGGTGACTTGATGACCCTTATCGCAGAGTTGGCTTATGCTTAGAAGATTGTGTTGTAAACCTTCCACATAGGCTACTTTACTGAAGGACACTACACATTTCCCAACTGAGCCATATCCTCTTGTCTTACCAGAGCCATTGTCTCCGAAGATGACTGACGAACCCTCCTTCTCTATGTAGTTAGATAGGAGGGCTTTGTTCCCGGTCATGTGCCTTGAGCATCCATTGTCCAGATACTAGGTTGTGATCATAGAGCTCTATTCCTGTGGTAAGATTAAACTCTCATTTTGGTACCCATATTTGTATGGGTCCTATTTTGTTAGTACCATTGGGAACCTAAATTTGCTTGATTTTGGGTCTCACATGCATAGGATTATGGTAGCATATTGCAGCCTTATGACCAATCTTATTACATACAAAGCATCTAATATGATGCATGCTTGTGTGTGTATGTGGATTCTTCCTCCATTTAGACTTATGTGGGTTCTCAGTAGTCCTTCCTTTATATTGATTCTCCTTTTTCCATGTGTCCTTGTGTTTCATGATTTGTGAGGAGTGAAACTTAACTCCACTGTTCCTTCCCGGTTGGTTCGTGGAGTTGATTTTACTTAACTCTACGATCCTTCGAGGTTGGAGAGTAGTGACTGAGTTACTCTTCTTTTTTCTGAAACCTAGGCCAGCTTGGGATCCTTTATTCCTTAGAACATGGATTGGATCAGAAGAGCAGGGTTGGACTGGTTCTTCCTTCTGTGAGGATTTCATAAATGTAATGCTTCTACTAAAACTTGAAACATTACTAGAGCTAGTTTCCTTTATCTTTTCCACATATGGTTCTGAGGTGGATTTCCCAAAACCTAAACCTGTTTTGTCAGATGCACTTCTCTGACTGGAGATCAAGGAGTCCATGGAAGAAGAGGATTTATTCCATGTAGAGATAGTCCTTTCTAGTTCCTCAATTTTAGAGGTTAGACTTGACTCTCTTTGTGCATTCAGTTCATTGGTCTGTTTTAAGAGTTTATTCTCAGCTTCAAATTTAGAGAGAGAGTTAGTACTTAGAAGAGCTGTTTCCAGTTCTTCCTGAACTTTCTCTTTCTCTTTTTGAAGAAGAGAATAATCTTTGGACAGAACTCTGAACCATTTCATGTATTGATGCAGATCAGATGTTATGCCATGTAGTGCAGTTCTTAAATCATCAATATCTACATCAGGAGAGTTAAAGTCAAATACCTCATCTATACTTACTTCATGAATGTCAGAGCTCTTCTTATCCTTTGTATGTTTAGCCATCAGGCAAAGATTTGCCATTTGAGGATCTTCATCATCTCCAAATTCGGGAGTTGAGTCATTGTCTGAGTCACTCCACGATCCTCCGGCCAAAAGACCCTTGTCTTTCTTTTGAGGCCTTTTATTGCTTTTGAATTCTTTCTTTGAATTTGATTTCCTCTTTAGTTCTTCTCTAAGAGGATTGTTGCAGTTTGCAATGAAATGGCCAGGCTTATTGCGGTTGTAGCATAAGTCATTTATCTGCTCCTGGCTGCTGTAGTTGTTGTTTTTCTTTGGTTTGCTTATTCTGCCTTGACGCATGAACCTTTTGAGTCTTCTTACCAGCATTGCAAAGTCGTCATCGTCATCTTTGTCATAGTCAGAGTCATTCTCAGTGTTGGTTTTGGAGATGTTATCTGTTGCTTTAAGAGCAACCCCTTTGTCCTTCTTTCTTCCTTCACATAGAGTTTCTGCTCGTTGAGTCAGCTCCAGTTCATAAGTGAGAAGGTTGCCATATAACTGTTGGACAGTATTTCATGGAGATTCTTTGATTCTCGGATGGCAGTGGTTTTGGCATCCCACTTGCAAGGTAAGGCTCTCATGAACTTTATGATTAGATCTTTATTTGGATAGATCTTTCCAAAGGCTCGAAGAGAGTTGAGCAGAACATTAAATCTTTCGTAGGTGGAAGTGACATTTTCTCCTTGAACGTGGGCAAACATTTCATATTGCTGAGTCAGGAGAGATTGCTTGTTTTCTCTGACTTCTTCTATTCCTTCATGCATGATAAGCAATGCTTCCCATACTTCCTTTGCTGTTTTGCTGTTGACCACATTCTCAAACAGGTCATCTTCTAGAGATTGGAACAAAATGTTCGTGGCCTTTTTGTCTAGTTGGACAACTTTCTTTTCGTTGTCAGTACATTCTTCTTTGACCATGATTTGAATTCTATTTGGGTCGTCTGAAGTCGGTGCAAGCTTTGTAGGAACTTAGGGCCCATTCTGAACAGTTTCAAATAGATCTTCATCTATTGAATCTATGTAGGCTTGCATATGAACTTTCCAGTTGGTGAATTTGTCTTTGTTGCACATAAGTGGCTTGTTGCCTCCTTCAGTCTTTGATTCGCTTATCAGATGTGCCATTGGATCTACTTAAGCTTTGTAGGCTATTTGATTAGAACTTGCTTTGATACCAATTGTTAGTTCCCAAAGGCACAATAGTTATCTAGAAGGGGGGTTGAATATATATTTTTAAATTCTTTTCGAAATACTTGTTAGTTTTGATAATAACTTAAACACAGCGAAATTGTGATTTTTTTGTTTTCCCTTTAAGATATAACGAGTTAATAGGAGTTAAGCAGTTATGACAGTTATAACAGTTATAGCAAGAATATAAGAGACACATTGTTTTTAAGTGGTTCAGAGCACTTAAAGCTCTTAGTCCACTTTTCTACTCCTCGAGTAGGAAATCCACTAAGGATATCTTTACACTTTCTGAATCTCACAAATTCCTTTAAGACCAACAGTCTTGGAACTTCTTAGTTCACTTTTGAACTCTTCAAGTCCAGTAGACTTGGTACTTCTTAGTTCACTTAGAACTCTTCAAGTCCTTCTAACTTGGAAATTCTTACTTCACTCGATAATAGTTGAGTTCTTGAATGGTGCTACTCAGTTGCCGTTAAGCTTGTGCTTGAAAGAACTGAGTACTTGAGCAAGCTTTTTTTTTTAGATCCTAGAGTTGAGCGTTGAGTGTTCTTCAGAGTTTTTGTTTAGTGCTTGCTTTTTTTTTTGTCATCTGCTAATGTTTTGCATATATGAGGCCTCTAAAATGTATCCGTTGAAGACATCCATTGAAGCATTAAATGCGTTTGACATTTTTAAACTTTGATGGAGACTTTATGCACAACTTTTAATTTGCAATCTGGCCCACTGACACAGCAGACTGCTGTCTCACCTAACACCTGAAAAGGTGTTTTCTGCTGACCCATAGTACTTTCCTTAGCTTCTTCAATACCTTTCTTTGTTATATACTAAGGAACACTGTTGTGTTATTGGGACTCCCGAGGACTTCAACATTTATAATCCATTCCATATTTGTTGGGATTTATTCTTAAACAAATGGGCAAAACTCGATGCTTCTGACATAGACAGATGATGCTCTACGATTCTGGTCGTGGTGTCTTACCACCTTGGTACTTGATCCAATACTAGCAAATGAGAACACTACGATTTCTCTTAAGTATTGGCATACTACGATCTTTACTTGCTTGATTTGTAGACTCTACACTTTCGAGAGCACACTACGATCTCTAAGTTGGCTTGGCAATCTATTGGACCATTCTACGATTCCAGGAGAGGCCCTCCAAGGTAGATACACTACGATTCTCGATGCTCTACGATCCTACCTTGGCTTTTGCAATCTCTTGATCAACTTGATAGACTACGATTCTGTTGAAGCCTATCTATTACATCTCAAGATATAGATCAACTTAACAGCTTTGATCTTTTCATTTATACATTCATTTACAGAATGATAAACATTAAAAACTCAGATCAACCTAACAATTTTGATCTACCACTAAGTCCTTGTGCATATATTTCTTGAAGGACTTTACATATAATCATGAATATTTACTTTCAACATCAAATTCAAATATGCAATCTCCCAACAGAGCGTACTTTCCAACCGTTGGAATCACGTCTATTTGATATCTAATATAATACTCCTCTTATAAAGATACTAGTTAACCCTTCTAATCTAATTAGAAAATAAGGTATTATTTAATTAACTAAATTCCTTTAATTAATTAAGCTCCCTAATCTTATTAGGGATAATTAATTAAACTCTTTTAATTAATTTAACCTTCTAATCTTATTAGGAATATATGAGAGTACTTTTATTAATTAATTCTCAAACTCCTTT
The DNA here is from genome assembly GCA_016801055.1 of Panax notoginseng. Classification (NCBI taxonomy): domain Eukaryota; kingdom Viridiplantae; phylum Streptophyta; class Magnoliopsida; order Apiales; family Araliaceae; genus Panax; species Panax notoginseng. The sequence goes on from CM029012.1 coordinate 8,591,961, forward strand.
AGGAATTAAATAATAATAATAGTAGTAATAATAATAAGACTCCTCTTATTAATTTATATTTAATATTTTCAAAATATTAAATAATAAATATTAAGTTATTTAATTTATTCTATCACCATAGATTAAATTAAATATACTTAACTTATTATTACGATTATGCCATTAACTTCTTAAATAGTTTTTCTTCCTTTTATGGTGTGACCCTTTAGGTTCTTCATATTAAACCAGTTGTGAATAAATCAATTAGAACAATTTTAATCTTATTTAAATAAATAAATTAAACTATTAATTTATTTAAATAAATAATATTTATTCTATAATAGAGATAAGCCGCTTTAGCGATTAACGACTTTCTAGATAATATAGATTTCAACATTAATCATAAAAGAACCTTTGAGTAAATAGTTAACATACAATTTAATCCTTCCATCATACAATGTCCCAATTAAATATAAGATATGAAATTACTGTCAAGTCTTATTTTATTTAATTATATATATTTCAATTCTTAAATGTACAACTGTAAATAATGCAAATTAAAAACTCCTTTCTAATTTCATTCTGCCTTAGCCAAGGACTATTGGGTGGTCATTTATCGAATCACATAGGACAATTTCTCTTCTTTTAGTAGAAGCGGTAGATTCTTTATTGATCATACATTATCTCCATGTATAACTTATTATACCCAAGCATACCCTTTGATATACCCTAAGGGTCTTAAGGAATAAGTCAAAATATAATTCATCATACACAAGATACTATGATGATCTCAAGTCCAAGGATCACTTGTACTACTATCACTACAGGAATTCCTATTGACAGGCAAGTAAAACTCCATTAGGTATTCCTTAGTGAGCCACGTTCAGTGTACTTATTCTTCAATAAGCACCTACATACTTGCTTTAATGTCTCCACACAAATGATCATGAGATCAATCATCCTCATCCAATGAGCAAGCAACGTATGTACCAATCTATCCGGATTCATTAATCCCAAATTTAGTAATCCAAGAATTGGGAACTATTTTAGTTTTTAAGCTTTCTAAGAATTTAGATATCATTTGAATGATCATCATCATTATTCTAAAAGCATTGCTTAAAACTATGAGTTTATCACATATTATAAAGCAGCATCATGTAGATAATTAAAAGCCTTTAATAAATTAATACTTTTTATTAATAAATGAATATGATTGTTACAAAGTATATGCGTTATCATCAAACATGATTGGCTTTTGTGCATACTACTTTCAGTCTTTACATTGAATGGATGTGAATGAATGCTTTATTTACAACACTTTATATTAGTGCTTCGCACAATGTCATCATATTACATACGGTGAGACGTGATGAATGTATGTTGTGTGATTCCTCCACTAGGAGGCAATCCCATAGGTGGCTGATTACTGGACTCAAGAGGAGCATAATCCAGCGAGCCTTAGGAAAGACGCCACTCAGATCCCCTCCAATTGAAAGATCGAATTAAATTTCCATATAGTACATTGCGATGATCTGGGAACCTTCATGCTGGAAAGCCTGTGAGAGTAAACCTAAGATAGGTCAGTCTCTGATAAACCAAATGCAAAGGGAAGTCTCTTCATGCATTTCCTTTCAATTAATGTCAAATTTTAATTCCATGTCAAATATTAAATGTCAATTCCTGTCAAATGTAAATTCCATGTTAAATATCATACCCTGTCATGCTATCCTGTCATCAAAACAACTAACATTTATTTTGCAGGAAAACATTAAAAAAACCCCTAAAAACTGACACCTTACATAGCATGCATACTGTTAGTGTGTGTCAGGACTAAACTATATACCCTTTTTTGTAGGCAAGATTGGTCCTACTACCAGATTAAAGTCTAAAAAGGCACAAAGCTTATCTTCAGACATGGCTACAATGGCCCCATCTGAATCTACTCCTGTATCTCGAAAAGAGTTCGAGGGACTTAGAAATCAGATAGTAGAGCTGGCTATCCTACTGAAAGAATATAGTAAAAATACTCAAGGTTAACAGACACCCACTCAACCAGAGTTCTCTACACAAGAAGGCAGTCAAGGTACTAATAAATAGGTGGAATTATAGATACCTGAATCTCATTCCAATGAAAAAACCAACAAAACTCCAAAAATTATCAATCTCAAAGATGACTGTCGATGTCGGGATAAATTTTCTTCTTTGAAATTCCTCTTTTTAGTCTTTCTTACCCTTTATATTTTCTATGTATTGAATCTTTATTTGAAATGGCGAGTTTGAAAAGAGTCTGACATAAAATGTTGACAATTTGAAAATTCAGAGTCGCCAGTTGGTAGGAATGAAATGGTTATACCAACTCAACCGAATTTGGAAAGGTTTACACAAAGGCCCAATTATTGGACTCTATTTAATAGGCCTTGGAAATAGAGATTCACAGAGTTTTGGGGCTTGATTAAGTGGGGGGAAGGTGTTAGGCACCCCCCGACTTCCTTGAAAACACGGTTACCGCGTCTTTTCAATTTCCTAATTTATTTGAAGTGTGTGTGTGTGTTTGTGCATTTAAATGGGCCTAAGTACATTATTTAGATGTAATTCTATGCCTCGTTTGCTCCTATATACAAAAGGTTTGATTTATATAAAAGTTCAATTTTAAGCAATATATACATAAATGATGTTTTGAAAACATGTTTTCAAACCCTTATGGTCACATAGTAATTGAGGCATTTGATACTTCTATTTTATTCCGTACTCGGCTTGATTTGATTTTATTCTCGAGATGTGAAGCATCTTTGACAAAATAGTATACATATAAGTGTCGGGCTCCTTATGGGCATGAAAGCCATCTAAGGATGTCCAAACACCATAAATATGATTTACAAGCTAACTGTATAACTGAAAAGGGTCCATCATGGGAACCCGATCTAGATCCATCAGCTGGATCCTAGATCCCGTGGTGTTAGGTTTGCTAGAAATAAGAATATGTAATCAAATCACATAAACGAAGCAGAAGCGAAGTAAAAAAGGATTTTAAAATTTTCTTATAAACCATAAACCAAGATAATTCTTGTGATTTGATTATCAGTCTATAAAAGAGTAGGAGAAACAGAATCACACCCTTGAAGATTCAAGCTTCCTTAGGTACAAGTTCAACTCCTATTCCTTTGTGCTCTCCTTGAATACGCGGGTTTGGTTCCTTCTTTTGATCAACGTTAGCCACCCAAGCATTTGGCCTCTAGAGGTGATCCACCAAGGAAGAACAAGAATCAAGAAGAAGGGTGTATTGGCTCAAACTCTAGTTTTCCCATCTCTATAGAAAAGGGGGCGTATTATCCAACAATTGGAATCACGTATCTCACACACACTGATATCTAATATAAAACCCCTCTTATAAAGATATCAGTTAACCTATTTTAATATAATTAAAATAGGGTATTATTTAATTAATTAAACTTCTTTAATTAATTAGGCTCCCTAATCTTATTAGGGATAATTAATTAAACTCTTTTAATTAATTTGCCTCCTAATCTTATTAGGAATAAATGAGAGTACTAATATTAAATTAATTCCCAAACTCCTTTAGAAATTAAAATAATAATCATTGTAATAATATTAATAAGACTCCTCTTATTAATTTATATTTAATATTTCTAAAGTATTAAATAATAAATATTAAGCTATTTAATTTATTCTATCACCATAGATTAAATTAAATATACATAACATATTATTACGATTATGCCATTAACTTCTCAAATAATTATTCTTCCTTTTATGGTGTTACTCTTTAGGTTCTCTATGTTAAACCGGTTGTGAATAAATCAATTTGAACAATTCTAATCTAATTTAAATAAATAAATTAAACTATAAATTTATTTAAACAAATATTATTTATTGTACAATAAGGATAAGCCTCCTTAGCGATCAACGACTTTTCAGATAATATAGATTTGAACATTAATCATAAAAGAACCTTTAAGTAAATAGTTACTGTACAATTCAATCCTTCAACCATTTAATGTTCCAATTAAATATAAGACATGGAATTATTGTCAAGTCTTATTTTATTTAATTATATATTTTTTGATTCCTAAATGCACAACTCCTAATGAATATAAATTAGAAACTACTTTCTAATTTCATTCCACCTTGGCCAATGATTCATGGGTTGTCATTTATCGAATCACATAGGACATTTCTCTTCTTTTACTAGAAGTGGTAGATTCTTTATTGATCATTCATTATCTCCATATATAACTTATTACACCCAAGCATACCCTTTGATATACCCCAAGGGTCTAAAAGAATAAGTCAAAGTGTAAATTATTAGATACAAGATACTATGATGATCTCAAGTCTAAGGATTACTTGTACTACTATCACTACAGGAATTCCTATTAACAGGCAAGTAAAACTCCATTAGGTATTCCTTAGCGAGTCACGTTCAGTGAACTTATTATCCAATAAGCACCTACATACTTGCTTTAGTGTCTCCACACAAATGATCATGCGATCAATCATTCTCATCCAATGAGTAAGCAACGTATGTACTAATCTATCAAGATTTACTAATCCCCTTTTTTAGTAATCCATTGATTGAGAACATTTTAGTTTTTAAGCTATCTAAGAATTTAGATCTCATTAGCATGATCTCATCATTATTCTGAAAGTATTGCTGCATCATGTTGATAATCAAATGCCTTTAGTAAATTAACATTTTTATTAATAAATAAATAAGATTGATTACAAAGTATATACTTTATCATCATACATGATTGGCTTGTATGCATACTACTTTTGTAGACACTCAAAATTTTACATTCCTGTTACTAACCTTGTAGGAGGGCAGAATCGCCTTCTAGAGATAACCCAGGAAGTTAAATCAGCTCAATCCCGGAGACAACCCCGGGATACTCAATTTTCAATCTCAGAGACAACATCGAGATACTCAGTTCTAGTCCTGGAGACAACCCCGGGAGATTCAGTTCCAACCTCTGAGATAACCCCGAGGGATACAGTTCCAAGTTCCAGAGTAAACCCCAGAGAAGTCAGTTCCAACCTCGGAGATAACCCCGAGATACTCAATTCCAACCCCAGAGATAACCCTGGGAGATTATGAACACCTTGGAGACAACCCCGAGGACATTCAATACTCACAGCAGCCCAATCTCAGAGATAACCCTGAGCAACGACTGCTACATCAGCCCAGAGCCAGAGATAACCCTGGTGAGGGGCAAAATAATCATTTTGCCACCTCGATACTAAATTCACACCATCTCAACAACATTTCTACCCATATTTCATATAAAAGTGTCCCACAAGAACCATATCTCAAAATCCCGAGTGACTACTGTAGACACTCGAAATTTTTCTACATACCTGTTACTAACATTCCAGGAGGGCAGAATCATCTTTCAGAGATAACCCTGGAAGACAACTCAATTCAATCCCAAAGATAACCCGGGGATACTCAGTATTACCATCTCAGAGATAATCCTGAGACATCTAGCTCAGACCCGGATACCACCGAAAGTTTCAACATCAACCCCAGAAACAACACCAGGAGTTTTCAGTTTCAACCTCGGAGATAACCCCGAGGAATGCAGTTCAGATATCGGAATACACACCGGGGAAGACCTTATCATCTCAGAGATAACCCCGAGATACTCAGTCTCAGTCCCAAAAATAACACCGGGAAAGACAGCGTCAACCTCGGAGATAACCCCTAGGCATGCAATTGCAGTTCCGGAGATAACCCCGAAAATGCTTGTTTCAAATTCATGCAAACAGCTTCAGAACACTCGACAAAAGCCCTAAGGCACTCATTCCACAAGCCTGGAGATAACCCCGGGAAGTCAGACACATCTCAAAAATAACCTTGAGGATGGTCAACATCTACAGCAGTCCAATCTCAGCGATAACTCTAAGCAACGACCGTTAACACAACTCAAACTGGAGATAACCTCGGTGAAGGGCATGACCGTTATTTTTCCATCCCAATGCCACATCGCGTCGTCTCAACAACAACATAAATACATTCTACACAACAATGTCCTACAAGAACCAAGGAGCGACAATCCCGAGTGACTACTGCACAAGACAGCACACCAGATAGAATTTGAAGCTTGAAGACCAAGGGCATGGTCCTATCTTCCTGAATTTGTACAACCTCTAATCCCATGTCATTGTGTAGCTCTCGACAACAACATACCAGAAAAGGTCTTATACACCTCACAAGTCTTATACATTGTACGCGTGCACGTACTTAGAGACGGTGGGACCCACAGAACTCGGGACACCCTGGACAGCCGCATGTGCATTTGCGGCTGCCGCAGGTGCCGCAGGTACACCTACGGCTCCCCCCTCTATAAATAGAGGGCTTGGGGGTAGCTATTTTGAAAAGAGAAAAGGCAAGGAAGTGCTGCCCAATTTGCTCTGTAGACACTATAAACTGAGTACTTTCTCATTTTAAACACTTGTGAGCTTATATATTGCTATATTTTTATCAGCGGGAGCCGAGTGTTCATCCCTTTCAAGTGATTGAAGTCTTCTTTGGCAGTCCACTGTAAGCCTTCTTACACACTTTAAAGCCTTTCTCTTCATCTTATATATATATATATATATATATATATATATATATATATATATATATATATATATATATATATATATATATATATATATATATATATACTGTGGTCGAACTTTGTTCGATGAGTCCGGATTTTACATCTGGAGCGTTTATTACTTATATATATATATATATATATATATATATATATATATATATGTTGTTGCCATCAAACTTTGTTTGATTGAGCCTGGATTTTACATCCGGTGTGTTTATCACTTATATATATATATATATATATATATATATATATATATATATGTATTTACATTTCTGTCAAGCATGGAGTTTACTTCGTGGCCTTTTACAGCTTTTTTTACATTCCGTCCCGTCTGAAGTTTACTTTATGGCGGTTGACCGATTTTATTATTTTCTTTACATTTCGTCTCACTTAGAGTTTACTTCATGGCGGTTGATCGCTTTTACAACTTTATTTACATTTCTGATCTCCCATGGAGGTGCTTCGTGGTGGTTGATCTTGTCTCTATATATATATATTTACCGCTTTTATATATTTACATTTTTGATCCCCCATGGAGATGCTTCGTGGTGGTTGATCAAGTTTGTATATATATTTATAGCTTTTATATATATAACTGCTTAAAGTTTTCATATAAATTGCAACATTATGTGAGCCTAGGAATCATGTGGTCATAGGTCCAGTCTACTGAATCTAGATACGGTTCCTGTGATGAACATTTTCTGCTGTGAGCAGCTTGTAAATTATTCGCGGTGTTTGAATGTCCTTAGGTGGCTCTTATGCCCACAAGGAGTTCGACACTGCTTTGTACATTATTTTCTCGAAGATGCTTCGCATCTCGAAAATAAAAGCAATCAAGCCGAACATTTTAATAAAATGGAAGTATCAAAGGCCTTAATTACTATTGAGCATAAGGGTTTGAAAAGCCTCTTTTTACAAAACATCACTGCTATATCTTGCTTAAAACTGAATTTTTATATAAATTCAAACCCTTTGTATATAGGTGCAAACGAGGCATAGCACTACTTCCAAATAACAGCGCATTGATCCACACACACACACGCACACATTCATATAACAGTTTCTTGGAAAGTGGCGGTTACCGTGGCAACACGGATGTCGGGGGGTGCCTAACACCTTCCCTCCGCATAAGCAAGTTCTCGGACCCTAATGAATCTCGATTTCGCAGACCTGTTTAGCAGTGTCACATCACTGGGTTAATGTGCAAACCTTTTCTCGGTTGTGTTGGTACAACCAGTTAAAAATAAACTGGCGACTCTTACAGTTAAATCGTCAATATATAAATGTCGGACCTTTTCACAACTTGTTTTTTCAAACAAATCTCACCTAACATGAGAACACCAAAGAACAAGAACAGAAAAGGGACAAATAAAAATCCAGACGTCGACATGTGGCGACTCTACTGGGGACCGCCAGTAAGAGGACTTAAGCCACTATTATAAGCTTTTCAAAACTGTTATATGCTTGTGTGTGAATGTTGCATTTACATTTGATGGATGTGTACTAATGCATTTTTTTACTGCACTGCAATATATCTATCTATGATATTAGTGCTTCGCATATGTCATCATTTTCATAAACGGTGAGATACGTTGTATGTGAATGTATGTTGTGTGGTTCCTCCATCAGGAGGCTATCTTGTCGGTGTTTGATTACTGGACTCGTAGGAAGACTAATTCCAACGAGGCTCAGGAAAGGCACCACCCAAATTCGCTCCAATTGAAAGACCGGATTAACTTTCCGTCGAGTAAATTATGATAATTTACCTTCATGCCAAAAAGCCGCGAGAGTAGCCTAAGATAGGTCAGCCTCTGATAAACCAAATGCGGAGGAAAGTCTCTTCATACTTTCTCATTTCAAAATTACTCATAAATTTAATTACTTGTAATTTCATTCCATATTGATCTCCATGTAATGAGAAATATGAAGAAATATGTGCACATGCATATTTACATGCTATCCTGTATTTCAAATAGCTAACATCCGTTTTGCAGGATAATACTCCTAAAACGGATACATCATATAGCATGTAAACATTTATACAATCCCTAAAAACTAAAATATGTCAGTTTTTTGCAGGGAAGCAATCGGACCCATTACCCTGTCAAAGTCCAAAAAGGCCACGAGCCTACAACCAATTATGTCTTCATCTGACTAGGCTAATCTTAATCCTGTCACCCGCGAAGAGTTCGACGGATTAAGTAAACAAATCATAGATTTGGCTGTTCTGCTTAAAGAACTACACCAATCTACTCAGGGTACAAGGATACCCGTACATACTGAATCCTCTGCACAAGGAAGAACCCAAGGTTCGGATAAGGCTATTGTAGTACCTGAGCTCCAGTTGGATACAACCAACAAAATTCATGATACCACCCATCTCATAGAAGATCTAGACACCGGTGATATTAGAAAGAAGGTCCTTTAAATGGAAGAGTCCATCCGTTCTATCAAAGGGATTGGAACACATGGGAGTGTTTCATATGCCGACCTTTATATATTACCTGGTGTGCATTATCCAGAGAAGTTCAAGACTCCTTACTTTGAAAAGTATGACGGGTTAGGAGATCCTTACACACATTTGAAGGTATTCATTGGGGAACTTGGATGTTATGCCGAGGATGAGAAGCTCAGGATGCAGCTCTTCCAGAAGAGTCTAACTGGAGAAGCCCGATCGTGGTATACCATATTAGACAATTCAAAGATACATAGCTGGGAGGAGCTAGCTCATACCTTCCTCACTCAGTATAGCTTCTAGTCTCAGATGGCCCCTGACCGATACCAAATTACTAAAGTCAGGAAGCAAACTAATGAATCTTTTAGAGAGTATGCTCAAAGGTGGAGGCACCTTACTGCTCAAGTTGTTCCCTCTATGAATGAGTCAGAGATGGTGATGACCTTCATAGAGATATAAGAAGCTCCTTTCTATGAGAGGGTGTTAGCTGGTATTGGCAAAACATTTTTTGAAATGATTAAGCACGGGGAGATGGCTGAGATGGGATTGAAGTCAGGAAAAATTCAAGACCTAGCCGCCCTTAAAACTGTTAATGAGCACATCCAGTCCGAAAATTATGGGAACAACCCCTAGAGGGTCCATAAAAAGAAAGAGGAGGATGTTTCATTAATTTTACAAGGTAAGAAGGGCATTCAGAATATGCCTATCCAGAGGAGAAATTACACTCCCTTTCAAGCACAGTCTTCAAACCCTCCATTACCTAAAGTGGGGAAGTCAAACAACCTCGAGTGTTCACACGCCTAGGGAACTCGCTCGAGAACATTCTCAATCTTCTGACCACTCAGAAGAAAATTACACATCTTCTTCCGCCAGCCAACCCGAATGGGAGGGGTTTCAATATCACTCCGCCACAACACAAAAGAATGCTGGGCACTCCGCCACCTTATTCAGAATTTAATTAACAGCGGTGTCCTGCAGATGACAGACGATGATGTTGTAGTACTGGAGAATGAGGATGTGTTTCCTACAAAGTGGAAGGAAGTCGTAGTAGTCATATCTGATGAGACAAATTTAGCTACTCCCTCACATACAATCCAACCATTGAAACTCAAAGGAGTTGACAATCCTTTGAAAGTGGCTACGCTAGAGCCAATTATTTTACCAGTTAGACCGCAATATCCTATTGTCAGCCTACAGAAAGTTCCATGGAATTATGGAAGGGCTGAAGGATCCACATCGCACATAACTGCTATAGTGTCGAAGGATAATCCACTATATCTCCCCCAACGGGTGATGAAGCCTACCATCAAGTCAAAGGGGAAGATTCCCATGGAGAAAGTGGAAAAATTGCTCCATACTATAGGCCATAATGAAGCCAAGGTGGTTTCAAGCTTAAGAGAGGCTCCACATCAAATTTCCATATTGGACTTGGTTTTCTCGTCTGAAGATCATAGGAAGGTCTTGCTCAGGGTTCTGGAAAAAGCCCAACTGCCTAAGTCAATAGATGTTGAGAAATTCCAGCATCTGGTGGAACACATTTTCAACAACAATGTAATATCTTTTATTGATGACGATATACCTCCCGAAGGGATCGGTCATTGTAGGCCGTTGCACATTGTGGTTCTGTCCTCCGAATATATGGTGGGAGGAGTCTTGATAGATGGAGGTTCATCTCTGAATATCTGTCCTTATGCTACTTTGGTGAATATGAACATCAATCTCAATCGGATTCGAAACAACCATATGGTTATCAAAGCTTTTGATGGATCTCGACAAAACTTTGTCGGAGAGATTGAATTGCCAGTGGAGATTGGTCCATATAGATTCTGCGTGTCTTTTCACGTTCTCAAAATAGATACATGATACAACCTGCTTCTGGGAAGACTGTGGATTCATATGGCCGGGGCAGTCCCCTCCACCCTTCATCAACAACTTAAGTACATTATCAACAATAACCTAGTCACGGTCAACGCTGAGCCGGAATGTCCTGAATAAGGTGACATACCACTCATCAGCTTTGATTCAGAAGTTGACCCGGTTAGTTTTCATGCCCTGGAGGTGAGCAACACTCACTACCATCCTGTTGGGTCGCCACCTCTCATACCCCAGATTTCTGCCGAAGTATTGTCAGCCACTCAAGAAATGATGTCATTGGGTTATCAACCTGGACAAGGGTTGGGCAAAGATAATCAGGGCATCAAGCGTCCCATTTAATGTCCCAGTCAAATAGGGATAGTCGGACTAGGCTATACTGCTAGTTTCAGTCATAGGAATCCTCATAAGCACAAACAGATTCCTTCAGCTTCAGCCACACGGTGATTATCTCTACCTACAGTTGTTGAGCCTGTACGATCTCTGGTAAAGTTGCCGGCCCATGTAATGGCCATGTTATTTCCCAAGCCGATACCGATAAAGGGAAAAGAAGTCCTAGTTCCAGATCCAAAAGTGGAAGAAGACGAACGAAGAAGTAAATAGGATCGTTCGGATGATGTCAATTATACGCATCATTGTCCATGATGAACATATAAATAGATACACCCCAGACGATGATTTTCCAGACGTAATGGTCATCATTTGGGAGAAGGAGGACGATGATGGCCCCTCCATCACTGCAGTCCATCAGGACTTCACCCTTGACAATTGGAGCAACATTCCTTTCATTGGTCGACAAGGTTAAAACGGGTAGAAACTCCTTCTGCCCTGTAGAAAATAATAATTGCTTACTTTTCTGTACAATATTAGCAATTGTTTTGTCAGTACATGCTAACACTTTGTATGATTAAAAAATTTCATATATATTAAGTGAAAGCATATTTTATTTCAGGACTCTGAATTTAGATGTGCCTATACTTGCTGATAAGGTGCCTTTTCTCCACAAGGATTGTAACTTTGATGAAAAGTTGGACTCAGACTTGATGGAAATACAAGAGGACATTGAGATACCTTAGAAGATCAAAGAATGGGTCGAAGACAAATCTAAACCCAACCTTGATCAAACCACTTCCTTCAATCTTGGAACCTTAGAAAGCCCTAAATTAATCCAGATTGGTACAAACCTCACCCCAAACCAGAGGAATGACTTAGTTACACTATTAACCCAATTCTAGGATGTGTTTGAATGGTCTCATTAAAACATAGTGGGTTTGTCCACTGACATTGTTGTTCATCGCCTCCCCATCAAAGAGGGAATCAAGCCAGTCAGGCAGAAGCTTAGGCGATTAAAACCTAAATGGAGTTTAAATGTTAAAGAAGAAATTGTGAAATAATTTTAAGCAGGCATCATTATGGTGTCTACATACCCTGAATGGCTATTAAACATAGTCCCTGTGCCTAAACCAGGAGGAAAGGTTTGAGTTTGCCTGGATTACCGGTATCTGAATAAAGCTTGCCTTAAATATAGCTTTCCCGTGCCATTTATCCACTTTCTCATCGACAATACTGCTCAATACGACATGTACTCCTTTGCTGACTGCTTTGCGGGGTACCATCAAATTATGGTTGCTGAGGAGGATCATGAGAAAATTGAATTCATCACGCCTTGGGGAACCTTTTGCTATAGACGGTTGTCATTCGAACTCATCAATGCCGGAGCTACCTACCAGCGAGCCATGATGGCTCTTTTCCATGATTTAATGTATAAGGAGATAGAGATCTACGTGGATGACATCATTGTCAAATCTCGGAAGGAGGAAGACCACCTAGACCATCTCCGAAAGCTCTTCAACAGGTTGTATAAGTACAACTTGAAGTTGAATCCAGCCAAGTGCGCCTTTGGCGTTAAATCAGGCAAGTTGCTAGGATTCCTAGTCAGCCACAAGGGGATTGAGCTGGATCCCACCAAAATCTAGGCCATCATGGAAATGCCCATTCCTTAGATAGAGAAGGAAATACGGGGATTTTTGGGAAGAATCAACTTCATTAGCAGGTTCATCTCTAAACTCACAGGAACCTATGAGCCTATTTTCAGATTATTAAGGAAGAACTTCTCTTACAATCAAAGAGCAGCTAGTCAAAGCCCCTATTTTGGTACTACCAGCTATTTTGGTACTACCCAAGGATGATGTTCCCCTATTCATGTACCTGTTCATAAGTGACAATGCCATGGGCTGCTTGCTGGGACAGAAAGACAATAGAGGCCAAGAGTGAGCGATCTACTACCTTAGCAAAAGATTCAGTAGCAGTGAACACAAGTACACTCTGATTGAGAAGACTTGTTGTGCTTTAGCATGGGCTTCCATGAGGTTACAACATTACCTCCATGGTCACACAACCCATCTCATATCCCGCGTGGATCCTGCCAAGTATGTGTTCAGTAAACCCATATTGAATTGTAGGCTGTCCAGATGGTAGTTGATCCTATAGCAGTTTGACATCGTCTATGTGATGCAAAAGTCCATTAAAGGTCAAGGATTTGCAGATCAACTGGCCGCCGCACCTTCAGGGGATTTCAAACCCTTGGAAACATACTTTCCCGATGTAGGGGTAATGGCAATTCAGCAACACCATCAGTACGATGCACACCAATCATGAACGATGTATTTTGATGGAGCTATAAATATAGAAGGTTCTGGGGCTGGAGCAATTCTAGTATCCGTTACGGGGGAGCAGCATCCCGTCGCCGTCAAATTGCAGTTTGCCAACACCAACAATACAGCTAAGTATAAAGGTTGTATCATGGGGCTAAAACTTTCCCAATTAATGGGTATCAGACAGTTAACTGTCTTTGGAGATTCCGAGTTGGTAATCAGACAAACCACATGAATCTATCACAACAAAGGTCTACACTTACTGCCTTACCATCGGCAGGTTCTACAAATGGCTTCGGAGTTTGAAGAAATATCCTTCCTCCACATTCCTCGAAATAGGAATGATTTTGCGGATGCACTAGCAACCTTGGCCTCCTTGATCAACATACACGACAAGGAAGACATGCTAACCCTCAAAGTTGCCCAATAAAAGGCTCTAGCCTATGGGAATTATATTGGAGAAGTATCGGATGAGCTACCTCATATCCAACACCCTTGGTACCAACATATCAAGGAGTACTTACAAGATGGATCTACACCCGCTGAGGTGAGCCCGACTGAAAGAAGGCGGATTCATCGTCTGGCTATAAAATTCTACCTGAGCGGAGATGCACTCGACAAAAGAGATGCAGGATTAGGTCTCCTCAGATGTCTGGACAAGGACCAAGCTCAGAGGCTCATGGATAAGATCCGTGGTGGAGTATGTGACCCACACATGAGCGGCCCTCTGCTTGTAAAGAAGATCCTCAGAACAGGGCATTACTGGCTCTCTCACAAAGCTGACTGTGAAGATCATGTCAGGAGATGTTATTAGTGCCAAACTCATGGGAATGCTATCCACGCCCCTTCAATGGAGCTCCACAATATGAGCTCACCTTGGCCCTTCTCAATGTGGGGAATGGACGTGATCGGGCCCATTGAGCCCAAAGCCAGTATTGGGCATCGGTTTATCTTCACTATGATCGACTACTTCACTAAGTGGGTAGAAGCAGCCTCCTTCCTCAAGGTTACCAAAGAAGTCATCATTGCTTTCATCAGAAACAATGTCATTTGTCAGTATGGATAACCAGAGGTAATTATATTAGACAATGCTAAGAACCTCAACAACAAAATGATGAAGGAGTTGTGCAGTAAATTCCACATCAAACATCTCAACTCCGTCATCTACCGTCTAAAGATGAATGTTGCTGTTGAAGCGGCTAACAAAAACATCAAGAAGATCATGCAAAAGATGTCCGCCAACCATAAAGGATGGCCTGACCTGTTGCCTCTGACTCTGTTAGCCTACAGAACATTAATGCGCACTTCCACTGGGCCAACCCCCTACACATTAACCTATGGGATGGAAGCAGTGCTCCCCATATAAGTGGAAATGGAATCCCTCAGAGTGTTAATAGACACTCAACTGGATGAAGACCAATGGGTATAAGATAGGTATCACCAATTGTCTCTAATAGACGAAAGGCGTGCCGTTGCTATCTTCCACGGTCAGTTATATCAACAAAGGATCGCCAGGTCCTACAACAGAAAAGTTCAGGTACGGCAGTTTAAATAACACAACTTGGTTTTGAAGAAGATCATTGACAACTAAGATCAGTCTAAGGGAAAATTCGCACCTAACTGGGAAGACCCATTTATTGTCAAGGAGGTATTGATAGGAGGTGCTCTCAGATTATAGGAAATGGATGGCGATGAATTTCCATAGCTTATCAACTCGGACACTATGAAGCGGTACTATGTCTGAGGTTACCATCAGGAAAACATCCTGGTTTTGGATCACCAGATCCCCAGTCATTTCAGGTTTTCTAACCCTTTACTACATACAACTTCTCTTCTGCCCCATCAGGGACATATTTGTCTAACCAATAGCTTGGTTACGAATCGCTAGATCCTTTTCTTCACTTGGTTTTGAACCCTTACTCAACTTCGGTTATCCCACCAGGAATTGAAACTTTCACACCTACAATTTTACCCCACTAGGGATAAGACTTTTCACACCCGCAGTTTATCCTGTACATGGGATTAAACTTTCTCACCCACAGTTTGTCCTGAAGACAGGACTAAACTTTTCATTGGCTACAAATTGTCCTGAAGACGGGGCGAACTACGCCAACCTGATCTCCTTGATACACGGGAGTACGTAGGGAACCATATTTTATATGGCCCGATCGCAATAAAACAAAAATAATAAAAACATTTCTACACCTTTTTCCTTACAAAAACAAAAACAACAAAAATATCTCTACACCCTTTTTGCCACATACAGCGTTGAACCTCTTACATCAGGTTCGAACTACGCAGGCCTGCTCTCCTCTTCAACAGGAGTATGTAGGCAGCCAGTCATTGTTTGGTCTAACCCTCTACCGAAACACAAACACTTGTCAGCGGTATTGGGATTAACCTTTAATCTGTCACATTTCATCGGCTTCAGACCAAAGGGATGAAACTACCTGACCTCCCTCTAAATGGGAGGATCAGCGACCATCTAAGCTGCGGTTATTCCTCAAAGAGAAACACCAATCCAGAAGAGATGGAACTAACTGGGCTCCTCTTAAATAGGAGTACTGGCGACCATCTGTGGTGCGGTCAACCTCAGAGAGGAAAGCCACACTCCTCTCCACATATCCATAGAGAAACCAGTCCCAAGACACCAAAGATGGTAGGAAATACGCAGATCAACGATCCATTCTGAAATATCCAGAGACAACTTATTGTCCATCCATCAAGGAGGAATTCAGAATACATTTAGATCATAAGCCCTGAAGAAATAGGCAAATATCAAGCAAGCAATAAGGCATAACTAAAAGGGAAGTGATCAAAAATATATTTTTCCCAACTATATATAATACTGTTTAATATATACAATATGAACTGTACATGACAAAATGGCTAAGCTAGTCTGTGCAGGAAAATACAAGCCCATCTACAAATTAGTGTATATGCTAGCTATCAAGCCCAACATGGCATCTCTCTCAGAAGAAGGAGGTAACGCTGTGGTCTCCTGCACAATAGTATCCACACGAGATAACAGATCTACAACCATCTGCATGGTGACACGATGCTCATCAATGTATGTACTCATCTATGCAATCATGCCAGTAGTAAGGGACCTCACTGTGGTACTATCTGTAATGGCTACATCCCGGGTAGATATGGCAACATCCCTCTTGACTATCACGGCATCTCTGGCCTCATCTCGCTCAACAACAGTGGCATCTCTATGAACTAATGCCTTGTCTCTCTCTAATAGAGCGACATCTCTCCCATCAAGGGCTGTCAACATCAGGGCTCTTGCCTGAAGGTTATCAGATGAAGACTTTGCTCGAAGTACTATGCTGAATGCTTGATCACGACAGTACTAGTACTGGGAGATTCTAAAAGAGCTGCTGGCAACCCAGTAAATGGCTCCTCCTTGGTGTGAGAATCAATGTCCTCCATGGGGTCTCCACCATTTGAATCAATATTCGGCACGGTGGATACTGCCGCAACATATGAAGTCTCTGTCTCCATCCACGCAGAATACTCTGGTGAACAGCCCGGATGGTTAACAAAAAAAGCAGCAATCTCACGCTGATCCCAACAAGCATACACCCGGGATCGGTCCTTTGCTGATAGATTGCGAGAAGCTAAACGCTGACCTAACGCCCCCCTTAAAAGGATTAAAGTCCTGATACTGGTCAAATTATGACATCACGACCAGTGGGTGGTAGGTAGTTATGCCCCTCAAACCAACCAGAGGGAGGTAATCCATGCCAAGAGCGTGAGTAATGAAGCTATAGGGTGAGCTGAGCTCTGAACACGACAAGATGCCAAATGGATCTCCGATCTCTGCCAAAAAATACCGACCACGACATAACATTTGTACACTCCGATGGCTGAAAGGAGTAAGACATGGCTATATCATGGGTAAAGCAGTACCCGTGTCGGCGAAAAGTGCCAATCGGTCTTAAATGTGACATAAACCACACGTATAACATGACCGAACTACCTGTAAATACCCCTGCAGGGTAGGTGCTGCAAAACACGGCCGATCGCAACGTCTCCGCCAAGATCATCAGAATAATGGTATGACCCTCCCTGAGAGCTCTCACTGCCATGATAACACCGATGTCTAGCTCATCCATATACCGTGGCATGTACACATACGCCACTATGCACATCACAAATACATCTACTCTGGCCAAATGTCACTGATCCTCTGGTGTGGTGAAATCCCCAGAATACCGTGTATAGTTGTCCGATGAGCCAAACCTATCTATCAGGAAACGCTGGGGGATGTAATCTCATCCTCTACTACTCTACGTCGTTACCCGGTGAGGGTCATGAACTGTCAGCACATATCTCCGACAGCTATATGAGCGCAAGGTCTGTCTAAGGGCAAAGCCGTCAACCGCTCATACTCCTCCAATGTAGGAGTCAACTCCTAGGTACCTGTGACATCCCCAAATCTAGGTACTTCATTCCCACAAGATTTGGTGTTCACTATCCAAACATTCATACTATCTACCCAAATAAAATAATATTTAAACCATAATCCTCCCTTTAAATAGGGTTACAACATTAATTCAAAAACATCCCAGGTTATCTAACCTTTAAACATCATTCAAGTGCGAAATTTAATTATTACATTACATCATTACTGAAAAGTCTATGATCATAACAATAAACAAAAGTACAAATCAACATCACTTGTACATTTTTCCCTTTCCTTTGCTAGTTGAAGGCTCATCTACCTTCTCAACTTTAGCTGCAATGAGTGTATAAATATGCAAGAGTGAGCAAAACAATTACTCACTGGATACAACAATAACTCAACAGGAAAATAATAGTAGTAATTGCGAACGAATAGGCTCATCAAATCTGAATAATACTCCAACAATGATAATCAAAAACTGGAATCCAAAATATGGAATATATATAACTGAGGGTCATAAGACCATGAACTATGTCCACAATTGCGAGTAATCTTTCAACTCCAACTTTAACAGTCATAAGACTATAAGGACTCCTCGTACTTAGGGGGATCAGCCCTTCGTATAATGTATTGTGCACAAACATTTTAACGCTACACGTAAATTATCCCCTAATAATAATAGGGTTGTTCATCCCGGTATTTAGAGTACAAGTCCGCACCAAAGAAAGTTTGGTTTGGATAAGCTTTCAAGGGAAATTGAAGTTTAACAATCATCAACTAGAGGACTAGTTGAATCAATAGTGTTTGATAATCACAACAGATGTTTAATAACAACATAACATAGAACAATTGAGAATCATAAATGAACAGATTATACATATTAAACTCATGCTTGAAATAACTATAGAGCATAAGTATTCAACAAAATGAATAAAATGGTAAACCTTTGCTTGAACAATAAATAAGCTAAGGTTAGAGTCTTATAACATTAGAAATAAAATTACTGAACGTACATTAACTGATAGCAAGTTGGAAACTAAAAACTTGTCCAACATGGTATTAACTCATGCAAAGAATTAAAACAGTTCAATAATAGAGACGAGAGTTCAAAAACTACGTTCATTATACAATAATAGAACTTAAGAAACTTGCTTAACTATAAACAAGTTAGAATGAATCAATCAAATGAGAATTTCAAATAACATTAGAGTTAAAGTTTGCTCGAATGAATTTTAGGAACAATTGACTTATTCAATAACAGTTAAGATAAAAAGCTTGCTCAATCAAAAGAATAAAGTTACACAATGTAATAATAGAACTAACTCAACGAAAGTGTAGAGTTAGAAAACTTTCTCAATGTAAAAAGATAGGGTTTAGAAACTTGCCTTGAGCGTAAGCTAAAAAATTAAACTCACGATCACCTACACATAATTTTAGAACCACAATACTTATTAGATATGCTAACATACCATAACATGTTTATTACCATTTACATTTCAGAAACTCTAAGTGTTTTACTTCGTAACACTTATCTAACTTTCATTATGTATACTAAATTATCACACAACGCGTTCTTGATTTACTAATCATTTTTGTAACTTTGAACTTACTAACCACCAGTCACTATATTATGTTAATCTTAACATTACCCATTTAACATGCTAACTTACTTTCAGACCATGCCATGTTGCTATCACAAATTTGCAGCAACAGCATAACTAGAAACTCAAACCAGGGTATGGCGCAGCTGCGCCATACAAAGGCCTGGGACTGGCGCAGCTGCGCCGTTTTTTGCCTTGGCACCGGCGCAGCGGCGCCGGTGCTCAGACAGACGCAGAGAAGGCTAATGAATAGTAGCCGACTTTAGCCCAAGAAACACAAATTTTACCCACCAAACAGTGATAACAACACGTAAAATAAATATACAACTATCATAAACATGATTGCTAACATATTCAACCAGTTAGCACAATTTAACAACTAAAACCATTTTCATTTCTCAATTTTCATGTTTTTCATAAAAACTCAATTTTCTTAACATTCATCCTAAAAATCATCACTGTGAATTCAATACATGATCAAATCGTCTCATTCAAATTACGTTATGTTCGTATCTCAATGAACTAACATACAACTCAGTTTCAATTTATACTTTCACATACAAATTGGCCATTATAATTGATACTTTCATAGCTACACATGAAAACATATATATATTGACAAAATTTCTACTACTGTCAAACGAAATTAGCATGCAATTATTGTTTAAACATAATCTCTAAGCATCATAAACATATATAATTGCTATTACTAACTATATAGCAATAATTCGAAGAGATGAAATTTACAGAACATGCAATTTTGCCGTAAAACCCATATACATGTGTATATATATATATATAATACCAAGGTTGTGAACATACCTTCAATTTCTAATATAAATGCTGCTAATCACTAGAATTGCTGTGAAAATTCTTAAGACTCTCTCTCAATTTTCTCTGAAGCTCTCACAAAACTTAGTACTCTCAAACTTGGATAATAGAATGCGTAATCAGAAAATCAACTGATATTCAAGTGCAAGAATAAAACTGATAACCCTTAATAACACTACTAATTGCAAAATCAGTTACTAACGTATATAACATAAATATATTTTATTATTTTAATTTATTTTATTTATTTATTTTAAATTTCAAAAATTAGAAATACCAAAAGCCATAAGGCTTGTTTGGCAAAACCATTTAATTTTAAAGAATTAAAATATTTAAGCCTTGTTTGGTAAAAACTAAATTAAACCCTTTTTAATTTATTTTAATAAACACTTTAGTTTATAATTATAATCACATACTATATTTTAATTAAATATAGCATTTTAGCAATTATCACAAAATTATAGTTTCCATTATAACTTTATTTAATAATTTAATATATCATCTAAATTATTAAATCAAAACAATAATAGACACATCAAATAAATATTTATATTATTCGATAAATATTTAATTTTACAATTTGAAATTTCGGATCGTTACAGTACTAAATGGAAAAACCTGTCTCTCTGGTATCTAATGCTCCAGCATACCCTCTACAAAGCCTACGGGAACCTGAAACATCAGGAGGGTCATAGAATGCTATAATAACTGATCTACGGTCACCCTATCTGGGGGTGACATACTATCATACCAAGATCTCAGACGGGATGCCACCAATACTAGTGGGGTGTGATTTATGCGACTGACTATCGAAGAAGACATCTGTGTGGGCCGTATCATAAGACCATCCAGGGGGTCAAATGATGAATATCTCTGGACATATATACATATGAATAACATGATAAATTCATAAAAGATAATAGATAGCATATGATGTAAGGAATGGAAAACAGTACATACATTCCTAAGTACGTCATCATCTACATACATAATCTCTGTACAGATAAAAATATAGTAAAATGGGGCACAGACGCCCTACTACTAACAGAGGCCTATCAAAAGATGCAGCGAGAATGGGGCACAACCACCCAATATCTAACAGAGGCCTATCAAAAGAGATAACGAGAATATACATCAGAAGAAGACAATGGTGTCAATATCTACATCATCAATCCTTTCCACTTGATGTAACTCCTCTTGAGTCACTTGATCTCTATCAACAGGGATGTCAGGCCTATACAAGGGAGGATATGCTCCGGCAAAACAATATGGGTCACCTGAGGGGACAGTGCCTGAGTTGGAAGGATCAAAAGTATCTGCCTCTGAAGGATCTCTACCCAAGTGCTGGATGAAGAAATGTGCCCGATCCAACTGCCGGGTCAAATGATCAATCTGTGTCACATGAGTCGGATCTCGGACATAGGTCAACCAATCCGTCATCATCACGGATTCAGGAACCATATCCCCCATAAACTGAGTGGCGCGGGTCTGGACTCCAATAGTACGAGGGGACCATCAGTGATGGAATGAAACCTGAGTATGTGAACCCTCTGACAAAGCGTATTCATCCATACCCATCAATGGGATGTAATCGATGGGTGACTGCGACACATGCCAATAACGCCTAGCAGGAGGCAAGATCGGCACACGAATCTCTCCTGTGGTGCTCCTAATAGCACGCTCTCCTAAATAGAGCTCCCATCCTCCATCTGTGAAGAGAGGAATTCTACGGGTGGTTATCACGTGCTCGACACCAGTCGGAAATCCATCCTCAAATCCAATGGTTAAATGTTCCCCTGAATAGGGAATCCAAGTGATGACATCAACTGTCAACAACTCTAACTGTAGCCGACAATGGGTGAAACCCTCCGCTATAGGAACCTCCGTCAAAATGGAGTGATGCCATCGCTATCCTCATGGATAGGTGTCTAGATCTAACACACTCATAGGACGTAAACATGGAAGCCTCTTATCGGCCCAAACTGCTAACACAAAGGCAAAACACCTGCTGTCAGTGAATACTCTCAACCTATATATGGTAAATTAAAAGAGCAATACTAACTAGTAGAAATGGGTAAAATCCTAGCCAAGCCTTGGTTAAGCCCTGCGAACGCATGCACATTTCCCTGAGGAAGTAGGCAAAGGTGTAGGAACCCCAATCATAATCTCTGATACGGTCCACCTCCCGCGGGGCACTGATCAAAGCGAATGACACCGTAGAAGAGTTATCTGCTATAAAATAACCACTGATGATAACCAGGAACAATCGCCGAAGAATGCGAACCCTGACTCTCACATCAGCAGGCATGGGCTCACTCAACAACCCACTCATAACATCTACGCTCAAAGGATCCGTATGAACAGTCCTACCCTTGAGCGCCTCAGCTGGGACTCCCAACAAGGATCTAACGACAATCGGTGATAAATCGCCAATCCATCGACGTCATCATTACCTCACAGTTCAACAAATGGAGAAACTGAGTCTGGTGAAATCAGCGCCCAAAAAATGCCCTGAGGTAACTCCAGGGACAACGACAGGGAAGAATGGAAAAGAACTCCCCAAATCCCCAATCATGCACTATACCTCGATAATATGGATGCAGAGCCTGATAAAGGGAGTGTATGCTGAACTAGTTCCCTCGAGGCTGTGTAAAGCTGGGGACCTACATTATATGCAAATCAATGTCAAAATCCTTGCTCCTCCTCAATATGAAAAAGGAAGATCAAATCCAGTCGTTACCTCATTTGGATGCAAGTAAACTGAGGGGTGGCGACTCAAATTACCCAGAAGATCTGGGATAGCCACCTGAATGCCTGGGAAATCCCTACGGGGAACATGAGCAGCAGGAACTAGAGCCGCTATCGGTACATCCTCCTCCTCGTCCTCGACGTTCGGCACATTAACCCGGACATGACGTATCACTGCCTTTGCCAGACGACGAGGCTTTCTAACTGAACGGGGTCGAGGCACTTCAGAAGCTCTCCTCCGTACACCAGAAGTGGTCCTACGAGAACTACTTGGTTGATTCAAATCCATAATATCTGGACAATAAGTCTCCAAATCACCTCAGAAACAGTGTGGTATTTTCTAACCTGGAGCTTTTCAAAATGCATTTAAATACTATATGCATGCATGCATTATTTTAACATACGCCTACAGTAGAGTTAAAAATGCATGACTAAACAATACCTACATTTTGAAAATTTTTGCCATAGTTTCCTCTATAAATAGGACTATCCACATGCACATAGGCATGACTAGGTGGCCATTCAGTAGCACACCTGCCCACAGTCATGTACATATTATTTGCATTAAAAAGTCAAAGTCATCAATCCATAAGGGTAGCCTAATTCCTAGGATAACTTTGCATTTCCACCTTTGCTCATTTGTCTTCAAATAGGATAAGAAATAACAGAAAAAAGGTACAAATTTGACTGTTTCAAAAGTCAAATTTTTTCACATCATTATGTTCAGCATGGTTTAATACTAACATTTACAATGTTGAATATTTTTTATCAAGTCATATGAGCATGCATATTTACTACTATGTGTTTAAACATATTTCATATAAAAAATCATTTTCCAAAGGATAAAAACTAGAAAAAGACTTGCATACGTTACCAGGACAGTGTAGAACACTTGTACGGTGATAAAATTTGCAGAAAGACATCCGAACTCAGCAGATCTGAAGAAGAGCTCACAGATTTCCTTCGCGGCGCGACTTGAAGATGACTTGTGAAAGCAACCAGCCCATTTATGGGCATTCACGGTTGGCGCAGGTCCACCTACGGCTACTACAGGTGTACCAACGGCTCCCCTATATGGGTCCCACCCCTTTGGCTCAGTCTAGTTTGAGTTTCAAAGGAGTTCTCACAAGCTAAAAAGGCCAAATCAGGGATAAAAACGCTACGCGATTGAGCAGAATAGCCTGAAATCCTGGTTTTCCTGGGCTCGACTGTGGTTATCATATCATTCATTGGTATTCGCCCAAACATATGGTATACTATATCGATGATCTCAGTACTTGTTGATCACATTCGGCAATACCGCACAAAGGTCTAATGTCGTTAGTTTAGGGTCGTCATTCTCAACCAGATCCCCAGTAGGGGTATCACGCATCTGCATCTGTTGATGCACAAACCCGGCGGGGGCATCACACATTTAGAAGTTCATAAACCCCAGTAGGGGTATCACGCATTTTCATCTGTTGAAGCATAGAACCCCGGCGGGGGTATCATGCGTTGTCATTTGTTGATGTTCCCAATCCCCGGCAGGGGTATCATGCATTTGCATCCGTTGATGTACATGTCAATGAAGGTCAAGCAACCTTGACATCACTTCAGCCGTTGGCAAGTAAATCCAACGAAGCGTCGGAGGGCATCCGATGATTTCATTCGCTGATGCACATGTCAACGAAGGCCAAGCAACCTTGACATCACTTCAGCCGTTGGAAAGTAAATCCAACGAAGCGCCGGAGGCCATCCGATGATTTCATCAGTTGATGCACACATCAACAAAGGTCAAGCAGCCTTGGCATTTATCCCCAGCAGGGATTTCATCCGTTGATGTACAATTCAGCGAAGGTCAGGCAACCCTGACAAGCACAGACTGTTGGCAATAACTCCAACAGAGCATCCTCATCAGGGAGGACTGATGATGGAATATGTTATACACATCCTCAACATGCAAATTGCATTCCCACAGAGTCTCTTGTACATGAGAGATACATCTGACCTCGGTAGAAGTAAAGGGGAGTCGACAATCATCCCACCATGTTGGAGAATAATCCAACAAATCACATACATTTGCATCACGATTATCTTGTTACATTTCAAATGTCTAGTATTCTTTATCCTATCCATGCATTGCATTGCATGAATATGATAAAGAGGGACATCTGTAGACACTCAAATTTTTTTTGCATACCTGTTACTAACATTACAGGAGGGCAGAATCGTCTTTCAGAGATAACCCTGGAAGACAACTTAGTTCAATCCAAGAGATAACCCTAGGATACTTAGTATTACCATCTCGGAGATAACCCTGAGACATCCAGCTCAGACCCGGATACCACCAAAAGTTTCAACATCAACCCCAAAAACAACACCGGGAGTTTTCAGTTCCAACCTCGGAGATAACTCCCGAATACACACTGGAGAAGACCTTGTCATCTCAGAGATAACCCCGAGATACTCAGTCTCAGTCCAAAAAAAAACACCGGGGAAAGGCAGCGTCAACCTCGGAGATAACCCCGAGGCATGCAGTTGCAGTTCCGGAGATAACACCGGAAATGCTTGATTCAAATCAATGTAAACATCTTCCAAACACTAGGCAAAAGCCCCGAGGCAGTCATTCAACAAGCCCAAAGATAACCCCAGGAAGTCAGGCACATCTCAGAAAAAACCTTGAGGACGGTCAACACCTGCAGCAGTCCAATCTCAGCGATAACCCTGAGCAACGACCGCTAACACAGCTCAAACCGGAGATAACCTCGGTGAAGGGTAGGACCACTATTTTGCCATCCCAATGCCACATTGTGCTGTCTCAACAACAACATACATTCATTCTACACAACAATGTCCTACAAGAAGCAATGAGCGACAATTTCGAGTGACTACTGCACAAGACAGCACACCGGATAGAATTTGAAGATTGAAGACCAAGGGCATGGTCCTATCTTCCTGCTTCGTACAATCATTATGTAGATCTCAACAATAGCATGCTGAAAAAGGTCTTATACACTTCGATCGGATGCCTTATATTGAAGTCCTAAAAGTTCGAGCAGACATCACGTTGCACGCGTGCACGTACTTCAAGACAGCAGGACTTGCAGAACCCGGGGCACCCCAGGAAGCCGCAGGTGCATCTGTGGTTCCCCCCTCTATAAATAGAGGGATTGGGGTAGCCATTTTGAAAAGAGAAAAGGCGAGAAAACCCTATCCAATTTGCTCTGTACACACTATAAACTGAGTGCTTTCTCATTTTAAAAACTTGTGAGCTTATATATTGCTATATTTTTACCAGCGGGAGCCGAGTGTTCATCCCTTTCAAGTTATTGAAGTCTTCTTTAGCAGTCCACTATAAGCCTTCTTACGCACTTTAAAGCCTTTCTCTTCATCTTTGCACACACCGTTCTTCACGTTGAGAGTCGTGTTGCGTATGTTTGCCCGGACTTCGATTCGTGGCTTTTATTTTTTTTGTAAATAATATATATATATATATATATATATATATATATATATATATATATATATATATATTTATGGACTAACATTATCGAGTTATGCCTCGATTGAGCATGGATTTATATCCGGAACGTTTATTTGCTTTTATATATATATATATATATATATATATATATATATATATATATATATATATATATATATATATATATATATATATATATATATATATATATATATACATATATATAAACTGTGGTCGAACTTTATTCGATGAGCCTGGATTTTACATCCGGAGCGTCTATTGCTTATATATATATATATATACATATATATATATATATATATATGTTGTTGCCATCAAACTCTGTTTGATTTAGCCTAAATTTTAGATCTGGTGCGTTTATATATATCAAACAGAGTTTGATGGCAACAACATATATATAAATATTTATATATATATATATATATATATATATATATATATTTACATTTCTGTCAGGCTTGGAGTTTACTTCGTGGCCTTTTATAGTTTTTTTTTTACATTCTGTCCTGCCTGGAGTTTACTTCGTGGCGGTTGGCCGTTTTTATTGCTTTCTTTACATTTCGTCCTGTCTGGAGTTTACTTCATGACAGTTGATCGCTTTTATAGCTTTATTTATATTTTTGATCCCCCATGGAGGTGCTTCGTGGTGGTTGATCCTGTCTCTATATATATATATTTACCGCTTTTCTATATTTACATTTTCGATCCCCCATGGAGGTGCTTCGTGGTGGTTGATCAAGTTTGTATATATATATTTACAGCTTTAATATATATATATATATATATATATATATATATATATATATATATATATATATATATATATATTTTCTTACAGTTTTCATATAAATTGCAGCATCATGTGAGCCTAGGAATCATGTGATCACAGGTTCAGTCTATTGAATCTAGATCCGGTTTCCGTGATGGACATTTTCAGCTGTAAGCAGCTTGTAAATTATTCGCTGTGTTCGAATGTCCTTAGATGGCTCTTATGCACATAAGGACTTCGACACTGCTTTGTACATTTTTTTCTCGAATATGCTTCGCATCTCGAAAGTTAAAGCAATCAAGCCGAACATTTTATTAAAATGGAAGTATCAAAGGCCTCAATTACTATTGAGCATAAGGGTTTGAAAAACCTTTTTTTACAAAACATCATTGCTATATCTTGCTTTAAACTAAATTTTTATATAAATTCAAACCCTTTGTATATAGGTGCAAACGAGGCATAGCACTACTTTTGAATAACAGCACATTGACCCCCACACACTCACATTCATGTAACAGTTTCTTGAAAAGTTGCGGTCACCGTGGCAACACGGATGTCAGGGGGTGCCTAACACCTTCCCTCCGCATAAGCAAGTCCCCAGACCCTAATGAATCTCGGTTTTGTAGACCCGTTTAGCAGTGTCACATCACTGGGTCAATGTGCAAACCTTTTCTCGGTTGTGTTGGTACAACCAGTAAAAAAACCAACTGGCGACTCTTACAGTCAAATCGTCGACATATAAATGTCGGACCTTTTCACAACTTGTTTTTTCAAACATATCTCACCTAACATGAGAACACCAAAGAACAAGCATAGAAGAGGGACAAATAAAAATCTCGACGTCGACAACTACTACACAAGGTAGAATTTGAAGACTTGAATATCTGGTCATGGACCCATCTTTTTGGCTTCGTACAACCTCTTATCCCAAGTCATTGTTTAGCTCTCGACAACAAAATTTCGAAAAGGTATTGCACGCCTCAATCGAATGCCCAGATTGAAAGTTATGAAGGTTCGAGCGGACAACGCATTGAACGAGTGCACGTACTTTGAGATGGTTGGACCTGTAAAGCCCGGGGCACCCTGAGCAGTCACAGGTGACCCGCGACTGCCGCAGTTAGACCAAAGAACAAGAATATAAAAGGGACAAATAAAAATTCCGACGTCGACAACTACTACACAAGATAGAATTTGAAGACTTGAAGATCTGGTCACGGACCCATCTTTTCGGCTTCGTACAACCTCTTATCCCATGTCATTGTGTATCATGAGAACACCAAAGAACAAGAATAGAAAAGGGACAAATAAAAATTTTGACGTCGACAACTACTACACAAGATAGAATTTAAAGACTTGAAGATCTAGTCATGGATCGTACAACCTCTTATCCCATGTCATTATGTAGCTTTCGACAACAACATTCTGAAAAGGTATTGCACGCCTCAATCGAATGCCCGGATTGAAAGTTATGAAGGTTCGAGCGGACAACGCGTAGAACAAGTGCACGTACTTTGAGATGGTTGTACCTGTAAAGCCCGGGGCACCCCGAGCAGTCGCAGGTGGACCCGCGGCTACCGTATTTAGACCCGCGGCTCCCCCCTCTATAAATAGAGGGCTTGGGGTGGCCATTTTAAAAAGAAAAAAAGGCGAGGAAGACCTGTCCATTTTACTCTGTACACACTTTAAACTGAGTGCTTTCTTTTTCCAAACACTTTTGAGCTCGTGTTTTGCTACATACTGAAATTTAATCGGTAAAACCGAGTTTTTAGAAGCTATCTGAAGTCTTCTTGGCAGTCCATTGTAAGACATCTCAGACTTTTTAAGCATTTTCTCACTTCCATCCACACATATATATATTCACGTTGAGAGTCGTGTTGTGTGTGTATGCCCGGATCGACGATCCGTGGCTTTTATTGCCTTTATATATATATATATTATTGAACTATGCTTTAATTGAGCCCGAATATAATATTCGGAGCGTTTACTGCTTTTATATATATAAATACTTATATATATATATATATATATATATATATATATATATATATATATATATATATATATATATTTCTTCCCATCAAACTCTATTTGATTGAGCCTGGATATAAATCCAGAGCGTTTATTGCTTATATATATATATATATATATATATATATATATATATATATATATATATATAAATACTTATATATATCTCTCTTCATCAAACTCTGTTTGATTGAGCTTGGATTTATATCCGGTGCGTTTACCGCTTATATATATATATACATTTCTGTTTATATATACACTTCAAGTCCTACCTGGAGTTTACTTCGTGGAAGTTGATTGTTCATATATATATATATTTACAGCTTATATATATATATATATATATATATATATATATATATATATATATATATATATATATATATATATATATATATATATTTATCAGCATGCGGGTTAGATTTGCCTAAATTTGGCTATTTCTCACTTTAACCGGTTCATAGTGACTAAACTGGAACCGTTAAAGCTGTAATGCTTAGATTTACTCAAATCTATTTCGTTTTCTAGGTTTTGCTACGGGTTAGATTTGCCTAAATCTGGCTATTTCTCACTTTAACCGGTTCATAGTGACTAAACTAGAATCGTTAAAGCTGTAATGCTTAGATTTACTCAAATCTATTTCGTTTTCTAGCTTTTGTTACGGGCTAGATTTGTTTCAATATAGCTATTTCCCACTTTAGCCGGTTCATGGTGACTAAACTGGAACCGATGATGTGACGCCCCCAAAATAGGTATATATCACCCATTCTGAGTCGCCAAATACATGGTACATAATTTAAATACAAACTTCGTTATACAATACGTCAAAAACGTAGCTGAAAGTTTTTACACGAATATTGTCTAGTAGACAGTATTCAAACTCAAATAGAGTCCTCATTACAATTATCATCACACTATTTTATAAAATAGTGAGGTCTACTACAGCCGCCATCTCGAACCGTCACTCCATTCAGAATAAATTATCGTTAGCTTTCAACAGTGTTAAACTGATAAAATATAATAAACATCAAGTTTAACTGCAGCGAAACAAGCAATCCATTAGAAGAGTCAAGTAGAGCATGATATCTACTATCTTCTATGATTTAAAAAGTTTTTCATCAATTTTATCGCTGAGACTCAGCTTAATAAATAACCCTCATCATTGAATTGTCCCTGTACTACGGGCCAAGGATATTCATTAGTATCACGTCCACGATTTATCTATGCACTACTGGCCAAGGATATTCGTGTAATCACCGATGGTCATGATCATGTCAACTACTGTCCATCAATGCATTATGGCCCAATGGGGACTTTTATCACATCATTTGTAACATTACAGGTCATGAATATACCGAATAATCCCTAGTCATAATCATACCAATCAGCAGTTCATCTATGCATTACGGGCCAAAGATGACTTTCATCACAATATAAGCATTTGGATGATGACAATGATATAAGAATTCAATTAAAAGAAAGCAAATGATAAATTTTAAAGATTCATAATTTAATTTATCTAAAATTCAATAATGTCCAAATTGTCAACATGATACTGCTTTGTGGAGTAAAATTCAAGATAATATTGTATCAAAAATGATTTGGACCGAAAAGAAATTAATTTTTATCATGAATAGTACCCAGGGTGAATTGTACCTGAGGGAATAGTACCCCATGAATAGTACTTCAGGAATAGTGCCCCGTGAATAGTACCCCGACATGAAAAGATTAAAAATTATCAACAATGCTCAGCATAATATTTCTATGAAAAGATACTAGATGAAGTGCAAATTTCAAGGATATTCTACTAATTTCACGGAGTATAAAAGCTAAAACTTAACAAAATGAGTTTAGAATTCGGAATCTGAAACGAAATAATATTACTTACATACTACAGAGTATGGAAGAAAATATTATTTCATACAAATATTGAACCAAAATAATATCCCTTACCTTAAAAAAGGAGAGTATTCCAACTGGTATAGCGGAGATATTCTTGAAGAAAACTTATACTATTTTCTACCCCCAAAGCTTCCTAAAACTTGAAAGAAATACGCTCAATATTGTAGAAGAAGAATTCTCTGATTCTGGTGTAATTTTCAATTCTAAACCAAGCATCCTATTTATAGGAGAATGGAAAGGATACTATTTGAATTTAGAAATCACAGACTGCACAGTAAGGAATCACGGGCGCATCAACGTTCGGCATAAAATTTTTTCTGATTTACTATGCAACACCATTCAAACACTATGCGGACACTATGCAAAATAAAATATAATATATTTTATTTTTCATAAAAAACAAAATTTATTATAATATATATAATAATAATACGTTTCTTCCCCTGAAAAAATCCTACACCCCCCCAAAAGTCATATACATATGGGCCCCACCTTATATTTCATCCAACATGTGGGCCCCACCTTATATATATATATACTGAATAACTTTCTACCAATTATTTTGTAAAAATGGTTAAATAGAGGTCCAAATAATAAGCAAAATTTACAACAAATACTTCATAAAAATCCCATCACTATTTTTAACAACATTTATTCATCATTATTATAACTCGCAATATCAACAACTAAATCATTCTAAGGAAAGAGAGGGCTTTCTGATAAGGATTTCTCCCTATTGGCGAGCAATTAGGTGACCAAACCCCTTTTCTCGACAGAACTTTCTAGACATTATTAATTATACAAATAATAATATGAATAACTTGTCATCCCAATTATTGATTTAATAAAATAATATATTGTGTAGATGATACTGTGACAATAACAGAATCAATAATGTGAAATACTATGCAGCAATTATTATAGCAATAATTGAGTATAACTGAGTTACTTCTCACGTAATCATCAAATACCATGTGCTACTATGCAACCACGGGTATTACTGTACTTTTATCACCGGGTATTTCAATAGTTAACGATAAAACTTTCGCCGTTATTTTTATAAAAAGATATTTCTGTCGTTTTCTAACTTCGATAATAATTTCGTTGTGGGGTCCACCAATGATTGTGCCATCGTACAAATATTTTTTGTTAAAACGAATATTTCCCGACCAATCGAATATTTTATAATAACTTGCATACTTTACGTAACATAGATATTAAAAAATATATTTTGAGAAAAATTAATCTTTATTTATGAAAGTTGGGGTCTTACAACCTCCTCTTCTTATGAAATTTCGTCCTCGATATTGGGGTACGTACCTACTATGTCGAAGAATTGAGGATACCTTGATTTCATTTAAGATTCTAACTCTCAGGTCATTTCTTCAACATCGTGGTTTCTCCACAAAACTGTGACTTAAGGTATGACCTTGGAGCGTAAAATATGTTCCTTCTTATCCAAGATTTTAACAGGTACCTCTTCATACTTTAAATCTTTCACTATTACATCTGGTTCTAATTCTATAATGTGGTTTAGGTCTTCCACGTATTTACGTAACATAGATGTGTGAAAACGTTATGAACACGAGATATACTTGGCGATAAAGCGAGTCTATAGGCCACCGTTTCTACTCGATCGAGGATTTCGAACGGGACAATGAATCGAGGATTGAGCTTTCCTCTCTTTCCAAATTTGGTAATTCCTTTCCATGGAGCAACACGTAACAACATATGATCTCCAACATTGAATTCTACTTTATTTCAATGAAGATCAGTATAACTCTTTTGTCGATCTTGTGAGATTTTTATATGTTTTTAGATCATTTGAATCTTTTTCGTTGTCATGCGTACCAATTCCATTCCCAACAATGTTGCTTCACCCACCTCATCCCAACATACTAGAGAATGACACTTGCGTCCATACAATGCCTCGAATGGAGCTATGCCGATACTTGCTTGATAACTATTATTGTAAGAGAATTCCACTAATGGCAAGAACTTGTCACAACTTCCTTTGAAATCTAGGACACAAAGTCTTAATAAACCTTTAAGAATTTGAATAGTCCTCTCCGACTGCTAGTCTGTCTGAGGATGATATGCCGAACTGAATCGCAAATCAGTGCCAATATCTTTCTATAAACTGACCTAAAATCGTGAAGCGAATCTTGGGTCTCGATCAGAAACTATGGATACTGGCATACCATGTAGTCTTACAATCTCATTTATGTATATACGAGCAAGACGTTCAAGTGAATAAGTTTCTCGTATAGGTAAGAAATGTGTCGGCTTGGTTAATCTATCAATAATAACCTAAATCGTATCAACGCCTTGAAAAACCTTAGGAAGACCAGTAACAAAATCCATGGTAATGTGCTTCCACTTCCATTCTGGAATTTCCAGTGGTTTTAATGGTCCTTTTGGCACTTGAAGCTTCGCCTTGACACGTTGACAAGATAAACACCTTGAGATAAACTCCGCGATCTCTCTTCATATTGCTCCACCAAAATGTATATCGAAGATTACGATACATTTTGGTACTTCAGAGATGGATTACAAATGGTGTGTTGTGTGCCTCCATCATGATTTTATAATTTAAATCAGGGTCGTTAGGAACACAAAGTCTGGAGTTGACTCGAAGTATTCCTTCTTCATCTATTCTTACTTCCGGAATAACACCTTCTTGCACTTTCTTCTTTATACGAATTAGCTTCAGGTTTGTAGCTTGAGCAGTTTTAACTTTATCGATTCAAGTCGATTTTACTCGTATATTTGATGTCATCATGTGGGTCCCTGGAATCTTTATCACTATCTCCATCCTTTGTAAGTCATACCAAATGGGCCTTTGCGTTGATAATATTGCACTCGTACCCGCATATGATCTTCTACTTAATGCGTCAGCTACTACGTTCGCTTTTCCAGGATGATATTGAATGGTATGATCGTAATCTTTCAACATCTCGAGCCAATGTCATTGTCGTATGTTGAGTTCCTTTTGGGTGAAGAAATTTTTAAGGCTTTTATGATCAGTATAGATCTCCACCTTCTCCCCATACAGGTAATGCCTCCAAATCTTTAACGCAAAAATGACTGCTGCCAACTCTAGATCATGAGTAGAATATTTCCTCTCAAATTCTTTAAGTTGTCGTGAGGCATAGGCTATGACTTTTCCATGTTGCATGAGAACACATCCTAAGCCTCTGCCTGAAGCATCGCTGTAGATGACAAATCCCTTCGAACAAGATGGTATTATCAGAACAGGTGTTTAAATAAGTCTCCTCTCTAACCGAATTTTGTATCTTTTCGAGTTAGCTGAGTTAATGGAGTAGCGATTCGAGAAAATCCTTCCACGAATGTCCGATAATAACCGGCTAAGCTGAGAAAGCTACGTACTTCGGTCACTAACTTAGGTTGCTCCTAGCTTTGTATTGCTTCAATCTTCGCTGGGTTAACAGATATTCTCTGATTTGATATCACGTGCCCAAGGAATGCTACTTCCTCAAGCCAGAACTCGCATTTCTTCAACTTAGCATATAACTTATTTTCACGAAGCTTTTGGAGTATCAGCCTCAAGTGTTGCTCAAGATCTTCACGGCTTTTGGAGTAAAAAAGGATGTCATCGATAAAGACAACTACAAAATGATCCAAATATTCCTTGAATACTCGGTTCATCATATCTATGAAGGCAACAGGAGCATTAGTCAATCCAAAAGACATAACTAGGAATTCGTAATGCTTGTACCAAGTTCTAAAAGTAGTCTTTCAAATGTCATCAGATTTAATCTATAACTGATGATATCCAGAACGAAGATCGATCTTTAAAAAGAATTTAGCGCCTTGTAATTGGTCAAACAAATCATCAGTGCGAAGCAACGAATAACTATTTTTGATAGTGACATGATTCAACTCCCGATAATCAATACTAAGTAGCATACTCCCATCTTTCTTCTTTACGAATAGAACAGGAGCACCTTAAGGAGACGTACTAGGACGAACGAAACTGATATCTAACAGTTCCTGTAGTTGGGTTTTTAACTCCTGAAGTTCAATAGGAGCCATTTGATATGGGGCTTTGGAAATGACTTTTTTACCGGGTTCAAGGTCAATACCAAACTTGATTTCACGCTCCGGGGGTAGGCCATGAAGTTTGCCAAGGAATACGTCAGAAAATTTATTAACGATAGAAATATCATTCAAATCTGACGTATTTTTGTTTAAATCCGTAAGATGGGCAAAGAAAGCTTGACATCCGTTTTTCAATAAACGAATAACTTTATGGCTTGATATGACAGTGATTGACTTTAGTGGTTTGGTTGCTTGAATTCGTATAATAGGTTGGTTAGGAATATAAAAGCTAACAACCTTACGAAAACAATCAATTTTAGCATGATGAGTAGTTAACCAATCAATTCCTAAAATCACATCGAATGCAAGTATTTTCAAAGAGATAAGATCGACAGGTAACGTGAGGGTGCCGATTTGAATCAAATAAAATTTATAAACAGTGGATATAATGAAGGTTTTTCCCAATGGAGTTTCAACAGATAAGTCAAAGTCTAATTTCTCCGTAGTTAAATTTAAACGTTAAGCGCATGTAAGAGAAATAAAAGAATGGGTAGAACTGGTATCAAATAAGGTATAGACTTTGCTGGAACTTTATGATTAGCTTACCCATGATGACCTCATTTGGGTTCCTTGCTTTTTGGGAGGTCACGACAAACCCTCTCCCTTGAACTACTGGTTTTAACTTGTCTAGGATGGCATTTGGTGTCACTATCCCAACTGGACTTGGCTTCACTGCACAACAAAATCGAGCTAGGTGAGCTTCTCTTTCACAATTACAACATGCTTTGGACTGCATCGTGCAGTTTAGACTGATGTGTCCCTTCCCTCCACATTTGAAGCATACAATTGGTGGTCGTTCTCCTTCCTTAACAATGGGTGCTGGTGCTGACGTCTTTCTATCATTGTTGAATCTTCTCTTCTTGAAATTTCCACTTCTATTATCTTGGCCATGATTACCACCGAAGTGGTTACCATTTCTGGCATGTTGATTCCCTCCACGTTTGTTGTCACCGATTCGATGACTACTACCACTGGTATTATCATTTTTTCAGCTGCTCTCTCTTAGTTGGGTTGACTCATTATCGTGCTCTAATAACTGAGCCCTATTTACAACATCTGAATACAAACACAGTTTGTGAGAAATGAGGTTTCGACGTATTTTAGGTTTCAAACCTCACAGAAACATTCGTGTCATTCTCTCCTCATTATCAACCAAGTGGGACGTAAACCGGGACAACTCGGCAAACTTAGCTTCGTACTGCGACACTGTCATATTGTTATGCTCCAACTTGATGAACTCTACCTCTTTTATGTGACGAATACTTTCGGGAAAGTACTTGTCGTTGAACAGTTCTTGGAACTTCTCCCAAGACATCTTTAGTGCGTCAGGCTGGGTACGTTTTATAGATTCCCACCAATGATCTGCCTCTCCTTGCAACATAAAGGTGGCACAGTGAAACTTTTGCTCCTCGGAGCATCCCAAGACATCAAATATCTTGTTGATCTGCTTTATCCACGTCACTGACTTAAGTGGTTCTGGCTTTCCCAAAAACTCTGGTGGTCCCAACTCCTTGAACTGCTTAGCAGTGACCATCCGTGAGTTGCTAGTGTTTCCACCTACATTTTGAACCGGAGTCACTCTCGCCTGATGTTGCATGAATTGCATAAAGCCCCTGAATATCCCATCGTTCATCATTTGGTCGGTGTTGTTATTTTCCTGAGGATTATTGCCTTCCTGATGCACATTATCCTGGGTATTAAACGTTGGTGACTCAACGGTCTTATGTGCTCTATTTCTTATCTCAACATTCTCGGATGTCATTTTCAAACACTGCCACAAAATAAGGGTTAATTGATATGCCACATATTATCCCTATATTCTGTCCGACCAATTAAATAACAAATAAGCTTAGGTAGGTTATACTAGCGAAGGAATTACCTGTCTCTCCCCTCCTAGTTCTAGTCTCATATCTCAGCCATGGATCATATCCCTAAGCTTTGATACCAACTGTGACACCCCCAAAATAGATATACATCACCCATTCTGAGTCGCCAAATACATGGTACAGAATTTAAATACAAACTTCATTATACAACACGACAAAAACGTATATGAGAGTTTATACATGAATATTGCCTAGTAGACAATATTCAAACTCAAATGGAGTCCTCATTACAATTATCATCATACTATTTTATAAAATAGTGAGGACTACTACAGCCACCATCTCGAACCGTCACTCCATTCCCCGACTAGTCCCAGCTACATTCTCATTTTCTAAAGAGAACAATGAAAGCAAAAGGGTGAGCTCAACTAGTTTAGTAAAAATATTATGAATAAGATAATACAAAATAAATTATCGTTATCCTTCAACAGTGTTAAACTGATAAAATATAATAAACATCAAGTTTAACTGCAGCGGAATAAGCAATCCATTAGAAGAGTCAAGTAGAGCATGATATCTACTATCTTCTATGATTTTAAAAGTTTATCATCAATTTTATCGCTGTGACTCAACTTAATAAATAATCGACATCACTGAATTGTCCACGCACTACGGGCTAAGGATATTCATTAGTATCACGTCCACGATTTATCCATGCACTACGAGCCAAGAATATTCTTGTAATTACCAATGGTCATGATCATGCTAACTACTGTCCATCAATGCATTATGGGTCCATGAGGACTTTTACCACATCATTTATAACGTTACAGGTCATGATTATATCGAATAATCCCTGGTCATAATCATACCAATCAACAGTCCATCTATGCACTACGGGCCAATGATGACTTTTATCACAATAAAAGCACGTGGATGATGACAATGATATAAGAATTCAATTAAAAGAAAGCAAAGGATAAATTTTAAAGACTCATAATTTAATTTATCCAGAATTCAATAATGTCCAAATTGTCAACATGATACTGCTTTGTAGAGTAAAATTCAAGATAATATTGTATCAAAAATGATTTGGACCGAAAAGAAATTAATTTTTATCATGAATAGTACCCCAGGT
The DNA here is from genome assembly GCA_016801055.1 of Panax notoginseng. Classification (NCBI taxonomy): domain Eukaryota; kingdom Viridiplantae; phylum Streptophyta; class Magnoliopsida; order Apiales; family Araliaceae; genus Panax; species Panax notoginseng. The sequence continues at coordinate 8,630,413 of CM029012.1, forward strand.
GAATAGTACCCGAGTGAATAGTACCCCATGAATAGTACTTCGGGAATAGTACCCCGTGAAAAGTACCCCGACATGAAAAGATTAAAAATTATCAAGAATACTCAAAATAATATTTTCATGAAAAGATACTAGATGAAGTGCAAATTTCAAGGATATTATACTAATTTCACGGAGTATAAAAGCTAAAACTTAACAAAATAAGTGTAGAATTCAAAATCTAAAACGAAAAAATATTACTTACATACTACAGAGTATGGAAGAAAATATTATTTCATACGAATATTGAACAAAAAAAATATCCCTTACCTTAAAAAGGAAAGTATTCCAACTGGTATAGCGGAGATATTCTTGAAAAAACTTGTACTATTTTCTACACTCAAAGGTTCCTAAAACTTGAAAGAAATACGCTCAATATTATAGAAGAAGAATTCTCTGATTCTGGTGTGATTTTCAATTCTAAGCTAAGCATCATATTTATAGGAGAATGGAAAATATACTATTTGAATTTAGAAATCACGGACTGCACAGTAAGGAATCGCAGGCGCATCAACGTTCGACATAAAAAATTTTCTGATTTACTATGCATCACTATTCAAACACTATGCAGATATTATGCAAACACTATGTATAATAAAATATAATATATTCTATTTTTCATAAAAAAATAAAACTTATTATAATATATATAATAATAATACGTTTCCTCCCGTGACAAAATCCTACACCCCCCCAAAAAGTTATAAACATGTGGGCCCCACCTTATATTTCATCCAGCATGTGGGCCCCACCTTATATATATACTGAATAACTTTCTACCGATTATTTTGAAAAATGGATAAATGGGGGTCCAAATAATAAGCAAAATTTACAACAAATACTTCATAAAAATCCCCTTAATATTTTTAACAACATTTATTCATCATTATTATAACTCGTAATATTAACAACCAGATCATTCCCAAGAAAGTGGAGACTTTCCGATAAGGATTTCTCCCTATTGGCTCACAATTAGCTTACCAAACCCCTTTCCTCGACAGAATTTTCTAGACATTGTTAATTATACAAATAATAATATGAATAACTTGTCATCTCAATTATTGATTTAATAAAATAAAATATTGTGCAGATGATACTGTGACAATAATAGAATCAAGAATGTGAGATATTATGTAGTAATTACTGTAACAATAATTGAGTATAACTGAGTGACTTCTCATGTAAGCATCAAATACCGTATACTACTATGCAACAACGCGTATTACTGTATTTTTATCACCAGGTATTTCAATAGTTAACGGTAAAACTTTCGTCGTTATTTTTATAAAAAGATATTTCTGTCATTTTCTAATTCTGACAATAATTAAGTTATGGGGTCCACTAATGATTGTGCCGTCGTACGAATATTTTCTGTTAAAATGAATATTCTCCGACCAATTGAATATTTTATAACAACTTGCATACCTTGCAAAATTTGTAAATATTACCCACAACTATAATATTATAACAAATCCACACCATAATATTAAAAAATATATTTTGTGAAAAATTAATTTTTATTCATGAAAGTTGGGGTCTTACAGATGAAGTTGAAATAGTTTAAATTTATTCAAAATCTAGTTCTTGTTTTAGCTTTTGTACATATTGATTTATCATGTGAGCCTAGGAATCATGTGATCACAGATTCAGGTCCTGAATCTAGATTCGGTTCCCGTGATGGACATTTTCAGCTGCAATCAGCTTGTAAATTATTCACAGTGTCTGAATTTTCTTTGATGGCTTTCATGCCCACAAGGAGTTTGGTGTTGCTATGTATCTTATTTTCTCGAAGATGCTTCGCATCTCGAAAATAATAAAAGCAATCAAGCCGAACACTTAATAAAATGGAAGTATCAAAGGCCTCAATTACTATTTAGCATAAGGGTTTGAAAAACCTATTTTACAAAACATCACTACTATATCTGGTTAAAACTGAACTTTTATACAAAAGTAAAACCCTTTGTATATAGGTGCAAATGAGGCATAGCACTACTTCCAGACAATTGCACATTAACCTACACACACACGTTCAGATAAAAGTTTAAATTGAAAAGTGGCGGTAACCGTGTCACCGCGGAAGTCGGGGGTGCCTAACACCTTCCCTCCGCTTAATCAAGCACTCGAACCCTGAGTTAAACAGTGTCACATCACTAGGTCTTTGTGCAAACCTTTTCTCGGTTGAGTTGGTGCAACCATTTAAAAATACCAACTAGTGACTCTTACAGTCAAATCGTCGACATATACATGTCGGACCTTTTCAAACTTGTTTTTTCAAACAAATCTCACCTAAACATGAGAACACCTAAAGACAAGAACATAAAGGGACAAATAAAAATCCCGACGTTGACAGGTGGCGACTCTGTTGGGGACATCAGTAAGATGGCTTAAGCCACTATTTAAAGCTTTTTAAAACTTTTATATGCTTGTGTGTGGATGCTGCATTTATATTTGAATGAATGTGTACTAATGCTTTACTTACTGCACTTAGTGCTTCACACCATATCTGCTTGTGATATTAGTGCTTCTCACATGTTATCATTTCCATACGGTGAGATGCGATGTATGTGAATGTATGTTGTGTGGTCCCTCCACCAGGAGGATATCCTGTCGGTGTTTGATTACTGGACTAGTAGGAAGACTAATTCTAATGAGGCTCAGGAAAGGCGCCACCCAGATTCGCTCAAGTTGAAAAATTAGATTAACTTCCCATCGAGTAAATTGCGCTGATCTGGGAACCTTCATGCCAAAAAGCCACGAGAGTAGCCTAAGATAGGTGGGCCTCTGATAAACCAAATACGGAGGGAAGTCTCTTCATACCTTCCCATTTCAATTACTTGTAATTTCATTTCCATGTTAAGCTCAATGTAATGGAAAATATAAAGGATTATGTGAACATGCATTCCTTCTTATATCAAAACATGTCATGTTATCTTATCATTAAAACAACTGACATCCGTTTTATAGGATAATACTCCTAAAAAATGGACACATTACATAGCATGTAACATTTCCACGTCTCCTTAAGACTAAACTACATAAGTCTTTTTATAGGGAGACAATTGGTCCCGTTACCCGTTTAAAGGCACTAAGCCTACAAACAAATATGGCTACATCTGGCCAGTCTAATCCTACTCCTGTCTCTCATGAGGAGTTCGAAGGATTAAGCAATCAAATTACAGAGTTGGTTGTTCTGGTCAAAGAACTACACAGATCAACTCAGGGTCCACAAATACCCATTCACACAGAATCCTCTACACATGGAGGAATCCAGGGTCCGGACAAATAAGTTCCAGCACCTGAGTCTCAGTCTGACAAGACCAACAAAAGCCCTAAAATCACCCATCTTAAAGAAGATCAAGACACCGTTGATATTTGGAAGAAGGTTCTACAAATAGAAGAGACCATTCAGTCCATCAAAGGGATTGTAACACAAAGGAGTGTTTCATATTCAGACTTTTGTATCTTCCCTGGGGTTCATTATCTGAAAAAATTTAAGACTCCCGATTTTGAGAAATACGATGGATTGGGAGATCCTTATACCCACTTAAAGGTGTTCATTGGAGAGCTCAGATCTTATGCCGAGAATGAAAGCTCAAAATGCAGCTATTTCAGAAAAGTCTGACTGGAGAAGCCAGAGCATGGTACACCAGATTGGATAACTCCAAAATTCACAGCTGGGAGGAGTTAGCCCATGCTTTCCTCAGTCAATATAGCTTTCAAACTCATATGGCTCTAGACTAGTATCAAATTACCAAGGTCAAGAAACAAGTCAATGAGTTATTTAGAGAGTATGCCCAAAGATGGAGGCGTCTGACTGCTCAAGTTATCCCGTCTATGACCGAGTCTGAAATGGTGATGACCTTTATAGATATTCAAGAAGCTCCATTTTATGAGAAAGTCTTAGCTGGAATAGGCAAGCCATTTTCAGAAATGATTAAGCACAGAGAAATGGCTGAAATGGGATTGAAATCAGGGAAGATTCAAGACCTCGCTGCTCTAAAAGCTATAGCCGAGCACATCCAATCTGGAAGTTATGGGAACAACCCCCGAAGGGTCCATAAGAAAAAAGAAGAGGATGTTTCCTTGATACTGCAAGGATAAAAAGGCAATCAAAACTTACCTATTCAAAGGAGAAACTACTCCCCTTTTCATGCTCAGTCTTCAAATCCTCCCTTGCCAAAGAGTGGAGAAGTCAGACATACCCGAGTGTTCACACCCTTAGGGGACTCACTCGAAAACATTCTCAAACTTCTTACAGCTCAGAAGAAAATTACTCATCTCCTTCCACCAGCCAATCCAAGTGGAAAGGGCTTCAACGCAAGCAAGAAGTGTTCTTACTATGCTGGAGCTCCAAGCCACGACACTCAGGATTGTTGGGCCCTTAAGCATAAGATCCAGGATTTAATTGATAATGGTGAGCTCGTGGTGACCAAGCCCGACCAACCACACGTTTAAGATAACCCTCTCCCTCAACACAAGAATGAGGAGGTTAACATGATCAACTGGGGCAATGGAGAGACCTCTAAGTACCTCAAATATGTGGGTGGTTCATCCCAAATCAGCAAGAATAATTTTGACAAATGGGATTATTCATAATTTCAGTTCGTGATGGAACAGGAATTAAAGGCTCTTGGCGAATAAGTCAATCAATTGGCAGAACTGGTGATTCATCAGCACCAAGTCACACGTCAATTATTCAGTTAAGAGCATGCTAGCCTCCTTCCTCTTATGACAAGTACTCCACCACTTACTCCAGAAAGTGAATCATTGGAGGACAAGCTTGCTAGAAGAGCAAAAGCTAAAGCCCGTCGGGATTTCGCCAACAAAAAGGAATTCACCTATTTAGGCCAACCGATGGAAGAGATATTGCAGATGCTGATTAATGAGGGAAAAATCACAGCACAGCTACCTCTAGTCAACCCACGCTCAAAATAATTTGATGCTAATGGAGTATGTAATACCACTCCCACTCTCGCGGTCACAACACTTAGGAATACTGGGAAGTCCGCCATCTTATTCAAAACATGATTGACAGCGGTGACCTACAAATGGTAGATAACAATGTTGTATCATCTGAGAGTGGGGACACATTTCCTCCAAGATGGAAGGAAGTTGTAGCAGTTATATCTTTAGGAGGAGATTTGGCTGCCAAACCATTTATAATTCAACTAATTCAGCTCAAAGATGTTGAAAACCCTTTGAAAGTGGCCGCACCATAGCCAATTATACCGCCATTCAGGCCGTAGTATCCTGTTGTCAGCCTTAAAGAAGTGCTATAGAAATATGGGGAGGCTGAAGGATCAACATTAAATACAACTGCTGCAGTGTCGAAACAAATCCACTTTATCTTCCTCAACGAGTGATGAAGCCTATCATCAGATCTAATGAGAAAGTGCTCGCGGAGAAGATTGAAGAATTTCTCCATACTATGGGACACAATGAAGCCAAGCTGGGTCTAAGCTTGAAAGAAGCTCCACAATAGATGTCTATTCTGAACTTGGTTTTCTCTTCAGAAGATCACCGAAAGGTCTTACTGAAAGTATTAGAAGAAGCCCACTTGCCAAAGACAGTGGATGTGGGAAAATTTCATCATTTGGTTGATCACATCTTTAATAACAATGTGGTTTCCTTCACCGATGATGACATAACTCCCGAAGGGACGGGTCATTGTAAACCATTGCACATAGAGGTTATATCTTCTGGATATGTGGCCGGAGGAGTGCTAATAGATGGAGGATCATCCTTAAACATATGCCTATATGCCACATTGGAAAAAATGAACATCAATCTCAACAGGATTCGAAGCAGCCATTCAATCATCAAAGCTTTTGATGGATCTCGGCGAAATGCTATCGGAGAAATTGAATTACCCGTGGAAATCGGTCCACATACATTCTACATATCCTTCCAGGTGCTTAAGATCACTACAGAATACAACTTGCTGTTTGGAAGACCTTGGATTCATATGGCAGGAGCTGTCCCGTCCACTCTTCATCTGCAACTCAAGTATATCATTAACAGTAGCCTGGTGACTGTCAGTACCGAACCAGAATGTTCTATTCAAAGTGATATACCACTTATCAGTTTCAATGCAAAAGTTGAGTCTGTCAGCTTACAAGCCCTTGAGGTGAGCAACACTCACAATCAACCCATTGGGGCACCACCTCTGAGACCCAGAATTTCTGCCAAGGTAATGTCAGCAAGTTAAGAGATGATATTCTTGGGTTTTCAACTTCGACAACAGTTAGGAAAGGATCATCAGGGAATCAAATGACCAATTCAAGTTCCCAGCCAGACAGGGACAGTCGGATTAGGCTACTCTTTTGGGTCCAGTCACAGGAACCCTCACAAGAATAAATCGATTCCTTCATCTACATGGCGGTTGCCCAAGCTTACAAATGATAATCATGTATGACCTTTATTAAAAGTTCCTACCCTTGTGGTAGCCATGCTGCTTCCTAAGCTGATACTAGTTAAAGGAAAAGAAGTCCTGATTCCAGACCAATAGGAGGAAGAAAGGAATCAAAGGCACAAACAAGAGATCAATATATATTTATCAAACATGCGCGTCCTGGTCTATACAGAGGGTATGAACAGAGACATCCTAGATGATGATTATCCAGACATCATGGTCATCATTCAAGAGAAGGAGGACGACAACAACCCCTTCATCACACCTGTCCACCAAGACTAAACCCTGGGCAATTGGAGCAGCACTCCTTACATATACCGACAAGGGTAAAAAGGGCAGAAACTCCCTCTGCTATGTAGATAACAATAACTGCTTACTTTTGCTGTACAATATTAGCAGTTATTTTTGTCATTTCATGCTAACATTTTGTATGATTGAACAGTTTCATATATTAAGGGAAAGCATTTTGTTTCAGGACTCTAAAGTTAGATATGCCTAAACTTGCTGATGAGGTGCCTATTCTTCACAAGGACTGTAACTTTGATCTAAAGTTCGACTCAGACTTGATGGAGATTGAATAAGAGGACTATGAGATACCTCAAGAGATCAAAGAATGGGTCGAAGATAAACCCAAGCCAAATCTTGATTAAACCACCTCTTTTAACCTTGGAACCTCAGAAAGCCCTAAACAAATCCAGTTTGGTACGGACCTTACTCCAAACTAAAGGAATGACATGGTTACTCTATTGACCCAATTCCAGGATGTGTTTGCATGGTCTCATAAAGACATGTTCGGTTTGTCCACTGACATCGTCATTCATCGCCTTCACATCAAAGAGGGATTCATGCCAGTCAAACAGAAACTTAGGCGATTAAAATCGGAGTGGAGTTTGAAAGTTAAAGAAGAAATTGTGAAATAATTTCAAGCCAGCATCATCATGGTGTCAACATACCCTGAGCGGCTATCCAACATAGTCCCCGTACCTAAACCTGGAGGAAAGGTGCGAGTTTGCATGGATTACAGGGATCTGAACAAAGCTTTACTCAAAGATAAGTTTCCCTTGCCATTCATCCACATACTCATTGATAATACAACTCATTGACATGTACTCCTTTGCTGACTATTTTGCGGGGTACCATCAAATCATAGTTGCTGAAGAGGATCATGAGAAAATTGAATTCATAACTCCTTGGGCAACCTTTTGCTACAGACGATTGTCATTCGGCCTCATCAATGCCGGAGCTACCTACCAGTGAGCCATGATGGCTCTTTTCCATGATCTAATGCACAAAGAGATAGAAATCTATGTGGATGACATCATTGTTAAGTTCCGAAGGGAGGAAGACCATCTAGATCATATCAAAATGCTCTTTAACAGGTTGCGTAAGTACTACTTAAAGATGAACCTGACCAAAGGTGCCTTTGGTGTCAAATCAGGCAAATTTATTGGATTCCTAGTGAGCCACAAAGGGATTAAGCTGGATCCTACAAAAATCCAGGCCATCATGATAAAGCCCATACCCGAGACAGAGAGGGAAATACGGGGATTTTTGAGAAGAATCAACTTCACCAGCCGATTCATCTCCCAACTCACAGCAACCTGTGAGCCTATCTTCAAGTTATTAAGGAAGAACTCCTCCAAGAAATGGAATGGTGAGTGTCAGACATCCTTCCTTCCCATTAAAGAGCAGCAAATCAAAGCTCTTGTTTTGGCACCTCCCAGGGATGGTGTTCCCCTGTTTATGTACATGTCAATCAATAAAAATGCCATGGGTTGCATGTTGGGACATAAAGATGATAGAGGCCAAGAAAGAGCTATCTTTTACCTCAATAAAAGATTCAGCAGCAGTGAACACAAGTACACTCTAATTGAGAAAACTTGTTGTGCTTTAGCATGGGTTTCCATGAGATTACAACATTATCTTCATGGTCACACAACCCATCTCATATCCAGCATGGATCCTCTCAAGTACATGTTCAGCAAACCCATGTTGAATTATCTACTGTCCAAATGACAGTTGTTCCTACAGCAGTTTGACATCATCTATGTGACTCAAAATTCTATCAAAGGTCAAGGAATTGCGGATCAACTGGCCTTCGTACCTTCATGGGATTTCAAACCCTTGAAAACATACTTCCCTGATGAAGGGGTAACGACAGTTCAGCAACACCATCAGGACGATACACACCAACCATGGAAGACCGTATCCCTTTGTAAATATGGAAGGTTCTGGAGCTGGAGCAATTCTAGTAGCCATAACGGGGGAGCAGTATCCCGTTGCCGTCAAATTGCAGTTTGCCAACACCAACAACACATCTAATTATGAAGGCCGTATCATGGGGTTGAAACTTGCCCAATCCATGAGCATTAGACGGTTAACTATCTTTAGAGATTTTAAATTGGTAATCAGACAAACCACTGGGATCTATCACACCAAAGAACTACATTTGCTGCTTTACCATCAATAGGTTATCCAGATGGCATCAGAGTTTGAAGAAATATCCTTCCTCTACATTCCTTAGAATAGGAATGACTTTGTGGATGCACTAGCAACTTTGGCCTCCTTGATCAACATACTTGATAAGGAAGACATGCCAAATATCACATTTGCCTTGTAAAAGTCTCCAGCTTACGGGAACTATATTGGAGAAGTATCGGATGAGCTACCTCCCATCCAACACCCTTGGTATCAGGATATTAAGGAGTATCTGCGAGATGGATCTACACCCACTGTGGCGTGTCACGCTGAAAGAAACCGGATTCATTAAATGGCCAGGAAATTCTAACTGACCGGAGATGCACTCTATAGAAGAGATGCAAGATTAGGTCTTCTCAGATGTTTAGACAAAGACTAAGCTCAGAGGCTCATGGATGAAATCCATGGTGGAGTTGCGGCCCACACATGAGCGACCATCTACTTGTCAAGAAAATCCTAAGAGCATGGCAAGAGATGTTACCAACGCCAAATTCATGGGAATGCTATCCATGCCCCTCCAAGGGAGCTCCACAATATGAGTTTGCCCTGGCCCTTCTCAATGGGGGGAATGGACATGATCGGGACCATCGAGCCTAAAACTAGCAATGGTCATCGATTTATCTTCACCATGATCGACTACTTCACCAAGTGGGTAAAAGTAACATCTTCCCCCAGGATTACTAAAAAAGTTATCATTAGTTTTATCAGAAACAATGTCATTTGTCGATATGGACAACAAGAGGTGATTATGTCAGGCAATGCTAAAAACATCAACAACCAAATGATGGACGAGTTATGAGTAAATTCCATATCAAACATCTCAACTCCGACATCTATTGTCCAAAGATGAATGGTGCTGTTGAAGTGGTTAATAAGAATATCAAAAATATCATGCAAAAGATGTCAGCCAATCACAAAGGATGGTCTGACTTGTTGCCTCTTACTCTATTAGCCTACAGAACGTCAATGCACACTTCCACTAGGGCAACCCACTAGTCATTAACCTATGGAATGGAAGCAGTGCTCCCCATAAAAGGGAAAATGGAATCCTTCAGAGTGTTGATAGTGTGAGAGCCCTAAATCCAGGTCTCGAATCACCACGAATCTGGTACAATCATTCTTTAACTACTTGCGGAAGATATAAACATAAATTGTTTATACAATACACTTTACACACTATTTCCCAAAATCGAGTAACCTTAACTTTTTTACAATTCATAAACTATCTAACACCTAACATTATTATCAAACTATACTATTACAAATTAGCTGCACATTTTATCCCAAGCAGAACTTGGCATTATCCTTTTTCCTGTATCCGAACGCATTCGCCTTACTTCAATATTTATCATGATATAGCAAGGGTGAGCATGAAAGTTGCCCAGCAAGTTTAAATACAATTTAAGGATATATCATGATTGAAAGATTCTGAATAATAGGCTGGCTATAATTCATCAATATAATTGAGAACTAGCACGAACAAACTTTTGACTGAACAAGTATTGAACATGAACAAATATATCTGGACCAACTGGGAATAAATGTGATCAGCCTTTCATACCTGACTTATACATGCAATATGTACAGAGTACAATTCCACATGGAAATCAACAATGATTAACCATAAGCATATCTGAATAAAACAACTCTTAGTAGAGTTAAGTAAAACTTACCTTAACAGTTGATTACCGCTATGCAATTTAATAACCTTTGTCTGAAGACCTATTATTAATAAAATGTATTTCTAAGTTAGAATAATATCATCACAATATAATGCTATTGTATATATATATACACATAGAATAACCTAAACACATAACACATAATCCTATCAGTCTACAATAAACATAAGACTTAGCATCAAGTTAGACTATTTAAGTAGGAGTTGAATCCGACAAAATTCTAACATCCCGACGGTCAAGTCGAACAATCATCGAGTTTAAGTTCAATTAAACTCTGCCAAAACACTTAACAATATCTTAGAAAGTTTTCTTATCAGTTAAAACAATTTTCATAGACTTGCAAAAATTTTCAGATAACAGCTACTTTTAATTCACTTAATATTATTAATTTTGATAATATTTAATTACCCTCTTAGTATTACTAGTTCACTAATAACACTTTTATCCGCTTACTAATATTATTAATATCTTAATAATATTTTAATACTTTACTAATATTAATAATTCTCTTAATTATATTTTAATCATGCATTAATATTATTACGTTAATAATATCTTACTTATGCTTTAGTCTCATTAATCAATTAATAATACTTTTAGTCATTTACCAATCGTATTAATATTTTATTTTTTTACTAATATTATTAATCATTTAATAATATTTTATTGCTTTACTAATGTTATAACATTTATAATATTTTATTTAATCTCAAATATTATTATTTACTTAATAATATTTTAATCATTTAATAATACTTTAATTTAATATTATTAATCTTTTAATAATATTTTAATCTAAGATTAATATTTTAATCTAATATTATTAATTATTTAATAATACTTTAATGAAGTTTTAATCTTAATATTTTTATTTACTTACAATATCATATTCTAATATTATTAATATCATAATAATATTTTAATAATTTATTAGATCAATAAACAATTTATTTTAATTGTTCATCCTTTATTAAACCTCTTATTTAATATCCATAAAAGGTCATAAATAATATTTCTTATTGTAAATTATCAAAATGCCCTAGAATAGTCATAACATTATATATTAGGATTATTCAAGCATTAAAATCACATTTTTCTTATTTAAGACATCATTTAACTATTTATTTTCTTTTATTCATAACTTAATCATTTTTAGGAAAAATAGCAAACTGATTCTAAAAATTCTCATTTTCTGTATTTGGACAGCATATGATCCAATAATGATCCCCAAATTTTTCTAGAATTTTAAAAAATGATTTACTAATTTTAAAGTGCCCAAAACACTCGGATCTTGCTTCATTTTTCATAAATCGAGTTTTGCTCAGAAATATCTGAAATTTTCAGAGTATACTCTCATAGCATATATAAACCTATTGTAAAAATTTCGGAATTTTCCAGTGTATACACAATGAGAAATTCGAGAGTTAATATTTAGGAGTCCTTTACGGAAATAGCCATTACGCACAACCTATAAATCGAAACGCGTCCGTTCTTTTTCTACACGTAGATAACTTCTTAAGGTACCTCTGTGAGTTTTCCCAGATTTTTAAAAGAACTTGTAACTGACCGAAACAGCCTCAAGAAAAATGGGAACAGTAGCTATTTTAGGGTTTCAAAGCCTCAATATACTATGTGGACTGTTTTGGGGAAAATAGTCCCCATGGCTTCAATACTTTCTATATTTGTGTTCTACAACTTGGGTTTACTAGATAACTCACGTATCTAGCACCTCCCTTCGACGGATCACAAATCCAAGTTGTAAAACTTGAGTTATACAAGATTTAGTGAAAGAAAAACAACTAGAGTTTGATTTCTTACCTTGTCTTGTGGGATGCCCTCCTTTTCTTTCCTAAGTAAGTTAGGAACTTGGGATGCATGAAACACTTCCTCCTCTTCTTCCTCACAAGATCTGAATCCCTCTCTCTCTTTCTCTCTTGGTGTTTTGATGGTTTGGGAGAAAATAGAAAAAGAGGAATGGTGGAGAATGAAATGGAAATAAAATGAAATGTAACAAGATGTTGGTGAAATGAAATGGGATGCTAATATCCCCCATGTTCTTTTTGTCCCTTGGACAAAAGGGTTAGCCTTATCCCTTCCTAATCATGCCGTTAAGGATGCTAATTAGATTTTTCACCAATGGTGGCATGACACACTTGTCCTTGTGTGTAAGACTTCCTACTTTTGGAACTTGATTAGCTTGATTTCTTTGCCTTAAAAGGCTTAACATGGCCACCTATTCCATGCCCAATAACTCATCCATTTTGCCTTTATTTTAATGCACAAATTAGATTAATCAAATGTCTAAAATACCTTTAATCAAGTAGGCTAAGTGGGGGCTTGCATTTTATTTCTTTTGGGCTTTTTCTTTAATTGTTTTGGGATATGTAATAAACATAGTTTAACAATTTTAATATACATTACCCTAATTGTTTATTTAGGGTTTCTATTTTCAATCTTATGAAATTTAATTAATATACATGTGACTTTAGCTCATAACCTAATTAGGTTTACAAGAAATAGGTTTAAAATTATTAGTCACTTGAAATAACAAGATTATCCACTTAAGTTAGTATACATATTAAATACTAACCTTTCCTTATTGCCATAACCATTGAGTTATTTAATTGTCTCACCTAATGCATAATTAGGTTACGAAGCTTTCATTTTTTAATGAAATCTATAAATGTATATATCCATAACTATAGTATATATGTTTATTGATCCATGCACCACTTCACATATGTTGTCACATATTAAATCACTGTATAACACAAAGTTTTAAATATAAATAATGTACATACATATATAGTGACTTAAAATTCACGGTTATTAACCCTTAGTGTTTTCAAAAATAGAAAATTAATATTTCTATATTGTAATTAGGATTCTCGAATTAAATTAAACTTTCCCATTCATAAATCAATCTTGTTAATTAGGATTAATTTAGCCCAATTTAAATTACTAATTTAGCAATTAAGTCCACAATTTTACATTAGTGTTTCTGACGGAACAATTAGGGTTTAAAAATTTGAAATTAGGGTTTGCTAATTAATTAAGCTTTACCCTAGTTAATATTATCATTAATATCACTTAAGCATTATAATTATCCTTTAAATTTCCAGATTAGGGTTTCCAAGTTCCGAATTAGGGTTTCAAATTCTCGGAACTGAAATTAGGGTTTCAGAACCGATTTTAGGGTTTCTTATCAGTCATTAGGGTTTTCTAACTAAATATTGATGTTCGAATATAATATTAGGGTTTAACACTGATAAAAATTATCTGGTCAACCCTTAACCCTTAACCCTTAACGACATTCTGAACACATAGATGACCATATACACAGAACATATTCACATATACACTTAATCCTGAATAATTCACCAAAAGCCTACACAGGATTTTGAAATCCTCAAAATTCCATCCCAAAAATATCAAACGCATACACTTATTTTCTGTCTAGGTCTATTATTTGACCTTAAACCAATCATTTAAGATTTTAATAAATTGTCTAATTTTCTCGGGTTGTCACATTCACCCCTTCTTCTGAGAATTTTGTCCCCGAAATTCACCTCAAACCTTACACCAAATAGCTTACACCATTCACACATCATCACATGCTACCCAATACACCACTCACAAGAGTAAAAGTTTTCAAATTGCTGAGGGGTCATATAGACCATGAACACATAGTTTTAACGGTATTCATACCGCAAAACTTTACTTTACTAGGTAGGTTTACAATCACAAAGAAGGTAAACTACCATTGCTAGTACTTTAGGAGATTAGCCTATCGTACTCTTACGTCATGCATAACGTATTAATCATGTCTACGAATATTTACGCTACTAGATTGGATTATTTATCCAAACAACATAGTTCACCTTAGTCTTATCATAGGATTTCGCACCAAAACAATTTGGTTCGGGAAATTTCTTTCAATGAACACTTAGAGTTTTCATAAACATTAGTTTAGCTGAATCTAATAGCGTAGACTCATATCAATAATTCAATTCAATCGAATTATTTAGGTATAGCCAAACCCCATTGGCAAATTAAACTTTTTGAAAACATTTTCGAGAATGACGTCATGATGCCGTACTGTATTAACAGTCCGTTTGAGGATGTCGTCATTGTATGACTTCGTCATAACACATCATACAATAGTGGAATAACGATTTTAGATCAAATTCACACTAAGTATTCCTGTATTTACAACTCCATCACCTTTTTATCATCTTTGCACCAGGTTACATGGTACATAAGTGATAAATAAAATATATTTGGATATTTTAAATCATTTACGTGTAGCCAAAATAAGTAGCATAGACTGTACTTTAAACCATTTCAAAAATGATTACGAGTCAACATTTTTTTTAAAAGCACATAGTGCGTATTTAGCTTGATGTCAAAATTTTGAAGTCTAGCATAGCGAGGAATTCAGGAAAACTTATGTCTCCACTAATAATCATTTGCTTAACAATCTATCTATTCCTATAATCCTCAATTCTCCATTCACACACAACTATACCCAGTTCGTCAAACCACACTTATGAGTTCATAAACTGGCCACAATCATATAAGTATAAGAACTTACCCTAGTCAGACCTTTAGCGTCCATTCCCTGAGGGGTTCATAAACATTTCATATAACTATGAGTCAAGAATGTCACATAAGAATAAGTTTTAATAACTCGTACTTAACCTTATATTCTCTACCTATGACCTATCTATCTGTTATACACATGAGAAAGGAATCACCCTCTTAACATGCATATAGCAAATAGCGCGACACAAACATTTCAATGATTATCAGTGCTAGAAACTAAGTGGTTTTTACACCAAGTATAATTCCCCGCCCATACAAGGAATCATACAACTCAGCTGCAGACATGGGTCCTCAATTGAAATCCCCACCTAATCTTAACTCCCTTCTCAATACGAATTTCATTTAATCCGTATTCATAATCCTTTTCTGAATCTGTACCAATTCACACAGCAATCTTGCTGTAAACTTTTCAATCATCAGATTGATTCTTCTCCCTACTATCACCTTATCCGATTATAGGGTGATCTCATCGTATATATTACGATTTATTTCTATGTCTTGAACGTTTTGTTTTACGATCTCCTATCCTTGAACTTTTAGTCTTTTTGACTCGATCTATTCATCACCACTGTTTAACTTTATTATCAGAGTTAGGGAACTCTGTATCTTTATAACTTGCAGAGATTCGTCTTTGAATCTTACCGACCAACTAACTCTATATGAGTTAGATCTTATCCTAATCACTGCGGTTATTGGTCTTAGGTATTCCTACCTAAGGTTCATAACCAACAGCTTTGATACCAACTGTGAGAGCCCCAAATCTAGGTCCCGAATCACCACGGATCTGGTACAATCATTCTATAACTATTTGCGGAAGATATAAACATAAATTGTTTATAAAATACACTTTACACACTATTTCCCAAAATCGAGTAACCTTAACTTATACACAATTCATAAACTATCGGACACCTAACATTATTATCAAACTATACTATTACAAACTAGCTGCACATTTTATCCCAAGCAGAACTTGGCCTTATCCTTTTTCCAATATTCAAACGCATTCGCCTTATCTGCAATGTTTATCATGATATAGCAGGGGTGAGCATAAAAGTTGCCCAGCAAGTTTAAATACAATTTAAGGATATATCATGATTGAAAGAGTCTAAATAATAGGCTGACTATAATTCATCAATATAATTGAGAACTAGCACGAACAAACTTTTGACTGAACAAGTATTGAACATGAACAAATATATCTGGACCAACTGGTAATGAAGGTGATCAACCTTTCATACCTGACTTATACATGCAATATGTACAGAGTACAATTCCACAAGGCAATCAACAATGATTAACCATAAACATATCTGAATAAAACAACCCTTAGTAGAGTTAAGTAAAACTTGCCTGAACCGTTGATTACCGCTACGCAATTTAATAAGCTTTGTCTGAAGACCTATTATTAATAATATGAATTTCTAAGTTAAAATAACATCATCACAATATCATACTATTATATATATACACATAGAATAACCTAAACACATAACACATAATCCTATCAGTCTACAGTACACATAAGACTTAGCATCAAGTCAGACTATTTAAGTCGGAGTTGAACCCGACAAAATTCTAACATCCCGACGGTCAAGTCGAACAATCATCGAGTTTAAGTTCAATTAAACTCTGCCTAAACACTTAACAATATCTTAGAAAATTTTCTTATCAGTCAAAACAATTTTTATAGACTTGCAAAAATTTTCAGATAACAACTACTTTTAATTCACTTAATATTATTAATTTTGATAATATTTAATTACCCTCTTAGTATTACTAGTTCACTAATAACACTTTTATGCGCTTACTAATATTATTAATATCTTAGTAATATTTTAATACTTTACTAATATTAATAATTCTCTTAATTATATTTTAATCATGCATTAATATTATTACGTTAATAATATCTTACTTATGCTTTAGTATCATTAATCAATTAATAATACTTTTAGTCATTTACCAATCGTATTAATATTTTATTTTTTTACTAATATTATTAATCATTTAATAATATTTTATTACTTTACTAATGTTATAACATTCATAACATTTTATTTAATCTCAAATATTATTATTTACTTAATAATATTTTAATCATTTAATAATACTTTAATTTAATATTATTAATCTTTTAATAATATTTTAATCTAAGAATAATATTTTAATATAATATTATTAATCATTTAATAATACTTTAATGAAGTTTTAATCTTAATATTTTTATTTACTTACAATATCATATTCTAATATTATTAATATCATAATAACATTTTAATAATTTATTAGATCAATAAACAATTTATTTTAATTGTTCACACTTTCTTAAATCTCTTATTTAATATCCATAAAAGGTCATAAATAATATTTCTTATTGTAAATTACCAAAATACCCTAGAATAGTCATAACATTATATATTAGTAATATTCAAGTATTAAAATCACATTTTTCTTATTTAAGACATCATTTAACTATTTATTTTTTTTATTCATAACTTAATCATTTTTAGGAAAAATAGCAAACTGATTCCAAAAATTTTCATTTTCTGGATTTGGTCAGTATATGATCCAACAATGATCTCCAAATTTTTCTAGAATTTTAGAAAATGATTTACTAATTTTAAAGTGCCCAAAACACTCGGATCTTGCTTCATTTTTCATAAATCGAGTTTTGTTCAGAAAAATCTAAAATTTTTGATGTATACTCTCATAACATATATAAACCTACTGTAAAAGTTTCGGAATTTTCCAGTGTATACACAATGAGAAATTCGAGAGTTAATATTTAGGAGTCCTTTACGGAAATAGCAATTACGCACAACCTATAAATCGAAACGCATCTGTTCTTTTTCCTACATGTAGATAACTTCTTAAGGTACCTCTGCGATTTTTCCCAGATTTTTAAAAGACTTGTAACTGACCAAAACAGCCTCAAGAAAAACGGGAACAGTAGCTATTTTAGGGTTTCAAAGCCTCAATATACTATGTGGACTGTTTTGGGGAAAACGGTCCCCATGGATTCAATACTTGCTATATTTGTGTTCTACCACTTGGGTTTACTAGATAACTCATGTATCTAGCAACCCCCTTCAACGGATCACAAATCCAAGTTGTAAAACTTGAGTTATACAAGATTTAGTGAAAGAAAAACAACTAGAGTTTGATTTCTTACCTTGTATTGTGGGATGCCCTCCTTTTCTTTCCTAAGTAAGTTAGGAACTTGGGATGCATGAAACACTTCCTCCTCTTCTTCCCCACAAGATCTGAATCCCTCTCTCTCTTTCTCTCTTGGTGTTTTGATGGTTTAGGAGAAAATAGAAAAAGAGGAATGGTGGAGAATGAAATGGAAATAAAATGAAATGCAACAAGATGTTGGTGAAATGAAATGGGATGCTAATATTGTTGGGGTTTCGATACAGAAACGCACAGTGGAAATTAAAATTTGAAGCAATTTCGATACCCTAAAATAGGATCCATGTGAAAAATAATTAATTCAGTGGTAAGAAATTATACCGATTGTAAAAGCTAGAATCGATGCGGTCGAATCTCCAACGCAATTCAAACGGACTGCGTCTCTACGGTATCCACACGAACGCTCCACACGAATCGTCCTACGATTTGTAGAAGAAGGAAACGTGGTGCTAGCCACCAAGGATGATGATTTTCTGAACTGTTTTCTCTAGTCTCTCTCTAAGAGCGGCTAGGGTTTTTTTTTTGACGTAAAACTTAAAGTGACTGATATATATCATATATATAGCAGTTAGGAGGAATTAATCAAAACTTAATGTTATTAAAATCCGAATGTATATATATCTTAATTAAGTCTTACTTAATTAATATACCTATATATAAATTATCCTATTAATTTAAATTCGTAATTTAAAATTATATCAATCATATTGACATATTTAAATCTTTACAATTTAAATTAATTTCCTTTTAATTACGCTCTTTGTGTGTGACCCTATAAGTTATTATTACGTTGGCAATAACTTTAAAATCATATTATAAAGTTATAAACGGTGAGCGGCATCTAGTAATGCATCACTGCTACCCAAGTAATAATAAGATCGATGATTCGATGCAACCTTTTCGTGACCAATGTTTCAATGTAATTTAATCCTTTTAACCTTAATATCCTAGATTAAACTCGAGTCATGGAATGTGTCATACTCTTCATAATTTAATCTGAGTTTTCTTGATCAATGAGTAGACTATATGAAACAAATCACTATTTGAGCATGGCCATGCATTTCATAGTCCTACTCAATCAAGAGGCCTATGGATATCACCTATAAAATATATGATGGTTAAATTCCATCTAGATCACTCATATTTCTCACACGATTCACAATGAACCCAATAATCACCTTTATAGTCCACCCTATTAAAGGTGACATTTGATGATATCAAAGTACATAAATTCTCGTGTAGTAATATAGCGGTTTCAGGTCGGAGGACCATTACATCATTGTCACTATGAGAATTGCTAATGATACTTCGCATAATGCTCCATATAGAATTCTCATGGTGGGTCTGTCCAGTACATCGTTCTCTAACATGTACCTATGCATTGACTTAATATCTAATATATTTATGACCAATGAGATTTGGTCATCAGTCAATCCACATAGTAGTCTCAATGCATCATTGTTGTCCCATCAACAATGATACTCGACTAGGGACATTTAAGAACAATGATACTAATTGTAATTATATAATCTCATGTTCAAGTCACATACTTGAAACTATATAATTTGTATCACTATTTTAAGGAATTTTATTATGTTAACAATTATATTACTCTGTAAATAAAACTATAATAAAATCATTTATTTATTCAATCAACAATAATATCAAATGTTAAGCAATTATATCAAATAATTGGCCTCTAGGGTATAAACTCTAACAAATATCCCCCATGTTCTTTTTGTCCCTTGGACAAAAGGGTTAGCCTTATCCCTTCCTAATCATGCCATTAAGGATGCTAATTAGATTTTCCACCAATGGTGGCATGACACACTTGTCCTTGTGTGTAAGACTTCCTACTTTTGGAACTTGATTAGCTTGATTTCTTTGCCTTAAAAGGCTTAACATGGCCAGCTATTCCATGTCCAATAACTCATCCATTTTGCCTTTATTTTAATGCACAAATTAGATTAATCAAATGTCTAAAATACCCTTAATCAAGTAGGCTAAGTGTGAGCTTGCATTTTATTTCTTTTAGGCTTTTCCTTTAATTGTTTTGGGCTATATAATAAATATAGTTTAACAATTTTAATATATATTACCCTAATTGTTTATTTAGGGTTTCTATTCTCAATCTTATGGAATTTAATTAATATACATGTGACTTTAGCTCATAACCTAATTAGGTTTACATGAAATAGGTTTAAAATTATTAGTCACTTGAAATAACAAGATTATCCACTTAAGTTAGTATACATAATAAATACTAACCTTTCCTTATTACCATAACCCTTGGGTTATTTAATTCTCTCACCTAATGCATAATTAGGTTACGAAGCATTCATTTTTAATAGAATCTATAAATGTATATATCCATAACTATAATATATATGTTTATTGATCCATGCACCACTTCACATATGTTGTCATATATTAAATCACTGTATAACACAAAGTTTTAAATATAAATAATGTACATACATATATAGTGACTTAAAATTCACGGTTATTAACCCTTAAGGTTTTCAAAAATAGAAAATTAATATTTCTAAATTGTAATTAGGATTCTCGAATTAAATTAAACTTTCCCATTCATAAATCAATCTTGTTAATTAGGATTAATTTATCCCAATTTAAATTGCTAATTTAGCAATTAAGTCCACAATTTTAAATTAGGGTTTCTGACGGAACAATTAGGATTTAAAGATCTAAAATTAGGGTTTGCTAATTAATTAAGCTTTACCCTAATTAATATTATAATTAATATCACTTAAGCTTTATAATTATCATTTAAATTCCCAGATTAGGGTCCAAGTTCCGAATTAGGGTTTTAAATTCCCAGAACTGAAATTAGGGTTTCAGAACCGATTTTAGGGTTTCTTATCAGTCATTAGGGTTTTCTAACTGAATGTTGACGTTCAAATATAATATTAGGGTTTAACACTGATAAAATTTATCTGGTCAACTCTTACCCCTTAACCACATTCTGAACACATAGATGACCATATACACAGAATATATTCACATATACACTTAATCCTGAATAATTCACAAAAAGCCTACACAGGATTTTGAAATCCTCAAAATTCCATCCCAAAAATATCAAACGCATACACTTATTTTCTGTCTAGGTCTATTATTTGACCTTAAATCAATAATTTAAGATTTTAATAAATTGTCTAATTTTCTCGGGTTGTCACAGATAGACGCTCAGCTAGATGAAGACCAATGGTTACAAGATTGGTACCACCAATTATCTCTAATAGATGAAAGGCTTGCCGCATCCATCTTCCATAGTCAGCTATACCAACAGAGGATCGCTAGATCCTACAAGAGAAAAGTCCTGCTACGGTAATTCAAAGAGTATGACTTGGTCTTGAAAAAGGTTCTTGACATCCATGATCAATCCAAAGGAAAATTCTTCCCAAACGGGGAAGACCCATTTGTTGTCAAGGAGGTATTGACATGAGGAGCTCCTAGGTTACAAGAAATGGATGGTGATTAATTTCCACAACTCATTAACTCGAACACCATGATACGATACTATGCCTGAAGTTACTAGCAAACCAGCATCCTGGTTTTGGATCACCAGATCCCTAGTCAATTCAGGTTTTCAAAACCTTTCTCACTACATACAATCCTCACAACTTCAGTTTTGTCCCACTTGGGATCAAACATTCCACACCTTCAGTTTATCCCACTCGGGATAAACATTTCACACTTTCAGTTTGTCCCACTCAGGATCAAACATTTCACACCTTCAGTTTTTTCCCACCAGGGATAAAACTTTTTACATCTTCAGTTTGTCCCACCAGGGATCAAACTTTTCACATCTGTAGTCTGTTCTGTATATGGGGCGAACTACATAGACCTGATCTCCCCAATACACGGGAGTACGTAGGCAGCCATTTTTATGGTCCGATCTCACCACAGATAAAACAAAAACAAAAACAAAAACATCTCTACACCCTTTTCACCACTTACAACTTTGAACATTTTCACGCTAGGTTCGAACTATGCAGACCTGATCTCCCCTTCTCAATGGGAGTACGTAGACAACCATTCATGGTTCGGTCTCACCCCTACCAAAACACAAAAACTTTTCAATGGTACTGGGATCATCCTTAAAACCACACTTCATCGGTTTAGACCAAATGGATGGAACTACCTGGTCTCCCCATGCTAATGGGAGAACCGGCGACCATCTAAGCTGCGGTTGAGTGCTCAAAGAGAAACACCAATCCATAAGAGATGGAACTACTTGGGCTCCCCAACACAAAGGAGTACCAGCGACCATCTGTGGGGCGGTCAACCTCAGAGAGGAAAGCCACACTCCTTTCCATAACCACATACAAGAAACCAGTCCTAAGACACTAAAGGGTATGGAAGACACATAGATCAATGATCTATTCTAAAAGATACTGAGACATCTCAATGTCCATCCATCAAGGGAGAGTTTAGAATACATCAAGATCATAAGTCCTGGAGAAACAGACAAATATCAAGCAAGTAAAAAGGTATAACTAAAAGGGAAGTGAATCAAAATATATTTCCCTGCCATATATAATACTATTTGATATATACAATATGTACAGTACATGACAAAATTGGCTAAGGTAGTCTGTGCAGGAAAATCCAAGCCCATCTACAACTCAGTGTATATGCGCGCTATCAAATCCAACACGACATTCCTCTTAGAAGAAGGGGGTAACTCTGTGAGCTCCTGCCCTATAGTATCAACGCGAGCCAAGAGATCCACAACCATCTGCATGGTGAAACTATGCTCATCAATGAACATGCTCATCTTTGCAATGATATCAGAAGTATGAGACCCTAATGCAGTACTATCTGTAATAGCAGCATCTCTGGCAGATATAACACCATCCCGCTCAATAAACACTGCATCTCTAGAAGATCTAGCCTCATCCTACTCAGCAACAACGGTGTCTCTACGAGCTAAAGCATCATCTCTCACAACTAGAGCGGCATCTCTCATAGAAAGAGATGTCAACATCAAGGCCCTAGCCTGATCCCTCTCATATGTCATCAGATGTAGACTCTGCTCTAAATACTCTGTAGAATGCGGGGACATAGTAATAGTAATACTGGGAGAATCAATTAGAGCTGCTATCAGCCCAACAAATAGCTCATCCTCAGTAGGAGAATCAGCGTCCTCTATGGGCTCCACACTGTCAAAATCAACACCCGGCTCTATGGATACAACCCCTGCTGATGTAATCTCTACCTCCATCCATGCAGAATACTCTGTAGAACAACCCTGATGGCTAGTAGTGAAATCAACCCTCTCACGATGGGCCCAACAAGCATAAACCCTTGACAGATCCTCTGTTGACAAAACCCAAGAGGACAAACGCTGACCCAATGCCTCATCGAAGGGATGAACATCCCAGTGTTGGTCGAATTTCTAATTACACTCACACGCAAGTGCACGTCATCAACAAGTAATATAATGATAAGTAAAAGAATCATTCCCACAGAGATTAGTGTGAAATTAACCCTAACAATTGTCAGTTTTCTATTAATCCAAATTTTATTAAACTATCCAAATTAATAATTATAACTATTAAAACTAAAATATTAAAAATACCAATCAATCAACACAACCTAAAAATTGTAATTTTAAGTAAATAATGGAGAATTAGGTGTAGACACTCGAAATTTTTCTGCATACCTGTTATTAACATTGTAGGAGGGCAGAATCGTCTTTCAGGGATAACCCTGGAAGACAGCTCAGTTCAATCCCGGAGATAACATTGGGATACTCAGTATTACCATCTCGGAGATAACCCCGAGACATCCAGCTCAGACCCGAATACCACCGAAAGTTTCAACATCAATCCCGGAAACAACAACGGGAGTTTTCAATTTCAACCTCAGAGATAACCCCGAGGAATGCAGTTCAGATACCGGAATAAACACCGGAGAAGACCTTGTCATCTCGGAGATAACCCCGAGATACTCAGTCTCAGTCCCAAAAACAACAACAGGAAAGATAGCGTCAACCTCAGAGATAACCCCGAGGCATGCTGTTGCAGTTCCGGAGATAACCCCGGAAATGCTTGTTTCAAATCCATGTAAACAGCTTCAGAACACTCGAAAAAAGCCCCGAGGCACTCATTCCACAAGCCCGGAGATAACCCCGGGAAGTCAGACACATCTCAGAAACAACCCTAAGGACGATCAACACTTGTAGTAGTCCAATCTCAGCGATAACCCTGAGCAACGACCGCTAACACCGCTTAAACGGGAGATAACCCCGGTGAAGGGCAGGACCGTTATTTTGCCATCCCAATGCCACATTGCACCGTCTTAACAACAATATACATACATTCTACACAACAATGTCCTACAAGAACCAAGGAGCGACAATCCCGAGTGACTACTGTATAAGACAGCACACCGGATAGAATTTGAAGCTTGAAGACCAAGGGCATGGTCCCATCTTCCTGACTTCATACAACCTCTAATCCCATGTTATTGTGTAGCTCTCGACAACATGTCAAAAAGGGTCTTATATACCTCGATCGGATGCCTGAATTGAAGTTCTAAAAGTTTGAGTGGACATCACGTTTCACGCGTGCACGTACTTAGAGACGACGGGACAGGCGGAACCCAAGGCACCCCGAGCAGTCGCAGGTACACCTGCGGCTCCCCCCTCTATAAATAAAGGGCTTGGGGCAACCATTTTACAAAGAAAAAAGGCGAGGAAGCCCTGTCCAATTTGCTCTGTACACACTATAAACTGAGTGCTTTCTCATTTTAAATACTTGTGAGCTTATATATTGCTATATTTTTACCGGCAGGAGCTGAGTGTTCATCTCTTTCAAGTTATTGAAGTCTTCTGTAGTAGTCCACTGTAAGCCTTCTTACACACTTTAAAACCTTTCTCTTCATCTTTGCACACACCATTCTTCACGTTGAGATTCGTGTTGCGTGTGTTTGCCCGAACTTCGGTCTGTGGCTTTTATTTCTTTTTGTAAATATTATATATATATATTTATATATATGGACTAACATTATCGAGTTATGCCTTGATTGAGCCTGGACTTACATCCGGAGCGTTTATTTGTTTATATATATATACATATATATAAACTGTGGTCGAACTTTGTTCGATGAGCCTGGATTTACATTCGGAGCGTTTATTTACTTATATATATATATATATATATATATATATATATATATATATACATATATATAAACTGTGGTCGAACTTTGTTCGATGAGCCTGAATTTTACATCCGGAGTGTTTATTGCTTTTTTATATATATAAATATTTATATATATGTTGTTGCCATCAAACTCTGTTTGATTGAGCCTGGATTTTACATTCGGTGCGTTTATTGCTTATATATATATATATATATATATATATATATATATATATATATATATTTACATTTCTGTCAGGCCTGGAGTTTCCTTCGTGGCCTTTTACAGCTTTTTTTACATTCCGTCCCGCCTGGAGTTTACTTTGTGGCAGTTGACCGTTTTTACTACTTTCTTTACATTTCGTCCCGCCTAGAGTTTACTTCATGGTGGTTGATCGCTTTTATAGCTTTATTTACATTTCTGATCCCCCATGGAGGTGCTTCGTGGTGGTTGATCCAGTCTCTATATATATTTACCACTTTTATATATTTACATTTATGATCCCCCATGGAGGTGCTTTATGGTGGTTGATCAAGTTTGTATATATATATATTTACAACTTATATATATTTATCTGCTTACAATTTTCATATAACTTGCAGCATCATGTGATCACAGGTTCAGTCTACTAAATCTAGATTCGGTTCCCGTGATAGACATTTTCAGTTGTAAGCAGCTTGTAAATTATTCGCGGTGTTCGAATTTCCTTAGATGGCTCTCATGCCCACAAGGAGTTCGGCATTGCTTTATACATTATTTTCTCGAAGATGAAAAAATAAAAGCAATCAAGCCGAACATTTTAATAAAATAGAAGTATCAAAGGCCTCAATTACTATTGAGCATAAGGGTTTGAAAAATCTCTTTTTACAAAACATCATTGCTATATCTTGCTTAAAACTGAATTTTTATATAAATTCAAACCCTTTGTATATAGGTGCAAATGTTGGGTAAAATCTAATTACGCACAACATGCAAGTATACGTGGTCAACAAGTAATAAAGTGAAAGTAGAGTATCGTTCCAACGAGGAATTGTTTAATAAAACTCACCAAGTACTAACCCGCAACCAACTCAATTTTATTTAAACGAATGAATTTTAAATTATATAGATTACATTATTTAACTAAACTAATTCTTATTACCACTAAGTAAAAATCAGATTATGGAGATTTAAGATCACAACTTCACTTATTACTTCATTTATGTTAACACACTTCTCATCAATTATTTTATATCATGAATTGTTAATCAAGAACACTAAAGCAGATAAAACCACCTCTCGATGCATAATACCCATACTCACTTAAATCCACAGATGATAGAATTAAGCAAGACACCCTAATTAACTAATCCACTATATCTCTATGTTAATTACAATTAAAAAGGATTTAAAGCACAAGTTCTCTATAAGATTACATATGGCGTAAAGGCATATCTCTATCCTAAACACGAATCATGAATTCCATCTATGCAGAAATCACAAACACATGCTATCATGCCCAGATCTAAATCTAAATTTCATCTCTCGAGTTCATATAGATTATCACGGTAATTGATGGCCAATCAATTAAACAATGAAGTCCAAATCACAATAGGAAATCCTCACAATAGAACATAATAATTGATAGCGAAGCATATTAAAATAAACTACACAATAAGATCCATTGTAATCTCAAACAAAGAATTAGTTCATTGAATTAAAACTAAGAATCCACACTTGAATACACATTAAAAGACAAAGATAGAAGAAGATGAAGGCAAAATCTATTTTCCGTAGATTTGATGCTCTTTCCTTGCTCCTACTTTGAATCTTCAATAATCTCCAAGTCGCTTCAATCTATAAATCTCATAAGAACTAGAGTTTTGGTCCTAATCTAATCTAATCTAATCTAATCTAATGGAAATCTCTTTCTAATCTAATCTAATGGAAATCTCCTTCTTTTATGCCTCTCATCATGTATTTATAGGTTACATGCCTAATTTTTAGCTTAGGAGCAAACCCAATCCAATTTGAAGTTAAAAAGGTATCAAAATTCGACCCAAAACGCATCAAAACGTGTTTTGGCCCGTATCCCCGCCCCGGCGGGGGTTTCCTTCACAAAAAGCCCGCCCCGGCTGGCTTTGCCACTGATTTGCAGTTTGTACCCCTGCCCCAGTGGGGGGTAATAGGCTTAAATAGCCCGCTCCGGCGGGGTCCTTCTTGGAAATTTTTCTGCTGCAATGTTCTCTGGTAAAACGGCCATAACTTTTGATCTAGGAAGAGTTACAAGGCCCGCCACTTATCAAATCGAAGATATCGACGAGATCTACAACTTTTATTCCTTTAGAATTGAAAGATTCAGAATGTATCAAGGTGGAAATTGGGCTTGAAGTAGATGCTATATAAATGCCAAGCATGACAACTCTTAGCTTTGATCTTCGTTGATGAAAAGGCCATAACTCTCGCATCCGAACTCCGATTGGGATGGTTTAAGATGTTACGGAAAGCTAAGAAGTAGATCTATAATAAAATCCAAGTTTCAAGCCAAGAACATGCATCCAACTTGGTGTTAAAAGTCCTTCAATCTTCCCTTCTTGCATTTGCTTGCGTATTTTGGACCAAAAGATGTCCGAATTGCTTTTCCTTGCTTTTTCATGCCAATAGTCGCCTTTTTCTTGCATTTTTATACCCCAAGCATATAATCTACAAAATGAACACACAATACATGAAAAGTAACTAAGAAACATGAGTTTGAGAAACTAATTCAAGTAACTGATACCAGATAAGTAGGTATAAAACCTACTTATCAAATACCCCCAAACTTAAACCTTTGCTTGTCCTCAAGCAAAAACACAAAACAACAATGCTATGCCATTCAACTAATCTACATGCCTCGAATCCAGCAGTAATGACAGAAACAAGTCTATTCAACCGGTCTTAGAGAAATCAAGTAAACATGATAATACATTATATCAAAACAAATCATTAACTTCCCAATCAATCATCAAATTTTAGCCTGTTATCACTAATATAGTGCGTGTGTGCTCCACAACAATGTTAACTGATATAAAATCAAATTTAACACATAATAAGTCTCTTCGAAGGCATTATACAGTGTAAACTTAACATTGTTGGGTAAAATCTAATTACGCACAAAACGCAAGTATACGTGGTCAACAAGTAATAAAGTGAAAGTAGAGTATCGTTCCCACGATGAATTATTTAATAAAAATCACCAAGTACTAACCCGTAACCAACTCGATCTTATTTAAACGAATGAATTTTAAATTATATAAATTAAATTATTTAACTAAACTAATTCTAATTACCGCTAATTAAAAATTAGATTATGGAGATTTAAGATCACAACTTCACTTATTGCTTCATTTAAGTTAACACACTTCCCATCAATTATTTTATATCCTGAATTGTTAATCAAGAATACTAAAGCAGATAAAACCACCTCTCGATGCATAATACGCATACTCACTTAAATCCACAGATGATAGAATTAAGCAAGACACACTAATTAACTAATTCTCTATATCTCTATGCGAATTACAATTAAAAAAGATTTAAAACTCAAGTTCTCTATAAGATAACATATGGTGTAAAGATATATCTCTATCCTAAACATGAATCATGAATTCTATCTATGTAGAAATCACAAAACACATGCCATCATGATCAGATCTAAATCTAAACTTCATCTCTCGAGTACATATAGATTACCACGGTAATTGATGGTCAATCAATTAAACAATTAAGTCCAAATCACAATAGACAATCCTCACAATAGAACATAATAATTTATAAAGAAGCATATCAAAATAAATTACACAATAAGATCTATTATAATCTCAAACAAAGAATTAGTTCAATGAATTAAAACTAAGAATCTACACTTGAATACACATTAAAAGACAAAACTAAGAGTAGAGTAAAGAATAAATCTGTTGTCAGCAAATCTCTATTTTCCTCAAGCTCCTGCTCTTGATCTTCAATGGTCTCCAAGTTGCTTCAATCTCCAACTCTAATAAGAACTAGGGTTTTACTCCTAATCTACTCTAATCTAATCTAATGGAATCCTCAAAAACTAGACTCCCAATCCAAGTTAAAATCAAGTATTTATAGTTCTAATGGACACCCTAGCAAGTTAGGCAACTAAGAATCCTATTCTAGCTCAAATTGGACATCAAATAACCTAAATAAGTTGTTTCCCCGTCGATCGGCGTGCCCCACGCTGTTCCTAGGCCATTTTGGATGCGCCCCGCGCTACTGTAACAGAGATTTTGGTGGCCCGGTGCACCCCGCGCTGTTCCTAGCGTGGCCCGCACTACTCTATTTTCTTCTGCGATGTCCTTTGGTAAAATAGGCATAGCATTTGATCCGCTAGGAGTTACGGGGCCTTCCACCTATTAAATCGAAGATATTGACGAGATCTACAACTTTCATTCTTTGAGAATTGAAAGATTCGGGATGGATCAAGATTGAAATCGGGCTTGAAGTCGATGCTATGTAAATTGCAAGTAGGACAACTTTGAGCTTTGATCTTTGTTGATAAAAAGGTCATAACTCTCGCATCCGAGCTCTGATTGAGGTGATTCAAGATGTTCCGAAAATCTAAAAAGTAGATCTACAATAAAATCTAAGTTCTAAGCCAAGAACATGCATTTAACTTGTTGTTAAAAACACTGTAATCTTCCCTTCTTACAATTGCTTGCATATTTTAGTCCAAAAGATGTTTGAATTGCTTTTCCTTGCTTCCTCATGCCAATGTTGTGTCATAGCCTACAAAATAACATAACATGTATAAAATTTATGCACAATGCATGTATAGTAACTCCGAAACATAGGTTTAAACAACTAATTCAAGTAATAAGTACCGGATAAGTAGGTATAAGACCTATTTATCAAATACCCCCAAACTTAAAAAGTTACTTGTCCTCAAGTAAAAAAACAAAACAACAATGCTATACAATGCAACTAATCTACATGCTTACGAATCCAGCAGTAATGACAGAAACAAGTCTATTCAACTGACCTTAGAGAAATCAAGTAAACATGATAATACATCATATTAAAACAAATCATTAACTTCCCAATCAATCATAAAATTTTAGTCTATTATCACTTATATAGTGCGTGTGTGCTCCACAACAATGTTAACTGATATAAAATCAAATTTAACACATAATAAGTCTCTTCGAAGGAATCATACAGTGTAAACTCAAGAAATCTAAAAACAAGCTAGATCCAACTAAAATTAAATAATTATCAATATCGAGGGTCAACATGGGATACTTATGCTTAATTTTTCATCTACGGGGGCTTTTTGCTCTTATTTTCCGTTTTATTCATTTTTTTTGGTTTATATACACATAGCTATGCAATGTCTTATTCCCTTAGGCTTTTCAATGCCACCTTAACGAGCTTTCGACCAACGACTCCCAGACCATTAAGACCTTAGGGCGCTAGGTGTAAAGATAATCCTCTCGGGCTTAATTACTCAAGTAACAAAGGCCATAAAACTAGACAAGCACGCCACGGTGTTTATTCATACTTTCTTTTTTTATAGCTTATATATCCCAAATATTCTCCCAAACTTAGGTTCATGTCTAACTTTAGTCATCACTACTTATTCATGTCATTGGTTCATTCAAACTAGCATTATCCTTTAGAGTCTCATTATGTATCAATTTAAACTCAATCAATCAACAAGTTGTTTTTACTGTGCTATCCTTATTATACCAGTTTCAAACAGAAAAAGACTCAATTCAGAACAAGAAATCACATCAAAGCTCTAATAGTCAGTACTATACTTGTCTACCCAATTTCAATCTCATCATTGGCCAAAACAAACTGTAAATATCAAATAGCCGGACTCATGCAAGATGTACTAAATGTTATATAAACATAGTAAACTAAATACTAATTTTTCAAAAATTTTTTTCAAGAAACTGAATGTAAAAACTAAATGTAACTATATGAACTACAACATAAATAACCAATGTAAATAACTAACTATATGCAATACGACACTAAAATGTCCCGCCAAACGTAAACTAGACATTGTTAGGAAAAATTAAAAGAGAGGACTTCCCTGAAAATACAGCATTTTCCTCCTTGTCTGCTAAGTCTGAAGAATAGGCCAGACACATTCGAATAAATCGGGCACCACACTTGAGTTGGACTTGACTAACCTGTGAATATGATAGAAGCAAGCTTGTTAGATCCTACGACATAAAAATTTATTAAATACTATGAAACCTAAAAAAAACTAAAAAATAAACTTGGGTTGCCTCCCAATAAGCGCTTGATTTATAGTCCTTCAGCCAGACTTTGTCTGGTCAACGCTATCCAATTCCTCTTCGATAATTGAGGAACCCTCCATCCATCGAAAATAATATATCTTTTGGTAGGTTCCCATTTGTGATGGCTAATGCATCAAAGTCACCTAGCATGCTCTAATTTGGTATGATCTAAATCAAGAACATCCCATAGCTAGGTGTTTTCTCCATTGTGTATGTGATCACTTTGGGGCATAGAAGCTTTTCACATACAATGGGCTCTTCGTCTATCTTCTCTTTCTCGTCCCACGATGGATTCAAAATTGTACTCGCTCTTATGTCATCAAGAGCTTCACCGACGACATGACTACCAGGTGGGCATGATTTTGCAAATCTGACTGACTCTTTGATCTTTGGTGGAAACCCATTTAGATCTTTTTCAACCTCTATATCATTATCCCCAATTGTCTCCACACTTCTGATATCTTGTGGCTCATCCAGTCGTAAATTTGGTTCGGGTTCTCTGTCAGTTTCTTCATCCATGTCATAAAGCCAAGTGTTTGGAGGAAGGTTGCTTACGGCTTTGGTCATTTGCTCTATCTGATCCGTAGGATTTTGAATTGACCTCGCTTGATTACTCATCTTCTCCTCATTTTCTATGAACTTGGAAAATAATTCCCCTAGCCTTGAATTTTCTGTTTCAGTCTCGGAAGCCATGTATTGAAGACCATTGGTTGAGGTAGTGACGAGTCGATCCATCCGATTATTAAAAATTTGAGTTGACAGCTCTTGGCTAATCCTCATATCCTCTAGGTTTGCTATGCCCTTCAATATTACATCTCTTGGATTTGGCTTTTCATCTTGTGGCAATGGAGGACATGAAAATTTCCGTGTGTATGATGGATTTGGAGCGTAGTATTGGTCTTCATAATTGTAGCTCCACGAAAAATCCGGGTAATACCCCAATCTCGGTGATAGTTAAGATCAACATAGTTGTTGAGGTAATCACCACTATATTGTACCGGTTCAAAATTGACTGTGCATTGATGACTTTGATGGTTGCCAGCACAATAATTACAAGTAACCGCCACACTTTGACGACATTATGCTGCAAAAAGCGTCCAACTTCCTCGAAAGTGTCTCAATCTGTTCTGACAATGCAAAAAATGCATTGAGTTCATCAATTCTTGTGTCCCTTGGTGGAGTCATATTTGTGTATGGCCATTGATACACAAAGTCATCCATGATACCTGAAATGAGAGAAATATAGCAAGAGAATTAAAAATAGAAATAAAAATGTTTAAATTAAGACTAATTTGATTGAAGCTAATATTGGCAAAAATAAATTAAACTAATTCCCCGACAATGTCGCCAAAAACTTGTTGGGTAAAATCTAATTACGCACAACACATAAGTATACGTGGTCAACAAGTAATAAAGTGAAAGTAGAGTATCATTCCCACGAGGAATTATTTAATAAAAATCACCAAGTACTAACCCGTAACCAACTCAATCTTATTTAAACGAATGAATTTCAAATTATATAAATTAAATTATTTAACTAAACTAATTCTAATTACCACTAATTAAAAATCAGATTATGGAGATTTAAGATCACAACTTCACTTATTGCTTCATTTAAGTTAACACACTTCTCATCAATTATTTTCCATCCTGAATTGTTAATCAAGAACACTAAAGCAGATAAAACCACCTTTCGATGTATAATACCTATACTCACTTAAATCCACAGATGATAGAATTAAACAAGACACACTAATTAACTAATTCACTATATCTCTATGTGAATTACAATTAAAAAGGATTTAAAGCACAAGTTCTCTATAACATTACATATGGCGTAAAGGCATATCTATATCCTAAACACGAATCATGAATTCCATCTATGAAAAAAATCACAAACACATGCCACCGTGATCAGATCTAAATCTAAACTTCATCTGTCGAGTTCATATAGATTACCACGGTAATTGATGACCAATCAATTAAACAATTAAGTCCAAATCACAATAGACAATTCTCACAATAGAACATAATAATTGATAAAGAAGCATATCAAAATAAATTACACAATAAGATCCATTATAATCTCAAACAAAGAATTAGTTCATTGAATTAAAACTAAGAATCCACACTTGAATACACATTAAAAGACAAAACTAAGAGTAGAGTAAAGAATAAATCAGTTGTCAGCAAATCTCCATCTTCCTCAAGCTCCTGCTCTTGATCTTCAATGGTCTCCAACTTGCTTCAATCTCAAACTCTAATAAGAACTAGGGTTTTACTCCTAATCTACTCTAATCTAATCTAATGAAATCCTCCAAAACTAGCCTCCCAATCCAAGTTAAAATCAAGTATTTATAGTTCCAATAGACACCTTAGCAAGTTAGGCAACTAAGAATCCTAATTCTAGCTCAAATTGGACATCAAATAACCCAAATAAGTTGTTTCCCCACCGATCGGCGTGCCCCACACTGTTCCTAGGCCATTTTGGGTGTACGCAGCTCTATTGTAGCAGATATTCTGGTGGTCTGGCGCGCCCCGCGCTGTTCCTAACGCGGCCCGCGCCACTCTATTTTCTGCTGCGATGTCCTTTGGTAAAACAGGCATATCGTTTGATCCGCTTGGAGTTATGGGGCCTGCCGCCTATCAAATCGAAGATATCGACGAGGTCTACAACTTTTATTCTTTGAGAAATGATAGATTCTGGATTGATCAAGATCAAAATCGGGCTTGAAGTAGATGTTATGTAAATTGCACGCAGGACAACTTTGAGCTTTGATCTTTGTTGATAAAAAGGTCATAACTCTCGCATCCAAGCTCCGATTGGGATGATTCAAGATGTTCCGGAAAGCTAAAAAGTTGATCTATAATAAAATCCAAGTTCCAAGCTAAAAACATGCATTCAACTTGTTGTTAAAAGCCATTCAATCCTTCTTTCTTGCAATTGCTTGCATATTTTAGTCCAAAAGATGTTTAAATTGCTTTTACTTGCTTCCTCATGCCAATGTTGTGTCATAGCCTACAAAATAACATAACATGTATGAAATTCATGCACAATGCATGCAAAGTAACTCCGAAACATAGGTAATTCAAGTAATAAGTACCGGATAAGTAGGTATAAAACCTACTTATCAACAAGTCTCTTCGAAGGCATCATACAGCGTAAACTCAAGAAATCTAAAAACAAGCTAGATCCAACTAAAATCAAATAATTACCAATATCGAGGGTCAACATGGGATACTTATGCTTCATTTTTCATCTACGGGGGCTTTTTTCTCTTATTTCTAGTTTTATTCATTTTTTTTCTTTTGGTTTATATACACATAGCTATGCAATGTCTTATTTCCTTAGGCTTTTCAATGCTACCTTAACGAGCTTTCGACCAACGACTCCTAGACCATTAAGACCTTAGGGCGCTAGGTGTAAAGACAATCCCCTCGGGTTTACTTCAAGTAACAAAGGCCACAAAACTAGACAAGCATGCCACTGTGTTTATTCATACTTTCTTTTCTTTTTGATATAGCTTATATACCCCAAATATTCCCCCAAACTTAGGTTCTTAACTAACCTTAGCCATAACTACTTATTCTTATCATTCTTTCATTCAAACTAGCATTATCCTTTAGAATCCCATTATGTATCAATTTAAACTCAATTAATCAACAAGTTGTTTTTACTGTGCTATCCTTATTATACCAGTTTCAAACAAATAAAGACTCAATTCATAAAAAGAAATCACATCAAAGCTCTAATAGTCAGTATTATACTTGTCTACCCAATTCTAATCTCATCATTGTACAAAACAAATTGTAAATATCAAACAGCTGGACTCATGCAAGATGTACTAAATACTATATAAACATAGTAAACTGACTACTAATTTTTCAATTTTTCATTTTTTTTATTTCTAGAAACTGAATGCAAAAGCTAAATGTAACTATACGAACTACAATGTAATAACTAACTATATGTAATACGACACTAAAATGCCCCCTAAACTTAAACTAGACATTGTCCTCAATGGCTGAAATAGAAAAAAGTAAAGCAACTTCCCCGAAAATATAGCAATCCTCCTCCTTGTCCGCTAAGTTTGGAGAATAAGTTAGGCACATGGAATAAATTGGGCACCACACTTGAATTTAACTTGCATAACCTGTGAATATGATAGAAACAAGCTTATTAAATCCTAAAAAAAATGAAAAAAAATCTATCAACTAATATGAAACCTAAAAAAACAAAAAATAATAATTAAACTTGGGTTGCCTCCCAATAAGCGCTTGATTTATAGTCCTTCAGCCAGACTTTGTCTGGTCAACGTTTTCCAATTCCTCTTCGATAATTGAGAAACCCTCCATCCATCAAAAACAAATTGTCCTTTTGGAGGTTCCCATAGGCGATGGCCAATGCATCAAAGTCACCTAGCATGCTCTGATTTGGTATGATCTCAATCAAGAACGTCGCACAGCTAGGTGTTTTCTCCATTGTGTATGTGATCACTTTGGGGAATGGAAGCTTGTGCGAGTTTGCGTGGATTATCGGGATCTGAATAAATCTTGCCTTAAAGATAGCTTTCCCGTGCCATTTATCCACATTCTCATTGACAATACTGCTCAGTACGACATGTACTCCTTTGCTGACTGCTTCGTGGGGTACCATCAAATTATGGATGCTGAGGAGGATCGTGAGAAAACTGTATTCATCACGCCTTGGGGAACCTTTATCTATAGACGGTTGTCATTCGGCCTCATCAATGCCAGAGCTACCTACCAGCGAGCCATGATGGCTCTTTTCCACGATTTAATGCATAAGGAGATAGAGATCTACGTGGATGACATCATTGTCAAATCCTGAAAGGAGGAAGACCACCTAGACCATCTCAGGAAGCTCTTCAACAGGTTGCGTAAGTATAACTTGAAGTTAAATCCAGCCAAGTGCGCCTTTGGCGTTAAATCAGGTAAGTTGCTAGGATTCCTAGTCTGCCACAAGGAGATTGAGCTAGATCCCACCAAAATCAAGGCCATCACTGAAATGCCCATTCCTCAGACAGAGAAGGAAATACGGGGATTTTTGGGAAGAATTCATCTCCAAACTCACAGCAACATGTGAGGCTATTTTCAAATTGTTAAGGAAGAACTCCTCCATGAAATGGAATGATGAATGCTAGAAGGCCTTCTTTACAATAAAAGAGCAGCTAGTTAAAGCTCCTATTTTGGTACCACCCAGGGATGATGTTCCCCTATTCATGTACCTGTCCATAAGTGACAATGCTATGGGAAGCATGCTGGGATAAAAAGACGATAGAGGCCAAGAGCGAGCTATCTACTACCTCAGTAAAAGATTCAATAGCAGTGAACACAAGTACACTCTAATTGAGAAGACTTGTTGTGCTTTAGCATGGGCTTCCATGAGGTTATAGCATTACCTCCATGGTCACGTAACCTATCTCATATCCTGCATGGATCCTCTCAAGTACGTGTTCAGTAAACCCATGTTGAATTGTAGGCTGTCCGGATGGTAGTTGATCCTACAACAGTTTGATAACGTTTACGTGATGCAAAAGTCCATTACAGGTCGAGGAATTTCGGATCGACTGGCCGCCGCACCTTCAAGGGATTTCAAACCCTTGGAAACATATTTCCCTGATGAAGGGGTAATGGCAATTCAGCAACACCATCAGTACGATACATGCTAATCATGGAAGACATATTTTGATGGAGCTATAAATATGAAAGGTTCTGGGGCTGGAGCAGTTCTAGTATCCGTTACGGGGGAGCAACATCCCGTCACCGTCAAATTACAGTTTGCCAACAGTAACAATACAGCTGAGTATAAAGGTTGTATCATGGGGCTAAAACTTACCCAATCAATGGGTATCAGACGGTTGACTATCTTTGGAGATTCTGAGTTGGTAATCAGATAAACCACATGAATCTATCACACCAAAGGTCTACACTTGCTGCCTTACCATCGGCAGGTTCTACAGATGGCTTCAGAGTTTGAAGAAATATCCTTCCTCCACATTCCTCGAAATAGGAATGATTTTGCGGATGCACTAGCAACCTTGGCCTCAATGATCAACATACAAGACAAGGAAGACATGCCAACCCTCACAGTTGCCCAACAAAAGTCTCCAGCCTATAGGAATTATATTAGAGAAATATTGGATATGCTACCTCCCATCCAACACCCTTGGTATTAGTATATCAAGAAGTACTTACAAGATGGATCTACACCTGCTGAGGTGAGCCCGACTGAAAGAAGGCGAATTCATCGACTGGCTATGAAATTCTACCTGAGCAGAGATACACTCTATAAAAGAGATGCAGAATTAGGTCTCCTCAAATGTCTGGACAAGGACCAAGCTCAAAGGCTCATGGATGAGATCCATGGTGGAGTATATGGCCCACACATGAGCGGCCCTCTACTTGTACAGAAGATCCTCAAAATAAGGCATTATTGGCTCTCTCTAAAAGCTGACTGTGAAGATCACGACAGGAGATGTTATCAGTGCCAAACTCATGGGAATGCTATCCACGCCCCTCCGAGGGAGCTCCACAATATGAGTTCGCCTTGACCCTTCTCAATGTGGGGAATGGACGTGATCGGGCCCATCGAGCCCAAAGCCAGTAATGGGTATCAGTTTATCTTCACTATGATCGACTACTTCACCAAGTGGGTAGAAGCAGCCTCCTTCCCCAAGGTTACCAAAGAAGTCAACATTACTTTCATTAGAAATAATATCATTTTTTGGTATGGACAACCAGAGGTAATTGTATCAGACAATGCTAAGAACCTCAACAACAAAATGATGGAGTTGTGGAGTAAATTCAACATCAAACATCTCAACTCCGTCATCTACCGTCCAAAGATGAATGGTGTTATTAAAGTGGCTAACAAAAACATCAAGAAGATCATACAGAAGATGTCCGCTAACCACAAAGGATGGCCTGACATGTTGCATTGACTCTGTTAGCCTACAGAACATCAATGCGCACTTCCACTAGGGCAACCCCCTACGCATTAACCTATGGGATGGAAGCAGTGCTCCCTATAGAAGTGGAAATGGAATCCCTTAGAGTGTTAATAGACGCTCAGCTGGATGCAGACCAATGGGTACAAGATAAGTATCACCAATTGTCTCTAAAAGACGAAAGGCGTGCCGCTGCTATCTTCCACAGTCAATTATATCAACAAAGGATCGCCAGATGCTACAACAGAAAAGTCCGACTACTGTAGTTTAAACAATATGACTTGGTTTTGAAGAAGATCATTGACAACCAAGATCAGTCTAATGGAAAATTCGCCCCTAACTGGGAAGACCCGTTTATTGTCAAGGAGGTATTGACATGAGGTGCTCTCAGATTAAAAGAAATGGATGGCGATGAATTTCCATAACTTATCAACTCGGACACCGTGAAACGGTACTATGTCTGAGGTTACCATCAAGCAAACATCCTGGTTTTGGATCACCAGATCCCCAGTCATTTCAAGTTTTCTATCCCTTTACTACATACAACTTCTCTTCTGCCCCATCAGGGACATACTTTTCTAACCAGCAGCCTAGTTGCGGATCGCTAGATCCATCTCTTCACTTGGTTTTGAACCCTTACTCAACTTTGGTTATCCCACCAGGGATTGAACCTTTCACACCTATAGTTTTACCCTACTAGGGATAAAACTTTTCACACCCGTAGTTTATCCTGTACATAGGGTTAAACTTTCTCACCCACAATTTGTCCTGAAGACGGGACTAAACTTTTCATTGGCTGTAAATCGTCCTGAAAATAGGGCAAATTACGCCGACCTGATCTCCTTAATACATGGGATTACGTAGGTAACCATATTTTATATGGCCCGATCGCAATAAAACAAAAACAACAAAAACATTTCTACACCCTTTTCCTTACAAAAACAAAAACAATAAAAATATCTCTACACCCTTTTTGCCACATACAGCGTTGAACCTCTTACACCAGGTTCGAACTACGCAGACCTGATCTCCTCTTTAATAGGAGTACATAGGCAGCCAGTCATGGTTCAGTCTAACCCCCTACCAAAACACAAACACTTGTCAGCGGTACTGGATCAACCTTTAATCCGTCACATTTCATCTTCTTCATACCAAAGGGATGGAACTACCTGACCTCCCCCTAAATGGGAGGATCGGCGACCATCTAAGTTGTGGTTGTTCCTCAAAGAGAAACACCAATCTATAAGAGATGGAACTAACTGAGCTCCTCTTAAATAGGAGTACTGGCGACCATCTGTGGTGCGGTCAACCTTAGAGAGGAAAGCTACACTCCTCTCCACATATCCATACAGAAACCAGTCCCAAGACACCAAAGATGGTAGAGAATACGCAGATCAACGATCCATTCTGAAATATCCTAAGACGACTCATTGTCCATCCATCAAGGAGGAATTCAAAATACATCTAGATCACAAGCCCTGAAGAAACATACAAATATCAGGCAAGCAATAAGGCATAACTAAAAGGGAAGTGATCAAAAATATATTTTTCCCTGCTATATATAATGTTGTTTGATATATACAATATGAATTATACATGACAAAATGGCTAAGCTAGTCTGGGAAGAAAAATACAAGCCTATCTATAAATCGGTGTATATGTGAGCTATCAAGCCCAACATGACATCTCTCTTAGAAGAAGGAGGTAACGCTGTGGTCTCCTTCACAAGGGTATCCATACGAGATAACAGATCTACAACCATCTGCATGGTGACACGGTGCTCATTAATGTATGTACTCATCTCTGCAATCATGCCAGTAGTAAGGGACCTCACTGTGGTACTATCTATAATGGCTACATCCCGGGTAGATATGGCGACATCCCTCTCGACTATCACGACATCTCTGACGGATCTGGACTCATCCCGCTCAACTACAGTGGCATCTCTACAAACTAATGCCTCGTCTCTCTCTAATAGAGCTACATCTCTCCCATCAAGGGCTGTCAACATCAGGGATCTAGCCAGATCTCTCTCAAAGGTCATCAGATGAAGACTCTGCTCGAAGTACTGTGTTGAATGCTGGATCACGACAGTGCTAGTATTGGGAGAATCTAAAAGAGCTGTTGGCAACCCAGTAAATGGCTCCTCCTCGGTGTGAGAATTAATGTCCTCCATGGGCTCTCCACCATCTGAATCAATACTCGGCACTGTGGATACTGCCGTGGCCGATGAAGTCTCTTTCTCCATCCACGCAGAATACTCTGGCGAACAGCCGGGATGGCTAACAAAAAAATTAGCGATCTCACACTGATCCCAATAAGCATACACCCAGGATCGGTCATCTGCTGATAGATGGTGAGAAGCTAAACACTGACCTAACGTCCCCTCAAAAGGATGAAAGTCCTAATACTAATCAAACTGTGATATCACGGCCAGTGGGTGGTAGGTAGTCATGCCCCTCAAACCAGTCAGAAGGAGGTAATCCATGCCAGGAGCGTGAGTAATGAAGCTATAGGGTGAGCTTAGCCCTGAACACGGCAAGATGCCAAACGGATCTCCGATCTCTACCAAGAATACTGACCATGACATATCAT
Source organism: Panax notoginseng (assembly GCA_016801055.1). Taxonomy (NCBI): domain Eukaryota; kingdom Viridiplantae; phylum Streptophyta; class Magnoliopsida; order Apiales; family Araliaceae; genus Panax; species Panax notoginseng. The sequence continues at coordinate 8,671,853 of CM029012.1, forward strand.
CTGTATGCTCCGATGGCTGAAAGGAGTAAGACATGGCTATATCATGGGTAAAGAAGTACCCGTGTCGGTGGAAAGTGCCAATAGGTCTCAAATGTGACATAAACCATGATGGTATGACCCTCCCTGAGAGCTCTCACTGCCATGATAACACTGATGTCCAACTCATCCATATACCGTGGTATGTACACATACGCCACTATGCACATCATAAATACATCTACTCTGGCCAAATACCACTGATCCTCTAGTGTGGTGAAATCCTCAGAATACCGTGTATAGCTATTCGATGAGCCAAACCTATCTATCAGGAAACACTGGGATAATACATGACCAGATGTAATCTCATCCTCTACTAATCTACGCCGTAACCCGGTGAGGGTCATGAACTATCGGCGCATATCTCCGACAGCCATATGAGCGCAAGGTATGTCTAAGGGCAAAGCCGTCAACCGCTCATACTCCTCCAATGTAGGAGTCAACTCCTGGGTACTAAATCAGAAAACTTGTCCTTTGGTGTCCAATGCTCCAACATACCCTCTATAAAGCCTGCGGGAACCTGAAACATTAGGAGGGTCATAGAATGTTGTAGTAACTGATCTACGGCCACCCTATATGGGGGTGACTTTAAGAACCCGAATTTTTAGAAATTATTAAAATAAGAATTTTGTAGAAAAAATTCTTAAGGCATGTGAATGGTTCAAATAAAAATATATAATGTGTTACATGGTATGTAGTATTGTGGTACATAGGGTATATGAGCTATGTAATAAGAGATGTTGTGTTTAATAAATATATATCGTTATTATATATTTATTATAAATTATAGAGATAAATTAGTAAGAAGATGGATAAGAATTTATCTATTGATGTTAAATAATTTATGTGAAACTATTTTACAATAGTAAGTTGGTGACGTTAAAAATCTTTGATAATCATAAATTTCTTGAGTATTTTTACGAGTACGTATCAAGTTTAAAGTAGTGCAATCATACTCTTTAATGGTTGACGTATGGGAGCTGGGCTAAACGATTCCTTCAGAGAGCGGAGGTATATACGAATTAGTAACTGATCTAACTCACTGTGAAAATAGTGTAGACGAGACGAAAACTAATTTGTTAGTTGTTTGTGAAAAATCACTCAGTGTACTATATTGAATACTATTAAAGATTAGACATGTGTTAGGTTTGGACTTGTATATATGTACGTTGATGATGAGAGAAGAAAATCGATATACCTTGAAAGTGGTTCGAGAATTATTGAGTAGATTGATACACGGCGAGAAGTGAGAATTAAAGGAATGAATGTATGTGTTATATTCTAGTGTTGTGTTATTGGTGGTAAGAAACCGTAAAGGAGTTGTATAGTGGGTTACACTAATAAGGGAAAATAGAGTTTTAAAACTTGAAGCGTGATCCTTAAATTGTTAAGGAAAACAGTAATCGATGATGTGAAACTAAATAGAGGGTTGATGTTAGGCGAGTTAACGCTTAAGGAGGATGCGTAAAGTGTTTAGAAGTGTAAGATTTCAGTTCTGCTAATACAGAACTTGTCTGCCTGAGAATTTGGTATGGCGCAGCTACGCCATTACCATGCCTATGACCAACGCAGCTGCGCCAGTTTGTAAAATCAATTTTTGAAATTTAAAGTTTAAGAAATGGGTATTAAGAACTCATAATGATAATAAAAATCTTAAGTTGTGGTTAAGTTGTCCATGGATGGATTTGAATAAAGGTATAGATTAATTAACCCGGATTAAATATGGTTAATTAAGTTGTATTATAGAATATTATATTCTATTAGAAGAATGCATAATAATTATATATTTCTAATATTGAGTTATTTTAATAAAAGGAGGAAATGTTATTTTTGAATAATAATATTACCTTATATATTTTTATATAGTGTATGATTAATAATATAGTAAATGTATTAAAACGTATTTGCCATGTGTAAATAAATTGATAGAAATAATTTATTATAATGGAAAATATACTCATTATCTATTTTCTATATATAATTTATGTACATGTGTCGTACATATAGTTAATTGTTATTATATTGAAAGAATAATAAGTGTGAAGAATGAGAGACGCTTAAGATCGAGCTTGTAAGATAAGCCTTGTGTGGCACGTGATGAGATATATTGTCTTATAATATTAATTATTGTTATGGGCAATATATTAGTATCTAGCAATTATTTGATGGTATATTGAATTATTATTATTATTGGAAGTGGTAACATGATAATAAGTATATTGGTTACAAATATTATAAGATTTATATTTATTGTGATGAGGCAATTATCTGTGTACTCTAGAGTCTGGGAAGGAATTAAATGTTTAAATAAACATTAATATTAAGGTTATAATGTAGTTATGTGAGTAGTAGAAATAATTATGGAACTACTCGGATAATAATATCTTGCCGCGATATTTTATCACATGTATTTAATGTACATGGATTATATGATATGAGTATAAATTTTATCTTTAAATTCCTAACATGGTAACGATTGTACCTTAATATTATATTATGGGAATTAAAAAGACCAAACAAAGCCTTAGTTGAGAAAGTTACTGAGATTTATATCTTGTCCCAAATTGAGTGTCACAAAGGACATGAATAGTAACTTAGAAGCTAAGTTACGTATTCTCCAAGTGGCTATTGAATAGGTGATTATTTGCTAAGAAGAGGGTTGGTAAGGGTGGTTGATCAACTCTTGATTAACCAATGTGTCCCTCCATTACACCATGAATCAAACCTTAGTGTAATGCCAATGTTTAGTCCATGCTCTTTCTATAAATACAAGCTTGATTCCAGTTTTTGTGTTGCTTGAAGCTTGTCTAGTAATTCTAAGTGTAGAGTATAAGTTGCTGAGCTACTTTAGAAGCATACCCAGAGTGTAGGAAGTTCAATTCAAGCTCAAGAAGGTATAAATTCTAATTATGTTCTTGAGATGGGTATTGTTTGATTCTTGAAAATTCTTGAATTCAATTCTTAATTGATATGAATAATCATGTTATAAGGTGTTTAGGAAGTTTACAAGCACGTATAAACACTTTAGTAAAGGTTTGAAGCATGCTTGAATCGATGGAAACAAAGTTAGAATTTTCGCTACAAATAGAGAATGCATACTGCTTCTGAACTCGACCTGGCGCAGCTGCGCCCTGGTTATACTGGGGTGCAGCGCAGCTGCGCCGTACCTCAGAACCAGTTGCTAATTTTGTTTATGCTGCATGTTGTGGAATTGGTGTTCTGACCTAAAAATATATCTAAAAAGGGGAATAACATGAGATATAAAGATTTCTTGTGTAGTATGAAGTGATCAACAAGGTTTAGTAAGAGATTTATAATGAAAGCTTAAAGTTTTGAAAACAAACTTTGAGGTAATACATGTTCTACGAATTCTGAACTTAGTAGTTCACATACATGATTTCATTCAGAGAGATATAAGCAAGTTATGGTGTTATGGTGTCCTTGTCATGATCATACTTGTTAGCTTTGTGTTAGAAAATGTTTTAAGGGAAAGTGCTTGATACGGTTAAGGTGAATATGTATGAATGTTACATGTTATATATTCTAATCTTGAAAAGAAGATATCTTGACTTATTTACTCATGATAAGAGTTTTAAAGTTGTCTTATATGTGCCATGTTGCATCATTCATGAAAAATGATTTCAAAGGCAACCTTGAACATATTTCCAAAATCTAGTTGCATCACTTGAGTATCTAGATTCTAAAGGATTTATAAGTCATGTTATGTCTATAATATCCCTAAATATGATTTATATATGCTATATTGCATCATTCATGAAAAATGATTTTAAGGGCAACCTCGAGCATATTCTTGAACTTAGGTTGCATTAGATGAGTATTTAGATTTTAAAGGCTCGAGATGCCATGTTATGTTTCATTATGTCACTAAACATAAGTCTTATATGTTAAACATAATGGAAGTAAACCAAGCATGATGGTAAAGCATGTTTTAAAGTGTTAAACAATGCTAGCTATGAGTGAAAGATATGAATATGAATGAGCATGTGTAGTATAGATTATGTGACCTCTTTATGAGAACATAAGGCTAATTAGTATACCTAGTGATTTCATAACCCTAATTGGTTTTGATTTCGTGAAAATCCTAAACCAAAGTCCCTATTATATAAGGTTGAACTTAAAGTGGTCATACAAGTATGTAAAGACCTTTTGTGAGTATATATGAGAAGTGTAAGTGTTTAAGTATGTTAAAGTTCGGACAGAAACCACAAGGCAGCAACTGAGTGTAGGCTTAGCCAGGGGACGGCACAGCTGTGCCTGTCCTAGGCTTAGCCACGGTGCAGCTGCGCCATGCTGCAGTCAATTGTGTGATCTGTTTTTGATATGATGTTTGAAGCATGCTTATATGATTACTTTAACTTGTAATATGTGACCAATATTCTATGAAATGTGTTAAGAAGCATGCTATGTGATAGAGATGAATGTTAACTATGATTTTCAAAAGTTAAGTCTAAAGGGATGTTTTCAAGATATAAAGCAACGATTGAAAAATACGTTGTTTGACCTTGTGGTATCATAACAATATGAATTGTACTATGAATATATAGTATAGGTGATGTTGTATGAAGTTATGACTAAATTAGACGTTTATGTGTACATTTGAACTTACCTATACGAGTTTTAAATATGTCGATCACGTAGCAAGTCAAGTGTGTGATAGATATATACAGATGTTGATGTCCGAATAGTTAAGGTATACCTATGCGGACCTAGCTACTTTGAGAATGTGACAAGAAAGTGAAGTGTAGGTTTTATGAACCTAGTTAGAGAACAATGTAACATTGTTATTACATTGAAAATGCATGAAATATGTTACTGATGGATATGAATCCATGATTATATAACTGTGTAGGAATACACGAAGTGCAGTTAAACGTTAAGCAGTTAAGTCGTAGTTCATAAATTATGAATCAGGCAAGTCTTTCAGTTCCTATTTAATATATGAATTCTATAACTATTAGTGAGTTATATTATGCTATGCAAATGTTGATATATATGAAATGCATATGAGATATATATGAAATGTGAAAGTTGATCTTTGATGATATGTTTGTGATATAAATCTCTATGTTTGTTATGTGAGAAGTAACATGCGTAGTAAATATTAATGGATTATGAATGCATGTGCTGAGTATGTTATTATATGCTATGTGCTGCATGAAAACTGCTAGAATTGTTGGGCTGTCAAGCTCACCCTTGCAAATAACCACTTTTGCAGGTTAAGGACACGGTAAAGGTTACGTGCTATTTGATTGATAAAGTTCAATCACATCAAAGGAGATTGATTTTTTTAATTAAATATGTGCTTTTGAACCATGTTTAGGTTCTAGTAAATGTACGTGATAGAAATTTACGATGTGTAGTACATGTTAAGTTGTAAAGTTGTACTAGGCGGTACATAGAGAAATTTGAATCGAGACCTAAAAATTTATACAGTGATTCGAATAAAGTGAATCATAGAATAATTTGATTCAAGGATTTGTAATTGATTCAAGTGAAGATATCAATAAAAGATTATTTTTCAAAGGAGATTGAAAAAGTTAAATTATTCCGCATATTTATATAACATCGAATGTGATGTAAAACAGGAATAGTAAATGACCAAGTTGTGAAGCTTATAAAAGTTTGAGGTCATTACATAGATCCTGGAATTGGAAAGAATTTATATTCTAAATTATAATAAGTGAGGCTATATTCATTAAGTTATGAATAAAGGATATTAATAGTTTGACGATAGTAGTACTGTGGTGGACCGGATCCGGGGTTCGAAGGGACCCAGATTTGGGGGCGTCACAGGTTGGTATCAAAGCTGTAGGTTATAAACTTAGGCTATAACTTGAGAGAGAGAAAGATAAAGATTAAAATATATAAGTGAAGATTCAAAGAAGAATCTTAAAGTTTCTAGAGAATGAGGATTCAGGAGTGTCCTAACTCCGGTAATAAAAATGTTAAGATGGTGTCTAGATGCCAAAGATAATTAGAATGAACTCGAGTGGAGTTTTATTGATAATAGGGAAAGAACCCTAAGGTAAATTGATGATCACGACGTGATCGAATTAAGCTGTGAAGTGATAAATAGTCTATAACTACTAAGTGTGTATATCTTGATGCTACAAGTGAATGTACTATGAAATGGTATGATGTGAACTCATGAGGAGTTGTATGTGATGGGATACGAAGAATTCGTATCGAGCAAAGAGAAAGTTAAGTGTAAGATAGAGTTAAGGGGGATTCCAGTTGAGGACTCATGTGGGAGCTGAGTTGTACAAACCTTTCAGTGGGCGGAGGCTTTGTGCTCACGCTCGGTTCCTCACAATGATAATCAATGGAATGTCGATGTCGTGCTATCGATATGCTTATGGTGAGAAGGTGATTCTTTTCTCATATCATATTTGATAGATAGAGACTATTAAGATTAAGATAGAGAATATTAAGATTAGGCGCGAGTTCTTAAAACTCATATTTATGGCAAGTTCGTGACTCATAATCATATGATGGGACCCCTCAGTGAATGGACGACTTTAGTCTGACTAGGATAAGTTCCTACACCCATATGATTATGGTAAGTTCCTGGATTTCCAAAGTGTGGTAAGTTTGATGAACTATATCGAGTATATATATGTTATGAATTAAGAGATTTTGGTATAGTAAAGATTGAAGTTGATGGAGAAGTGTGGATTTTCTTAATCTTCTAGCTCTGCTAGATTTTCAAAAATTTATTGACTTCGTGCTAGTGTTTGCACTCTGTTTTCTTTAGAAAAATGTTGGGTCAAGTGACTGAACCAATGAGTTTTAAAAATAACACCGTTATTCGTATATCTAAGCTACTTATTTTAGCTAAGACAAAAATAATTTGGAAATCTTTCAAAATGTATTTCTAACCATGTGCATCATTTGATATGGTGTAAAAGTGGTAAATGATGGAGTCATCAATGCAGTCGAACCTAGTGTCGGTTGTTATAGAAAGATCGTCAGCCCATTATGGTGTGATGTAATATGACAAAGTCACCTAATGGCGGAATCCTCAACGTACTACTAATCTGGTACGGTATCATGACGTCATAAAATAATTTTTGGTTTTATTTTGAATTATGAAAAGTCGACTAAATTATTTTGATTGATGTCTGAACTGTTGATAAGAGTCTAAGCTATTTGATTCGGCTAGACGACTGTTGAAAAGTGATTATAGAATTCAAACGTTCTTGTGTATTTGTGTCGAACCAGATTGCTCTGGTGCGGATTCAGTCGTTAAAAAGCTGAGGTGAACAACCCTATAAGGGGACATGTTTTCGGGGACAATGGTTCCGAACGTAACGCATGTAGACGTTACAAAACACTACGTTACGACCCAACGTAGTGGTACAATAGGTTGGCCACCTAATGTACATGTGGATGGTGTCTTCAGTCTTTGTGATTGATAAACACTCTGGTTTGTAGTGCGAAGGATTGAGATGAAGTACTGGTTTCACGGTCTAGTGTGACCCCTGTAAACACTCGAAATTTTCTATACTACTATCACTAACATTGCATGAGAGCAAATTCATCTTTTAAGAGGGAACCCTGAAAGACGATCCATATCTGTACCGGATACTATCGGAAGTTCAGCATCAACCCCAGATCGTAATCTGGGAGTAGCAATTCCAATCTCAAAGATAACCCCGAGGCATGCAGATCAATACCGGCACACACACCGGAGAAGACCGATTAATCTCGGAGATAACCCCGAGGTATCCAGTCTCAGTCCCAACTATGGGAATAGCCACCAACCTTGGTGATAACCCCAAGGAATGCAATTTCAGCAATAACCCCGGAAATGCTTGTTACAAGTGCGACCAACTTCAATCTCGGCACTCACAATGAGATCCACTGTACCAGCCCGACGATAACAACGGGACGACAGACACACCTCAAGGATGACAATGAGGACCTTCAACCAATTACAGCAATCCAATCCCAGCGAAGCTGAGCAACGTCTACTTTATCAGCCCAATCCGACGATAACACCGGTGAGGGGCAACATCGTCATCTGACCAACACGATGCCACGCCACGTCGCCTCAACATATCTATGCAACAATGTCCTACAAGACTAATCAATCCTGAGTGACTATTGTACGGGGTAACGGATGAAAGTTGAAACTTGAAGACCGGAGGGCACCGTCCCATCGTCAATGACTTCATACAAACTCTAATCCCATGCCATCGTACAACTCTCGACAACAGCGGTCCGAAATAGGTCCTGTATACCTCAAACGGATGCCCGGATTGCACTTCTGAAAATCTGAGTGGATATTACAAGGCCCGAGTGCACGTACTTCGAGACGACCCGACCCGAAAAACCCGGGCCAACCCGGGTTGCCTTTGGAACACCTGCGGCTTAGCTGCAGGTACACCTACGGCTAATATACCTATAAATAGAGGGCTTGGGATGCTGATTTTTTAAGAGAAAACGGCGAGGAAGCCCTGGCAAATTTGCTCTGTACTCATCCCATGCTGTAAGACCCCGAATCTTATGAAATAAAAGTATTCAATTTTTCTTATAATTACAATTCAGTAAATGGTTAAATTGATAAATGTTAAAGTTAAGGGTGATATATGAATTTTTTTCGAAATACACAAGTGGTTATAAAATATTCATTGTTGTCGGGGAATATTCGTTTGATCGTGGAATATTCTTACTGTCGGGGAATATTCATACGACGGCACAGCCTTTTGTGGGCCCCATAACGGAAAGCGATTGGATGAAGAAAACGACAAAAGCAAGTTGTTTATAAATAACGTCGTAGTTGTTACCGTTAATACTGTTGGAATACCCGGTGGTTAAAACACAGTAATACGCGTTGTTGCACAATAGCACACGGTATTGCACCAATTATTAATTTTTACGTAAGAAGGCATTACTCAATAATTGTTACAGTAATTACTGTTTAATATTTTATTTTATTGATTCAATAATTGTTGCGTTGATATTTTATATTACTGTTGTCACTACATAGTATTTTCTATTATCGGAGCAATAATTCATATTATCTGAATAATATTATTAGATAACATTATTGGTAATGTCTAGAAAGTTCTGTCTAAGGAGAGGTTTGGTCATCTAATTGCGCGCCAGTAAGGAGAGATCCTTATTGGAAAGCCCCCTCTTTCCTGGGAACGGCCTGGTTGCCAGTACTGTGATTCTGTAATATTATTTGTGAATAATTAATTATTAATTTATATGATGAGAAAAATATTAATTTTATGTGGATATAGATGGAGAAATTTTTTAAATGTGACAATTGTTGAAAATTAATATTTTATCTTTTTCTGATAAAATAATTCATTTAAATATATTATTTTAATAATATATTAATGGTGATATTTTTACAATGAATGTGAGATATATGAATAAATGAGGAGGAAGAGTATTTTTTTTTGGATTAAATGTTTAACACATGTTTTGTGTGTTGGTGGACATAATTCTTGACCGAAAATTTATTATAGACTGTAAAATCGTCCGTTTGTGAATTTCGGTCAATTTCTGTTTAGAATTTGGAAAAATTTTCTTCTGCAAAGTTGTAGAGAATTGAATTTCCTATAAAAACACGCGAGATTTGAATTTTCTGATTAAAGGGCTATTTATTATGAATTATTGAATTTCCGTAATTCCGAAATAATTGATTTTTGGAAGTTTTAATTATTATTTTTAAGAAAAATGTTTTTTTTCAATTGAGGGGCATGTGTTAAATGGTTGAAATCAGCTGGTGGTGTGCTTAGGAATTTTGTTTATAAATAATATTATTATATTTAATTTTCTGCTTTGGTGTTCTAAGCATTTTCCTATAAATAGGGTGCTTAGGTTAGAATTGAAAATCACACCAGAAACACAAGTTTCTCTCTATTTCTCTCTCTATATCGAGCGTATTCTTGTGAGTATTTGATATCTTGAGTGTTGCTATACGATGCAAGTTCGTTCAGCGTTATTCCAGTCAGGAGTACTGCTCTTTTGAGGTAAGGGATTGTAAGGGATAATAAGGGATGTTATTTTTTTTAAAATGATATTATTTCTTTCAATATCATTATACCGGAATATTGGTAAGATTTTTCTTGTGAAATTCTTATATTTTTATGTCGGGGTTACTATTCACGAGTTACTATTCACGAGTTACTATTCACGAGTTACTATTCATGAGTTACTATTCACGATGGGTTACTATTCATGAGTTACTATTCATGAGTTACTATTCACGAGTTACTATTCACGGGTACTATTCACTACAAAATTGGTTTCTTTTTCTAACCAAATTATAGTTGATTTATGAATATTACTCTGGAGATTAAAACTATGTATTGGTTTTATTATCATATATAATATTTTTATAACCCTGATGTTGAAATTCTCTTTCACTGGAGTGTAAAGATGGGTAGATTATTGGTATGATCATGACTAGAGTTCTCTTTGGCCAGTAGTACAAAGTTGAATTGTTGACTGGTATGATCATGACCATTGAATTTATAATTGAATATCTTTAGCTTAAGTGCAAAGATGAAATGATCAACGTGGTTATAATTATTGGTTATATAAATTCTGAAATGATTATATATTTATTTGAGATAATAATATATTTGACTTGTAGTGCAAATATGAGCTGTTAAGGAATATCTTTGGCCTGTAGTACAAAGATGAGTTGTTGATGAATATCTTTGGCCCGTAGTGCAAAGATGAAATTATTAGTATGATTATGAACAGGAACTGTGATTTGGTATAACCATGATCTTTGATGTTTCAGGTAAAGACAAGTGATGAAAATTATCTTTGTTCTGGATGAGAAGAAGAATTTAGAACTATAATTATGATTATGAGTTATACATGTGATTGTGGACAGGAATTGTTGATTGATGTTACAGGGATAAAACATTGTTGGTGGACTTTTAACATAGAGAAGATAATAGACTTTATAGTCTATTTGACTCTTCTAATGGATTGCTCGTTCCGCTACAACTATGGTTGAAATTTTTTATCATCTACCATATGTTCTAAATCTCTGATTTAATTCCGTTGAAGGCTATTGATAATTTATTTATCTTTAGTCATAATATTCTTTACTGGGCTAGTTGTGCTCACCCTTCTGTTTCACAATTCCTTTCAGGTAATAAGAGTGTAGCTGGGTCGACCGGGGGTAACAGGGAAATAGAACGGTGGTCATCATTTAGTAGTTATATTTGGTGAATCATCTAGGGTGAAGCGAACCGAACGTTGGAAGGGTGTTTTGCCACTATCATACAAGATGTCTAACGACACACAATCTCGTGTTATCATAAAACAGTGATGTGCTCACCCACTTGCTGAGTATATTTACAAGCGTTACCTATATAATCTTGGTGTTTGTTTGAAGTATAATTCTCAATTAGAGACAGTGGAGATAATGATATGTCAAGAGAAGACTCACCATTGGGAAGAATATGATAGTAATCTTCTCGTTTTTCTTTGGGGTCTATTGGGTCAACCAAGGATAATTCTGTGGCCATATGATATCTATCATAACCTAGACGCATGGCCTCCCATGTACGAAGGTTTCCTTGAGCACTTTCTAAAGATTCTAATTTCTAAAACAGTTTTTGACTATACCTTTATGTAAGGTGTCATTGTGACGTGCTATCCAAGGTTGAGACATGAGTCACAGTTGGTATATATTTGTATCCAAACTCACAACATATGTGTTGTTGTATTTTGCACGACAATTGTTGTAATAAAGTTGTAGTTGTTATCTGTACCATGTATTTGGCGACTCAGAATAGGTTGGGTGGAATGGACCTATTTTGGGGTCGTTACACATGCAGTGTACTTTCCCCTTTTAAACACCTCTGAGCTCATATATAGCCTCTTTTGTACCCACAAAAGCCAGTGTTTACCCACTCTAAAGATATATAATCCTTTTTTAGCAGTTAGCTGTAAGCCTTCTCACACACTTTAGAGTTTTTCACTTCATCTTTGCACACACCCTTCTACACGTTGAAAGTCGTGTTGCTTGCTTTTGCTCGGGATTCGGTCTGTGGTTTCATTCCAGTCTGTATATATATATATATATATATATATATATATATATATATATATATATATATATATATATTGACTAACATTATCGAGTTATGCCTCGATTAAGCCTAGACTTCGGTCTGGAGCGTTTAATTGCTTTTGTGTATAAATACATTTATATATATGAACTGCGTGTCGAACTCTGTTCGATGAGCCTAGACTTCGGTCTGAAGCGTTTAATTGCTTTTGTAAATATATACATTTATATATATAAACTGCGTGTCGAACTCTGTTCAATGAGCCTAGACTTATGTCTGGTGCGTTTAATGGATTTCTTATATATATAATTATATATATGAACTGCTATCGAACTCTATTCGGTGAGCCTGGATTTCACATCCGGTGCGTTTACTGCTTTAATATATATATACTTTTATATATTAACTGTTGTTGGACTCCGTCCGATTAGCCTGGATTTCACATCCGGTGCGTTTACTGCTTTAATATATATATACTTATATATATTAACTGTTGTTGGACTCCGTCCGATGAGCCTGAATTTTATATCCGGTGAGTTTATATGCTTATATATATATATATATATATATATATATATATTTACATTTCGTCCCACTTGGAGTTTACTTCGTGGTGGTTGACTATTTTTACAGCTTTTTGTACATTTCATCCCGCTTGGAGTTTCCTCCGTGGCGGTTGATAGCTTTTACAGCTTTATTTGTATTTCTGATCCCCCATGGATGTGCTTCTTTATTGGTGATCATGTATGTATATATATATTTACAGTTTTTATATATATACCTTCTTACTGCGTTTATATCAATTGCGGCATCATGTGAGCCTAGGAATCATGTGATCACAGATTCAGTCCCCTGAATTTAGATTCAGTTCCCGTGATGGACCTTTTCAGCTGTAAGCAGCTTGTAAATTTATCTGTGATGTTTGGATTTCCTCAGATGGTTTTCATACCCACGAGGAATTCAACACCTTTTTGTACATTTATTTTTGTACAGATGCCTCGCATCTGTCAAATAAAATCAATCAAGCCGAGCACTTAATAAAATGGGAGTGTAAAAGGTCTCAATTACTTTTGAGCATCAGGGTTTGAAAAAAACTCTTTTATAAAACATTACTGCCATATCTTGCTTAAAATTAAATTTTTACATAAAATTCAAACCCTGTGTATATAGGTGTGAACGAGGCCTCGCACTACTTCCAAATAACAACACATTGACCCACACACACACACATTCAGATAACAGTTTCTCGAAAAGAGGTGGTCACCGTGGTAACTCGGATGTCTAGGGGTGCCTAACACCTTCCCTCCGCATAACCAAGTCCCAAAACCTTAATGAATCTCGGTTTCACCGACCCGCTTAGCAGTGTCACATCACTGGGTCAATGTGCAAACCTTTTCTCGGTTGTGTTTGTATAACCATTTAAAAAACCAACTGGCGACTCTTAACAGTCCATCGCCGACATTATACATGTCGGACCTTTTTCACTTGTTTTTTCAAACAAATCTTATCTAAAATGAGAACACCAAAGAACAAGTAACGGAAAGGGACAATTACAAATCCCGACGTCGACAGGTGGCGACTCTGCTGGGGACTCCAGTAAGAGGACTTAAGCCGCTATTACAATTTTTTCAAAATTGTTATCTGCTTGTGTGTGGATGTTGCATTTACGTTTTATGATAAGTGTGTACGAATATATTTCCTTACTTAGTGCTTCACACTATAAACTGCTTGTGATATTAGTGCTTCGCACCATATCTACTTGTGATATTAGTCCTTCGCACATGTCATCATTTTCATACAGTAAGACGCGATGTATGTGAATATATGTTGCGTGGTCCCTCCACCAGGAGGCTATCCCGTCGGTGTTTGATTACTGGACTCGTGAGAAGACTAATTCTCCGAGGCTCAAGAAAGGAACCACCCAAATTCGCTCCAGTTGAAAGACCAGATTAACTTCTCGTCAAGTAGATTGCGATGATTTGGGAACCTCCATGCCAAAAAGCCGCGGGAGTAACCTAAGATAGGTCAGCCTCTGATAAACCCAAAACAGAGGAAAGTCTCTTCATGCTCTCATTTCAAATTACTTGTAAAGCACAATTACTTGTAATTATCTTCCATATCTATCTCCATGTAATGAGAAATATGAAGAAATGTGTACACATACATGCTACAAACAGCTGACATCCGTTTTGCAGGATAAAATTCCTAAACTGGACACATCACACAGCATGTTATTATCCACCTTCCCTAAAGACTAAACTATGCAAGTCTTTTGCAGGGAATCAATCGGACCTACCACCCGTTCAAAGTCCAAAAAGGCAACATGCCTACAGTCAATCATGTCGTCGTCCGACCAGACCGAACTTAATCCAGTTTCTCACAAAGAATTCGACGGATTAATCAAACAGATTACAGATTTTGTTGTTCTACTAAAAGAATTACACCAGTCTACACAGGGTCAGAAAATACCCGTACATGCTGAATCCTCCACACAAGGAGGAACCCAGGTCATTACAATACCTGAATTGCAGTTGGATCCAACCAACAAAACTCATGATGCTACCCATCCCACTGGAGACCCAGACTCTTCGCACTATCAAAGGAATTGGAACACACGGGAGTGTTTCATATACTGATTTGTGTATTTTCCATGGTATTCATTATCCAGAAAAGTTTAAGACTCCTGACTTTGAAAAATATGATGGGTTAGGAGATCCTTACACACATCTAAAGGTGTTTATTGGAGAACTGGGATCTTATGCAAAGGATGAAAAACTCAGAATGCAACTGTTCCAAAAAAGTCTAACTGGAGAAGCCCGTTCGTGGTACACAAGATTAGACAATTCAAAGGTCCATAGTTGGGAAGAGCTAGCACACGCTTTCCTCACCCAATACAACTTTCAATCTCAAATGGCTTCTGATCGGTATCAAATTACCAAGATCAAGAAACAGTCTAATGAGTCTTTCAGAGAGTATGCTCAGAGGTGGAGACACCTGGCTGCCCAAGTTAGTCCTTCCATGACAGAATCAGAGATGGTCATGACTTTCATAGACATACAAGAAGCACCTTTCTATGAAAGAGTTTTAGCCGGCATCGGCAAGCCATTTTTTGAAATGGTCAAACATGGGGAGATGGCTGAAATAGGATTAAAATCCGGAAAGATTCAAGACCGAGCTACACTCAAAGCTGTTGCTGATCACATCCAATCTAGAAATTATGGGAACAACCCCCGGAGGGTCCATAAAAAGAAAGAGGAGGATGTTTCCATGATACTACAGGGTCAAAAAGGCAATCAGAACTTGCCTGTCCAGAGGATAAATTACACTCCCTTTTAAGCACAGTCTTCAAATCCTCCAGTACCAAAAGGTAGAGAAGCCAAACGCCCTCGAGTATTCACACCCTTAGGGGACACCCTCGAGAACATTCTCAATCTTCTAACAACACAGAAGAAAATCACGCACCTGCTTCCACCAGCCAGCCTTAATGGACGAGGTTTTAATGCTGCTCAAAAATGTGCTTATCATGCCGGGTCACTTGGACATGATACTCAGGATTGTTGGGCTTTGAAACACAAAATCCAAGACCTGATAGACAATGGTGAAATCATGGTCGCCAAACCCGATCAACCTCACGTTCAAGACAACCCTCTTCCTCAACACAAGGAAAAAGAGGTCAACATGATCAATTGGAGCAGCGGACAGAGTTCCAATTTTAGCTGTGAATCCTCCTTGAGCCAGAAAGATGGTGATGACAGATGGGATTATGCCAAGTTCCAATTTACAATGGAACGAAAGATAAAAGCTCTCTGAAAACAAATTGTGCAATTGGCGGAACTGGTGACTTATCAGCATCAAGTGACTCGTCAGCTAATCAGTCAGGAGCATGCCAGTCTCCTACCTATTGTCATGAATATTCCCTCTTCACTTTCAAAAAATGAAATGCTGGAAGACAAAGTGACGAAGAGAGCGAATGCTAAGGCCCATCGGGATTTTTCCAACAAAAGGGAATTCACACATTTGGGCCAACCTATGGAGGAAATCCTTCATATATTAATCAATGATGGAAGGATTAGTTCCCTTCTACCTCTAATCAACCCCCGTTCAGGATGATACATCTCTGAGGGAGTATGTCAATATCATTCTCAATCTTGCGGTCATAGCACAGAAGAATGCTGGGCACTCCGCCACCTTATTCAAAATTTAATCGACAATGGCGTACTGCGCCTGGCAGATAACAACACTGTGTTACGGGCAAGTGAGGATTCGGGTCCTACTAAGTGGAAGAGTGTAGTAGCAGTTATATCCGCTGAAAATGACGGGGTTAACAAATCACTTGTCATGCCAGTAATTCAACTCAAGGGAATCAACAATCCTTTGAAAATGGTCACTCCCGAGCCAATCAACTTGCCGTTCAGAGCACAATATCCTATTGTTAGCTTATGCACAGTTCCGTGGAATTTTGAAGAAGGTTAAGGATCCACCTTGCATACAACTGCTGCAGTGTCGAAGGAGAATCCACTGTATCTTCCCCAACGGATAATGAAGCCTATCATCAAGTCTAAGGGGAAGTACCCATTGAGAAGATTGAAAATTTCCTCTGCACCATGGGTCATAACGAAGCCAAGGTGGGTTTAAGCTTTAAAGAAGCTCCACAATAGATATCAATCTTGGACTTGGTCTTAACTTCCGAGAATCACCGGAAGGTCTTGTTAAAGGTTTTAGAAGAAGCCTATCTACCGACATCAGTTGATACGAAAAAGGTTCAACATCTGGTTGATCATATTTTCAACAACAATGTGATATCCTTCACTGATGATGGCATACCGCCCGAGGGGACCGATCATTGCAAATCGTTGCACATTGCGGTCTTATCCTCCAGATATATGGTGGCTGGAGTTTTAATAGATGGAGGTTCCTCTCTGAATATCTGCCCATACGCTACCTTGGTGAAGATGAATATCAATCCCAATCGAATTCGGAGTAGCCATACCATTATCAAAGCTTTTGATGGAGCCCACCATAACTCGGTCGGAGTAGTTGAGCTGCCAATTGAGATTGGTCCTCATACATTCTGCGTATCCTTCCATGTGCTCAAGATAGATTCGGGATACAACCTGCTCTTGGGACGACCATGGATTCACATGGAAGGGGAAGTCCCCTCCACTCTTCACCAACAGTTGAAATGCATCATCAACAATAGCCTGGTCACAGTCAACGTTAAACCGGAGATTCCTCAGCTCGGGGACATGCAGTTCATCAATGCCAATAAGGATGTTGAGCCAATTAGTTTTCATGCTTTGGAAATAAGCAATACCCAATACCATGCTATTGGAACGCCACTGCCCGAACCCCAGATTTCTGCCGGGGTAATGTTGGCCACTCAAGAAATGATGTCGTTGGGTCATAAACTGGGACAAGGGTTGGTTAAAGATTACCAGGGTATCAAGTACCTTATTCGCTTAACCCAATAAATTAGGACAACTGGACTAGGCTATTCTGCCAGCTCTAGTCACAGGAATCCTCATAAGCATCAACAGATTCCTTCAGCCTCAACCATGAGGCGTTTAGCTTCGCCTGCAAGCTCCGAGTCCGCACAACCTCCCATAAAGGTGCCAGCCAATATAATGGCGATGTTATTTCCCAAGCCGGTACCGGTGAAGGAGAAAGAAATCTTTGTTCCAGATCCCGCAGTGGAGGAAGAGGAACGAAGAATCAAGCAAGACGTCATGCGGATGATGTCCGACTTACACATCATCGTTCATGATGAGCATACCAACAGATACACCCCAGACGATAATTTTCCAGACGTAATGGCTATCATTCGGGATAAGGAAGATGATGATAATTCCTCTATCACTTCGGTTCACCTGGAATTTGCTCTTGCTAATTGGAACAACATTCCTTGCATTGGTCGTCAAGGGTAAAGCGGGTGAAAACTCTTTCTGCCCTGTAGATATAATAACTGCTTACTTTTCTGTACAGTATTAGCGGTTTATTTTGCCAGTATATGCTAACACTGTGTATGATCAACACATTTCATATATACTAAGTGAAAGCATATTTTGTTTTAGGACTCTGAATTTAGATGTGCTTGTACTTGTTGATACAGTGCCTCTTCTCCACAAGGATTGGACCTTTGATGTAGAGATGAATTCAGCCTTGATGGATATACAGGATGACATTGAGGTGCCTCCAGAAATTCAAGAATGGGTCAAAGATAAACCCAAACCCAACCTTGATCAAACTACTCCTTTCAATCTCGGAACCTTAGAAAATCCTAAGTTAATCCAGATTGGTTCAGACCTTACCCCAAACCGACGGAATGACATGGTTACGCTACTAACCCAGTTCCAGGATGTGTTTGCATGGTCTCATGAGGATATGGTGGGTTTGTCCACTGACATTGTCCTTCATCCCCTTCCCATTAAAGAGGAATTTAAGCCAGTCAAGCAAAAACTCCGGCGATTGAAACCTGAATGGAGTTTAAAGGTGAAAGAAGAAATTGTGAAACAGTTTCAAGCTGGCATCATAATGGTGTCTACATATCCTGAGTGGATATCCAATATCGTGCCCGTACCTAAACCTGGAGGGAATGTGTGATTTTGCGTGGATTACCGGGACTTGAACAAAGCTTGCTTAAAAAATAGCTTTCCTGTGCCATTTGTCCACATTCTCATTGACAATACTGCACAATACGACATGTATTCCTTTGCAGATTACTTTGCGGGGTATCATCAGATCATGGTTGCCGAGGAAGATCGTGAGAAGACTGCTTTCATCACTCCTTGGGGAACTTTTTGCTATAGACGGTTGTCATTCGACCTCATCAATGCTGGAGCTACCTATCAACAAGCTATAATGGCTCTTTTCCAAGACGTAATGCATAAGGAGATCAAGATCTACGTGGATGACATTATTGTCAAATCTCGGAAGGAGGATGACCATATAGACCATCTCAGGAAGTTGTTCAACAGGTTGCGTAAGTACAACTTAAAGTTGAATCCAGCTAAGTGCGCCTTTGGCGTTAAATCAGGCAAGTTGCTAGGATTTCTAGTCTGCCACAAAGGGATAGAGTTGGATCCTGCCAAAATCCAAGTCATCACGGAAATGCCCATTCCTCAGATAGAAAAGGAAATACGGGGATTTTTAGGAAGAATCAACTTCATTAGCAGATTTATCTCTCAACTCACATCAACTTGTGAGCCAATCTTCAAGCTATTAAGGAAGAACTCCTCTATGAAATGGAATGAGGAGTGCCAAAATGCCTTCCTTACAATCAAGGAACAGCTAATCAAAGCTCCCATCTTGGTACCACCCAGGGATGATGCTCCCTTTTTTATGTATATGTCCTTAAGTTACAATGCCATGGGCTGCATGCTTGGACAGAAGGACGACAAAGGCCTAGAACGAGCTATCTATTACCTCAGCAAAAGATTCAGCAGCAGTGAACACAAGTACACTCTGATCAAAAAGACGTGTTGTGCTTTAGCATGGGCTTCCATGAGGTTACAACATTATCTCCATGGTCACACAACCCATCTCATATCCATCGTGGATCCTCTCAAGTACGTGTTCAACAAACCCATGTTAAATTGCCGGCTGTCTAGATGGCAGTTGATCCTACAACAATTTGACATCGTATATGTGACTCAAAAGTCCATTAAAGGTCAAGGAATTGCGGATCAACTGGCCGCCGCACCATCAGGGGATTTCAAACCCTTGGAGACATATTTCCCTGATGAAGGAGTAATGACAGTTCAACAATACCATCAGTACGATACACGCCAAACGTGGAAGATGTATTTCGATCGAGCTGTTAATATGGAAGGTTCTGGAGCTGGAGCAGTTCTAGTATCTGATACGGGGGAGCAGTATCCCGTTGCCGTCAAATTATAGTTTGTCAGCACCAACAATACGGCTGAATATGAAGGCTGTTTTATGGGGCTAAAACTTGTCCATTCAATGGGCATCAGGCGGTTAACTGTCCTTGGAGATTCGGAGTTGGTAATCAGATAATCCCCCGAAATCTATCAAACCAAGGAACTACATTTGCTGCCTTACCATCGGCAGGTTTTAAAGAGGGCTTTGGGGTTCAAAGAAATATCATTTTTACACATTCCTCGTAATAGGAATGATTTCGCGGATGCGTTAGCAACTTTGGCCTCCTTGATCCGCATATCAGACAAGAAACACTTGCTAAGCGTCACAATTTCCCTGCACAAGGCCCCAGCCTTTGGGAATTACGTTAGAGAAGTATCGAATGAGCTACCTCCCATCCAACATCCTTGGTATCAGCATATTAAGGAATATCTGAGAGATGGATCTACACCCGCTGAGGCGAGCCCGACTGAGAAAAGACAGATCCATCGATTTGCTATGAAATTCTACCTAAGTGGAGATGCGCTCTACAAAAGAGATGCAGGATTAGGTCTCCTCAGATGTTTAGACAAAGATCAAGCCCAAAGGCTTATGGATGAAATCCATGGCGGAGTCTGTGGCCCCCACATGAGTGGCCCCATCCTTGTCAAGAAAGTCCTCAAGATAAGACATTATTGGCTCTCTTTCAAAGCTGATTGCAATGACCACGTCAGGAGATGCTATCAGTGCCAGATTCATGGGAATGCTATACACGCCCTCCACGGGAACTTCACAATATGAGTTCACCTTGGCCCTTCTTAATGTGGGGAATGGACGTTATCGGGCCCATTGAGCCTAAAGCTAGTAATGGTCATCGATTTATCTTCACCATGATCGACTACTTCACCAAGTGGGTAGAAGCAGCCTCCTTCTCCCAGGGTTACTAAAGAAGTCATCATTGCTTTCATCAGAAATAATGTCATTTGTCGATATGGATAACCAGAGGTGATTGTATCCGACAATGCCAAGAACCTCAACAACAAAATGATGGAGGAATTATGTAATAAATTTCACATCAAACATCTCAACTCAGTCATCTATCGTCCGAAGATGAATGGTGCTGTTCAAGCAGCTAACAAGAACATTAAGAAGATTATGCAAAAGATGCCCACCAATCACAAAAATTGGCCCGACCTATTGCCTCTGACTCTGTTAGCCTACAGAACCTCAATGCGCACTTCCACTGGGGCAACCCCCTACGCATTAACCTATGGGATGGAAGCGGTACTCCCCATAGAAGTTGAGATGAAATCCCTCAAAGTATTGATAGATGCTTAGTTGGATGAAGACCAATGGGTACAAGATAGGTATCACTAATTGGCTTTCATAGACGAAAGGCGAACCACGACTATCTTCCATGGTCAGTTATATCAACAAAGGATCGCCAGATCCTACAACAAAAAAGTCCGGCTATGGCAATTCAGACAACATGACTTGGTTTTGAAGAAAATGTTTGACAACTAAGATCAGTCTAAGGGAAAATTCGCTCCTAATTGGGAAGGCCCGTTTATTGTCAAGGAAGTATTGACAGGAGGTGCTCTCAGATTGCTAGAAATGGACGGCGATGAATTTCCATAACTCATCAACTCGGACACCGTGAAACGATACTATGTCTGAAGTTGCCATCAAGTAAACATCCTGGTGGTAGACAATCAGGTCACCAGTCATTCCGGTTCTTTAAACCTTTACCACAAACAACTTTTCTACACTTCGCCCCTCAGGGAAACATACCTTTCAAGCCAGCAACCTGGCCCTCCTTTGCGCTCATGCAACTTAGGTCATCCTACCACGGATTGAACCTCTTGCGTATACAGTTTGGCTACCCATACCTGGGATCAAACTTTTGACCTGCAGTTTATCCTCAACCTAGGATTAAACTTTCTCTTCCCTGCACTCTGACCTGCACATGGGATTATGCTTTTCATCTCGCCCTGAGGGGTGAACTACGTCGACCTGATCTCCTCTTCAATAGGAGTACGTAGGCAACCATTTCATATGGCCCAGTCACAATAAAACAAAAACAACAAAAACATTTCCACCCTTTTCCTTACAAAAACAATAATAAAACAAACATTCCCACACCATTCCTGCCACATACAGCGTTGAACCTCTTACACCAGGTTCAAACTACGCAGACCTGATCTCCTCTTCAATAGGAGTACGTAGGCAGCCATTCATGGTGCGGTCTCACCCCCTACCAAAACATAAACCCTTGTCAATTGGTACTGGGATCATCCTTCAAACCACTACATTTCATTATGCTTCAGACCAAACGGATGGAATTACCTGAACTTCTCCCAACTAGGAGATTCGGCGACCATCTAAGTTGCGGTCATACCTTGAAGAGCAACACCAATTCATAAGAGATGGAATTAACTAGGCTTCTCCTAAATAGAAGTACTGGCGACCATCTGTGGTGCGGTTAATCTTAGAGAGGAAAGCCATACCCCTCTCCTCATTTTCATACAGAAACCAGTCCCAAGACACCAAAGATGGTAGGGATACATCCAGATCGATGATCCATTCTAAGCAATCCAGAGACAACTCAATGTCCATCCACCTAGGAGAAATTCAGAATACATCAAGATCACAAGCCTTGAAGTAGCATGCAAAATATCAAGCAAGTAGAAAAGCATATCTAAAAGGGAAGTGATCAAAATATATTTCCCTGTCATATATATAATGTTGTTTGATATACACAATGTAAACTGTACATGACAAAATGGCTAAGCTAGTCTGTGCAGGAAAATACAAGATCATCAACAAGTCAAGGTATATACGAGCTAACAAGCCCAACATGGCGTCCCTCTCAGAAGATGGAGGTGAAGCTGTGGTCTTCTGTATGAGAATATCCACACGACCCAACAAATCTGCAGCTATCTGCATGGTGAACATATGATCATCAATCTATGTGCTCATCTCTGCGATCATGCCAGTGGTAAGGGACCTCACTACAGTACTATCTGTGACGGCTACATCCCGGGCAGATATGGAGATATCCCTCTCAATTATCACTGCATCTCTGGCTGATATAGCCTCCTCCCGCTCAACGACGGAGGCATCTCTACGAGCCAATGCCTCGACTCTCTCCAATAGAGCGGCCTCCCTCCCATCAAGAGCAGTCGACATCATAGATCGAATCTGATCTCTCTCAAAGGTCATCAGATGAAGACTCTGCTCTAAGTACTGTGCCGAGTGCTGAATCACAACAGTACTGGTACTAGGAGAATCCAAAAGAAATGTTGGTAACCCAGCAGTGGGCTCCTCCTCGATGTAGGTATCAATGTCCTCCATGGGCTCTACATCATCTAACTCACGCTCCGGTACTGCAAATATTGCTGCAGCCGATAAAATCTCTGTCTCCATCCATGCTCTGTCTCCATCCACACGGAATACTCTGTGGAATAACCAGGATGACTGACAGAAAAAGCCGCTATCTCGCGCTGATCCCAGCAGGCGTATACCCGAGATCGGTCCTCTGCTGAGAGGTACCGAGAAGCTGAACGCTGACCTGTCGCCCCCTCAAAAGGATGAAAATCCTGGAACTGGTCGAACTGCGACATCACGGCCCATGGGTGATAAGTGGTCACTCCCCTCAAGCCAGCCAGATAGAGATAGTCCATGCCCGGAGCTTGAGTAATGAAGCTGTATGGTGAGCTAAACCCCAAACACGACAATATGCTGAATGGATCTCTGATATCTGCCAAGAATGTGGACCAGGACAGAGCATTTATACACTCTAATGGCTGAATA
The DNA here is from genome assembly GCA_016801055.1 of Panax notoginseng. Lineage (NCBI taxonomy): Eukaryota > Viridiplantae > Streptophyta > Magnoliopsida > Apiales > Araliaceae > Panax > Panax notoginseng. The sequence continues at coordinate 8,695,633 of CM029012.1, forward strand.
GAGTATGACATAGCTACATCATGGGTGAAACAGTACCCATGCCGTCTAAGAGTGCTAATCGATCTCAAGTGTGACATGAACCACACATATAGTATGACTGAGCTACCTGTGAACACTCCTATAGGATACGTGCAAAAATATGATGCCGACCGCAGCGTCTCTGCTACAATCATAGGTACAATGGTACGACCCTCCCTGAGAGCTCTCACGGCCATGATAACGCCTATATCTATCTCATCCATATATCGCGGCATATACACATATGACAATACACATAGCATCAGTACGTCAACTCTGGCCAAACGCCAATGATCCTCCGGTGCGGTGAAATCCCCGAAATGTCGTGAATAGCTATCCTCTGAGCCAAATCTATCGTACAGAAAATGTTGGGATATCACGTGGCCCGATGTGAACTCATCATGTACTACTCTGCGCCTCAATCCTCTGAGAGTCATGAATCATCTGCTCATGTCTCCCAAAGCCAGATGCATGCAAGGTCTGTCTAAGGTAGCACCGTCAAACGTGAATACTCCTCCAGAGTAGGAGTCAACTCATGGGTGCTGAATCGGAATACCTGCCTATCCGGTAGCCAATGCCCTATCATCCCATCCACAAATCCTACGGGAACCTGAAAAGTCAAAAAGATCATGGTATGCTACAATAAATGATCTACAGTCACCCTGTCTGGTGGTGACATGCTATCATACCACGATCACATACCCAACGCCACCACTGACGGTGGGGTATGATCTATACGGCTAACTGTCGAAGAAGACATCTGTGTGGGTTGTGTCATAAGACCATCCAGGGGTTAATGCCGAATATCTCTGGACATACATACATATGCACAACATAATACATGCATAATAGATAATAGATGGCAATATGATATAGGGAATGGAAATACTGTGCATTCATTCCTAAGTATATCATCATCTAATACATCATCTCTGTACAGCTACAAATACAGGGAAATGGGGCACAGACGCCCTACTACTAACAGAGGCCTATCAAAAGATATAGCGAGAATGGGGAACAACCACCCAATATCTAACAGAGGCCTATCAAAAGATATAACGAGAATATACATCAGAAGAAGACCAGGGTCTCGATATCCACATCATCAATCCTGTCCACCTGATATAACTCCTCCTAAGTCACTGGATCTTTATCAACAAGGATGTCAGGCCTATAACGAGGAGGATCTGCGCCGACAAAACTGAATGGGTCGTCTGAGGGGCCAGCGCCTGAGCTGGAAGGAACAAATGACTCCGCCTCTGCTGGATCTTTGCCCAAATACCGGATAAATATATGTGCCCGATCTAACTGTCGGGTCAAGCCATCAATCTAGGTCATATGAGTTAGAGCTCGGACACAAGCTACTCAACCCGTCATCATCAAGGATCCTGGAACCATGTCCCCCATAAACTGTGTGGCGCGGGACTGGGCTCCAATAGTGCGAGGGAACCACCAACGCTGGAATATTTCCTGAGTACATGGACCCTCTGACAATGCAAATCCGTCAACCCCCAACAATGGGATATCAATGGTGGGTGATTGTGATACGGGCCAAGAACGCCTAGCAGGAGGTAAGATCGGTATACGGATCTCCCCTGTGGTGCTCCTGATAGCACGCTCTCCTAAATAGAGCTCCCAGTCTCCATCCGCGAAGAGAGGAACTCTCCTGGTGGAAATTGCATACTCGACTTCTGTCGGGTATCCATCCTCAAAACCCACGATCAGGTGTTCCCCGGAATAGGGAAGCCATGTGATGGTGTCGGCCGTCAGCAACTCTAGCTGCATACGGCAATGAGTGAATCCCTCAGCTACAGGGACCTCTAGCAGAATCGAATGATGCCATCGTCGTCCTCGTGGATAGGTGTCTAAACCTAACACACTCATGGGACGCAAGCATGGAAGCCTCTCATAGGCCCAGAACTACCAATACAATAAAAAATGTATATCTGCTATCAGTTAACACTCTTAACCTATAAAGAGGAAACGATAAGAGAAATACTCACAAGCAGAAATGGGTAAAATCCTAGCCAAGCCTCGGTCAAACCCTATGAGCGCATACGCATGCCCTGGAGGAAATAGGCAAAGGTATAGGAGCCCCAATCATACTCTCCAATACGGTCCACATCATGTGTAGCGCTGATCAAAGCAAAATATACCGTGGAAGAGTTATCTGCTATGAAGTAGCCTCGAATGATCATCAGGAACAATCATCGTAGAACGCGATCCCTGATCCTGACATCATCAGACATGGGCTCACTCAATAGCCCGCTCATAGCATCTACGCTCAAAGGACCTAAACGGACAGTTCTGCCTTTGAGCGCCGCCGCCAGAACTCCTAATAAGGATCTAACGGTAGTAGGGGTAATATTTTCCATGCAAGACACTGGCTCCCCTCCAAACTCTATACCTGTGATAAATCACCAATCCATAGTCGTCACCATCACCTCGTAATCCAGCAGATGGAGTGACTGAGTCTGATGAAACCATCGCTCAGACAATGCCCTGAGATAACCCCAAGGACAACGACAGGGAAGGATGGAGAAAAATGCCCCAAATCCCGACTCATGCACTACCGCTCTATAGTCAGGATAAAGCACCTGGTACATGGAGTGAATGCTGAACCAGTTCCCTCGAGGTTGTGTAAAACCAGGGACCTGCATAAAAGGTAGATCAACATCAAAACCCTTTAATCCTCATCAATAGGAAAGAAGGGAGATCAAATTCTAACGCCATACCTCGTTAGCATGCAAATACATCGATGGATGTCTACCCAAATCACCCAGCAACTTTAGGTTCACTACCTGAATACTCGGAAGCTCCCTACGAGGGACATGTGCGGCAGGAGCGGGGTCCTCTATCGGAATATCCGCCTCCTCATCCTCAACGTCTGGAACATCAACGTGAACAGGACGTATCACAGCCTCCACCAACCGATGAGGCTGTCGGACAGAACGAGGATGAGGCACTTCAGAAGCCCTCCGTCGTATACCGGAAGTAGACCTATAGGAACTGCTCGACTGATCCGGATCCATAATATCTGGACAATAAGTCTCCAAATCACCTCAGAAAGGGTGTGGTATTTCCTTACCTGGAACTTTCTAAAATGCATTCTATGACTATATACATGCATTTACTTTAACATATAATAGAGTTAAAAATGCATGACTACCCAATGCCTACATTTGGAAATTTTTTGTCATAGTCCCCTTTGAAAATAGGACTATCCACATGCATACAGGCATGTCTAGGTGGCTATTCAGTAGCACACCTGCCCCAAAGTTATATACATAATATATGCATTAAAAATTAAAATCATTATGCATAAGGCCAACCTCAATACTGGGAGTACTTTGACTTGCTACCTTATGCTCATTTGGACCTCAAATAGGACAAAAAAATAGCAGAAAAAGGTGCCAATTTGACTGTCTCAAAAGTTAAAATTTTTCACATCATTATATTCAGCATGGTTTAATACTAACATTTACTATGTTGAATATTTTTTATCAAGTCATTTATGCATACATAATCACTACTATGTGTTAAGATGCATTTCATGTGATAACTCAAAAATCCAACGGACAGAAATGAGAGAAAATATGGGCATATATTACCATGATAGTGTGTAACACTTGTACGGTGACAGAATTTGCAGAAAGCAGCCCGAACTCAGCAGATCTGAAGATGGCTCGCGGTTTTCTCTATGCGAAACAAGTTGAAAGTGACTTGTGAAGACCAACCTGCAGGATTTATGATCCACGGTTGGCCGCAGGCTCATCTGCGGCTGTAGCAGATGCACCTGCGACACCCCTATATGGGACACACCCCTTCGGTTCGGTCCAGTTCGAGTTGCAAAGGAGTTCTTGTAGATTAGCAAAGTCAAATTAAAAATAAAAATGCCATGCGATTGAGCAAAACTGCATACAATCCTGGTCCTCTCAGATTAGACTTTGAATCTGTACATCACTCATTGGTAGTCACCTGAGTACAAGGTATACCTTGCCAATGATCCCAGTTGTCACAAATTACAGACGGCAATACCTTATACAGGTCTGATGCCACCAACTCCGGGTCATTACCCTACGTGAAATCCCCGACGGGGGTTACAACGTGAGGTCTCCGGCGGGGGTTACAAGGCATGCTCATCCGTTGACACACAAATCAACGAACGTCAAGTAGCCTTGACGTTGTTTTAGCTGATGGCAAGTAAACCCATCGAAGCATGGAAAGTTGTTCAATCATTGCGTACGTTTATATTCATCACTCCCCAGTGGATCCCCAACGGGGGTTACAATATGAAGTCACGACAGAGGATTACCATGTACATACAAGCCGTTGACACACATATCAATGAAGGTCAAGCAGCCTTGACATTATTACAATCGATAGCGATTTAAACCTATCGGAGCTCTAGAGCTATTCGAGGTTTTCACACCCGACCGCTCGTGTTCCCCAACGGATCCCCGGCGGACGCACTGTTCTGGTGATCTACACGACAACGGATGTCAAGCAACCTTGACAATCTATCCATAAAGTATCAGCCGTTGATTCACACGTCGATGAAGGGAATGTCAATAAAGAGGATAGATGATGGAATATGTTATACACATCCTCAAACAGATCAAGCTTCATCCCCATAGATCTCTCACACATAAGAGGTACATCTTCGGGATCAAGTCATAATCGAAGACACAAGACTTTGGTGATAACTCCAACATCAACATCCTAACAGATTCGGATTACACATCAAATCTGGTCATCGTTGCCAACCCCCAATTGAAGCAATAGGGAGCCAGTAATCATCCCTAGCGTGTTAGGCTACAACTCCGTACACATGCATCATACATTTGTATCATGTTACTATCCATAGTACCATGTTCGTCTTATTACATTTCAAGTGTCAAGGATTCTTTATCCTACCCATGCATCGCCATGCATGAGTAAGATAAAGAGGGGCATCTGTAGACACTCAAAATTTTCTATACTACTGTCACTAACATTGCAGGAAAGTAGATTTGTATATTAAGAGGGAACCCTAAAAGACAATCCATATCCGTACCAGATACTACCGAAAGTTTAGCATCAACCACAGATCGCAATCTGGGAGTAACAATTCCAATCTCGGAGATAACCCTGAGGCATGCATATCAATACTGGCAAACACACCGGAGAAGACCGATTAATCTCGGAGATAACGCCGAGGTATCCAGTCTCAGTCCCAACCATGGGAATAGCCACAAACCTTGGTGATAACCCCAAGGAATGCAATTTCGGCAATAACCCCAGAAATGCTTATTACAAGTGCGACCAGCTTCAATCTCGGCGCTCACAACGAGATCCACTGTACCAGCCCGACGATAACATCTGGAAGATAGACACACCTCAAGGATGATAATGAGGACCTTCAACCAATTGTAGCAGTCCAATCCCAGCGAAGCTGAGCAAAGTTTACTTTATCAGCCCAATCCGGCGATAACACCAGCGAGGGGCAGCATCGTCATCTGACCAACACGATGCCACGCTATGTCGCCTCAACATATCTACGCAACAATGTCCTACAAGATTAACCAATACCGAGTGACTATTGTACGGGGTAACGGATGATAGTTGAAGCTTGAAGACCGGAGGGCACCGTCCCATCTTCAATGATTTCGTATAAACTCTAATCCCATGCCATCGTACAACTCTCTACAATGGCGGTCCAAAATAGGTCCTGTATACCTCAAACGGATGCCCGAATTGCACTTCTAAAAATCTAAGTGGACATTATAGTGCCCGAGTGCACGTACTTCAAGACGACCCGACCCAAAAATCCCGATACACCTGCGGCTAAGCTGTAGGTACACCTGCGGCTAATATACCTATAAATAGAGGGCTTGGGGTGCTAATTTTTCAAGAGAAAATGGTGAGCAAGCCCTGTCTAATTTGCTCTGCACTCATCCCATGTAGTGTATTTTCCCCTTTTAAACACCTGTGAGCTCATATATAGCATCTTTTGTACCCACAAAAGCCAGTGTTTACTCACTCTAAAGATATAGAAGCCTTTTTTAGCAGTCAGCTGTAAGCCTTCTCACACACTTTAGAGTCTTTCTCTTCATCTTTGCACACACCCTTCTACACGTTGAGAGTCGTGTTGCTTGCTTTTGCCCGGGCTTCGGTTCATAGTTTCATTCCAGTCTGTATATATATATATATATATATATATATATATATATATATATATACATTGACTAACATTATCGAGTTATGCCTCGATTGAGTCTAGACTTCGGTCTGGTGCGTTTAATTGCTTTTGTATATATATACATTTATATATATGAACTGCGTGTCGAACTCTGTTCGATGAGCCTAGACTTATGTCTGGTGCGTTTAATGGCTTTCTTATATATATAATTATATATATAAACTGCTATCGAACTCTGTTCGGTGAGCCTAGATTTCACATCCGGTGCGTTTACTTCTTTAATATATATATACTTATATATATTAACTGTTGTTGGATTCCGTCCGATGAGCCTGGATTTCACATCCGGTGCGTTTACTGCTTTAATATATATATACTTATATATATTAACTGTTGTTGGACTCCGTCCGATGAGCCTGGATTTTATTTCCGGTGCGTTTATATGCTTATATATATATATATATATATATATATATATATATATTTACATTTCGTCCCACCTGGAGTTTACTTCGTGGTGGTTGACCGTTTTTACAGCTTTCTGTAAATTTCGACCCGCCCGGAGTTTCCTCCGTGGCGGTTGATTGCTTTTACAGCTTTATTTATATTTTTGATCTCCCATAGATGTGCTTCGTGGTTGGTGATCATGTATGTATATATATATTGACAGCTTTTATATATATACATGCTTACTGCGTTTATATCAATTGCGGCATCATGTGAGCCTAGGAATCATGTGATCATAGATTCAGTCCCCTGAATCTAGATTGAGTTCCCGTGATGGACCTTTTCAGCTGTAAGCAGCTTGTAAATTTATCTGTGATGTTTGGATTTCCTCAGATGATTTTCATACCCACGAGAAATTTAGCACCTTTTTGTACATTTATTTTTGTACAGATGCCTCGCATCTGTCAAATAAAATCAATCAAGCCGAGCACTTAATAAAATGGGAGTGTAAAAGGTCTCAATTACTATTGAGCATCAGGGTTTGAAAAAACCTCTTTTATAAAACATCACTGCCATATCTTGCTTAAAATTGAATTTTTACATCAAATTCAAACCCTGTGTATATAGGTGCGAACGAGGCCTCGTACTACTTCAAAATAACAGCAAATTGACCCACATACACACACATTCAGATAATAGTTTCTTGAAAAGAGGTGGTCACCATGGTAACACGGATGTCGGGGTGTGCCTAACACCTTCCCTCCGCATAACCAAGTCCCCGGACCCTAATGAATCTCGGTTTCACCGACCCGCTTAGCAGTGTCACATCACTGGGTCAATGTGAAAACCTTTTCTCGGTTGTGTTGGTACAACCATTTAAAAAACTTACTGGCAACTCTTAACAGTTTATCGTCGACATTATACATGTCGGACCTTTTTCACTTGTTTTTTCAAACAAATCTCACCTAAAATGAGAGACCAAAGAACAAGTTACGGAAAGGGACAATTAAAAATCCCGACGTTGACAACCCCTCAGCATAATTTGAAATCTGAGTTATTCATACTACTTCCCGATTATTGAAAAATCGTGGAAGACTCTTATTCTTCTGTGTGATGAATGTAGTGAGTAGAATGTTCCTTAGAAAGGAGAATGTGGTAGAATGCAAGTGAGCAAGTTATAATAAAACTTTTGAAAAGTGAATGGATAAAATTATTCAAAAGAATATGTAATATTCAGAATAGCATCGAGTAGAGGAGGTTTCGGTGACTCCGAGGACGGAAACCTTATAAAGGGGAGAGGATGTAAGAACCCAAATTTTTAAAAATTATTAAAATAAGAATTTTGTAGATAAAATTCTTAAGGCATGTGAATTGTTCAATTAAAAATATATAATGTATTACATGGTATGTGGAATTGTGTTTCATAGGGTATATGAGCTATGTAATAACTGATGTTGTGTTTAATAAATATATATCGTTATTATATATTTATTATAAATTATAGAGATAAATTAGTAAGAAGATGGATAAGAATTTATCTATTGATGTTAAATAATTTATGAGAAATTATTTTACAATAGTAAGCTGGTGACGTTAAAAATCTTTAATAATCACCAATTTCTTGAGTATTTGTACGAGTACGTATCAAGTCTAAAGTAGTGCAATCATACTCTTTAATGGTTGACGCATAGGAGCTGGGTTAAACGATTTCTTCAGAGAGCGGAGGTATATACGAATTAGTAACTGATCTAATTCACTGTGAAAACAGTGTAGACGAGACGAAAACTAATTTGTTGGTTGTTTGTGAGAAACCACTTTGTGTACTATATTGAATACTATTAAAGATTAGATATGTGTTAGGTTTGGACTTGTATATGTGTACGTTGATGATGAGAGAGGAAAATTGATATACCTTTAAAGTGGTTCGAGAATTATTGAGTAGATTGATACACGGCGAGAAGTGAGGATTAAAGGAATGAATGTATGTGTTATATTTGAGTGTTGTGTTATTGGTGGTAAGAAACCATAAAGCAGTTGTATAGTGGGTTACACTAATAAGGAAAAATAGAGTTTTAAAACTTAAAGCGTGATCCTTAAATTGTTAAGGAAAATAGTAATCGATGATGTGAAACCAAATAGAGGGTTGATCTTAGGCGAGTTAACGCTTAAGGAGGATATATAAAGTGTTTAGAAGTGTAAGATTTCAGTTCTCCTAATGCAGAACATGTCTGCCTGGGAATTTTGTATGGCGCAGCTGCGCCATTACCATGCCTATGACCAACGCAGGTGCGCCGGTCTGTAAAATCATTTTTTGGAATTTAAAGTTTAAGAAATGGATATTAAGAACTCATAAGGATAATAAAAATCTTAAGTTGTGGTTAAGTTGTCCATGGATGGATTTGAATAAAAGTTTAGATTAATTAACCCGAATTAAATATGGTTAATTAAGTGGTATTATAGAATATTATATTCTATTAGAAGAATTCATAATAATTATATATTTCTAATATTGAGTTATTTTAATAAAAGGAGGAAATATTATTTTTGAATAATAATATTACCTTATATATTTTTATATAGTGTATGATTAATAATATATAAATATATTAAAACGTATTTGTTATGTGTAAATAAATTGATGGAAACAATTTATTATAATGGAAAATAAACTCATTATCTATTTTCTATATATAATATATGTACAAGTGTCGTACATGTGACGCCCCCAAAATAGGTATACATCACCCATTTTGAGTCGCCAAATCATGGTACAGAAATAAATACAACTTCATTAAAACACTTGTCGCGCAAAATACGACAACACAATACTGTGAGTTTAAATACAAATATTATTCTCTAGACAATATCCACACTCAAATATGACGCCCCCTAAATAGGTATACATCACCCACTCTGAGTCGCCAAATACATGGTACAGAAACAAATACAACTTCATTAAAACACTTGTCGCGCAAAATACGACAACACAATAATGTGAGTTTAAATACAAATATTGTCTTCTAGACAATATCCACACTCAAATAAGTCCTCATTACAATTATTGAAACACTATTTTATAAAATAGTGAGGACTGCTAACACAACTGACTAGAAACATCACTCCACACCCCGACTAGTTTCCGCTATATTCTCGCGTCCTGAGAAAAATAGAACAAAAAGGAAAAGGGTGAGCCCAACTAGCCCAGTAAAGAATATTATGACTAAGATAATATACAACAACTTATCATTAGTCTTCAACAAGGAAAAATCTGATAAAATATAATAGACAACAAGTTTTAGATGAACAACTGCAGCGAAAATAGCAACCCATTAGAAGAGTCAAGTAGAGAATGAATTCTACTATCTTCTAAGATTTAAAAGCTCATTAACGATATTTTATCCCTGTAACATCAATCAATATACATCTTGAATCAAATATTCGTCTTTGCACTATAAGCCAAAGATATTCATTTGTATCACCAGTCGGTCATGTTCATCTCGACACCTGTTCATCTTTGCACTACGGGCCAAAGATATTCATCAGTTAATCATTCATCTTTGCACTACAAGCCAAAGATATTCAGTAATATCATCATTTAGGACTGATGATGATGAAAAATATTTTAAAGAAAACGAATCCAGTGAGACAGAAGGACAAATATTAGGGATTCATATTACAGTTTATCCAAGTGCAATAATACTCCATAACAACCAATTGTGAAGTTGAATTCAAAAATAAAAATCAAAACATGGATACAATCAAAGACAGTAACCATAATAGACATCTTGGACAAAAAGGAAAAAATTTATTTTTCCGGTGAATAATGTCGTATTCGTGAATAGTGCCGTATACGTGAATAGTAACTCCAACACAAAAAGTTCCAAATTTGATAAAAAGTTCATATCAATATTTCAGCATAATGATAATCAAGAAAATAATATCATTTATGAAGAAAATAATATCCCTTACCTCAAAATAACAGTACTTCTGTTTGAAATATCGGGTATAAAACCGAAGGAAACTTGCACTGAATAGCAACTCTCAAAGTATCAAAATACTCACTAAAATACGCTCGACAATATAGAGAGAAAGAAAACTTGTTTCTGGTGTGATTTTCAATTCTAACCTAAGCGCCTATTTATAGGAAAATGCTAGAACGCCAAGGGAGACTAAATAATAAAATATTATTATTCTTTTTTTTTTTCTCTACGTATCCTCCACCAACCAAGCCAGCCAACATGGAAGAAAAATAGCAGCCCATGTGTATTCAACACCAACCAAAAGTGAGTCCCACCCATAAATTAATAAAAATCATTTTATTTTATGAAATTTCAATAATTCATAGAAAATAGTCCGTTATCAGAAAAATATGAATTTTATGTCCATTCCACACGAAATCGAATTCTCTAGAACTTTGTTGCTTTAAGTTTTTCCAAATTCCAAACAAAAAATATCTGAAATCCACAAACGGATGATTTTCAACACCTCTAAAAATCCATAACAAATCATTCGTTCATTTTTAACGGTTCAAAATTTGTGGATATATACTCAACTTATATATGTATAACATATCCAAAAATCACAACGATCCAACGGTCGGATCAAAATTATAACTCACACAATAGAGCTTTAAGAACACCGATTTGATCTTTTAATACCTCCAATCCGACAAAATACTGATAAAACACCTCAACATTAATTCCTTCATTTATAACCACCTAAATAAATTCATCATTTATATCCACATCAAATAAATATTTTCTTATCATATAAATTAATAATTAATTATTCACGAATAATATTACAGAATCACAATTGTGTCAACCAGACAGTTCCCAGGAAAGAGGGGACTTTCCAATAAAAATTTCTCCTTACTGGCGCGCAATTAGATGGCCAAACCTCTCCTTAGGCAGAACTTTCTAGACATTGCCAATAATGCTATCTAATAATATTATTCAAATAATATGAATTATTGATCTGATATTAGAAAATACTGTGTAGTGACAATTATTGAAACAATAATAATATAAAATATTAACGTAGCAATTATTGAATCAATAAAATAAAATATTAAATAGTAATTACTGTAACTATTATTGAGTAGTGCCTTCTTACGTAAGAATCAATAATTAGTGCAATACCGTGTGCTACTGTGCTTTAACCACCGGGTATTCCAACAGTATTAACGGTAACAACTACGTCGTTATTTATAAACAACTTATACTTGTCATTTTCTTCATCCAATCGCTTTCCATTATGGGACCCACACAAGGCTGCACCGTCGTACGAATATTCTCCGACAGAAAGAATATTCCACGACCAAACTAATATTCCCCGACAACAATGAATATTTTATAACCACTTGCTTATTTTAAAAAATTTGCATATTTTACCTATAACCAAAACATTATATCAAATTAACACCTTATTTTTTAAGATAATAATTAGAGAAAATTCGATTTTATTTATAATAAGTTGGGGTCTTACAACCTCCCCTCCTTATGAAATTTCGTCCTCAAAATTGACGTACGTACCTAGTGTTTCGAAAAGGTGAGGATACCTCGCTTTTATTTCTGATTCTAACTCCCAGGTCAGTTCTTCAATAACATGGTTTCTCCACAAAACCTTTACTTGTGGTATAACCTTTATGCGTAGGACACGCTCTTTCCTATCCAAGATCTTAACAGGTACCTCCTCGTACGTTAAATCTTTGACTATCTCGTCCGGTTCTAACTCAATAATGTGGTTCGGGTCCTTCACATATTTACGAAGCATAGATAAGTAAAAAACATTATGAACACGAGATATGTTTGGAGGTAATGTGAGTCGATATGCCACATTTCCTATTCGGTTAAGAATTAAAATGGACCAATAAATCGTGGATTGAGCTTTCCTCTCTTCCCAAATCTTGTAAATCCTTTTCATGGTGCAACACGTAACAATACATGATCCCCAATACTAAATTCTACATCCTTTGGATGAAGATCCGCATAACTCTTTTGTCGATTATGTGCCGTTTGTATATGTTGTCGAATCGTTTGGATCTACTCTATAGTCATGCGTACTAATTCTGGTCACAACAACGTTGCTTCTCCCACCTCGTCCCAGCATACTGAAGAACGACACTTTCGTCCATACAAGGCTTCAAATGGAGTCATACATATACTTGCCTGATAACTGTTATTGTAGGAGAATTCCACCAGTAGCAAGTACTTATCCCAACTTCCTTTGAAATCTAGAACACAGAGTCTTAATAGATTTTCAAGAGTTTGAATAGTCCTCTCTGATTGCCCGTCCGTTTGAGGATGGTATGCCAAACAGAATCGTAAATCCATGCATACAACTTTCTATAAGCTAACCCAAAATCGTGATGTGAATCTTGGGTCACGATCCAAAACTATGGATACTGGCATGCCATGCAATCTCACAATCTCATTTACGTATATACGAGCAAGACGTTCAAGAGAATAAGTCTCCCGCATAGGCAAGAAATAAGCAGACTTGGTAAATCTATCAACAATAACCCAAATCGTATCTATACCTTGAGAAACCTTGGGAAGACCCGTAACAAAATCCATGGTAATGTGTTCACACTTCTATTTTAGAATCTCAAGTGGTTGCAATGGACCTTTTGACACTTGATGCTCGGTCTTTACTCGTTGACAAGTTAAACACCTCGAGATAAACTCCGCGATCTCTCTCTTCATATTATTCCACCAAAATATATGTCGAAGATCATAATACATTTTGGTACTTCCAGGATGGATTGCAAACGGTGTATTATGTGCCTCCATCATGATTCTATGCTTCAAGTCAGAATCGTTAGAAACGTAAAGTCTAGAGTTGACTCGAAATATTCTTTCTTCATCGATTCGTGCTTCTAGAATAGCACCTTCTTGCACTTTCTTCTTTATACGCATCAGCTCCATGTCCGTAGCTTGAGCAGCTTTAACTTTATCGATTAAAGTCGGTTCTACTCGTATATTTCATATCATCACGTGTGTACTTGGAGAATTTATCTCTATCTCCATCCTTTGCAAGTCATACAAAATAGGCCTTTGTGTTGACAACATCGCACTCGTACCCGCATACGATCTTCTACTCAATGCGTCAGCTACCACGTTTGCTTTTCCAAAATGATATTGGATGGTATGGTCATAATCTTTTAAGAGCTCGAGCCAACATCGTTGCTGCATGTTGAGTTCCTTTTAGGTGAAGAAATATTTGAGGCTTTTATGATCCGTATAGATCTCCACTTTCTCTCCATACAAGTAGTGTCTCCAAATCTTCAACGCAAAAACGACTGCCGCCAACTCCAAATCATGAGTAGGATAATTCCTCTCATATTCTTTGAGTTGTCGCGAGGCATAGGCTATGACTTTCCCATATTGCATGAGAACACATCCTAACCCTTTGCATGAAGCATCGCTGTAGATAACAAATCCATCCGAACCAGATGGTATTGTCAGAACAAGTGCCGAAAATGAGTCTCCACTTGAGATCTTGGAAACTCTTCTTGCATTCCTCGCTCCATACGAATTTTGTATCTTTTCGAGTCAGCTGAGTTAACGGAGTAGCAATTCGAGAAAATTCTTCCACAAATCTCCGATAATAACAAGCTAAGCCTAGAAAGCTACGTACTTCGGTCACCGACTTCGGTTGCTCCCAACTTTGTATGGCTTCAATCTTCACCGGGTCGACAGATACTCCATGTTTTGACACCACGTGCCCAAGAAATGCTACTTCCTCAAGCCATAACTCGCATTTCTTCAGTTTGGCATATAGCTTATTGTCACGAAGTCTTTGAAGTACCAGCTTCAAATGGTGCTCATGATCTTCACGACTTTTGAAATAGATGAGGATGTCATCAATAAAGACAACAACGAACTGATCTAAATATTCTTTGAATACACGGTTCATCATATCCATGAAGGCAGCAGGATCATTAGTCAATCCAGAAGACATGTCTAAGAATTTATAATGCTCGTACCGAGTTCTGAAGGCAGTCTTTGGAATATCCTCAGTTTTAACCTTCAGCTGATGTTATCCAGAACGAAGATCGATATTTAAAAAGAAATGTGCTCCTTGCAACTGGTCTAACAGGTCATCAATACGAGGTAGCAGATACCTATTCTTGATAGTGACATGGTTCAATCCTTGATAGTCAATACAAAGTCGCGTACTCTTGTATTTTTTCTTTACGAATACAACAGGAGCACCCTAAGGAGACGTACTAGGACGAATGAAACCGATATCTAACAACTCATGTAATTAAACTTTTAACTCCTGAAGTTCAATTAGAGCCATTCGATATGTGGTTTTAGAAATGGGCTTTGTACCGGGTTCAAGGTCAATAAAGAATTCAACTTCACATTCTGGGGGTAGACCAGGAAGTTCTTCAGGAAATACGTCAAGAAATTCACTTATAACAGAAATATTATTCAAATTTGACGTGTTTTTGTTCAAGTCCATAACATGGGCTAAGAAAGATTGTCATCCATTTTTCAATAAACGAATGGCTTTATGGCTTGATATGACAGCGATTGATTTTAGTGGTTTAGTTACTTGAATTCGCATAACAGGTTGGTTAGGAATATGAAAACTAACAACCTTACGAAAATAATCAATTTTGGCATGATGAGTAGTTAACCAATCAATTCGTAAAATCACATCAAAAACAAGTATCTTTAAAGAGATAAGGTCAACAGGTAATGTGATTGTGCCAACTTGGATTAAGCAAGATTTATAAACTGTAGATGTAATGAAAGTTTCTCCTAACGGAGTCACCATATATAGGTCAAAGTCTAATTTATCCCGAGTCAAGTTTAAACGTTGAGCACAAGCAGGAGAGATAAAAGAATGGGTAGAAACGGTATCTAGTAAAGTATAAACTTCGAAAGAATTCAAGATTAGCTTACCCATGATCACCTCGTTCGGATTTCTCGTGTTTTGGCCAGTCACGACAAATGCTCTTCCAGGAACCGCTGATTTCGACTTATCTGGGATAGCTTTTGGAGTCGCCATCCCCACTGAACTTGGTTTTGCTACAGAACACTCTCGAGCTATATGACCCTCATTTCCACAGTTATAACATACCTTGAATTATTGTGGGCAGTTTGGGCTGATATATCCCTCTTTCCCGCATTTGTAACATACGACCAGTGGTCGTTCTCATCCCCTAGAAACAGTTGATGTTTGTGCTGACGTGTTAACATTATCATTTTTGTACCTTCTCTTCTTGAAATCTCCTCCCGACTCGCTTCTTCTATTTTCACGACCATGATTACCACCAGAGTGATTACCGCTTTTGTCTGTATTCCTTCCTCTTCGCTGGTTATCATTGCTCCGATAACTGCTATCACCGGTCTGACCCTGGTTGTTGTCCCTCGGTTGAACATACTCATTATCTTGCTCTAATAATTGAGCCCTGTTTACAATATCTGAATATAAAAAAAATTAATGAGAGATAAGATATTGCTGAATCTCGGGTTTTAGACCTCTCAAAAATATCCTCGTCATACGTTCCTCGTTCTCCACCAAATGAGGTGCAAACCTGCATAACTCCACGAACTTCGCCTCGTACTGGGACACCGTCATGTTGTTTTGTTCCAGTCTAATAAACTCTACCTCCTTTATATGACGAATACTTTCAGGGAAATACTTGTCATTAAGCAGTTTCTAAAACGTTTCCAAAGACATGCTTAGTGCAGTTGGATGAGTACGTTTCACAGATTCCCACCAGTAATCTGCATCATTACAGAACATAAAAGTGGCGAATGGAACCTTCTGTTCCTCCGTGCATCCCAAGACATCAAATATCTTGTAATTTGATTGACCCACGTTTCCGCCTTAATTGGATCTGGCTTTCCGCAGAATTTTGGTGGTCCCAACTCTTTGAACTTCTTGGTCGTGACAAATCGCGCGTTGTTATCATTTCCACCCGTATTCTGCACACGAGTCTCCCTCGTCTGATTTTGCATGAACTGCAAAAAGCTCCTAAACATTCCATCATTCATCGTTTGCTCGGTAACGTTGTTTACAGGAGGAATATTGCCTTCATGTTGCACGTTCTCCTGGTTTGTGACTAAAGGTTGTTTCACAGTCTCATATACTCCATTGTTAACGTTCTCGGCTGTCATTCTCAAATACTGCCATAAAATAAGGGTTAATTAAACAAATTAACATATCACATAATATCCCTATATTATGACCGACTAACAAATAAGCTTAGGTAGGACACACTAGCGAAGGATTTACTCATCTCTCCCCTCCTAGTTCTATTCCCCGATCTCTGCCAGAGACCATATCCCTAAGCTCTGATACCAACTGTGACGCCCCCAAAATAGGTATACATCACCCATTCTGAGTCGCCAAATACATGGTACAGAAACAAATACAACTTCATTAAAACACTTGTTGCGTAAAATACGACAACACAATACTATGAGTTTAAATACAAATATTGTCTACTAGACAATATCCACACTCAAATAAGTCCTCATTACAATTATTGAAACACTATTTTATAAAATAGTGAGGACTGCTAACACAACTGACTAGAAACATCACTCCACACCCCGACTAGTTCCCGCTATATTCTCGCCTCCTGAGAAAAATGGAACAAAAAGGAAAAGGGTGACCTCAACTAGCCTAGTAAAGAATATTATGACTAAGATAATATACAACAACTTATCATTAGCCTTCAACAGGGAAAAATCTGATAAAATATAATAGACAACAAGTTTTAGATCAACAACTGCAGCGGAAACAACAAACCATTAGAAGAGTCATGTAGAGAATGAATTCTACTATCTTCTATGATTTAAAAGCCCATCAACGATATTTTATCCTTTTAACATCAATCAATATACATCTTGAATCAAATATTCATCTTTGTACTACAAGCCAAAGATATTCATTTGTATCACCCGTCGGTCATGTTCATCTCAACACCTGTTCATCTTTGCACTACGGGCCAAAGATATTCATCAGTTAATCATTCATCTCTGCACTACAGGCCAAAGATATTCAATAATATTATCATTTAGGACTGAGGATGTTGAAAAATATTTTAAAGAAAACGAATCCAGTGAGATAGAAGGACAAATATTAGGGATTCATATTACAGTTTATCCAAGTGCAATAATACTCCATAACAACCAATTGTGAAGTTAAATTCAAAAATAAAGATCAAAACATGGATACAATCAAAGATAGTAACCATAATAGACATCTTGGACAAAAAGAAAAAAATTTATTTTTCTGGTGAATAGTGTCGTATTCGTGAATAGTGCCGTATACGTGAATAGTAATCCCGACACAAAAAGTTCCAAATTTGATAAAAAGTTTATATTAATATTTCAGCATAATGATATTGAAGAAAATAATATCATTTACGAAGAAAATAATATCCCTAACATCAAAATAACAGTACTTCTGTTCGGAATATCGGGTATAAAGCCGAAGGAAACTTGCACTGAATAACAACTCTAAAAGTATCAAAATACTCACTAAAATACGCTCAACAATATAGAGAGAAAGAAAACTTATTTCTGGTATGATTTTTAATTCTAACCTAAGCGCCTATTTATAGGAAAATGCTAGAATGTCAAAGGAGACTATATAATAAAATATTATTATTATTTTTTTCTCTATGCATCCTCCACCAACCAAGCCAACCAACATGGAAGAAAAATAGCAGCACATGTGTACTCAACACCAACCAAAAGTGGGTCCCACCCATAAATTAACAAAAATTATTTTATTTTCCGAAACTTCAATAATTCATAGAAAATAGCCCGTTTATCAGAAAAATACGAATTTTATGTCCATTCCACACGAAATCAAATTCTCTACAACTTTGTAGCTTTAACTTTTTCCAAATTCCAAACAAAAAATATCTGAAATCCACAAACGGATGATTTTCAACACCTCTAAAAATCCATAACAAATCATTCGTTCATTTTTAACGGTTCCAAATTTGTGGATATATACTCAACTTATATATGTATAACATATCCAAAAATTACAACGATCCAACGGTCGGATCAAAATTATAACTCACACAATAGAGCTTTAAGAATATCGATTTGATCTTATAATACCTCCAATCCGACAAAATACTGATAAAAGACCTCAACATTAATTCCTTCATTTATAACCACCTAAATAAATCCATCATTTATATTCACATCAAATAAATATTTTCTTATCATATAAATTAATAATTAATTATTCACAAATAATATTATAGAATCACAATTATGACAATCAGGTAGTTCCCAAAAAAGAGGGGGCTTTCCAATAAGGATTTTTCCTTACTGGCATGCAATTAGATGACCAAACCTCTCCTTAGACAGAACTTTTTAGACATTGCCAATAATGTTATCTAATAATATTATTCAAATAATATGAATTATTTATCTGATAATAGAAAATACTGTGCAGTGACAATTATTGAAACAATAATAATAAAAAATATCAACGTAGCGATTATTGAATCAATAAAATAAAATATTGAACAGTAATTACTGTAACAATTATTGAGCAGTGCCTTCTTACGTAAGAATCAATAATTGGTGCAATACCGTGTGCTACTGTGTTTTAACCACTGAGTATTCCAATAGTATTAACGGTAACAACTACGCCGTTATTTATAAATAACTTATAATTGTCGTTTTCTTCATCCAATCACTTTCTATTATGGGGCCCACACAAGGCTGCGTCGTCGTACGAATATTCCCCGACAGAAAGAATATTCCACGACCAAATGAATATTCCCCGACAACAATGAATATTTTATAACCACTTGCTTATTTTTAAAAATTTGCACATTTTACCCATAACCAAAGCATTACATAAATTAACACCTTATTTTTCAAGATAATAATTAGAGAAAATTTGATTTTATTTATAATAAGTTGGGGTCTTACAACCTCCCCTCCTTATAAAATTTCGTCCTCGAAATTGACGTACGCACATAGTGTTTCGAAAAAGTAAGAATACCTCGCTTTTATTTCTGATTCCAACTCCTAGGTCATTTCTTCAATAGCATGGTTTCTCTATAAAACCTTTACTTGTGGTATAACTTTTATGTGTAGGACATGCTCTTTCCTATCCAAGATCTTAACAAGTACCTCCTCGTACGTTAAATCTTCGGCTATCTCGTCCGGTTCTAACTCAATAATGTGGTTCGAGTCCTTCACGTATTTACGAAGCATAGATATGTGAAAAATATTATGAACACGAGACATGTTTGGAGGTAGTGCAAGTCGATATGCCACATTTCCTATTCGGTCAAGAATTTCAAATGGACCAATAAATCGTGGATTGAGCTTTCCTCTCTTCCCAAATCTTGTAACTCCTCTCCATGGTGCAACACGTAATAATACATGATCCCCAATACTAAATTTTACATCCTTTCGATGAAGATCCGCATAACTCTTTTGTCGATCATGTGCCCTTTGTATACGTTGTCGAATCGTTTGGATCTTTTTTGTAGTCATGCGTACTAATTCTGGTCCCAACAACGTTGCTTCTCCCACCTCATCCCAGCAAACTAGAGAACGACACTTTCGTCCATACAAGGCTTCAAATGGAGCCATACCTATACTTTCCTGATAACTGTTGTCGTAGGAGAATTCCACCAGTGACAAGTACTTATCCCAACTTCCTTTAAAATCTAGAACACTGAGTCTTAATAGATCTTCAAGAGTTTAAATAGTCCTCTCTGATTGTCCATCCGTTTGAAGATGGTATGCCGAACTGAATCGTAAATCCGTGCCCATAGCTTTCTGCAAGCTAACCCAAAATCGTGAAGTGAATCTTGGGTCACGATCCGAAACTATGGATATTGGCATGCCATGCAATCTCCTAATCTCATTCATGTACATACGAGCAAGACGTTCAAGGGAATAAGTCTCCCGTATAGGCAAGAAATGAGCATACTTGGTTAATCTATCAACAATAACCCAAATCGCATCTATACCTTGGGAAACCTTGGGAAGACCCGTAACGAAATCCATGGTAATGTGTTCCCACTTCCATTTTGGAATCTCAAGTGGTTGCAATGGACCCTTTAGCACTTGATGCTCGGTCTTTACTCGTTGACAAGTTAAACACCTCGAGATAAACTCCGCGATCTCTCTCTTCATATTGTTCCACCAAAATGTATGTCGAAGATCATCATACATTTTGGTACTTCCAAGACGGATTGCAAATGGTGTGTCGTGTGCCTCCATCATGATTCTATGCTTCAAGTCAGAATCGTTAGGAACGCAAAGTCTGGAGTTGACTCGAAGTATTCCTTCTTCATCGATTCTTGCTTCTGGAATAACACCTTCTTGAATTTTCTTCTTCATACGCATCAGCTCCATGTCCGTAGCTTGAGCAGCTTTAACTTTATCGATTAAAGTCGGTTCTACTCGTATGTTTTGATATCATCACGTGGGTACTTGGAGCCTTTACCTCTATCTCCATCCTTTGCAAGTCATACAAAATGGGCTTTTATGTTGACAACATCGCGCTCGTACCCGCATATGATCTTTTGCTCAATGCGTCAGCTACCACGTTTGCTTTTTCAGGATTATATTGGATGGTATGGTCGTAATCTTTCAACTGCTCGAGCCAACGTCGTTGCCGCATGTTGAGTTCCTTTTGGATGAAGAAATATTTGAGGCTTTTATGATCCGTATAGATCTCCACTTTCTCCCCATACAGGTAGTGTCTCCAAATCTTCAACGCGAAAACGACTGCTGCCAACTCCAAATCATGAGTAGGATAATTCCTCTCATATTCTTTGAGTTGTCGCGAGGCATAGGCTATGACTTTCCCATGTTGCATGAGAACACATCCTAATCCTTTGCCTGAAGCATCGCTGTAGATAACAAATCCATCCGAACCAAATGGTATTGTCAGAACAGGTGCCAAAATGAGTCTCCTATTGAGCTCTTGGAAACTCATCTCTCATTCCTCGCTCCATACGAATTTTTTATCTTTTCGAGTTAGCTGAGTTAACAGAGTAGCGATTCGAGAAAATTCTTCCACAAATCTCCGATAATAACCAGCTAAGCCCAGAAAGCTACGTACTTCGGTCACCAACTTCGGTTGCTCCTAACTTTGTATGGCTTCAATCTTCGCCTGGTCGACAGATACTCCATGTTTTGACACCACGTGCCCAACGAATGCTACTTTCTCAAGCCAGAACTTGCATTTCTTCAGTTTGGCATATAGCTTGTTGTCACAAAGTCTTTGAAGTACCAGCTTCAAATGGTGCTCGTGATCTTCACGGCTTTTGGAATAGATGCAAATGTCATCAATAAAGACAACAACGAACTGATCTAAATATTCTTTGAATACACGGTTCATCATATCCATGAAGGCAGCAGGATTATTAGTCAATCCAAAAGACATGACTAAGAATTCATAATGCTCGTACCGAGTTCTAAAGGCAGTCTTTGGAATATCCTCAGTTTTAATCTTCAGCTGATGATATCCAGAACGAAGATCGATATTTGAAAAGAAATGTGCTCCTTGTAACTGGTCAAATAAGTCATCAATACGAGGTAGCAGATACCTATTCTTGATGGTGACATGGTTCAATTCTCGATAGTCAATTCAAAGTCGCATACTCCCATCTTTCTTCTTTACGAATAAAATAGGAGCACCCCAAGGAGACGTACTAGGACGAATGAAACTGATGTCTAACAACTCATGTAATTGGACTTTTAACTCCTGAAGTTTAATAGGGGACATTTGATATGTGATTTTAGAAATGGGCTTTGTATCGGGTTCAAGGTCAATAAAGAATTCAACTTCACGTTCTGGGGGTAGACCAGGAAGTTCTTCAAAAAATATGTCACGAAATTCACTAACAATAGAAATATTATTCAAATCTGACGTGTTTTTGTTCAAGTCCATAACATGGGCTAAGAAAGCTTGACATCCATTTTTCAATAAATGAATGGCTTTATGGCTTGATATGACATCGATTGATTTTAGTGGTTTAGTTGCTTGAATTCACATAACAGGTTGGTTAGGAATATGAAAACTAACAACCTTACGAAAATAATCAATTTTGGCATGATGAGTAGTTAACCAATCAATTCGTAAAATCACATCAAAAACAAGTATCTTTAAAGAGATAAGGTCAACAGGTAATGTGATTGTGCCAACTTGGATTAAGCAAGATTTATAAACTGTTGATGTAATGAAAGTTTCTCCTAACGGAGTCACCATATATAGGTCAAAGTCTAATTTATCCCGAGTCAAGTTTAAACGTTGAGCACAAGCAGGAGAGATAAAAGAATGGGTAGAAACGGTATCTAGTAAAGTATAAACTTCGCAAGAATTTAAGATTAGCTTACCCGTGATCACCTCGTTCGGGTTTCTCGCATTTTGGCCAGTCACGACAAATGCTCTTCCAGGAACTGCTAATTTTGACTTATCCGGGATAGCTTTTGGAGTCACCATCCCCGCCGAACTTGATTTTTCTATAGAACACTCTCGAGCTATATGACCATCCTTTCCACAGTTATAACATACCTTGGATTGTTGTGGGTAGTTTGGGCTGATATGTCCCTCTTTCCCGCATTTGTAACATACGACCGGTGGTCATTTTCCTCCCCTAGAAACAGTTGATGTTTGTGCTGACGTCTTCACGTTATCATTGTTGTACATTCTCTTCTTGAAATCTCCTCCCAACTCACTTTTTCTATTTTCACGACCACGATTACCACCAAAGTGATTACCGCTTTTGTTTGTATTCCTTACTCTCTGCTGGTTATCATTGCTCCGATGACTGCTATCACCGGTCTGACCTTGGTTGTTGTCCCTCGGTTGAACATACTCATTATCTCGCTCTAATAATTGAGCCCTATTTACAACATCTGAATATAAAAATTTTTTATGAGGGATAAGATATTGCCGAATCTCGGGTTTTAGACCTCTCAAAAACATTCTCGTCATACGTTCCTCGTTCTCCACTAAATGAGGTGCAAACCTGGATAACTTCGCGAAATTCGCCTCGTACTGGGACACCGTCATGTTGTTTTGTTCCAGTCTAATAAACTCTACCTCCTTCATATGACGAATACTTTCAGGAAAATACTTGTCATTAAACAGTTTCTGAAACATTTCCCAAGACATGTTGAGTTTTGTTGGATGAGTACGTTTCACAGATTCCCACCAATAATCTGCCTCATTACGAAACATAAAAGTGGCGAATGGAACCTTCTGTTCCTCCGTGCATCCCAAGACATCAAATATCTTGTAATTTGCTTGACCCACGTTTCTGCCTTAATCATATCTGGCTTTCCCCAGAATTTTGGTGGTCCCAACTCTTTAAACTGCTTGGCCGTGACAAACCGCGCGTTGTTATCATTTCCACTCGTATTCTACACATGAGTCTTCCTCGTCTGATTTTGCATGAACTGCAAAAAGCTCCTAAACATTCCATCATTCATCGTTTGCTCGGTAACGTTGTTTATAGGAGGAATATTGCCTTCCTGTTGCACGTTCTCCTGGTTCGTGACTAAAGGTTGTTTCACAGTCTCATATACTCCATTGTTAACGTTCTCGGCTGCCATTTTCAAATACTGCCATAAAACAAGGGATAATTAAACAAATTAACGTATCACATAATATCCCTATATTATGACCGACCAACAAATAAGCTTAGGTAGGACACACTAGCGAAGGATTTACTCATCTCTCCCCTCCTAGTTCTATTCCCCGATCTCCGCCAGAGACCATATCCCTAAGCTCTGATACCAACTGTGACTCCCCCAAAATAGGTATACATCACCCATTCCGAGTCGCTAAATACATGGTACAAAAACAAATACAACTTCATTAAAACACTTGTCGCGTAAAATACGACAACACAATACTTTGAGTTTAAATACAAATATTGTCTTTTGGACAATATCCACACTCAAATAAGTCCTCATTACAATTATTAAAACACTATTTTATAAAATAGCGAGGACTGCTAACACAACTGACTAGAAACATCACTCCACACCCCGACTAGTTCCCGCTATATTCTCGCCTCCTGAGAAAAATGGAACAAAAAGGAAAACGGTGACCTCAACTAGCCCAGTAAAGAATATTATGACTAAGATAATATACAACAACTTATCATTAGCCTTCAACAGGGAAAAATCTGATAAAATATAATAGACAACAAGTTTTAGATCAACAACTGCAGCGGAAATAGCAAACCATTAGAAGAGTCAAGTAGAGAATGAATTCTACTATCTTCTAAGATTTAAAAGCCCATCAACGATATTTTATCCTTGTAACATCAATCAATATACATCTTGAATCAAATATTCATCTTTGCACTACAAGCCAAAGATATTCATTTGTATCACCAGTCGGTCATGTTCATCTCAACACCTGTTCATCTTTGCACTACGGGCCAAAGATATTCATCAGTTAATCATTCATCTCTGCACTACAGGCCAAAAATATTCAGTAATATCATTATTTAGGACTGAGAATGATGCAAAATATTTTAAAGAAAACGAATCTAGTGAGACAGAAGGACAAATATTAGGGATTTATAATACAGTTTATCCAAGTGCAATAATACTCCATAACAACCAATTGTGAAGTAGAATTCAAAAATAAAGATCAAAACATGGATACAATCAAAGATAATAACCATAATAGACATCTTGGACAAAAAGGAAAAAATTTATTTTTCCGGTGAATAGTGTCGTATACGTGAATAGTGCCGTATATGTGAATAGTAACCCCGACACAAAAAGTTATAAATTTGATAAAAGTTTATATCAATATTTCAGCATAATGATATTGAAGAAAATAATATCATTTACGAAGAAAATAATATCCCTTACCTCAAAATAACAAAACTTCTGTTCGGAATATCGGGTATAAAGCCGAAGGAAACTTGCACTGAATAACAACTCTCAAACTATCAAAATACTCACTAAAATACGCTCGACAATATAAAGAGAAAGAAAACTTGTTTCTTGTGTGATTTTAAATTCTAACCTAAGCGCCTATTTATTGGAAAATGCTAGAACGCCAAAGGAGACTAAATAATAAAATATTATTATTCTTTTTTTTCTCTATGCATCCTCCACCAACCAAGCCAGCCAATATGGAAGAAAAATAGCAGCCCATGTGTATTCAACACCAACCAAAAGTGGGTCCCACCCATGAATTAATAAAAATTATTTTGTTTTCCCAAACTTTAATAATTCATAGAAAATAGCCCTATTATCAGAAAAATACGAATTTTATGTCCATTCCACACGAAATCGAATTCTCTACAACTTTGTAGCTTTAAGTTTTTCCAAATTCTAAACAAAAATATCCGAAATCCACAAACGAATGATTTTCAATACCTCTAAAAATTCATAACAAATCATTCGTTCATTTTTAATGGTTCAAAATTTGTGGATATATACTCAACTTATATATGTATAAAATATCCAAAAATCACAACGATCAAACGGTCGGATCAAAATTATAACTCACAATAGAGCTTTAAGAACACTGATTTGATCTTTTAATACCTCCAATCCGATAAAATATTGATAAAACACCTCAACATTAATTCCTTCATTTATAACCACCTAAATAAATCCATCATTTATATCCACATCAAATAAATATTTTTTTATCATATAAATTAATAATTAATTATTCACAAATAATATTACAGAATCACAATTATGACAACCAGGCAGTTTCCAAGAAAGAGGGGGCTTTCTAGTAAGGATTTCTCCTTACTGACGCGCAATTAGATGACCAAACCTCTCCTTAGACAGAACTTTCTAGACATTACCAATAATGTTATCTAATAATATTATTCAAATAATATGAATTATTGATCTGATAATAGAAAATATTGTGCGGTGACAATTATTGAAATAACAATAACATAAAATATTAACGTAGCAATTATTGAATCAATAAAATAAAATATTGAACAGTAATTACTGTAACAATTATTGTGTGGCGCCTTCTTATGTAAGAATCAATAATTGGTGCAATACTGTGTGCTACTGTGTTTTAACCACCCGATATTCTAACATTATTAACGGTAACAACTATGTCGTTATTTATAAACAACTTATACTTGCCGTTTTCTTCATCCAATCGCTTTCCATTATAGGGCCCACACAAGGCTGCGCCGTCGTACGAATATTCTCCGACAGAAAGAATATTCCAAGACCAAACGAATATTCCCTGACAACAATGAATATTTTATAACCACTTGCTTATTTTGAAAATTTTGCACATTTTACCCATAACCAAAGCATTATATCAAATTAACACCTTATTTTTCAAGATAATAATTATAGAAAATTCGATTTTATTTATAATAAGTTGGGGTCTTACAGTACATATAGTTAATTGTTATTATATTGAAAGAATAATAAGTGTGGAGAATGAGAGAAGCTTAAGATCGAGCTTGTAAGATATGCCTTGTGTGGCACAGTGGTGAGATACATTGTCTTATAATATTAATTATTATTATGGGCAATATATTAGTATCTAGGAATTATTTGATGGTATATTGAATTATTATTATTATTATTATTGTAAGTGATAGCATGATAATAAGTATACTGGTTACAAATATTATAAGATTTATATTTATTGTGACGAGACAATTATCTGTGTACTCTAGAGACTGGGAAGGAATTAAATGCTTAAATAAACATTAATATTAAGGTTATAATGTGGTTATGTGAGTAGTAGAAATAATTATGGAACAACTTAGATAATAATATCTTGCTGCGATATTTTATCACATGTATTTAATGTACATGAATTATATGATATGAGTATAAATTTTAACTTTAAATTTCTAACATGGTAACGATTGTACCTTAATATTATATTATGGGAATTAAAAAGACCAAACAAAGCCTTAGTTGAGAAAGTTACTGAGATTTATATCTTGTCCCAAATTGAGTGTCGCAAAGGACATGAATAGTGACTTAGAAGCTAAGTTACGTATTCTCCAAGTGGCTATTGAATAGGTGATTATTTGCTAAGAAGAGGGTTGGTAAGGGTGGTTGATCAACTCTTGATTAACCAATGTGTCCCTCCATTACACCATGAATCAAACCATAGTGTAATGCCAATGTTTAGTCTATGCTCTTTCTATAAATACAAGCTTAATTCCAATTTTTGTGTTGCTTGAAGCTTGTCTAGTAATTCTAAGTGTAGAGTATAAGTTGCTGAGCTACTTTAGAAGCATACCCAGAGTGTAGGAAGTTCAGTTCAAGCTCAAGAAGGTATAAATTCTAATTATGTTCTTGAGATGGGTATTGTTTGATTCTTGAAAATTCTTGAATTCAATTGTTAATTAATATGAATAATCATGTTATAAGGTGTTTAGGAAGTTTACTAGCATGTATAAACACTTTAGTAAAGGTTTGAAGCATGCCTGAATCGATGGAAACAAAGTTAGAATTTTCGCTGCAAAATAGAGCATGCATACTGCTTCTGAACTCGACCTAGCGCAGCTGCGCCCTGGTTATACTGGGGTGCAGCGCAACTGCGCCGTACCTCAAAACCAGTTGCTTGTTTTGTTTATGCTGTGTGTTGTAGAATTGGTGTTATGACCTAAATATGTATCTAAAAAGGGGAATAACATGAGATATAAAGATTTATTGTGTAGTATGAAGTGATCAACAAGATTTAGTAAGAGATTTATAATGAAAGCTTAAAGTTTTGAAAACAAACTTTGAGGTAATACATGTTCTACGAATTCTGAACTTAGTAGTTCACATACATGGTGTTCTTGTCATGATCATACTTGTTAGCTTTGTGTTAGAAAATGTTTTAAGGGAAAGTGCTTGATACGGTTAAGGTGAATATGCATGAATGTTACATGTTATATATTCTAATCTTGAAAAGAAGATATCATGACTTATTTACTCATGATAAGAGTTTTAAAGTTGTCTTATATGTGCCATGTTGCATCATTCATGAAAAATGATTTCAAAGGCAACCTTGAACATATTTCCAAAATCTAGTTGCATCACTTGAGTACCTAGATTCGAAAGGATTTATAAGTCATGTTATGTCTATAATATCCCTAGATATGATTTATATGTGCTATATTGCATCATTCATGAAAAATGATTTCAAGGGCAACCTCGAGCATATTCTTGAAATTAGGTTGCATTATATGAGTATTTAGATTTTAAAGGCTCAAGATGTCATGTTATGTTTCATTATGTCACTAAACATAAGTCTTATATGTTAAACATTGTTTAACGGAAGTAAACCAAGCATTAGGGTAAAGCATGTTTTAAAGTGTTAAACAATGCTAGCTATGAGTAAAAGATATGAATATGAATGAGCATGTGTAGCATAGATTATGTGACCTCTTTATGAGAACATAAGGCTAATTAGTACACCTAGTGATTTCATAACCCTAATTGGTTTTGATTTCGTGAAAATCCTAAACTAAAGTCCCTATTATATAAGGTTGAACTTGAAGTGGTCATACAAGTATGTAAAGACCTTTTGTGAGTATATATGAGAAGTGTAAGTGTTTAAGTATGTTAAAGTTCGGACAGAAACCACAAGGCAGCAGCTGAGTGTAGGCTTAGCCAGGGGACGGCGCAGTTGCGCCTGCCCTAGGCTTAGCCACGGCGCAGCTGCGCCATGTTGCAGTCATTTGTGTGATCTATTTTTGATATGATGTTTGAAGCATGCTTATATGATTACTTTAACTTGTAATATATGACCAATATTCTATGAAATGTGTTAAGAAGCATGCTATGTGATAGAGATAAATGTTAACTATGATTTTCAAAAGTTAAGTCCAAAGGGATGTTTTCAAGATATAAAGAAACGATTGAAAAATACGTTGTTTGACCTTGTAGTATCATACCAATATGAATTGTGCTATGAATATATAGTATAGGTGATGTTGTATGAAGTTACGACTAAATTAGACGTTTATGTGTACATTTGAACTTACCTATACCAGTTTTAAATATGTTGATCACGTAGCGACTCAAGTGTGTGATAGATATATACGGATGTTGATGTCCGAATGGTTAAGGTATACCTATGCGGACCTAACTACTCTGAGAATGTGACAAGAAAGTGAAGTGTAGGTTTTATAAACCTAGTTAGAGAACAATGTAACATTGTTATTACATTGAGAATGTATGAAATATGTTACTGATGGATATGAATCCATGATTATATAACTATGTAGAAATACACAAAGTGCAGTTAAGTGTTAAGCAGTTAAGTCGTAGTTTATAAACTACGAATCAGGAAAGTCTTTCAGTTCCTATTTGATATATGAATTCTATAACTGTTAGTGAGTTATATTATGCTATGCAAATGTTGATATATATGAAATGCATATGAGATATGTATGAAATGTGAAAGTTGATCTTTGATGATATGTTTGTGATATAAATCTCTATGTCTGTTATGTGAGAAGTAACATGCATGGTAAATATTAATGGATTATGAATGCATGTGCTGAGTATGCTATTATATGCTATGTGCTGCATGAAAACTGTTAGAATTGCTGGGCTGTCGAGCTCACCCTTGCAAATAACCACTTTTACAGGTTAAGGACACACGGTAAAGGTTGCGTGCTATTTGATTGATAAAGTTCAATCACATCAAATGAGATTAATTTTTATTAATTAAATATGTGCTTTTGAACCATGTTTAGGTTCTAGTAGATGTGCATGATAGAAATTTATGATGTGTAGTACATGTTAAGTTGTAAAGTTGTACTAGGCGATATATAGAGAAATTCGAATCGAGATGTAAAAATTTATACAGTGATTCGAATAAAGTGAATCATAGAATAATTTGATTCAAGGATTTGTAATTGATTCAAGTTAAGATATCAATAAAAGATTATTTTTCAAAGGAGATTGAAAAAGTTAAATTATTTCGCATATTTATATAACATCGAGTGTGATGTAAAACATGAATAGTAAATGACCAAGTTGTGAAGCTTATAAAAGTTTAAGGTCATTACATAGATCCTGGAATTGGAAAGAATTTATATTCTAAATTGTAATAAGTGAGGTTACATTCATTAAGTTATGAATAAAGGATATTAATAGTTTGACGATAGTAGTATCGTGGCAGACCAGATCCGGGGTTCGAAGGGACCCGGATTTGGGGGCCTCACAATGACATACTATCATACCAGGATCTCAGACGGGATGCCACCAATACTAGTGGGGTTTGATCTATGCGGCTGACTTTCGAAGAAGACATCTGTGTGGGCCGTATCGTAAGACCATCCAGGGGTCAATGCTGAATATCTCTGGACATATATACATATGCATAACATGATAAATGCATAACAGATAATAGATGACAATATGATGTAGGGAATGGAAAACAGTACATAAATTCCTAAGTACATCATCATCTACATACATCATCTCTGTACAGATAAAAAAAATAGGGAAATGGGGCACAAACGCCCTACTACTAATAGAGGCCTATGAAAAGATATAGCGAGAATGGGGCACAGCCATCCAATATCAAACAGAGGCCTATCAAAAGAGATAACGAGAATATACATCAGAAGAAGACAGTGGTGTCAATATCTATATCATCAATCCTGTCCACCTGATGTAACTCCTCCTGAGTCACTGGATCTCTATCAACAGGGATGTCAGGCCTATACAAGGGAGGATCTGCACCAGCAAAACCATATGGGTCACTTGAGGGGCCAGCACCTGAGTTGGAAGGATCAAAAGTATCTGCCTCTAAAGGATCTCTACCGAAGTGTCGGATAAAGAAATGTGCTCAGTCCAACTGTCGGGTCAAACGATCAATCTGTGTCACATGAGTCGGATCTCGAACACAGGTCAGCCAATCCGTCATCATCACGGATCTAGGAACCATATCCCTTATAAACTGAGTGGCGTGGGTCTAGGCTCCAATAGTATGAGGGGACCACCAGTGATGGAATGAATCCTGAGTATATGAACCCTCTGACAAAGCGTATCCGTCCATACCCATCAATGGGATGTTGTCAGCAGGTGACTGTGACACAGGCCAATAACGTCTGACAAGAGGCAAGATCGGCACACGAATCTCTCCTGTGGTGCTCCTAATAGCACGCTCTCCTAAATAGAGCTCCCATCCTCCATCTGTGAAGAGAGGAATCCTACGGGTGGATATCACGTGCTCGACACCAATCAGGAATCCATCCTCAAATCCAATGGTCAAATGTTCCCCTGAATAGGGAATCCAAGTGATGACATCAGCTGTCAATAAACACTAACTATAGCCGACAATGGGTGAAACCCTCCGCTACAGGAACCTCCGCTAAAATGGAGTGATGCCATCGCCGTCTTCGTGGATAGGTGTCTAAATCTAACACGCTCACAGGACACAAACATGGAAGTCTTTCATAGGCCCAAAACTACCAACACAAAGGTAAAACACCTGTTTTCAGTGAATACTCTCAACCTATACATGGGAAATCAAAAGAGAAATACTCACCAACACAAATGGGTAAAATCCTAGCCAAGCCTCGGTCATGCCCTGCGAACACATGCGCATTCCCCTGAAGAAGTTGGCTAAGGTGTAGGAACCCCAATCATAATCTCTGATACGGTCCACCTCCCGCGTGGTGCTGATCAAAGCGAATGACACCGTAAAAGAGTTATCTGCTATAAAACAACCCATGATAATAACTAGGAACAATCGCCGAAGAATGCAATCCACGACTCTCACATCAGCAGGCTTGGGCTCACTCAACAACCCACTCATAGCATCTACGCTCAAAGGACCCGTACGAATTGTCCTACCCTTGAACGCCTCAGCCGAGACTACCAACAAGGATTTAATGGCAGTCGGGGTAATATTCGCCATACGTGGCACTGGCGCCCCGCCAAACTCCATACTGGTGATAAATTGCCAATCCATCGACGTCATCATCACCTCATAGTCCAATAAATAGAGAGACTGAGTCTGGTGAAACCAGTACTCAGACAATGCCCTGAGGTTCCAAGGACAACGGCGGGGAAGAATGGAAAAGAACGGTCCAAAGCCCCAATCATGCACTTTACCTCGGTAATCTGGATGCAGAGCCTGATACATGGAGTGTATGCTGAACCAGTTCCCTTGAGGATGTGTAAAGTCGGGAACCTACATCATATGCAAATCAATGTCAAAATCCTTGCTCCTCCTTAATAGGAAAAAGAAAGATCAAATCCAGCCGTTACCTCATTTGCATTCAAGTAAACTGAAGGGTGGCGACTCAAATCACCCCGAAGATCTGGGATAGCCACCTAAATGCCAGGGAAATCCCTACGGGGAACATGAGCAGCAGGAGCTAGAGCTGCTACCGGTACGTCCTCCTCCTCGTCCTCGACGTCAAGCATATCAACCCGGACATGACGTATCACCGCCTCCGCTAGACGACGAGGATGTCTAACTGAACGGGGTTGAGGCACTTCAGAAGTTCTCCTCCGTACACCAGAAGTGGTCCTGCGGGAACAACTCGACTGATCTGGATCCACAATATCTGGACAACAAGTCTCTAAATCACCTCAGAAAGGGTGTGATATTTTCTAACCTGGAGCTTTTCAAAATGCATTTAATGACTATATGCATGCATGCATTATTTTAACATACGCCTACAGTAGAGTTAAAAATGTATGACTACCCAATGCCTACATTTTGAAAATTTTTGTCATAGTTTCCTCAATAAATAGGACTATCCACATGCACATAGGCATGACTAGGTGGCCATTCAGTAGCACACCTACCCACAGTCATATATATACTATTTGCATTAAAAGTCAAAGTCATCAATCCATAAGGGTAGCCTAATTACCAGAATTATATTGCATTTCTGCCTTTGCTCATTTATCCTCAAATAGGATAAGAAATAGCAGAAAAAGGTGCCAATTTGACTGTTTCAAAGGTCAAATTTTTTTACATCATTATGTTCAGCATGGTTTAATACTAACATTTACTATGTTGAATATTTTTTATCAAGAAATATGAGCATGCATATTCACTACTATGTGTTTAAATGCATTTCATATAAAAAGTCATTTTTCAACGGATAAAAACTGGAAAAAAAGACATGCACACGTTGCCAGGACAGTGTAGAACACTTGTACAGTGACAGAATTTACAGAAAGACGTTCGAACTCAGCGGATTTGAAGAAGAGCTGTGACAACCCTAAAATTTATAAAATCTTAAGTGATTAGAATAAAGGTTAAAGAATAAAACCTAGATGAGAATTTGAGGATTTATTTGAAATTTTCAAGTAAAATCCATATGATTTGCTATTCGAATAAGAATAGAGAAAATATGAGTTATAAAATTCCAAAACCCTAGAAATGAATTGATATGTATTTAAATGAATATAAAGAATAAGGTATTAAGATACCTGTTAATTCGATGTGAACTGAATAGTCTAAGAAATGTTATATAAGTACATATTGAAA
Organism: Panax notoginseng; assembly: GCA_016801055.1. Taxonomy (NCBI): domain Eukaryota; kingdom Viridiplantae; phylum Streptophyta; class Magnoliopsida; order Apiales; family Araliaceae; genus Panax; species Panax notoginseng. Next base: position 8,729,741 of record CM029012.1, read on the forward strand.
TTTTATTAAGGAGATAAGATTTCACATGAAGAGATGCTATGAGGTTAAACGAAGATGAGTATATGTATAGAAATATATATACTTAGTAATGTGCTATATATATTTTAGCAAGAGGAATGATGAATTAAGTTAATGATATAAGGATCAAGATAAAACTATGTTAGTAAATAACAAAGCTTGAACGTTGGCCTGGACTGACAAATAATAATTTGAATAAGTATAAAGTCATTAGTTAATCCGATTAGCAATATGAAGGGAGTAATTTAAAACTCAAAATTTGAGTTAGAGATAGAATTTTGAAGAACGAACTACTCGGTTGCTTCCGGAACATTAAGTTTAGTCATAATGTACTGTAAACACAAAATGTGTAAATGTTGACTTTTGGTCAAAGTCAACAATTGACTTTTTATGGAGAAAAGTCAAAATTAGTGTGAGAAGTGAAATATGTTATGATTATGTGAATTATGTGTGTGATTAAATAAATATACATTATATAATGTGAATACATTTATTTTGTATATAAAAATAAATTAAGAATTAAGTTATGTAACCTAATATATATATTAGGTGTGATAATTAAATAACCTAAGAGGTTATAATATGGGAGTATGTTAGTATATAAATATATATACTAATATTAAGAGATTTATTTTATATATCTCAAAATAATTAATTTTATAACCAAGTCTAATTGGGTTATGAAATTAAAAAGGCATAAGTAAAGAATTTATTTTCAAGTGTGAGAAATAAAAATCATAATTAAATGATTAGGGTAAAATAGAATTAAAAGTATTGGACTATAATAATATCATAGCCCAATAATTTATTTAGAGTTCAAGAGAATTATATTTTATGGACTAAAGAAGTTATATTATCTAAACAAGCCTAATTAATTAATTAAGCAGGTGACTTGTAGATAAAGTGATTAAGGGCGATTAATTTTTTAATCTAGCCCAATATATTATGTATGGTACAAGTATTATATTGGCCCAAGTGAATTAATGGGGAAGCCCAAGTTCAATTTTGTTGGAAAGCAAAATAATAAAAGTTCAAGCCCAATAGAAATTAATTAATAAGTGGCCCAATTTTTTTTTACCCACTTAAAGAGGGGCTAATTATTGACTTGCTAAGTAAATTAGCAATTAAATAAAATATGAATTGGATGATAAGAGGCCACATGGCCGGTATATGAGAGAAAGAGATAAGGAAGAGGAAAGAAATAAAAAGACAAGAAGATAAGAAAGAGAGAGAAAGAGAAAAGTTAAAAGGAAAAGAACGAGAGAAGAGAGAAAGAAAAGAACGGGAAACCGTGCGAGAGGGAGAGAAGAAGGGGAAGGGTCCGAAGCCCTAGGGAAGAAAGAAGGAGGAGAAAATCCTCCATGGATAAAGAAGAAGAAGAAGAAGAAGAAGAAGAAGGAGAAGAAAGGTATAATTCCTTTATTTTATTTATTTAATTTTTTTTTAATTGATGAAAGGGGAGTTTTTGATTTTGAAGCTTAAACCCCTATAATCTATGTGTTTTTCATGGATTCAAGTATGGATCTACCCATAATGGGTGTTGATTTGGTTTGAATCAAAAAGAAAAGAAAAATTAAATTTTTCTAGTTTATGAAACCTAACTTTTAGGTACTTTGAAAATCCACTGTTTTTGATCTATGCATTCTTTTCTCGATCCATCAAAGAGTGGTGCTAGATATATGTGTTGACTAGTATATCTAAGTGGTAGAACTCAAAAATCACGTTTTTCAAAGTCGTGGTGTGGATTTTTGTGAAAATAGTCTTATTTTTTTTGGTACTATTTTGGGGCAGTCTGAAATGGGGGTATTTTCGTCCACCTTTTATGCATTAAAAATTTTGGAAAAAATTTGGAGTGGTAATATCAGAAGCTATGAAGGTTGTGTAAAAATTTGAGAATTTTTGGTCATACGGTTTGAGAGTTATGGATTTTACGGTGAATGCCTATTTTTATGAAGTCACTCGAATAAGTCTCTGTGTATAAGTCCAAAAATTACAAAAGTTTTACTGGAAGTACATGTGTATAATAGGAACATACTGTAAAAATTTCAGAATTGTTGGAGTTAATCTCGATTTATGAAAAATCTGAGAATATTTGGCTATTATGGACTATTTAAATATAGTAAATGGATTTTAAAAATTCCGGGAAAAATATATGTTCAATATGGAACTATATTCTGTCAAATCTTAGAAAAGAAACATTTTTGGGACTGATTTGGTATTTTTCATCTAAATGATGATAAATAGATAAATTGATTTAATTAAATATATGATGTCCAAAAATATGAAAAATACAGTTTATGACTTGAGACCCTTGAGCATGGTTTGTGCAGATTTTTGATGAAGTTTTGGGTCGGGTGTGAAGTGTTAAGATGTTTATGGCATTTTAGAATGTTTAATGAGTTAATTAAGTGAAGTAAAACAATTGAAATAAATTGTTTATTAATGTGATTAATGATTTAAACTATTGTTATATGACTAATAATATTGGATTAAGATATTATTAGTAGTATTTGACTGGAATGTTATTAAAAGGTTAATAACCTTAGCGTAAAATATTATTACCAAATTAATAATATTCGACGGAGATTAAAATAAGAGATTTATGTTATTTTTTAATATAATTGTTGAATTTGGTATTCAATGAACTATAATATGCTTGTAATAAACTAAAATGAGAATTCAGGGTGCTGAATTGGATTTTGGATTGTTGAAATGGTTTCAGTCTGCTGAAATAATTTGTGGTCTGCTAAAATAATAATTTCAGGATGCTGAAATGTAATCCGGTTTACTGAAATGATATTTCAGTTTACTGGAAGGTTATCTAGCTTACTAAGATAGCATATAAAGGGAAAACTTATAAGTATAAGTTATAAGGGATGAGAAGATTATCAAAGTATAATGATAACACTAAGACTAATGTGTAATGTCTAATACTTAACTTTGTGAGTGAAGGTTAGACAAGTTAATATAAGATGATGAGATTATAAGTAAGTAAATGAATATGGTGGTAAGATTATCTAATATTTGACTATGTGATTAAGTGTTAGATAGTATTATGAAATAAGGTATGATATGCTAATTGAAAGATCAATCTTACACCTGATAGGTCTTTTCAATAAAGAGAATAAATTAAATTGCGTAGCGATAATCGACTATGCAGGCAAGTTTCCTTAACTCAAACTCGAGTTATATTTCAAAGCATGTTAGTGAATGATTATTGATGATTATTCACGTCTAAACTGATTCTTGATTCGCACTTAGTGCTTGTTGCATATGTTCATCAGGTATGAAAGGCTGATCAGCTTCATTACCATAAGGTTCAGATAAAGTTATTTCTAGTCCTTATTGACTTTAAACATTATTGATTCAGTCATTCAATTATTGACATCTTGATTCATGTTTCTTCGCAATTATTAAATTATTGAAAACTTGAAAGCTTATTATTCTTTCAATCATGATATATCTTTATTGAATTTAAACTTGCTGAGCAAAGTAGTTGCTCACCCTTGCTATATCATGATAATAAATTTCAGATAAAGGCGAAGGCTTGAAGAAGGACAGAGACAAAAGCAAAATACAGTAATAGATTGTTATAAGAATAACTATTTAGTTATCTTATTGTAAACCTTTGTAATTTTGAAGGTATGTATTCAGTTAAGGTTAATAAACTTGGAAAAATGTTATAGAATTATATAAAATAAACAATATAAGTTTATTTGTTCCGCATTAGATGATAGAATATGTATGATGATGAAGTACCATAACGTACCAAGTCCGAGGTTCTTGGGACCCGGATTTGGGGACGTCACAAGAGCTCTTATATTTCCTTCGCGGCGCGACTTGAAAATGACTTGTGAAAGCAACCAGCCAATTTATGGGCATTCACAGTTGGCTGCAGGTCCACCTGTAGCTGCTGCAGGTGTACCTGCGGCTCCCCTACGTGGGTCCCACCCCTCCAGCTCAGTCCAGTTCGAGTTGCAAAGGAGTTCTCACAAGCTGAAAAGGCCAAATCAGAGATAAAAACGCTACGCTATTGAGCAGAATAGCTTGAAATCCTGGTTTTCCTGGGCTCGACTGTGGCTTTCATGTCATTCATTGGTATTTGCCCAGACACGGGGTATTCTGTACCGATGATCTCAGCAGTTGTAGATCACATTCGGCAATACCGCACAAAGGTTCAATGCCATCAGTTTGGGGTCGTCATTCTCAAGTAGATTCCCTGGCGGGGGTATCACGCATCTGCATCTGTTGATGCACAAACCCCGGTGGGGGCATCACGGATTCTGAAATTCACCACCCCGGTGGGGGTATCACACATTTTCATCTGTTGAAGCATAGAACCCCGGCGGGGGTATCACGCAATTGCATCCATTGATGTATATGTCAACGAAGGTCAAGAAACCTTGACATCACTTCAGCTGTTGACAAGTAAATCCAACGAAGCGTCGGAGGCCATCCGATGATTTCATCCGTTGATGCACATGTCAATGAAGGTCAAGTAACCTTGACATCACTTCAGCCGTTGGCAAGTAAATCCAACGAAGCGTCGGAGGCAATCCGATGATTTCATCAGTCGATGCACACATCAACAAAGGTCAAACAGCCTTGGCATTTATCCCCAGCAAGGATTTCATCCGTTGATGTACAATTCAGCGAAGGTCAAACAACCCTGACAAGCACAGACTGTTGGTAGTAACTCCAACAGAGCATGCTCATCAGGGAGGACTGATGATGGAATATGTTATACACATCCTCAATATGCAAAGTGCATTCCCACAGAGTCTCTTGTACATGAGAGATACATCTGACCCTGGTAGAGGTCAAGGGGAGCCGGCAATCATCCCACCATGTTGGAGAACAATCCAATAAACCACATACATTTGTATCATTCTGCTGTACATTGCATCATGATTATCTTGTTATATTTCAAGTGTCAAGTATTATTTATCCTATCCATGCCATTGCATTGCATGAATATGATAAAGAGGGGCATCTGTAGACACTCAAAATATTTCTGCATACATGTTACTAACATTACAGGAGGGCAGAATCGTCTTTCAGAGATAATCCTGGAAGACAGCTAAGTTCAATCCCGGAGATAACCCTGGGATACTTAGTATTACCATCTCAGAGATAACCCCGAGACATCCAGCTCAGGCTCGAATACCACCGAAAGTTTCAGCATCAACCCCAGAAACAACACCAGGAATTTTTAGTTTCAACCACGGAGATAACCCTAACGAATGTAGTTCAGATACCGGAATACACACCAGAGAAGACCTTGTCATCTCGGAGATAACCCCAAGATACTCAGTCTCAGTCCCGGAAATAACACAGGGAAAGACAGCGTCAACCTCGGATATAAGCCCGAAGCATGTAGTTGCAATTTCGGAGATAACCCCGAAAATGCTTGTTTCAAATCCATGCAAACAGCTTTAGAAAACTCGACAAAAGCCCCGAGGCACTCATTTCACAAGCCCGGAGATAACCCTAAGAAGTCAGGCACATCTCAAAAACAACCCTGAGGATGGTCAACCCCTGCAGAAGTCCAATCTCAGCGATAACCCTGAGCAACAACCGTTAACACAGCTCAAATCGGAGATAATCCCAGTGGAGGGCTAGACCGTTATTTTGCCATCCCAATGCCATATCGCACCGTCTCAACAACAACATACATATATTCTACACATCAATGTCCTACAAGAACCAAGGAGCGACAATCCCGAGTGACTACTGCACAAGACAACACACCAGATAGAATTTAAAGCTTGAAGACCAAGGGCATGGTCCCATCTTCCTGACTTCGTACAACCTCTAATCCCATGTCATTGTGTAGCTCTCGACAACAGCATGCCGAAAATGGTCTTATACACCTCAATCGGATGTCCGAATTGAAGTTCTAAAAGTTCGAGCAGACATCACGTTGCAAGTGTGCACGTACTTCGAGATGACAGAACCCGCGGAACCCGGGGCTCCTCGAGCAGCCGCAGGTGCATCTGCGGCTTCCACAGGTACACCTGCGGCTCCCCCCTCTATAAATAGAGGGCTTGGAGCAGCCATTTTACAAAGAGAAAAGGCGAGGAAGCCCTATCCAATTTGATTTGTACACACTATAAACTGAGTGCTTTCCCATTTTAAATACTTGTGAGCTTATATATTTCTATATTTTCACCGGTGGGAGCTGAGTGTTCATCCCTTTCAAGTTATTGAAATCTTCTTTTCCAGTCCACTGTAAGCCTTCTTACATACTTTAATGACTTTCTCTTCATCTTTGCACACATCGTTCTTCACGTTGAGAGTCATGTCGCGTGTGTTTGCCCGGACTTCGGTCTATGACGTATATTTCTTTTTATAAATATTATATATGTATATTTATATTTATTTATATATATGGACTAAAATTATCGAGTTATACCTCGATTGAGCCTGGATATACATCGGGATCATTTATTTGCTTATATATATATATATATATATATATATATATATATATATATATATATATATATATATATATATATATATATATATATATATAACAGCGATAAACACACCAGATGTAAAATCCAGGCTCAATCGAACAGAGTTTGATGGCAACAACATATATATAAATATTTCTATATATATATATATATATATATATATATATATATATATATATATATATATATATATATATATATATATATTTCTGTCAGGCCTGGAGTTTACTTTGTTGCCTTTTATAGCTTTTTTTACATTTCGTCCCGCCTAGAGTTTACTTCGTAGCGGTTGACCGTTTTTACTGCTTTCTTTACATTTCGTCCCGCCTGAAGTTTACTTCATGGCAGTTGATCGCTTTCACAACTTTATTTACATTTCTGATCCCCCATGGAGGTGCTTCGTGGTGGTTGATCCTGTCTCTATATATATATTTACCACTTTTATATATTTACATTTCCGATCCCCCATGGAGATGCTTCGTGGTGGTTGATCAAGTTTGTATATATATATATATATATATATATATATATATATATATATATATATATATATATATATATAACTGTTTACAGTTTTCATATAAATTGCAGCATCATGTGAGCCTAGAAATTATGTGATCACAGGTTCAGTCTACAGAATCTAGATTCGATTCCCGTGATGGACATTTTTAGCTATAAGCAGCTTGTAAATTATTCGCGGTGTTCGAATTTCCTTAGATGGCTCTCATGCCCACAAGGAGTTCTACACTGCTTTGTATATTATTTTCTCGAAGATGCTTCGCATCTCGAAAATAAAAGCAATCAAGTCGAACATTTTAATAAAATGGAAGTATCGAAGGCCTCAATTACAATTGAGCATAAGGGTTTGGAAAACCTCTTTTTACAAAATATCACTGCTATATCTTGCTTAAAACTGAATTTTTATATAAATTAAAACCCTTTGTATATAGGAGCAAACGAGGTATAGCACTACTTCCAAATAACAGCCCATTAACCTACACACACAAACACACACACACACACACATATTCATGTAACAGTTTCTTAAAAAGTGGCGGTCACCGTGGCAAAACGGATGTCGGGGGGTGCCTAACACCTTCCCTCCGCATAAGTAAGTCTCCGGACCCTAATGAATCACGGTTTCGCAGACCAGTTTAGCAGTGTCACATCACTGGGTCAATGTGCAAACCTTTTATCGGTTGTGTTGGTTCAACCAGTTAAAAAACCAACTGGCGACTCTTACAGTCAAATCGTCGACATATAAATATCGGACCTTTTCACAACTTGTTTTTTCAAACAAATCTCACCTAACATGAGAACACCAAAGAACAAGAATAGAAAAGGGACAAATAAAAATCCCGACGTTGACATTACGCTTACAACTTTACTTTAAGTCTCAATCCGATTATTACACCTTATTCCATTTCAATTTACTATCCCAATTTATTAATCAAGAACACTTAGGTAGAATTAGCCATCTCTCGATGCACTAATACCGTATTAACTTAAATCCATAAATTTGATAGAATTAAGCTAAACACCCTAATCAACTAACTCACTATATCTCTATGTGAATTAAAATCAAATAAGGTTTAAATTCAAGTTCTCTACCCGATTACATGTGATGTTAAGCATATCTCTACCCTAACATTCATCAAGATTCTACACCGAATTGGTGATCAAGCAATTCATAAATTAAAGCACAAATCATAATAGATAAACTAAATTGATAGATTATTAAATTGAAATTAAGGCTTCACAATCATCGTTCAACCATATAGATCCATCATAAACCTAAAAAGTAACTTAATTCATGATAAATGAAATAAAAACTGAAATAATAAAAGAATCCATCATCCCAATTACAATAATTGAATTAAAGAAGTAGAATGAATACAAAACCACCCTTCTTCTTCGCTCCAACTTGCAATTTTCGTGACTCTGACCTTCAATTCTTTCCTCCAATGTCCTTCACTCCAATTAGGGCTCTAGCTTGTAATTAGTTAATTGTTGTTAATTCTCTTTGTTGTAATGTTATCTCCAACACAAGATGTAACACCCCAAAATTCGGTCTATCTTCACACCCGGGTTTCGTACGTCACGGTTCCATCTTCTTCCAAACATACATCATTATATAGTTAAATATAACAACATACGTTCTAAAATCCCAGGTTTTATTACCTTATAATCTCGTTCATTATAAATAATGATAATTACATTATTCTTTCCATCTTACAAGAGTGACTTTTATCCACCACCAAGGATACATAACAATTCATTAAACTTTTCTTCATTTCAAGTCTTGACGTGATCTTCATGCTCATTCATATACTGAATGACACTTCGTCTGGATACCGGTCAACTTGATCTTTACGAGATCCTTAAGTTCTTCTACTGGTATGCTAAAAATATTTTTCATTTAAAGCAAGTATGAGCATTCAATTGCTCAGCAAGTCATGGCAGTTGAATAAACAACCTCAATAATTTTAACATTCTTTTAAGACTTCAATAACCGAACAAAGGTCATAAATCAGCTTGAATAATAGGAATAATCTCAATTCCTATTATTTTAAAACATTAGTCACGTTCAATTTGAAATACTTTCTTTATTCTACCCTTTTTCATACACATCCTGTCCAGCTAGAATCATTAGTACAAACTTAATAATAACAGTTCATGGATAAACAGAATATTCTCATATTAAACAATTTAATCACAAAACAGTTCATTTCATAGAAACACCAAAGTGTTAAAGTTGTGGCACAAGGCCTCATACATTCTATCACCTTGTACAAATATCATACATTTGCACATATAGACAAAACTTCTCATTTTCAACATCTGGGAAAGTTTAATAAACTAGCATTCATTTAAAATATGAATGAAGTTAGGAAACTTGCCTTACGCACAGCTATAACTTAAAGTTTACGCTGAACTGCTCATTTCAAACCCTATATAACACATAAAGAAATAACACATACACCAATTAGTCATATATTTGACTTACGTATTGGTTTAAACTTAACTTTACTTCTTGGGGTTCACGTTCTTGAAATCTAAGTTTACGCGACCAACTTTCTTTACCAGTTTACAACATTAAGACATACGAATACGTCTTACTCATAAAATCATCATCTTTGAGGATTTACATTCTTATCTTCTTCTTATAACCTTTCTAGGACTTAGCACACTTCAAATCTTTACTAATATTCCATATGGTACTCTGGGTGATTTCCCACAAACAACCAACAAACTAGTTTCCTGTCTTATCTACACTGTCTTTCACAGCGAGTTAGATCGGTTTCCAGTTTCGTATATACCTCGGCTCTCTGAAGGAATTGTTTAGCCAGCTCCCATATGTCAACCATTAAAGATTTCAATTGTACCACAACCTAAACTTATCTTAACTTATCCGAACCATTAAAACTATAATGTTCACTAAGTTGATTTCTTATTCCTTATGGCTTTCTTGTGACAACCCGATAATTTAGATATTTATTAAAATATTGAATAAAGGTGAAATAATAAACCTAGACAGAAAATAAGTGAATAGATTTGATATTTCTGGGAAGAAATTTTATGGATTTAAAATTTTTTGATGTAAATTATTTAGGATTAAGTGTATAAGTGTATATGTTTTGTGTATATGATCGTATAAGTGTATAGTATGTGGTTAAGGGTCAAGGATTGACTAGATAAATTATATCAGTGGCAAACCCTAAAGTTATATTAAGAACGTCAACGTTCAGTTAGAAAACCCTAACGATTGATAAGAAACCCTAATACCGCCTATGAAAACCCTAATTTCAATTTTAGGAATTTGAAACCCTCATTCTAAATATGAAAACCCTAATTTAGGATCTAAAAGGCTTAAGTACTATGATTATAATTTTAATTAGGGCAAACCCTAACTATTAGAAACCTTAAATAGTAATTAGAAATTGTAATTACTAAACTATAATCCTATTTGCTAATTAGAAACCCTAATTGCAAAAATAAGAACCCTATTTACTAATTAACAAAGTTTTATGTTAATTAGGAAACATTAATCCTAATTACAATTCCTAAGGGATTGGAAAACCTAATTTAATTAGGAAACCTTAATTTACATTTTTTGTAACTAAAATTTTTATTTTAAAACCTAAATTGGAAATCCTAAAAAATTAATTCATAAAACCTTAGGGTTAAACCCTAAGGGTTGGAACAAATGTCAAATACGCCATTAAAATGGGAAGCCAAATGTCTAAAATTCCTTTTTTGCATTTCTTTAATAGGTAGCTCGTAAATCTTGTCCTAGTTTGAGTTGTTGACCAACTAAAGGCTACCCATGTGCCTTATATCTCCTATATTAGACAATATTGCCAGCAAAATACATTGAATCATATATCAAACTTAAAAAGAAAGTAAAGTTACTCACTTTATTTTTCAAACCCATCCAAGACATTCTCTCTCTAAGATTTCGGGAATGAGAGTGAGAGGGAGTGAAAAGTTGAGCCAATATCAGTTCATAGCTTTCCATAAACAGATTCAAGGATCAAAATCAAAGATCAAAGCATAAGAGGTATAAAAACCTAAATTTTGTAAATCATGTGATTTGTGTTATGTTGTAATTTGTTGTTTTAAGTTGTGTCTAAGGGTGTTATTTAGTGATCTGGGCTATTAAATCTTAGATCCATAACATCAAAGTGCTCGAAAATCAAGTTTTTGAAAACTGTATAAGAACCCTAAAATGTTGTCTGACAAGCATATGTCATGGCCCATATATCTTTACCTATTAGTTGTTTGTGGTATTTGAAGTTATAGACTTGTAGTATGTTGTAAGGGCTTTGATCTGAAACTTGAATCAAGGCCAGATCAGGAATACAACTCAAGATATGAGTGGTCAAAGTACGTTGACCGATCAGGAATTATGAGTTTCTGGGCAACCCAGAAACCCAGATTTCGTCTGACAAGATTTTACAGGCTCTAGATCTTGCAGTGTTTTATGTTTTAGGTCATGTTGTTGGTTGGATGTTGTAGACTGGTATATGAACTACCAATCTATGCTATTAGATCACCTAGATTAACAACATAATCGATAATATTTGTAGTCAAACAAGGGTTGACCAACCTGCCGGATGAAGATTCTGGGTAACCCAAAAATCTTCAAAGGCAGTTCCTGATATGTACTTTGACCATCCTTGATCTGTCATATGTGTTGTTGTTAGAATAATTTAGTGATATGTTGTTGTTCCCTGACATGAGGACTACAAGTTAGCACCTTTAGATGACATTAAGTAAGCCTGGAACTTATAGATTCAAGGGCTCAAAGTTAGACCCATGAGCTGTTCTTCATTTTTGGGTAACCCAAAAATGAAGAACCCCGGAAAACAATTTTGAGGGCTTAGATCTCTCTGTTGTGTTATGATATGGCTATGAAACTTGATGCTAGTTGTAGTGTTACACTAGTACTATAACCTTGACCCCATAACCAACCCAGATAACAACAAGATCAAGGTTTAATTTTTGGTTAAACAAGGCACCCCGTAAACTGACCTGAAGGTTCTGGGTTTGGCCAAGAACACCTTCAGCGACAATTTTGATTGAATTGAATTACTGGTATAAGTCTATGCTATTTGATTTAGCTAGACCAACGTTTATAAAATTTTAAGCGTTATTTGAAAATTTTCCTTAACTGAATTGTTTTGGTGAGGAATCCGATAAGACTGAGGTACAATTTTTGTGCCTATGGCAGTGACGAGAAACAGATCAGACCAGCAGCACTTGATAAGTACCGGGCATAATTGGCTAATTACTCACTATGTCCATAAGACCAGAGCGGTTTGCGGATGAATTTCCATAAAACTTTTACGAAAATGAAAGTTCGTAGTCTATATGACTCCTCAGTATGATTTGAATAATTTAACTCTTGTGAGTGATGTTTTGGGCAGTATGTGATGTTGTGTATACAAGGTATAAGGTGTAAGGTAAATTTCGGGAATAAAATTTTTAGAAGAATGGGTGAATGTGACAACCCGAGAATTTAGATATTTTTTAAAATCTTAAAATATTGAATAAATGTTAAATAATAAACCTAGACAGAAAATAAGTGAATGGATTGGACATTTATGAGAAGAAATTTTATGGATTTAGAATTTTTTGAGGTGAATTATTCAGGTTTAAGTGTATAAGTATATATATTTTGTGCATATGATTGTATATGTGTACAGTATGTGGTTAAGGGTCAAGGGTTGACCAGAGAAATTATATCAGTGACAACCCCTAAAGTTATATTAGGAACGTCAACGTTCAGTTAAAAAACCCTAACGATTGATAAGAAACCCTAATATCGACACTGAAAATCCTAATTTCAGTTTCGAGAATCTGAAACCCTTATTCGAAATATGAAATCCCTAATTTGGGATCTAAAAGGCTTAACTGTTTATGATTATAATTTTAATTAGGGCAAACCCTAACTATTAAAAACCCTAAATAGTAATTAGAAACCCTAATTACTAAACTAGAACCTTAATTGTTAATTAAAAACCCTATTTGCTAATTAAGAAAGTTTTATGTTAATTAGGAAACATTAATCCTAATTACAAGTCCTAAGTGATTAGAAAATCCTAATTTACATTTTTAGTAAGTAAAGTTTTTATTTTAAAACCTAAATTGGAAATCCTAGAAAATTAATTTATAAAATCTTAGGGTTAAACCCTAAAGGTTGGGACAAATGTCAAATATGCCATTAAAATGGAAAGCTAAATGTCTAAAATGCCCTTCTTACATTTCTTTGATAAGTAGCTTGTAAATCTTTCCCTAGTTTGAGTTGTTGACCAACTAAAGGCTACCCGTGTGCCTTATATCTCCTATATCAGCCAACATTGTCAGCAAAATACATTGAATCATATATCAAACATAAAAAGAAAGTAAAGTTACTCACTTTATTTTTTAAACCCATCCAAGACATTCTCTCTCTAAGATGTTGGGAACGAGAGTGAGAGAGAGTGAAAAGTTGAGCCAATATCAGTTCATAACTTTCTATAAACAGATTCAAGGATCAGAATCAAAGATCAAAGCATAAGAGGTATAAAACCCTAAATTTTGTAAATCATGTGATTTGTGTTAGATGTTGTAATTTGTTTTTTTAAGTTTTGTCTAAGGGTGTTATTTTGTGATATGGGCTATTACATCTTAGATCTATAACATCAAAGTGCTCGAAAATCAAGTTTTGGAAAATTGCCTAAGAACCCTAAAATGTTGTCTGACAAGCATATGTTAGGGCCCATAGATCTTTACATGTTAGTTGTTTGTGGTGTTTGAAGTTATAGACTTGTAGTATGTTGTAAGGGCTTTGATTTGGAACTTGAATCAAGGCTAGATCATGTCTAGAACTCAAGATATGAGTGGTCAAAGTGCGTTGACCGATCACGAAATTTGAGTTTCTAGACAACCCAGAAACCCAGATTTCGTCTGACAAGATTTTGTAGGCTCTAGATCTTGCAGTGTTTTATGTTTTAGGTCATGTTGTTGGTTGGATGTTGTAGATTGGTATATGAACTACCAATCCATGCTATTAGATCACCTAGATTAACAACAGAATCGATAATATTTGTAGTCAAACAAGGGTTGACCAACCTGCCGGATGAAGATTATGGGTAACCCAAAAATCTTCTAAGGCAGTTCCTGATATGTACTTTGACCATCCTTGATCTGTCATGTGTGTTGTTGTTAGAATAATGTAGTGATATGTTGTTGTTCCTTGACATGAGGACTACAAGTTAGCACCTTTAGATGACATTATGTAAGCCAAGAACTTATAGATTCAAGGGCTCAAAGTGAGACCCATGAACTGTTCTTCATTTCTGGGTAACCCAGAAATGAAGAACAACCCCGGACAACAATTTTGAGGGCTTAGATCACTCTGTTGTATTATGTTATGGCCATAAAACTTGATGCTAGTTGTAGTGTTACACTAATACTACAACCTTGACACCATAACCAGCCCAGATAATAACAAGACCTAGGTTTTATTTCTGGTCAAACAAGGCACCAGGTAAACTGACTTGAAGGTTTTGGGTTTGGCCAAGAACACCTTCAGTGACGGTTTTGTCGCCTATAGCACCTTTAGCGACTATTTAATTAGAAAATGAATTATTTTATTTAATAAATATAAAAAAATGGTATTTAAATTATTTAATTATAATATTAAATAAATTACTTAAAAACGATTTTAATACTTGAAAAATCATTTAAAATTATATTATGATATAAGAAAATATTTTAAGTTATTTTTAATGAATTTTAATATTTTGTGATGAATTTCATTAATAAATTAATAGTATTGATACTTGATTTATTTAATGAATATATTAAATAAATTTTGAAAAAAATAGAATTAACGATTTTAAAATCATATAAAAATAATTTAAAGGTTATAAAAATATTTTAAGTTATAAAATATAACTTTTGATATTTTGAAATGAAAAATATTAATATTTTAATATTAATGAAAGTTATTTAATAATAGTTTTAATTATTTTAAAATCATTTAATGGCAATAATAAGGTATTAAAAATACTTTGAAATATTATAAATATATTATAATATTATGTTAAGAATTTTATTAATATTTAATATTAAATAAATATTAATGATAATGGAATTATGTGGTATTTAAATCATATAATTATGTTATTAATGATTGAAAAATCATAATAATTATTTGAAAATTATTATGAGACTTTGAAAATTATTTTGATTGATAATATAGTTATCTAAGATAATTGTTAAGTATTTAGGCAGAGTTTAATAGAACTTGAACTCGATAATTGTCCGATTAGACAATCGTGATGTTATAATAGTACCGAATTCAACTCAGACTGTAAAAGTTTGACTTGAGGCTTGGTCTTATGTGCGGTATAGACTGATAGGATTATGTGTTAATATGTTTAGGTTATTTTAGAATTGTGATGATATTATTCTAATTTGTATATCGATATTATTTATATATTAGGTTTTCAGGCAAAGATATATTGAATGCGTAACAGTAACCAACCGAACAGGCAAGTTTCTTTTACTCGCTTATTGTGCAAGTTTTCCTTAACTCAACTTTGATTTGTTCATTCAAATATACTTATGGATAATCATTGCTGATTACCATGTCTATGAATTATTTAATTGCGCTCTATGCATATTGCATATATTCATAAAGTATGAAAGGCTGATCACCTTCATTACCATCTGGTTCAGATATATTTGTTTATGTTCAATGTTCGTTCAGCTATGAAAGTTTGTTCATGCTAGTTCACAATGTATATATTGTTGAATGTTAGCCAGCTTGTTATTCAATTCTTTCAATCATGATATATTCTTTATTGAACTTAAACTTGCTGGAAAAACTTGTTGCTCACCCTTGTTATATCATGATAAACATTGTAGATTAAGACGAATACGTCAGATACAGAAAAAGGCAAAGACAAGTCCAGCTTGGGATAATATGTACAACTAAAAATGTTACAGTAATGTATGATAATAATATTGTATGTCAGCTAGGTTATGAATTGTGTAATAAGTGAAGGTTCTCGACCTTGGGGATAGTGTGTAAGTTTAATGTATAAATAATTTATGTTTATATCTTCCGCAATAGTTATAGAATGATTGTACCAGATCTGTGGTGATTTGGGACCCGAATATGGGGCACTTACATTTTTGGCAACTAAATAACATACCTCATGACTTATTTCTTATCTTCTAAGTCATACAGTCTTTTGTATACTTAGAACGATTATTCAATGCTAATAATACACATTCATAGCGTTAAACATTTTACATTATCCAGTTCATACGGCTCGAAATATTATCGAAGTTATAATCATTACTCATCTTCTTAACGTTATATATCATTGTCTTTAATTTAGTTTCTTCACCGTTCACAGGTTTAATCTTTATTCTTCATTACCTTACGGTCCAACCATCTGCCCGTTTAATATTCGCGTACACTCAACCCTCACATCAGCTAAAGTGTTTAACACTTACTTTCATTCTAACATTCTCTATCCGACTCACATTCGGACTTTCCTTAATCTTGTTACCATTCGTTACGACTTTCATGATAATTTCTTATCTTACTTACTACCTTTGTCAACGTCTAAGTCATACAACCAATGTATACTTAGAACGTTCACTTGATGTGAATACGATTCATGAGGATCGTTTACGTATTCAACGTTCACGAAGTTCATCTCTTAAACTCTCATTCAACCTTTACCCAAGGTTTTAATTGCTTTCATTTGTTATCCCTTATATGAACCCCACATTCATCATTCTTTCTTAATGTCGAAGCCATACAGTTCGTCGTATGCTAAGACTGATCATTCATCGCAACTGCGTTGGTTTTACATTCTTTGTCTTTAAATCCCATTTAATCTTTCCGTTCAACATTCACTAAAGGTTTAATTCACTTTCTTAAGTGTTACATTATGTGAACTATATATGTTCATTATCTTTCCTTGCACTTCCCCCAGGAGTTGAGCAATTAAAAGCTCTTCTCTGGGTCTTGCCCTGTATCGACGCTGCGGCGCCACTTCCTTTGTTATTCCTCACGCTGCAGGCCCACTTATTAGTAGCTTTCTTCCCGGGTTGGCGCTGCGGTGCCACTTCCCAAAGCATAACTAGCGCTGCTGCGCCAGTTCTAAAACTCAAAAAAAAATTCTAAGTGTTGAACATGTTTGAGACGCTTACTTCACAATCTCATAACTTCTTTGTTATAACTCAGAACGAGGTCATTCCAAAGCCATCTTCTTACTCTCATCCCGTACTTCAACTTTTCTTGGACAACAATTCATTCTGAATTCGTTAACATGTCATTCGATTGGCTTAAATTTCATTATTTGCTCGTTTTATGTTATTAATGTTCTTCGTTCGCTCGTCTGTAATTCGGTCGTCCGATCTCAGAATTTGTTCGTTCTTGAGTCCACAACTCAAGTTTTCTACATTTTCTTACATTCTTATGAAACCCTACACATTCGGGTTCATTTACATACTTTCTACTTTCGTTCTTCTTGTATGAAATATTCACTATAACTTCGTTATAACAAAGTTTAATCTGTTCTTCACGAACGTTTCTATCGTTCCTAACCAAGTAATAAGCAACTAACTTATACACAATGGTTTAAAACTTGTCCATCACCATCAAGTTATACCCCGATTGTTTTAAATTTGTCCATCAACAACGTTCTTCGTGTTTTTCACGTGTTCTTCGCGTTCTTCGTTCGTTCTTCATTTTTAATCGATACTTTGATTACGATTTCACTTTTTCTTGGAATTTGGTGTTATAAGACACCATTCCTTACTTATTTCACCGAATCGTTCATATGATTCATTCGGATCATTCAAATTCATTACGAACCTCATACTTCCTTAAGAAATTTATAAAATAAACTTTTAATTCTTATTTCTTCATTTTCTTATGATTTCAACCATATGAAAATCATTCTTAACATCTTTTACTTCCCTTTTCATTAAACTATATCTTTAACATATGATTCTTAAAGAAAAATAACTTATAACTTAGGTTTTCAATACCTTTCTTCTTTATTCTTCTTCATCTAGACAAAGCCGATGATTTAATAGCTTTTCTATTTCACGATTATCTCTGATCCGAGCATCCATGCTCTTTCTCTTCCTTCTTCTTCTTCTCCAAGCTCTCAAGCTTTCTCCCTCTCTCAAAGTGTTGGTTAATTTCAAAGAAATTAACTAACACTTCTCTTTTATAGATTTTCAAGGCTAGGGGCAAAATAGTCATTTCACCCTGAAGTTACTATTCCCACCTCCTTACTATTCACAAAGCTTCTCTTGGAAGCTTCGTGCTTCTGTCTTGCAGAATTCGTCCGACAGTTCGAAACACTGCGAATCTCAGAATCTAAATATTTTTGGATATTTCGTCTTTCCTTTACAGATTAACTTTTACGCATTCTTCGGAACATTGAAAAACTAAAAAACACTTTTTGATGATAAGCATTTTCCTTTACATTTTCTCCTAATGTAGTTAAACGAATGAAAAGTACATAACAATACTTTTCGTTGTTTTTATTTGGTCTGATTTCTTCACATTTTTCGAGAAAAACTTTTATCGGCTTACTTAACTTTTCACAATATACTATTGTCAAATCTTTCGATGGAATGTCATTTCGACATATTGAACTCTCGGAAAGGCTTAGGTTATTCAAACCTTAACCCTTAGGGTTTCGTCGGGTGAATAATACATATTTCGTCTTTTCCTCGAAAATATTATTGTTCCCGAAAATTTTTTATTTTGATCCTGAAAATTCTTACTCGTTCAGTCTAGCTCGTAGTCAGAATCCTCCCGTATTATAATCATCCTAGGTTCTAGAATGATTAATAAACACATAACACATAATATTATTACTAAATATTCATTTTATTAATAACTAATTCTTTAAACTTAAATTCTGGACAATCCGATTTTTCGAGTTGTCACACAAGACAAGTATTTAGTCAATAAACCGACGCCAAACGAAGTCCCATGCCATGCCAACTTGTTCCCTTTCACGCTGCTGCAGAACTCTAATTGCAACACAACTCCTGTTTTTGCCCCGTACCCCCGCCCCGGCGGGGTTTTTATTCTATAGAGGCCCGCTCCGGTGTGGGGTCATTCTGTAGTTGCTCAAGTACCCCCGCCCCGGCGGGGCATTTCCTTTGTATAATGCCCACCCCGCCGGGGGGTAGTTCTGCAGCTGCACCATCTTCATGCCACGAATGCTACACCATGCTACCTAAACATAAAAAAACATAAACAAGTAAAAATGAACATAAATATACGGGATCAACACAGTTTAAGCTCGAATTAGAGGCCGATTTATAGGTATAAAACCCACTTATCAAACTCCCCCAAACTTAAACCCGTGCTAGTCCTCGAGTGCAAAACAAAACAAAAATGCTATACAATGCAATGCAATGGAATAAGTCAGGAATAAGCATGTGAATGTTATTCCTATTTATATATGATTTGATTATGATATATATGAATGAATATACAAGTATGCTTGCATTAAGAAAAGTTGAAAAGTCCTTTGATAGATAATTGGAACATATGTACAAGGACTTAGAATGAATTGATCAAATATATTAGGTAGATCCTACATAAGCAAAACAACTTTGTAAAGTCCTTAAAAAGAAATGATGTACAAGGACTATAAATATAGAAAGATCAAGCTTGTTAGGTTAATCTTATAATGTAATAGATAGGCTTATCTGATCGTCGACCACTGCACCAAAAATCGTAGTTTGTCAGGAGACTCAAGGAAAACTCGAGAGCTATCAAGGCAGAATCGTAGTATGCAAGATAGTAGATCTCAGAGTTAGTAGACTGCCAGGAGAGACGAGGAAAGATCGTAGTGTGTCAAGAAGAACCTCGGAGGCGTAGTCTGCTGAGGAAGTCATGTTCAGAATAGTAGAGGCAGCCTGTCTACGAGCCGACCGAGTATCTGCTGAAGCCAAGTCAAGAATCGTAGACTACACCCAGAATCGTAGAGTCTACTGAACATATCGAAGACAGAGATCGTAGTCGAGCAAGATCAGATGAAGACAACAAACATAAAGATAGAAATCGTAGAGTGTCAAGATCTGATCTCGGAGTCGTAGTGTCTGCACAGCCGAAGTTGAATAGTAGAGTGCAGAACTAAGGCCTCAATAGATGTGCTCACAACGCCAAGGCAGAATCGTAGAGTAAACATTATTCTCAATAAATGAGCACTCCCAGAATATCCAAAGTTTGAAGCCTTTGGTCCAAGCTACATAGATACATCCCACTTGAAGGAAACTAGAGAGCACTCAATGAATGGCATGCAAAGCTAATAGAAGATCTAAGCACCAACTCAATCTACATCCAGATTGAGCTATGAAGCCATTCGAGATAAAGTCTTCCATAAGTTGATCAGAAGAAGACTTAAGTAACTGACTAAGGAAAGTCAGCAAGTGCAGTAGCTGTCAAGTGAACAAAAGACAACGATATTGAAAGCAATCAAGACCATAGTGTTTGCCAAACAAAGAAGGAACTGATGAAGTGTACAAAGATACTGGTCAGCCTATGAAGAACAAGGCTAAAGTGATTAAGCATAGGGTCAGTCCATTGATGATAAGTGAATGGGAGATCACAAGGAGAAAGCGAGCTGGGCATGCCACAAATCTGAAGTGTCTTGCTATTTAGAAGGGGCCAGAACAAGGAGTTAAACCATCAGTATCTGAGAGCAGTCGAGGCAAACAGAGGTATTGAAGCACTGAACAAGAGAAGGAAGATGTGTTCTACATTGAAGATCCAATAAACACTCTTCAAGATCGTAGTGTTATCTGTACCTGTGAATGAGCAACATTCAACAAAACACTACGATCAGGTCTAAGAACATATGCATCAGAATCGTAGAGTTTGGTCATCTGAAGGTTGAAGCATTGACAACGGTTCAATCTGAAGATTTATATTCGAACATTGCTTATTGAGAGCATTGATGCAAAAGGACAACCTCTGATCAAGAAATCAGAAGGAGGAAATAAAGTTGACTACCTGCCCAAGACATCAAAGTGACATCTCTAACGGGGTAGGTGAAATAGTAGACTGCGATGTTAGAAAAGTCATAAAGGGGATGTCATGTCATATCTGCAGCCTACACCAAATAACTCGAGATCTGCAAAGTAATTCAAATAGCTTTCAACGGCTACATACCAACAAGAAGATTGGGAAGTAGTATATATAAGCCAGAGCTTCAAAGATCAAAAGTTGCTGATGATTGCTGAGTTGCAGAATCATTGAGTTGTTGGAATGCTACACTGTTGACTCTACGAGTTTCACCAGAGCTTAACAGAATAAGTCTCAGTGACTATGAGACTACAAAGGTGGAAGTGAAGCAGATTTGAAGAAGGACTCAAACAGACTAAAGCTTCATTCAATAAAGATGAGAATGCCACTGAAGATGGAAGCCAAGCTGAGAGCCGAGAAGGACAAGAAGATAGCATTTAGAAGAGTGGTAGAGTATAAAGAAGATCTAGATAGCCACTCTATGAATCACCAAGAACCTAAAGCTGAACCAGAGCAAGTGCAGAACCATGTCTGCCAACAAGTCAAAATGGGTATAGGGAATGCTAAGTACCAGACGAAGTCTACCAAAAGCTCAGAGACATAGCAAACCCAAGTTGTGATGGTGCACAACTGACATCGTATGAAGATGAGCAGAAAAGAATGAAGATCAGCTGCACCAAGGAAGATGTGGTTCAGACTCGAAGCAGAATGCAAAGAGAACTACACCAAGCTGCTAAGTATAGAAGATGGTCAAGCTTAAAGACATCTTAGAAGCTCAACACCAACAATAACACCAACAACAACACCAACAAGAAGCCAAGGCCTGAGGGGTCCTTGTCAAGAGGGACTAAATAAAGTTCCAAGCCTGCTGGGCTTGAAGAGTTCCTAGGGAACTAGAGAAGTTCCAAGGCTGCTGGCCTTGAAGAGTTCTTTGTGAACTGAAGTTCCAAGGCTGCTGGCCTTGAAGGAATCTTAGTGATTCAGGGTGCTGCCCTTCCTTAGTGGAAATTCTGCTAGTTAAAAGCAGAAGAATGGATTAGGAGCTTGAGTCTCTGAACCACTTAAAATCCCTTGTGTCTTTTACTTTACATCAATTACATTATGTACCTAACTGCTATGCATGTATTAACTACTTATAGCTTAACTAACACTAAGAACAATGTATATATGATTATGAATATATCAATGAAGTGGATCTTTTACTTATTCCGATGTGCTTGAAAAGATTCTTATATTTGTCATATGCTAAATCATTAGAAATACAAAATAAACGAGAAAAATATTTAAAATTAAAAAGGATCTATTCAACCCCCCTTCTAGATCTATTGTGTGCCTACTGGGAACTAACAATTGGTATCAGACCAGGTTCTCTTGCTATATTCAAAAGCTAATCGCTTTGAGTCTGATCCTAGGCACAAACATTGTTCTAAACTTAGTTTAGTAGTAAGTCACTTGTAAGTGCAGATGAGCTCACACATTGAAAGTTTTGTGTACATGTACATGTGTATATACACCTGAAGCTGCTCAGATTGGTCCATGTTCTTAAATGTCATAACAACAAGACCAATTCTTTCCCACAGTCAATCTTGTAGTCTGAAGACAAGACAAGGAAGCTCAAGAGACACCAACAGCAAAGAGTCAAGCATCCACCAACCTGAAAGATGAAAAGGCCATACATGCTAAGAAGTGCTTTTCTAGAGAAGAAAGCAGAACTTCTCAAATATGTATTTAGCCAACCAGCAGCTGGATGTGAACCTTATGGACTCAAGGATGACAAAGAACTAAAGATACCAAGATTCTCTTAGCTTACATCTTCAAGACAATGACTGATTGATTGAAGGACAACTGGAGCAACAAGCTGTTAGGAATAAATGAAAAACTATGCACATCAATGCCTAACCTCAGTATATCTAAGTTAAATGACTATTAAAAAACTGACAGTAGAAAGGTACGGTTCCTCACTAATATAAATATGTACATCATGTTGCACATTCTTATGCACTATAACAGTATTCTTTCAAGAAATCATACTCTACCTAAAAAGGTGAAGAGAGAAAGTACACTGAGGTTGGAAACTCAAATGCTTATAAACTTTCTCTCCATCCAATCCCTATTTGTCAAAGCCTGTCCTTGAAGATTTGTTGAGCTAACATGAATGAAGCTCACATGGCTGCTAATCTCTATATGGAAGCAGACCATTCACCCTAAGATAAAAAGGGTCTTATATGCTCAATCATGCAAAGCATATCATATAAGAAGAATCCTCAAGGAAGTTCACATCAGAGGATCATTAGCAATGAGGAACTCATTACAGATGTAGAACTCCACAAGTACAAATCGTCAAAAAAGACTATGTTCGAATTCTGTCAAACTATCGTAGAGTGATAAGAAGGAGATATGTAAGGCTACCTTCTAATGCACATGAAGAAGAAGAACTCACACCTCTCTGAGAAGATAATATCAACTATGGGGGAGTAGTGATCCGCTAAAGAACAACAACACAAAAAATATCAGAAATATTATACGAAGCAGTATACCAGTTACATAGTCCCAAAACTTTGTGGCTGATGAACCAAATGAAGATCCATAGTCAGTAGGAACGTCTCAAAATGTACTACTGATAACCTTGTCAGCCACCCAACTCAAAATTGTGAAGTGCCTACAATCAAACACATGATCGTAGCATAAAAGCAGGAGGACACCACGATTACAGCCAATACAAATGTCTAGAGTTGGTTGATAAACTCCCCAGCAGCAAAGGTTAAATGAGATATCAGTGCAAATCACTTCTAAAGTTTTTCATCTTAAAAGAGCCTCAGGGACAAACCTAACCCTTAGTTCACTCTAAGAGGTTGGCCCTTCCTGAGCTACCTTAACCCAGAAGGAATGCTTAGTCTAGTTTATCTTAAGGACCAGGTCAGACAATGATCGTAGAGTAGATTCTAAAGTAAACTCAACAATCGTAGTGCAACCTCAACGATCGTAGAGTAGGGTCAACGATCGCAGTCTTCCCAGAGGATATATTATCTCATAAGGAGCTTGGAAGAAATAGACACATGCCCAACTATAAAGATCGTGTAGAGATAAGTACGAATACAGTTTGGAAAGACATCTTGCAAACTTACCTTAGAACTTCAGTGCCCAAACTGTCTTGGGGTATATCAATGGTAAAGCCATGTAAATTAAAGATGAGGATTAGTGTCAAACCATCCACTGAAGCATTTCTTAGAAGATGATCATTGAGTCGACAAAGAAAATCATAGAGTCCCTAGCTACCTCACCAAGCTACTCTACGTACTGAAAAGGTCAACAATCAATCCACGTCAATGACCTATTTTCTTAAAAGGAACATCAAACTGAAAAGTTTATGGGGAGTTACAGTTTCTTACTGGGCATCGTGCAACCAATGAATGGTTGACACATCATAGCTTATGCAGAATAAGAAGGAACTGTCATAAAGACAAATTCAAATCTCAAAATAGTTACCAGAAGCTATTGAACGTCTCTCCCTCTCTTTTTCAAACCCTAGAATCCTCTTCACAGCCTAAATCAATTAACCCTCCAGAGCCGTGCCCAAATCACATTCAACTATCTCTCATAAAACTTCCTAAATCAAATACCTATATTTTTCAAACTCTTCAAATGGCAGATTGGTCAGTAATCACTGGCATTCAGCTTGGAACCAAGATGTTTGAGAAATTCAAAAAGAAGTTCAGAGATATTCTTAAATTGGTGAAGAACACTGGATTCTCAGAATGTCTTAAGGCGAACACTCGAATATATACTCAACTGGTTAAAGAGTTTTACTCAAACACATCCATAAATTTTGGAACCCTTTCTACCAAGGTCAAAGGTCAGATTCTAAAGCTAAAATCGTCTGAGATCGATCAATGCTTAGGCCTTCCTGCCCTATGACTGAAAAGCCTTGATGAGATCGACACTAAACAAGAAAAGAAGATTATGGTATACAAGAGAAACCCTAGTTTGAAGGACATGAATAAAAAGGAGTTTCCTGAAGAATTCGAGTTCCTTGCTGAGATAGTGGACAAATGTATACTATGAAAGGATATTGCTCGTGACACTATAATTGATCAACAACTAAAGATTATGTCTGCAATAGTTCTAAAGAAGCGAATAAACTTTGGAGTTGTCTTGCTCGATCAAATTTCCAAATGGCTAGAAAAGGCAGAAATAAAGAAGTCTACAGACAAACCCCTTACAAAGGTTTTTCATGGAAGACTCTTGAGCATTGTGCTGAAGAAGAATTTGGGAAGCAAGATAAAGGATGACGAGGGAGAACCACTGAACGTTCACAAAGTGATGTCTCCACAGCTGTTTGTAAATCGAAAGAAAAATCCCAAGGAAAACAGGAGGCTAATAACAACTGGGAGCAGCAGCAAGGTCTCTGCAAAGAAGAGAAAGGAAAAAGAAGTGGAAAGCTCTCAATCTGATGACTTTGTATCAGTAGCAGCCACACCCGCAAAGAAAAGGTCTAAGAGTGTGAAGAATACAGAGGCTCCATTAATTCGTATCTCCACTGACAAGAAGAGGCATAGAGCAGGAGAAGAACAAGTCTCAACTGCAGAAACCCCAAAAATAAGAAGTAGCAAATTACTCCAAGGGACATCCAAAACGAAAGCAAAGGTCATAAAGAAGTCAATCCCAGTTCCCCAAGAAAGTCTATCTTCCAAGGACGAGAGCGTAGAGTCAGAAGATGAGAAGGGAACTGAAAGCTCCAAGATTGAACCCTCAAAGAGAAAATCATGCAATAAAGGTGAAGTTGGATCCGTGAAAGAAATTGCAAAATCTAATGATGAAGAAGAATATGCAAGCCCTACGGCTAACTCTCAGAGCATCCACTCTGATGATGAAGAAAGGTTGCAAGTTGACACAACTGCATCTCCTACTGCAAATGCCTCAACAAGTTCACATGATGTTTCCAAAGATGTTGAGTCCAAAAAAGACGGACCTGCCCTTACTGTTGCTGAACATTAAGGAAGCTTATCTGATAAGTCAGAGGCTTCATATTCAAAAGTAGAAGAAAAATCAGACTCTCCTATAGCTGAACCCCCAAGAAGAAGAAAGAGCAACAGACTGCTTCCTAAATCTATCTCAAAGAAATAAGGTGAACACTTTACTGCAATCATTAAAGTAAGTGATGATAAATCTAAATCCATGGAAGAAAATGTTGAAGAAGGTACTAGTGATAAAAATCAGCAAGAAGGATTTACTGATGAATCTGATGAAAGAAGTCAGCATGATTCAAGCTCAGAAGGTGAAGAAATGGAGAAAGATTCTGGTTCTACAAATCAAGAATCAGAGGAACCAACATACTATCATGTCCTCTCTCCAGCAAAAATTAGCAGAAGAATAGTGGTGAAAGTTTCTAATGAACCACCAGAAGTACCAGCAGAAAGATGGGTAAACTATGGCAATGAACAACTCAAGGTTGTAAGGATGATTGCACATGATGTGTTTAAAAATTGGAACAACATGGAGTTAGACTGCACTACTATCCTCTACAATCTTGATGACCTTCTAATGAGATGGTTTTTCCCTTGGATGCCTCGGTTAAAGGCATATACTGAAAAGGATGGAAGTTACTTCAACTGGTGCTACTCTCAGTTTCCAAGCCTGGAGCTGGTGTCACAAAACTTCCCAAGGGTGAAGAGTTTTGCAACCAAGATGATCAGAGACCAGCCTCACTACAAAGTCTACCGACATGCTGGAAATCACTACATTCCTTATGATCGTAGAGTGGGTTCTGATGGAAGAAGGATCATGATCAAGGATATGATCGTAGAGTCCTTTCAACCTACCACTGAAGATGATCAAGTTTAGTCTGAGAAGCTTCCCTCTGCCCAAGCACAGTTGTCTGACATTCCTTCATCCTCCATCAACGATTGGCACTCAATGATTTTTCAGATTCTCACTACTTTCAAAAATCTGTCCAAGAATGAATATCGTAGAGTTCAATCTGGTGCTCAACAAGAGGCTGCCCAACCACATAACCAAACTTCTACGGAGAAAGAGTTACTGAAGAATTCTGATGAGTTTGTCAAGAAGATGTCTATCATCACTAAAGAAGCCAAGATGTTGACCGAAGCAGGAGAAAATGCAGTTCAAGACAGACTTCAAGCAACCATGTCTGATATATCTCTCAAAATCAAAGAGAGAGATCAAATCTATCTGAAGGCTATAAATGATCAGAATACAGGAGCACTACGAGCACATAAGGCAAATGAAGAGCAAATCCAATCCCTCTCTGACAAGATTGATAATCTGAATCAGTCTCTCTCCCTGTAAATTGAGCTGAGCCAACAAGAACTTAATATTGAGGTTGGCAACTCATCTTACTTGATGGAGCAACTAATACATGTCCAACGTGGAGCATATTTCACAAGTGATTAATGATAAAAAGGGGGAGAAAAGGAGAGCAGAAGAAAAGAAAACAAGAAGGCCAAGAGAAAGGCAAAGAAGGAGATAGCAGCAACAAAAACAAAATCATCATCTGATGGGGAGCCAAAGGATGATGATCATATGAATACAGAATGTGAGGGGGAGCCAGAAAAAGAAAAAGATCATGAGTCTCAGTAGGAGCACGAGTAAATATATCAAACAGATGAATAGCTGATCAACAGACATCCTGGAAACATACAAGGAGCCAAAAGGGTACATTTTTAACTAATTAGGTATGTTCTGGATCCAGGATGTAAAGTGTCATAGCTTATTAAAATTCCATATTATTATCAATGACATTCATGATTATCTGTTTTAGAAATACAGCTGCTCACTGTATATAAGATTCATTCATATCATGCATATGCACTTATTATTTTTATCAAAATCAAATAGGGGGAGATTGTCAGGAATAAACATGTGAATGTTATTCCTATTTACATATGATTTGATTATGATATATATGAATGAATATGCAAGTATGCTTGCATTAAGAAAAGCTGAAAAGTCCTTTGATAGATAAAAGGAACATATGTACAAGGACTTAGAATGAATTGATCAAATATGTTAGGTTGATCCTACATAAGTAAAACAGCTTTGTAAAGTCCTTAAAAATAAATAATGTACAAGGACTATAAATATAGAAAGATCAAGCTTGTTAGGTTGATCTTATAATGTAATAGATAGGTTTGTCTGATCGTCGAGCACTGCACCAGAAATCGTAGTTTGTTAGGAGAGTCAACGAAAACTCGAGAGCGATCAAGGCAGAATCGTAGTCTGCAAGATAGTAGATCTCCGAGTTCGTAGACTGCCAGGAAAGACAAGGAAGGATCGTAGTACGTCGAGAAGAACCTCATCGGAGCCGTAGTCCACTGAGGAAGTTATGTTGAGAATCGTAGAGACAGCCTATCTACGAGCTGACCGAGCATCTACCGAAGCCAAGTCAAGAATCGTAGACTACACCCAGAGTCGTAGAGTCTACTAACCATATCAGAGGCAGAGATCATAGTCGAGCAAGATCAGATGAAGACAACAAACATAAAGACAGAAATCGTAGAGTGTCAAGATCTAATCTCAGAGTTGTAGTGTCTGCACAGCAGAAGCAGAATCGTATAGTGTAGAACTAAGGCCTCAACAGATGTGTTCACAATGCCAAGGCAGAATCGTAGAGTAAACACGATTCTCAACAAATGAGCACTATTAGAATATCCAAAGTTTGAAGCCTCTAGTCCAAGCTACATAAATATATCCCACCTGAAGGAAACCCGAGAGCACTCAACGAATGGCATGCAAAGCTAATAGAAGATCTAAGCATCAAATCAATCTACATCTATATTGAGTTGTGAAGTCATTCGAGATAAAGTCTTTCACAAGTTAATCAGAAGAAGACTTAAGTAACTGACTAAGGAAAGTCAGCAAGTGCAGTAGCTATCAAGTGAACAGAAGACAACGATCTTGAAAGCAATCAGGACCATAGTGTTTACCAAACAAAGAAGGAACTGATGGAGTGTACAAAGATACTGGTCAGCCTATGAAGAACAAGGCTAAAGTGAATAAGTATTAGGTCAGTCCATTGATGATAAGTGAACGGGAGATCACAAGGAGAAAGTGAGCTGGGCATGCCATAAATCTAAAGTGTCTTGCTGTTTAGAAGGGGCCAGAACAAGGAGTTAAGCCATCAGAATCTGAGAGTAGTCGAGGTAAATAGAAGTATTGAAGCATTGGACAAGAGAAGGAAGATGTATTCTACATTGAAGATCCAATAAACACTCTTCAAGATCGTAGTGTTGTCTCTACATGTGAATGAGCAACATTCAACAAAACACTATGATCAGGTTCAAGAACATGTGCATCAGAATCGTAGAGTTTGGTCATCTGAAGGTTGAAGCAATTGCAACGATTCAATTTGAAGATTTATATTTGAATAGTGCTTATTGATAGCATCGATGCAAAAGGATAACCTCTGATCAAGAAATCAAAAGGAGAAAATAAAGTCGACTACCTGCCCAAGACATCAAAGTGACATCTCTGACGGGGTAAGTGAAATAGTAGACTGCGGTGTCAGAAAAGTCATAAAGGAGATGTTATGTCACATCTGCAGTCTACACCATATAACTCGAGTTTTGTGAAGCAATTTAAATAGCTTTCAACGGCTATATACTAATGGGAAGATTGGGAAGGAGTATATATAAGCCAGAGCATCGAAGATCAAAAGTTGCTTGTGATTGCTGAGTTGCAGAGTCATTGAGTTGTTGGAATGCTACACTGTTGACTCTACGAGTTCCACCAGAGCTTAATAGAATAAGTCCCAATGATAGTGAAACTACAAATGTGGAAGTGAAGTAGATTTAAAGAACTCAAACAGACTAAAGATTCACTCATCAACAATTAGAATGCCATTGAAGATGGCAGCTAAGCTGAGAGCCGAGAAGGACAAGAAGATAACATTCAGAAGATTAGTAGAGCATAAAGAAGATCTAGAGAGCCACTCTACGAATCACCAAGAACCTAAAGCTGAACCAGAGCAAGTGAAGAACCATGTCTGCCAACTAGTCAAAAAGGGTTTAGGGAATGCTAAGTACCAGACGAAGTCTACCAAAAGCTCAGAGACTTAGCAAACCCAAGTGGTAATGGTGCACAGCTGACGTCGTATGAAGATGAGAAAAAAAGAATGAAGATCAACTGCACCAAAGAAGATGTGGTCCAGACTCGAAACAAAATGCAAAGATGACCACACCAAGATGCGAAGTATAGAAGATGTTTAATCTTAAAGACATCTTAGCAGCTCAGCACCAACAACAACAACAACATCAACAAGAAGGCAGGGCCTGAGGGGTCCTTGTCAAGAGGGACTAAATGAAGTTAAAAGCCTGTTGGGCTTGAAGAGTTCCTAGGGAACTAGAGAAGTTCCAAGGCTGTTGGCCTTGAAGAGTTCTTAGTGAACTGAAGTTCCTAGGCTGCTGGCCTTGAAGGAATCTTAGTGATTCAGGGTACTGCCCTTCCTTAGTGAAAATCCTGCTAATTGAAAGCATAAAAGATGATTAGGAGATTGAGTCTCTAAACCACTTAAAATCCATTGTGTTTTTTACTTTACGTCATTTACATTATGTACCTAACTACTATAACTGCTATTCATATATTAACTGCTTACAGCTTAACTAACTGTAAGAACAATGTATGTATGATTATGAATATATCAATGAAGGGATCTTTTACTTATTCCACTATGCTTGAAAAGATTCTTATGTTTGTCGTATGCTAAATCATTAGCAATACAAAATAAACGAAAAAAGTATTTGAACTTAAAAAGGATCTATTCAACCCCACCCTCCTTCTAGATCTATTGTGTCCCTACTGGGAACTAACAGAATGTAACTAATCTACATGCCTATAAATCCAACAGTAATGACAGAAACAAGTCTGTTCAACCAGCCTCAAAGAAATCAAGCAAACTTGACAATACTTCATATCAAAACTAATCAGTAAATTCCTTATCAATCATCAAATCATAGACTGTTATCACTGATATAGTGCGTGTGTGCTCAACACCCATGCTAACTGATATAAAATGAAATTTAACACATAACATGTCTCTTTGAAGGCATCATGCAGTGTAAACTTAAGAAATTTAAAAACAGTCAAGATCCAACTAAAATCAAGTAATTACCGTTATCGAGGGTCAAAATAGGGTACTTATGCTTTATTTTTCATCACGAGGGCTTTTTGCTCTTATTTCTCATTTTATTCTTTTTTTTATAGATACTCATGACTGTGCAATATCTTATTCCCTTAGGCTTTTCAATGCTACCTTAACGAGCTTTCGACCAATGACTCCTAGACCGATATGGCCTTAGGGCGCTAGGTGTAAAGACAATCACCTCTGGCTTACTTACTTAAGTAACAAAGGCCACATAACTAAACAAGAATGCCACGATGTTTATTCTATTTTTTTATAGATATAGCTTATATACCCCAAATTTCTTCCCAAACTTGGGTTCTTGCTTAACTTTAGCCTTCACTACCTATCCTTGTCATTCTTTCATTCAAACTAGCGTTATCCTTTAGATGTCCATTATATATCAATTTGAACTTAATCAGTCAACATAGTTGTTATTACTATGCTAACCTTATTATACCATATTCAAACAGAAAATCAAAGTTCTAATAGTCAGTACTATACTTGTCTACTCAATTCCAGTCTCATTATTGGCCAAAATAGACTATAATATCTAACAGCTGGACTCATGCAATATAAACACAGTACAAGCTAAATTTTTTGTGAATTTTATTTTTTTATAATTTTTTTTACAATATGGAATAAAA
This sequence comes from Panax notoginseng, assembly GCA_016801055.1. NCBI lineage: Eukaryota > Viridiplantae > Streptophyta > Magnoliopsida > Apiales > Araliaceae > Panax > Panax notoginseng. The sequence goes on from CM029012.1 coordinate 8,761,595, forward strand.
ATAACAAAAATAGAAACTAATAAAAACTATTTACAATACTACACTACTATGCAAACTATTATGCAATTACACTACATGAATGCAACATATAATGAACCTAAAACTAAACATGACAACATATGCAAAAATATAACAAACTAAAATAAAAATGCAATAAAACTGAACTAAACTCCCCCAAACTTGACAATTACAATGTCCTCATTGTAAAAAAATATAACAATAAATGTATGAGGACTTCCATGCATTCATCCAAGGTTGAGGTGATGGTGGCGATGGCGGTAGTGGTGGTCGTGGCACATATGTTTGGCAGTCCTTCGTGTCTGAGTCTGAAGGAGGATATTGTGGCATATGCGCATGTTGCTGGTATTGGAACTGAGTAGCTGGATTTAAACTCTAGATGGTCGTGTTTAATGAGTTAAAGGGCGTGTTCATGGCGTTGAACATGTGGTCCTGCCTAGCTACCAACTAGGTCATTTTCCTGTTATTATCCTTGTTGTGCCCTTTAATTTATTTCTAAAGGCTGCGAAACTGAGAGCTGAATATGTATCTGCCGGTCTATCGACTTTCCTCAGTCTCCTGCTCCCCAATAATCTCGTCAGCCTAGAACTCATCATCTTCAGAGGTGTCCTCAGCATTAGCCTCTTCCTCAAAGACGAGTGGAAATATAAACTCGACTCCTCTTGGATGTGATTCTCCCCCAGGCCAGACGGTGTAACGTGCAATCGTACGGGAGTCCAAAAACTAGAGAGGCTGCTGGGCAGGCTCATCTCCATTCCATCTAATGCCAGCCTACCTGCACAACCCTTAGATGAAGGATGAGTGTGGCATGCAGCTGAAAAATGGCCCTCGTAGGCATCGCCGTATAGAGAAGTTGATAATGGCACCGAGATTGATGTGGAAGTCTTGCACAATTGCGTATAACAGAAGCACTTTCTCCCTTATCACCTCAGTGGTATGCGTGGATGGGAACAACTTCGCGCATAAGAACACATACTATATCTTGCCATAGCAGCTCAAGTCCTTGCCGAGGAAAATTGTGCCACCCTTTCGTCCTTTGACCCATGTAGTGCCCGACTTAGTTATTTTAGCTAGAATCTGATTATAATCGGAACCACTGTCACGTAATTGTTCATAATGGCATACCGCAGGTGCTCGCAAGCTATAATAATTGTTGATAGCCTCAGGACTGAAGGACACATGTTTACCCCTCATGAATGCACTGAACGGGGCCCTATCCTCATCATTTGCATAAAACTCTTTCACTATATTGACTATTCCAACCTTTCTCGTATATTTGTCTCTTCATTTGCCCATTGACATTGTCTGGTGTCAAGCCTGGCTCTAGAGTTAGTGCCTTGGGCACTAAATAATCGTATCTATCGGCGACGTCGACACTCATAAATTTTTGCTGGTTAAAGGCCCGTGCAGGTGGTGTAGACCCTAAACCTTCACCCCGTTATCGCTTAGATGGTGTTTTTGGTGTCATGGCAGTTAATTCGATCGCAGAATCTTCCAAACTTCACTTGCACAATTTGTCAAACACTTGGTGTGCGAGACTCACAATATCCCCAAATATGATAATTGAACTTCAACTATAGTGCTAAATGATGAGAGATTGCAAGCATTTGCTTACCCACAGTGTAATTGCCCAGTTGAAGTATGAATTCCCAATTGGTGGTGACACTTTGTTGTTTATCCCTTTTCATGTTCCTATCAAAACCCTAACTTGAAGAATCCTAGCTTTGTGATAACTAAAATTTGTATGGAATGGTGTAGATTTGATGTAGTTGGGGTTTGTATTTATAGAATGGAGATGGTGTACTTATTTGGTGGGTTAATGGAGGGGGTAAGTGGGGAATGTGTGGTAGTTTGTGGGGAGAGAGTGGGTTAAGGTTCGGTTATGGGACAAGGAAGTGGAGAAGTGGGTTTGAATTGGTGTAACTGTAGAATAGAAACTGTTCAAGTTCCCCTACCCCCGCCCCGGTGGGGGGTAAGTGTACTGCATTGGCCCGCCCCGACGGGTACACTATTTTTAATTCAAGACCCCCGCCCCGGCGGGGGGTATCCTTCACAAAATGTCCGCCCCGGGGGGGGGGGAATATTCTACAGCTAGGTTTTTGCTTTCAATTTCTCTCATCACACCTATGTCCAAAAGCTTCCCAAGTACTTGAAACACATTAAAATCATAAATATATGATAATATCGTGCAAATTGAGCATGTAAGGTCGAATTAACTAGAAATCATGACTCAACTAACTACCTAATGTACCGAAATATTTACTTGATACTAGAGTTACCTATTAAACTACAAATTAACTAACCAAACATAAAATTACTGTAAATGAAAGTAAAGTTGGGTTGCCCCCCAATTAGCGCTTATTTTTGAGTCTTTCAGCCTGACTACTCCCTGTTCATTGCGCATCGACAATTGTGATTGTGGTGGCTTCATTGTCGATGTCGCCACCCCAGTAGTGCTTCAACCGTTGACTTTAAATGTCTCAAGTGGATTCCTACTGTATAGTTCAACGGCGCCATGTGGAAAAATGTTCTTAATCGTGAATGGCCCCGACCATCTGTATTTGAGCTTTCTTGGGAACAACCATAGTCGTTAGTTGAAAAATAATACTAATTGTACTGGTTCAAACTTTCTCTTCATAATCATTTGGTCGTGCCAGTTTTTAACTTTTTCCTTATACAGCTTTGAATTCTTATACGCTTGTAGTCGAAACTCGTCAAGTTCGTTCAATTGGAGCAATCTTTTCTCTCCTACAGCTGCTTGATCAAAATTGAGTTCCTGAATGGCCCAGTATGCCTTATGCTGTAATTCCACTGAGAGGTGACACGCTTTCCCATAGACCAACTGATACGGAGACATCCCAATTGGTGTCTTGTATGTTGTCCTGTAAGCCCATAGTGTGTCATCCAACTTTAGAGACCAACCTTTTCTTCTTGGATTTACTACTTTCTCTAAATTTTTCTTAACCTCTCTGTTGGAAACCTCAGCTTGACCATTCGTTTGGGGGTGATATGTCGTAGCCACCCTATGATTAACTCCATATTTTGCCATGAGAGCTATAAATGATCTGTTGTAGAAGTGACTACCTTCATCACTTATGATTGCTCTTGGTATGACAAACCTTGTAAAGATTTTCTTTTGTAAGAACTTGAGAACCACCTTAGCATCATTTGTAGGGAGTGCTACGGCTTCAACCCATTTTGACACATAATCTACAGCCAGCAAGATGTACAAGTTATTGAATGAAGGAGGAAATGGTCCTATAAAATCCAGCCCCCATACATCAAAAATTTCCACTTCCATGATAGTGTTGAGCGGCATCTCATTCCTCTTTGATATATTACCCACCCTTTGGCATCTGTTACAATTTTTCACAAATTAGTAGGCATCTTTGAACATAGTAGGCCAGTAAAATCCTGCATGTAGTACTTTGGCCATTGTCCGCTCACTACCATAATGTCCCCCATATACAGATGAATGGCATTCGTGTAGAATATTATTCACTTCACTATACGGCACACACCTCCGAATCATCTTGTCTGCACACTGTTTGAATAAGTATGGCTCGTCCCACATGTACCACTTGACGTCATGTAGGAACTTCTTTTTCTGTTGACGTGTCAGATCAGGTGGTAAGGATTTTGCTCACCAAGTAATTGGGAAAATCTGCAAACCATGGAAATTCTGAGTTGACCCCAAAAAGCAACTTATCTGGAAATGATTCATTAATTACACACTTATCAGTTCCATCCTTATTCAGATTTTCCAACCTCAAAAGATGATACACCACTTGGTTTTCTGTCCCCTTCCTATCCTTTATTTCCAAGTCGAATTCCTGAAGGAGTAGAATCCATCCGATTAGTCTGGGCTTAGTATCCTTCTTCGAAATCAAATAACGAATTACCGAGTGATCCATGTATACCACTACCTTTGTTCTAATCAAGTAGGCTCTAAATTTGTCAAAGGCGTATACTACTACAAGTAACTCCTTCTCGGTGGTTGTATAGTTCAATTGTGCATCCATACGGGTTTTACTTGCATAGTATATGGCATGGAATATCTTCTCTCGGCGTTGACCTAAATCAGCCCATACTGCATAGTCGCTCGCATCACACATTAACTCAAACGGCATAGTCCAATCTGGTGCGACGATTACTAGAGCTGTAGTCAACTTGGTTTTCTACTGCTCAAACGCTGATTTGTACTCCTCATCAAAACTAAATACTACATCTTTCTCTAAAAGATTGTACAATGGTTTTGCAATCTTAGTGAAATCCTTTATAAATCTTCTATAGAATCCGGCATGTCCAAGAAAACTGCGGACTCCCTTCACTGAATTTGGCAGTCGAAGGTTCTCGATTGTGTCTAACTTTGCCTTATCAACCTCATAGCCTTTTGTAAAGACCTTGTGCCCCAGAATTATTCCTTCTTCAACCATAAAGTGGCACTTTTCCCAGTTAAGCACCAAGTTCATTTCCACACATCTCTTCAAAACCATGATCAAATTCTCTAGACACTTATCAAAAGTGTTTCCATAGACTAAAAAGTCGTCCACGAAAACTTCCTCGTTCTTCTCCACCATGTCCGAGAAGATGGCCATCATACATCTTTGGAACGTAGATGGTGCATTACATAACCCAAAAGACATCCTTCTAAATGCAAAGGTGCCGTATGGGCATGTGAAAGTGGTCTTCTCTTGATCCCCAGGAGTTATAACTATTTGATTGTACCCCGAGTATCCATCAAGTAGACAATAGTGTTCATGTCCAGCTAATCAGTTCAACATCTGATTAATAAAGGGTAGAGGAAAGTGATCCTTCTGGGTTGCCTTCTTCACCTTCCTGTAGTCCATGCAAACCCTTCATTCGATCACTGCCCTCGTCGGAATTAGCCCATTATCTTCATTCTTAACCACTCTCATTCCACCCCTTTTCGGCACGCATTGTACTGGACTGACCCATTCACTGTCTGAAATTGGTTAAATAATTCCCGCATCCAACCACTTCAGTATTTTTTTTTACCACTTCATTCATGATTGGATTTAGTCGACTCTTAGAGTATATCAAAGGGTATGCTTGGATGTGGGTGAGGTATCTTGCATCATTAAGGTGTTTGGCTATTCTGCCCAGCAATTCTTAAACTACTGGAGGTTAATAAGATTCTGAAGAAATTAAGTTACCAAGTATATTTATCTTATGAAATTATGTTTTAGCTGTTATTATTTGCAGCTCTTCAGCCACTTTCTTTTTGGTTTTCCTTCTCACTAGGAGGCATGTACTGAAAAGTTTTTGGGGCAAGGATTTGCTACCGAGGATGTTTCAAAAGGTAATTTGGGATATTTACAAGTTCATGAATTAGGAAGTAATATAAAATTTCAATTTGTTTAGGTGAAAGCTAGTTACTGTCTATTATTGTCTAGAACTTAGTTGTCTGAAATTTGGCACTATATTTTTATTTATTCTTCTATACTAAATATTTGCAGTGGATGCAAGCACAATAGATTCTAGTAAATGATTACGTTATACTGCCATAATTTTGCTTCTGAGTTTGAGAATAACAAAAATGATACATGGAATCGTTATTAAAGGCACTCCACCATCGTAACTTTGTAATATGTGTTATTACACTAATTTATCTTTAGTTTTCGGTAGTGTGCTCAATCCATCCTAGTATTTACTTATCATATGAATTTTTGATCTTGATGCAAACTACAAAAATTTCTAAAAATAAAAATAAATATTATAGTGAAGAAAATGAAAGTAAGTTTATATAACATAAATAAAAATATTAACTTGGGTTTGTTGCCAGTTTTTGTACTAAGTTGAGTAATTTTTTCTACTCGGCCTTTTGTTGAAAGACCATTTGGTATGTGGTCCTGTAGTGATTAATATGCTGGACACCCTACCTCACACTAAAATTTGTGTTGTTTCATGTCTAGTTAGGATGTTTCATATGTGACAAAGTGTTCACTGAAGTTAAGCTATGAGCAACTTCTAAAGAGAAATATTTTTTCTACTCGTCCTTTGTGTGTTGGCTAGCAAAATTACCTTGACTAATATGTCTTTTAGATCTACTTTATCTTATCCTTTCATTGTACGAGTGTCATACATTGTTATTCTATTAATTGCTTTGTCCCTTAACTTGATTGTAGTAATAGCTCTGTAAATAATTGAATATTGTATCTCAGGTGGGTGAGGATGAATTCGGGTATTTGTTAGATAACATTTTGAAACAAAACAAGGTCAACAACTCTTGCATGCGATTTGACCCAGCTGCAAGGACAACACTGGCATTTGTTACATTCAGGTCAGATGGTGAGCGAGAATTTATGTTTTTCTGTAATCCTAGTATAGATATGCTTCTTCGTGAATCAGAACTAGATATACATTTGATCAAGCAGGTCTGTTTTCCTTGTCTTTTTTCTCATCAATTATGCAGCACTTGATTTATTACTCTTAGCACTAGTGTTAATTCAGTTGCAATATATCTAAAGCAGGCTACAATCTTTCACTATGGTTTAATTAGTTTGATTGAAGAACCATGTAGGTCTACTCAGATTGCTGCAATGACTATAGGTAAAAAATTTGGAAGCATTCTCTCTTATGATCCAAATCTGAGATTGCCATTATGGCCATCGGCAGATGCCGCTCGAGAGGGTATAATGAACATATGGGACCAAATAGATGTTATCAAGGTATAATTTAAATTATATGAGATTCAGCTGATTTTTAAGTTTCCTCCACTAGCTAAGGCCTAACACAAAATAATCTTTTAAGATGTCAATGAACGACTGTGCTGTGTAGCACTTACTGGGACTCTCAGGATTCATGAACTACTGTACATAATTGATGCAGTTTTACTACTGTTATATAGCGTCTTAGCTTTTAGAATAAAAACAATGAAAAATAGTAACTACATTTCATAAAGAGGTGCCTGAATATTATTTTTAGTATGCATGTCGAACTCTCTTGTTATTGACAAAGTTTGCCCTTGTTGCCTTGATAATAATACAACACTTAAAGTTTTCATTTCAGCAAATCCCCACACAATGGTAAACAGGTAACTCATTTTCAATCCATGTTATGTACATCTGTAAATCTCTAATGTTATGTAATATCTATCTGTAAATCTATCATCTTATGATATGCATTATCTAATACCTCATATTGTCATGTAGGAACGATCTTCTCTTGACTGATAATATTTTAGAAGGTAATGCTCTCTTTCCAAAGCAAGTTGTTCTGTAAATTTTACAAGTGATGCAAATCATTTTAGAGAACTGCCATAACAAGAGTTCATTTAATGGCTTGGAGGTAAGGTGGATGGTATTTATTATTTGTTTACATTTTTTTGACAACTTGTTTACTAGAGTTCAACGACTTTATATGCTGTATGTCCACGTCTTTCTTACATATTTTTATGAGTCCTTTTTGCTATTTTACAACTTTTTCATGTCTAATCTTCTGCTGTTCTAATTCCAGCATTTCAAGGCATTGCTGACCGAATGAGCAAAGAAATGAATACTTTTGACCCATTTTTTTAGACCATGTTTTCTTTGTTTCCATGACCAAAAACTCTCCGCCCTAGTGGGTGAGATCTGCCTTGAAGCTATCACACAGCTTGACTGAGAGCCAGGGTTCATAGACAAGCTGAAAGACTGTAGGTATAAAGCTGTCACACAGCTTGGTCCCACTGACTGGAATGAAGCTCTTGATATAATTGTGTATGTAACTATTACTGCAGGTATGTAACATTGTTTGATATAATGTGATGCATATAGAAGTTTTTTTGATGATACATATATATGTAAAAACTGCATAGCTTAGTTGTTTGAGTTTATGAGGAGGCCAGTTTGTAGTTCAAGCATTCATGCAGTACCTAGTTCAAGCATTCATGGTTGTATGCTTGGCCTGGATAGATAGAAAGCATCAAAGCAGCTTACGCTAAGAATTTTGCTAGTAAAGATATCATAAAGTAGCAACTAGTAGTGGCAACTTATCTAATTGACAAATTAGCTCTGAGTGCAGGAAATTAGAAGGTATATATTTTATGAATTGTATATATTTTGTATATATTTATGTATTAGTAAATGAGAGAGGAGATAATAGTGATAAAAAAATGCTACGTATAATTTTTTGTTGTTGTTAGTCTTACGAGTTTGTCTTTATTGAACTTTTGCAACAACTAAGTTATTTAATATTTAGCCTGGTAGGCAAAGTGGAAAGACAAAATTATCATGTTATGCAGACCATCTTCTTATTAGTGTTTAGGGTTTTGTAGGATGATGATGAGGCTGATACAGTTGGTTGTTGTACACTGAAAGTAGAAAATTATGTACCAAAGTCTCCAAATATTTTGAAAGTAAAATGTTTAATGTTGGAGACGGCTTGGTTTTGGTTATCAACTTAGTTATTTGGTTGATACTGCTCTCACAAAATATAGAAGTTTTTCAGATGAGTCCTGTCACCGATTCTCCTGTAAATTCGTCAAGTAGCGATGACTTTGCGGCATTTCTTGACGCAGAGTTAAATTTGAGATGTATGTATGGATAGTTTGGTATATATTTTGTGGATGTAGTAATTTAAAACTGTAAACGAATGGTATTATTGGGATGTATTTTGAATGGTTGATACATTTTGGCTTTAAATTTAAATGAGAATTTAGACCTTTTAGCTATATATCATGGCATTAGCATATTGCAGGTGCATTGATAATATAGGTGAACCACAACCTTTTTTTCTTTTTTTTATCTAAAACATTTTAAAAATGTTGTATATTTGTATAAATAAATGACACCTTCTAAATAGAGGACAAACTATAAACTTTGTGTAAATGTGCCTAAACGTTGTCTGATATATTAAACTACAATATTTTTAGCCAGAAAACGTTGTAGAATCATACATTCTACAACGTTTTCAAGCATCTACTAATTTATGGAAAACAAATCTACAACATTTTTTTCTTAAAAAAACGTTGTAAAAGGTGTCTAACTACAACATTTTAAAAACATTGTGTAAGGGTGTCAAATAGATGACACCCTTAACCACAGCATTTTTTTGATTGAAACCACAATGTTTTTTTCGAGTTATCTATTTACTATTTTGTAGTAGTGGCTCTCGGATGCAGGCAATCCAATCCACCATCATGACGGAGCTAGGAACCATATCCCCCATAAACTGTGTGGCACGGGTCTGAGCTCCGATGGTACGAGGAGACCACCAGTGGTAGAATGCCTTATGAGTGAACGGTCCCTCTGACAAGTCAAAGCCATCAACTCCCACTAACGGGATATCTCTAATTGGCGGCTGCGACACAGGCAAATAATGCCTGGTAAGAGGGCAAATCGTTATATAGATCTCTCCTGTGGTGCTCCTGATAGCACCATCTCCTAAATAGAGCTCCCATCCTCCATCTGTGAAGAGAGGAATCTAATTGGTGGACATCACATGCTCGTCACCAGTCGGGAAACCAACCTCAAAGTCAACTGTCAAATGGTCACCAGAATACGGAACCCATGTAATGACATCAGCTGTTAATAACTCCAATTATAAGTGAGAATGAGTGAAACCCTCAGCTACAGGAACCTCCACCAGCGTGGAGTGATGTCATCATTGTCCCCACGAACGTCACCGTGGAAGAGTTATCCGCTATGAAGCAACCCCAGATGATGACCAGGAACAATCGTCGAAGAATGCGATCCCTGATTCTCCTATCATCGGGCAATGGCTCACTCAATCCCCCCCTCATGGCGTCTATACTCAAAGGAACAGCACGGATTATCCTACCTTTGAGCGCCTCAGCCTGAACTCCGAGAAAGGATCTTACGACAGTAGGGGAAATATCAGCCACACAAGGCACTAGCGCCCCTCCAAACTCCATACCGGTGATAAACTATGACAACCCCAGAATTTAAATAATTATTAAAATCCTAAAATGATGGATTAAAGGTTATAAGATGGGCCTAGACAGAAAATAAGTCTATGGATTTGACGTTTCTGTGAAGGAATTTTAAGTATTTCAAAATTTTTGGAGAAGGACTTGAATGATTTGATAGACTATAAGTGATAATCTGATAATGAGGTATATTTTAGTGCATGAGTTCATAAGAATATGTGTATGTGGTTCGATGTGTACAGGATTGTAGATAAAGATCAAACATTGATCAGATAATTTATATCAGTGATTTTATGTGCTCAGTTTGTGGATTAAGGATCAATTATTGATCAGGATAATTATAACTTTAGCAAACCCTAAAGTTATGTTAATAACATTGTTGTTCTGTGAGAAAACTCTAACGAACTGTTAGGAACCCTAACAATACACTCAAAAACCCTAATTTGTGTTCCGCGAATCCAAAACCCTAATTTCGATTATCAAAACACTAATTCCGGAACATAAAAGATAAGTATAAAAGCTTAAGTGTTAATTGTTAAGGGTTATGGTCTGAGGGGAATAATGGTATTTAAACTATATAGTAATTCCAAAAGATTTATTTTATATATCTCAATTAATTAATTTTATAACCTAGTTTATAGCAAGTCTATTTGGGTTAAGAAATTAAGTGCACATAAGCAAGGATTTAAATTATAATTGAGAAAATGAAAACCCTAATTAAATAATTAGGGAATGATAATATTAAAATTATGAAAATATGATATTTTGTTATGGCCCAAAGAATTAAATTTAAAGTCCAAAAGATTATTTATGGGAATCCCAAAACAACAATTATAATGGTCCAAAGAATTAAATTTGTAGCCCAATAAGAGAGAGGGTACTTTAGACATTTTTATACTAGATATTATATAAAACAAAAACCAAACTTGGTAAGAAATTGGCCACTTGGTCGGATGTGTAGGAGGAGAAAAGGAGAGGAAAAGGTGAACCCACATCATCAATTTTAAACACCACATGTTTTAAAGATATTTCATTCAATTAAGCTAGGTGTCAAATGCATGAAGGAGCCACTTTGCTTGCTAATCACCCACATACTAATGAAATGATTATTAAGGAAAGAGAGAGAATTAGTGGGAGCAAAGGGAGGCCACTTGGCCGGATTTACAAGGAAGAAAATAGACATGTTTGTCATCACTTTTAGCCACAATTTTGTACAAGATAATTACCAAATTCAAGCTAGGTGGCATTAATTATAAAGAGCCTCATTATTAACTAATATTCCACATATCTAAATGATGATTAATGAGAGAGAATGAGAAATAAATTACTTACATTTAGTACAACCAAAAGAAAAATATCTAAGCTTCCATCTCTTTCATTTTATTCTCTTAACCAACCTAAACTAGAGAGAGAGAGTGGAGAAATTCGGCAGCCATGGATGAGAGAAAGGGGATTTTTTGGTGAGACATCAAAGCTCCATAATCAAGCTATGAAGAAGAAGAAGGAGAGCATGGTAATCAAAGGTATAAATACCTTTTGTTTATGTAATTTGTGATTATTTTAAATCAAACTATTAATCTACGTTTCTAAACTCAAACACTATGAATATACATGTTTATGAGTGTTTAATGTTTAGATATACACATATTGGGTGTTGTTTTAGTTGGAAATCAGAATTAAAGAAAAGTGATTTTCTAGTTTATAAACTATAAAATTTCAATGTAATTTGGATTTTTACCGTTTTTGATCTACACCTTCTTTTTTAAAATCTGACAAAGACAGGTGCTAGATATGTAAGTTATCTACTATACCCAAGTGGTAGCACTCAAAAATATTGAGTACACAATCCGTAGTGACTGTTTTAGCCAAAATAGTTTCGTGTCTAAAGAGAAAAGAAGACTATTTTTGGACAGTAAATGATAGGGGTAGTTTTGTCATTTTTCGGACATTCAAAAATTCTGAAAATTGGATGAATACTATGATAATGTTTCTAACATCTCCAAGTGGAATCACTAAAAACAGAATTGTAGATTTTCGTATGGATTATTTTTAAGATAGTACAAAAAACCCGTTTTTTCAAAATAACTACTGCCCAGAACTTTCCAGGGGCTGTTTCGGCAACTTAATTTATGAGAAAAATTCTGGCCTTTTGGGAAATGAATATATATGGTATAAATTACCTCCTGCCCAAAAATGAACTCATTCCGACTTAAAATGACCAAGTTATGACCATTTCAATTTTTTTGATTTTCTGATGAAAACGACTATAACCGGAATTCCATAACTCCGATGGCCACAAAATTTAAACTAGAGGCTCACGTTAACATGTATAAGATTGTCAAGAGATGGGAATTTCTGGAGTTGAGCATGATAGGGCTAATTTCTTAAGCTACGAACTAAAAATGATTTTTAAAAAATGCTAAAGAAAGTTGAAAAATTATGAAAAAATACTTTTTGTGTATGAAATATATGTATATATGTTTGGCCAAAAGATATAAAAATAATAAGTTGCTTTGGTATTTTTGTGAAAAGGATATGGAATCCAGCTTGCTGGATTGAAAAATTGGTGAATCCAATCTGCTGGATTGGAATCCAGTTTGCTGGATTGCAATCTGGTTTGCTGGATTGCAATCTGAGTTGCTGGGTTAGTATGTTTGGATAATCCAGGATGCTAGATTAGTATTTGACTTATTAGATGGTAAAGAAGAACTTATAATATATAAGATTAAAATATTTAAATATGATATTAATGATTGAAAAATCATGATACATGATAATAATTATTTAAAAATTATTATGAGACTGTGAAAAATATTTTTGACTGATAATAAATTATCTAAGATAATTGTGAACCAATTTAAGTAGAGTCTTATAGATATTAGGCTCGATAATTATCCGACTAGGCCGTCGGCATGTCGAAATTATACCGAACTCAACTCAGACTGAAATAGTTTGACTTTGTTAGGTTTGTAAGATTCATAAACGCAATCAAATTGCGCATAATAAGCGAAAACGTGGAAAAATCCGAGTTTTAATTTTTTACGAACCATATACCCGGATCACCATTTATGCACATTTATTAATTAAACAAAATATGAAAAACAATAATCATACCCTTGAAGATTTGAGCTTCCTCAAGTACAAGTTTATCTCCAATCTTTTTCGTGTTCAACTTGAATCCACCGGGTTTGGTTCCTTCCTTTGATCAACGTTAGCCACCCAAGTGTTTGGCCTCTAGAGGTGATCCACCAAGGAAGAAGAAATATTCAAGAAGAATGGTGGTTGGCTAAACCCTAATTTTATATCTCTATAGAAAAAGAGTGTACTCTCTAACAATTAGAAGCACGTCTGTTGTAAAATGGTCAACTATTCTCACCCGCAATAAGACCCCTCTTATTTATAGATGTGGACAACCCTCCTTAACAATTAAGGATTTGAGTTTTATTTTAATTTATTAAATTCTTTTAATTAATTAGGCTCCCAATCTTATTTCAAATAATTAATTAAACTCTTTTAATTAATTAGCCTCCTAATCTTATGAGGATATTTGAGAGTACGTTTATTAATTATTTTTCAAACTCCTTTAGGAATTAAATAACAATAATAGTAATAATAATAATAAGACTCCTCTTATTAATTTATATTTAATATTTCCAAAATATTAAATAATAAATATTAAGTTATTTAATTTATTCTATCATCATAGATTAAATTATATATACTTAACTTATTATTAGGATTATGCCATTAACTTCTTAAATAATTATTCTACCTTTTATGGTGAGACCTTTAGGTTCTCCATATTAAACCGGTTGTGAATAAATCAATTAGAACGAATTCTAATCTTATTTAAATAAATAAATTAAACTATTAATTTATTTAAATAAATAATATTTATTCTACAATAATGATAAGTCTCCCTAGCAATCAACGACTTTTCAGATAATATAGATTTTAACAATAATCATAAAAGAACCTTTGAGTAAATAGTTACCGTACAATTCAATCCTTCCACCATACAATGTCTCAATTAAATATAAGACATGAAATTATTGTCAAGTCTTATTTTATTTAATTATAAGTATTTCGACTATTAAATGCACAACTCCAAATAATGCAAATTATAAACTCCTTTCTAATTTCATTCTGCCTTGGCCAAGGACCACTGGGTTCTCATTTATCGAATCACATATGACATTTCTCTTCTTTTACTAAAAGTGGTAGATTCTTTATTGATCATACATTATCTCCATATACAACATATTATATCCAAGCATACCCTTTGATATACCCTAAGGGTCTTAAGGAATAAGTCAAAGTATAACTCATCATACACAAGATACTATAATGATCTCAAGTCCAAGAATCACTTGTACTACTATCACTATAGGAATTCCCATTGATATGCAAGTAAAACTCCATTAGGTATTCCTTAGTGAGCCACGTTCAGTGAACTTATTCTCTAATAAGCACCTACATACTTGCTTTAGTGTCTCCACACAAATGATCATGAGATCAATCATTCTCATCCAATGAGCAAGCAACGTATGTACCAATCTATCCGGATTCACTAATCCCCAATTTAGTAATCCAACGATTGGGAACTATTTTAGTTTTAAGCTTTATAAGAATTTAGATCCCATTAGAATGATCATCATCATTATTCGAAAAGCATTCTTAAAACTATGGGTTTATCACATATTATAAAATAGGATCATGTGGATAATTAAAAGCCTTTAATAAATTAATACTTTTTATTAATAAATAAATAAGATTGTTACAAAGTATATGCTTTATCATCAAACATGATTGGATTGTGTGCATACTACTTTTAGACTTGATACCAAGTCTTAGGGAGTTTGTGGACTGATAGTGATAAGTGATAATGTGTTTAGTTTATTTTATAATTGTATTAACATGATTATACTATGATGATATTATTCTAATATTGGAGGTCAATATTATCAATATTATGTATTCGGATAAAGCTTTATTGACTGTGTAGCTGTAGTCGGTGATTCATGCAAGTTTTCTCTAAATCGACCTCGAGTTGATATTATTCAAATATACTTATGGTTAATCATTGCTGATTACCATGTCTATGAATTATTGATTCGCAATATGTGCATATTGCATGTGTTCATCAGGTATGAAAGGCTGATCACCTTCATTACCATCTGGTTCAGTTGCTATGTTTATGTTCAATGTTCGTTCAGCTATGAAAATTTGTTCATGTTAGTTCACAATTATATTGTTGAATGTTAGCCAGCTTATTGTTCAATTATTTCAATCATGATATATCCTCAATTAAACTTAAACTTGCTGGGCAAACTTGTTGCTCACCCTTGCTATATGATAATAAACATTGTAGATTAAGACGAATACGTCGGCTATAGGAGAAGCCAGTGACATTGTATGTCGGATAAAATATGGAATACAGATATTACGTGAGGGTTCTCGACCTTGGGAATAGTGTGTAAGTTTAATGTATAAACAATTTATGTTTATATCTTCCGCAATAGTATAGAATTAGTATATCAGATCCTTGGTGATTAGTACCTAGATTTAGGGCGTTACAATTGGTATCAAAGCTGTAGGTTATAAACCTTAGGCATGATTACCTTAGGCTATTAACCATATTGGAATAAGAACTTACTCAAATAGAGTTGGTGAGCCGGTAGGATTCAAAGACGAATCTAGATGAGTTATAAAGACACGGAGTTCCCTAACTCTGATAATAAAGGTGAATAGTAGTGGTGAATAGATAAAGTTTAAAAGACTAAAAGTACAGGGATAAGAGATCGTAAAACAAAACGATCATAGCATAGAAATGAATCGTAATATATACGATGAGATCACCCCGTGATCTGATAAAGTTATAGCAGGGAGAAGGATCAATCAAATGATTGAAAAGTTTATGGCAAGAATGCTGTGTGTCAATTGTACTATAAATTGGTACAAATTCTGAAAAGGACTATGAATACGGATTAAACAAAATTCATATTGAGAATAGAGTTAAGATTAGGTGGGGATTTTAATTGAGAACTCATGTCAGTAGCTGAGTTATATGATTCTTTGTTATGTGTAAAAACCACTTAGTTTCTGGTACTGATAATCTTTGAAATGTATGTGTCGCGGTATTTACTATATACTTGTTAAGAAGGTGATTCTTTTCTCAGGTGTATAACAGATAGGTAGGGTATAGTTAGAGAATATAAGGTTAAGTACGAGTTCTTAAAACTCATACTTATGGTACGTTCGTGACTCATAATTATATGAAATGTTTATTAACCCCTCAGCGAATGGACGCCAAAGGTCTGACTAGGACAAGTTCATAAACTCATATGATTGTAGCAAGTCCTGAACTCATAAGTGTGGTAAGTTTGACGAACTAGGTAGAACTATGTGTGAATGGAGAATTGAGGATAATAGGAATAGATAGACTGATTAAGCAATTGATTATTAGTGGAGACATAGGTTTTCCAAATCTTCTAGCTATGCTAGACTTGAAATTTTTTACGTTAAGCTAAATACACACTATGCGTCTTTTGAAAATGAATTTTTATTCTCAACTTCTGATGACGATTGTGTATGAGTGGACCTCGGGCCACCACCACATCGTTACCTGTTGAAATGATGAAATTAGTTTGCAAAGATTTTTGAACGGTTTAAAGTATAGTTTATGCTACTTATTTTGGCTAGACGATAATGATTTGAAATATCAAAATATATTTTTATTTGTCATTAATGCATCATGTAACCTGGTGCAGAGATGATAAAAAGTTGATGGAGTTATAAATACAGGAATACTTAGTGTTGAATTCGATATAAAAATCGTTTCCCCACTATTGTATGATGTGTTATGACAAAGTCACACAGTGACGAAATCCTCAAACGGGCTGTTAACACAGTATGATATCATGACTTCATTTTCAAAATAAAATTTTTAAACTTTTAAATTGCCAACTAGGTTTGGCTATACATTAATAATTCAATTGAAATTGATTATTGGTATGAGTATAAGCTATTTGATTTGGCTAGACCACCATTTATGAAATTCCTAAGCGTTCTTTGAAAAATTCCTAAGCTATTTGATTATTGTTTTGGTGCGGATTCCGATAAAGACTGAGGTAAGAAAATATTTATGCGCCTAAGGCGGATAAGAGGAACGGGAGAAGTTATTTCGACCAGCAGTACTTTAATAAGTATAGGGCATAACAGGCTAATTACCCAATGTGTCCGTAATACCAGAGCGGATTGCAGATAAGTTTCTGTTTAAACCTTTTCGAAAATAAAAGTTTGTAGTCCATATGACTCCTCAACATGATTTAAAAAGTTTAACTCTTGTGAGTGATGTTGTGGGTATCATGTGATGCTGTGTATATAATGTGTAAGGTGTAAGGTGTAAGGTAAATTTCGGGACGAAATACTTAGAAGAAGGGGTGAATGTGACAATCCGAGAATTTAGATAATTATTAAAATCCTAAAATGATGGATTAAAGGTTATAAGATGGACCTAGACAAAAAATAAGTGTATGGATTTGACGTTTCTGTGAAGGAATTTTAAGTATTTCAAAATTTTTGGAGAATGACTTGAATGATTTGATAGACTATAAGTGATAGTCTGATAATGAGGTATATTTTAGTGTATGAGTTCATAAGAATATGTGTATGTGGTTCTATGTGTACAGGATTGTAGATAAAGATCAAACATTGATCAGATAATTTATATAAGTGATTTTATGTGCTCAGTTTGTGGATTAAGGATCAATTATTGATCAAGATAAGTATAACTTTAGCAAACCCGAAAGTTATGTTAATAACATTGTTGTTCAGTGAGAAAACTCTAACGAACTATTAGGAACCCTAATAATACACTCGGAAACCCTAATTTGTGTTATGGGAATCCGAAACCCTAATTCGAGAGCTTAAAAGATAAGTATAAAAGCTTAAGTGTTAATTGTAAAGGGTTATGGTATGAGGGGAATAATGGTATTTAAAATATATACTAATTCCAAGAGATTTATTTTATATATCTCAATTAATTAATTTTATAACCTAATTATAACAAGTCTATTTGGGTTAAGAAATTAAGTGTACGTGAGCAAGGATTTAAATTATAATTGAGGAAATGAAAATCCTAATTAAATAATTAGGGAATGATAATATTAAAAGTATGGAAATATGATATTTTGTTATGGCCCAAAGAATTAAATTTAAAGTCCAAAAGATTATTTATGGGAAGCCCAAAACATCAATTATAAGGAACAATTACATATTATAGTACATTTTTAAAAGTAATTACAAAAATCATACATTCATAAAATAATTACAAAAATATGACACTTCATCATATATATTTACAATACTAATAAAATTAAGAGTCCTTAAATTAAGGGATTAATATTAATGAGATTACATAACAAATTAGTTTCCATCTTCCTTCGGTCTCTCTCTCTGTCTACGCCATTACTATTTCTCTCTCTTCTCCCTTACTACTTCTCTCTCTCCTCTCGTCTCTCCTCTCGAAGCCACTCGTCGTCGTCCTCCTCCTCCTCTTCCGCCGCCGCCGACGACGCAACACCATAGTCTCTCAACTCTGACAGAAAATTGAATACGTGACTTTCAGGCTAATACGTGATTTTCTCTCTCCAACTCTCTCAGAACTAAAAGGATTCTAGTTTCTCTCTAAGGTATGCTTCTAATTTCTATTAATTCTCATTCTACTAATTAATTGTTAATATGATCATATATATACGCTATGTTTCTAACAGAATGGGGTATTGATTATTTGGATTTGTGTTGTTTTTATGTTTTGAATAGAATGGTTGATACAAGAAAGAAGGATGGAAAGAGGAAAAGAATCACAGAGGGTGATTCTATTAAGGACTTGAAGAAATTTATTTGTGTTTGTGTAGTTTGATTCTGATTTTGATGTTCCTATAGTTAAGACAGAAGCTCAAGTTTATATCCAGAAGATATTTCCAACCCAAAAAATTTTAAAGGTGTGCTAATTTAAATTTTGTTATTGTTACTATCAAATAACTATTTGGTTACTTCTGGATTATGTTTTGGTTACTGTTAGCTTGTGATTCAGATACCATTTTTGTTACCTTGATTTGATATTTTGGTTACTTTTTTATGTTGTTACGGTTACTATGTAGTTGTTTAGTATACATGGTTGACTAAGCTGGTTTTGGTGTACATGTTATTTATGTATTGGTTACCATTAAAACATATTTTGGTTACTATCATATAAATATTTGGTTACTTCTTTAGTATGTTTTTGGTTATTGTTAGTTTTTTATTTGGATTCTATTTTTGTTTCCTTGAGTTGGGATTTTGGTTACTATTTTTTGTTGTTCTAGTTACCATGTATTTGCTTAGTATATATGAGTTGACTAAACTGTGTTTGGTCTATATGTTGTTTATGTATTGGTTACCATTAATATATATTTTGGTTACTAACATACAACTGTTTGGTTACTTCATTAGTATATTTTTTTTTTGTTAGCTTATGATTTGGATACCATTTTTTTCCCTCAATTGGGATATTGGTTACTTTTATATGTTGTTTTGGTTACAATGTATTTGCTTAGTATACATTGGTTGACTAAACTGGGGCTGGTCTACATTAAAACATGGTTTGGTTACCATCATATAACTGTTTGGTTACTTCTTTAGTATATTTTTTGGTATACATATTTTTGTTTTGGTGACCTTTAAATTAAATTATGTTATATTTCCATTTCCACAAACACGTCCTACATGGGTTCTATATTCACTAATCCCAAGGTATTTCTCTTCCTCCCACAGGTTTATAATGCAGAAGTCTTTTCTAGAGAATGAGAACAGCCATGAAGAAGAAAGTAGCAGCAGCCAAAAAGCTAAAATTTTAGGAAGATTTGTACCAAATTTTGATTAGTTTGGTTGTTGTTGTCTTGTCCTTTTGAATTGTGTTCCGTACTTTGATTTTTATTAGATATCCATAACCATTTGTTATGGTTAGTAAGTATGTAATGTTTATTGGAGCTTATGTAAATGGGATTACATATTTGATTATAATATCAATTATTTGACATTGTTTGTTGGTTTGTATTTGTTACTTCTAAGTTGTGTCTAATACATTGTTTGAAAGGTGCAGTTGATAACCAAACATGCATAGAAGGGTAACCATTTTATTTTTTGGTAGTAACCAGATAGTTACAAGCTTGTATCATGACATATATCAAATGTTAAATGTACATTTGAGAGTATACATGGATTGCCTAAACTGGGTTGGATATACAGGTTGTTTTTATTTTGGTTACCATTAAAACATGTTCTGGTTTATTTCATATAACTATTTGGATACTTCTTTATTATATTTTGGTTACTGTTACCTTATGATTTGGCTACTATCATTGAGTCTTCAATGTGGGATTTTGGTTATTTTTATTTTTTAATCTGGTTAATATGTAATTATTTAGTATACATGGATTGCCTAAACTGGGTTTCATTACATGATGTTTCTGTTTTGGTTACCATTAAAACCTGTTCTGGTTACTATCATATAATTATGTGGTTACTGTTTTATTATGTTACATTATGATTAATGTTATTAGTAACCAGATAGTTACAAGCTTGTATGAGGACAAACTTCAAGTGTTAAATATACATGTGAGATTGTCCTATTTACATACTCATAAAAATTATCTGTAAATTGTACAATTGGTATTTAAATATGCATATATAGGTAACCATTTTATTTTTTTTAAGTAACCAGATTTACATAAAATTAGTTCAGAACAGTATCCAAACCTGCATATAAGTGTAACCATTTTAGTTTTTGTTAGTAACCAAATAATTAAAAACTTATATTAGAACAATTATCAAGTGTTTAATGTACATGTGAGGGTTCACATTTATCTAGCTGATGGATACTTTTAAATTACGTAGTTATAAATGGTATTTCAAAATGGTCCATGCCAGTTGGTAACTAAATATGAATATAGAGGTAACCATTTTATTTTAGATGGGTAACCAAATTTACATAAAGCTATTTGAGAAGAGTTACCAATTGTTCAATGTATATGTTTACTTTATATTGACAACTCATAATGTAATCAAAAATTAAAATATCAATCAACATCAATTTTGGTTACTGTGCACCATCAAAAATGTTACCAGCCATGTGGTTAATGGTTACTAAAAGTAAACAATTATATATTCATGTAAAGAATTAAATTTATTGTATTGGTTACTATCAGTCTCCATTGTCTAACAACTGAATAAACATTATAAAGTAACCAAATTAATATTAGACAGTAACCAAATTACATAATCTTAGTAACCAGAATATAAACCAAATTTTTACATGCAATTTCGAAAGCCTAAATGATAGAATTTGACCAAAAAACCATACAGTTCACCAACAAAGCTAGTGACTTTTGATCGTTGACCCGTTTCCATTGAAATTAAGCTCCGAAAACGCCAAAATCCGTCACTCCAAACTTGACAAAAACTGCCAAATTGTCACTGCAACCAAATAAACAGTATACAATAACCAATTAAAGTGTATATAACAACCAATATATATAATCAGATTAACAGCTGTATGAAGGTAACCAATGTAGTCAATAAGTAACCACCAATAAAAAAGAAAGAATTATAAAACACAATAACATTATACAGTAACCAAATAAACACCTTATAGTATCTAAATACATATTAGACAGTAACCAAGATATATGTAATTAGTAACCAAAATTATAAAAAATATTTTTACATTCATTTTACAACCAAAACAATCAGTAATGACTTTGTTACAAATTAAAGACTAACAGATGTATGAAGGTAACCAATGTAGTTAATCAGTAACCATCAATATAAAAAAATCAGTATAAAACACAAAACATGAACTCAATGTAGTTTGTAAAGTAACCAACTTAATGTTAGACAATAACCAAACTACATAATGTTAGTAACCAGAACATGAACTGGGGGTAATATTATGCAGTAACCATTGCAATTTTACACAGTGACCAAATCAGTATTATATACTAACCAAATCCAGATTAGACAGTAACCAACAGTTGTAAGAAGGTAACCAACGTATTTAATAAGTAATCATTAATATAAAAAATATCAGTAGAATAAACTTTAAAATTATAAAGCAAGCAAATAAACATTATACAGTAACCAAATCAATAATAAACAGTAACCAATTTATATGTATTTAGTAACCAAAGTATAAAACATATTTTCAAATGTGCGTTGCATTCAAAACAGTAACCAAATAAATAATAAACAGTAACAAATTTATATGTACTTAGTAACCAGAATATAAAATATATTTTTACATGCATTTTGCAATTAGAGCAGTCAATATACTGACTTTGTAACCAATTAAAGAGCGAAATACTTAAGAAAGGTAACCAATATACGAGTATATAGTAACCACGGGGTAACTATATGCATATAAACTTTAAACTCAAATACCTTAGTATACAAATCTGTAATGAATTAATCAACAATCAACAATCAGAGTTGTTAAAGAGGCTGGTTACTGATCTTGAAGTTGTTGTTGATCTTGAAGTTGCTGTTGATCTTCTCCTCTATTATACGATCTCAAAGTTGCTTCTCGTCTTCATCGATATGTCGTTGCTGTTGATCTTCTCCTCCATGTTGTGTTCTCTGATCTCAAAGTTGCTGTTGATCTTCTCCTCTATGTCGTTGCTGTTCATCTTCTCCGATATGTCGTTGCTGTTTTCGTCTTCTCCGATATCAGAGTTGTGTCGCGATAGAAGATTTTGTCTTCTCCGATTAATTTGGCGTTAATCTGTTATTGATTTGGCGTTGATCAGTTATCTCGATAACTAACGTGTAGGAATTAATGACGTGATTTTAGCAACGTAATATTGTGTATGTTTTATTTTTGTAATTATGTTGTGTGTGTTTTATTTTTGTAATTATTTTCTAATTGTTGTATATTAGTGTAAAGGACCCCAATTATAATGGCCCAAAGAATTAAATGTGTAGCCCAATAAGAGAGAGGGTACTTTAGACATTTTGTATAATAAATATTATATAAAACAAAAACCAAACTTGGCCACATCATTAATTTTAAACACCACATGTTTCAAAGATATTTCATCCAATTAAGCCTAATCACCCACATACTAATGAAATGATTATTAAGGAAAGAGAGAGAATTAGTGGGAGCAAAGGGAGGCCACTTGGCCAGTTTTACAAGGAAGAAAAGAGACATGTTTGTCATCACTTTTAGCCACAATTTTGTATAAGATAATTACCCAATTTAAGCTAGGTGGCATTAATTTTAAAGAGCCACATTATTCACTATTATTCCACATATCTAAATGATGATTAATGAGAGAGAAGGAGATAAAAATTACTTACATTTACTAAAACCAAAAGAAAAATATCTAAGCTTCCATCTCTTTTATTTTTTCTCTTAACCAACCTAAACTAGAAAGAGAGAGAGAGAGAGAGAGAGAGAGAGAGAGAGTGTGGATCAATTCGGCAGCCATGGAGGAGAGAAAGGGGAGTTTTTGGTGAGACATCAAAGCTCCATAATCAAGCTATGAAGAAGAAGAAGGAGAGCATGGTAATCAAAGGTATAAATACCTTTTGTTTATGTAATTTGTGATTATTATAAATCAAACCTTGAATCTACGTTTCTAAACTCAAAAACTATGAATATACATGTTTATGAGTGTTTTATGTTTAGATATACCCATATTAGGTGTTGTTTTTGTTGGAAATCAAAAGTAAAAAAATTTGATTTTATGGTTTTATAAACCATAAAATTTCTATGTACTTTGGATTTTTACCATTTTTGATCTACACCTTCTTTTTGTAATCCGCCAAAGAGAGGTGCTAGATATGCAAGTTCTCCACTAAACCCAAGTGGTAGCACTAAAAAATGTTGAGTACACAATCCGTAGTGACTGTTTTAGCCAAAACAGTTTCGTGTCTAGAGAGAAAAGAAGAGTATTTTTGGACAGTCAATGGTAGGGGTTGTTTCGTCATTTTTTGGACATTCAAAAATTCTATGAAAATTTGGGAGGACAATATGATAAGTTTTATAACATTTCCAAGTGGAACTTTCCAGGGGCTGTTTCAGAAACTTAATTTGTGAGAAAAATTCCGGCCTTTATGAACATGAAAATATATGGTATAAAGTTCCTCCTGTCCGAAAATGAGCTCATTCCGACTTAAAATGACCAAATTATGATCATTTCAATTTTTGTGATTTTTCGACGAAAACAACTATAACAAGAGTTCTATAACTCCGATGGGTACGAAATTTAAACTGGAGGGTCACGTTAACACTTATAATATTGTGTCAAGAGATGGAAATTTATGGAGTTGAGCATGATAGGGCTAATTTCTTAAGCTACGAACTAAAAATAATTTTTGAAAAATACTAAAGGAAGTTGAAAAATTATGAAAAAAATACTTTGTTTCTGAAATATATGTATATATGTTTTGCGAAAAAATAGAAAAATAATAAGTTGATTTGCTATTTTTGTGAAAATGATATGGAATCCAACTTGCTGGATTGAAGAATTGGTGAATCCAGTCTGCTAGATTAGAATTCAGTTTGTTGGATTGCAATTTTGGTTGCTGGATTGGTATGTTTGGATAATCCAGGTTGCTGGATTAGTATTTGACTTATTAGATGATAAAGAAGAACTTAAATATATAATATTAAAATATTTAAATATGATATTAATTATTGAAAAATCATGATAAATGATAATAATTATTTAAAAAATATTATGAGACTATGAAGAATATTTTTGACTGATAATAAATTATCTCAGATAATTATGAACCAGTTTAAGTAAAGTCTTATGGATATTAAGCTCGATAATTATCCGACTAGGCCGTCCGGATGTCGAAATTGAACCACACTCAACTCAGACTGAAATAGTTTGACTTGATACCGAGTCTTAGGTAATTTGTGGACTGATAGTGATAAATGATAATGTGTTTAAGTTATTTTATAATTAAATTAACATGATTATACTGTGATGATATTATTCTAATATTGGAGATCAATATTATCAATATTAGGTTTTCGGATAAAGCTTTATTGACTGCGTAGCTGTACTTGGTGATTCAGGCAACTTTTCTCTAACTCGACCTCGAGTTGATATTATTAAAATATGCTTATCGTTAATCATTGCTGGTTACCATATCTATGAATTATTGATTCGCATTATGTGCATATTGCATGTGTCCATTAGGTATGAAAGGCTGATCACCTTCATTACCATCTGGTTCAGTTACTATGTTTATGTTTAATGTTCGTTCAACTATGAAAATTTGTTCATGTTAGTTCACAATTATATTGTTGAATGTTAGCCAGCTTATTGTTCAATTCTTTCAATCATGATACATCCTCAATTAAACTTAAACTTGTAGGGCAAACTTGTTGCTCACCCTTGTTATATCATGATAAACATTACAGATTAAGACGAATACATCAGATATAGGAGAAGCCAATGACATTATATGTCGGATATAATATAGAATATAGGTATTACACGAAGGTTCTTGACCTTGGGAATAGTGTGTAAATTTTATGTATAAATAATTTATGTTTA
Source organism: Panax notoginseng (assembly GCA_016801055.1). Classification (NCBI taxonomy): domain Eukaryota; kingdom Viridiplantae; phylum Streptophyta; class Magnoliopsida; order Apiales; family Araliaceae; genus Panax; species Panax notoginseng. The sequence continues at coordinate 8,787,119 of CM029012.1, forward strand.
TATCTTCCGTAACAGTATAGAATTAGCATACCAGATCCTTGGTGATTAGTACCCGGATTTGGGGCTGTTACATAAACTGCCAATCCATCGGCGTCATCATCACCTCCCAATCCAACAAATGGAGAGACTGAGCTTGGTGAAACCATCACTCAAACAACGCCCTCAGATAACCCCAAGGACAACGGCGGGGGAGGATAGAAAAGAACGCCTCAAAACCCCAAGCATGTACAATCTCTCGGTACTATGGGTGAAGAGTCTGGTACAGAGAGTGTATACTGAACCAGTTCCCTCGAGACTGCGTAAAGCCGAGAACCTGCACCACAAATGCAAATCAACATTAGAACCCTTGTTCCTCATCAATAGGAAAAAGGAAGATCAAACAAAGCTTTTACCTCGTTCGTATACAAGTAGATCGAGGGGTGGCGACTAAAATCATCCAGAAGCTCTGAATTCGTCACATTTATGGCTGGTAACTATCTGCGGGGAATAAAAGCAGCAGGAGCTGGAGCCGCAACTGATACATCCTCCTCTTCATCCTCAACATCTGGTACCTCAACTTAGACATGACGAATCAATGACTCCGTCAACCGACGAGGCCGAGGCACATCAGAAGCTCTCCTCCTCACACCTGAAGAGGTCCTATGGGAGCTGCTCGGCTGGTTTGGATTCATATATCTGGACACAAGTCTCCAAATCACCTCAGAAAGGGTGTGGTAAATTCTAACTTGAAGCTTTTCAAATGCATTTTATGCCTATAAGCATGCATGTTTTACTTTAACATACGCCTACAGTAGAGTTAAAAATGTAGGTTTATTTACTGCCTAAACTTTGGAAAATTTTTGCTAGAGTCTCCTTTATAAAAAGAACTATGCACATGCACGTAAGCATGACTATGTGGCCATTCAGTAGCACACCAATCCACAATCATAAACATCTTATATACATAAAAATATCAAAGTTATAATCCATAAAGGTAGTCTAATTACCAGGATTACTTTACTTTACAACCTTTGCTCATTTATCCTCAAATAGGATAAGAAATAGCGGAAAAAAGATGCCAATTTAACTATTTTAAAAGTCAAATTTTTTCACATCAATACGTTCAGCATGGTTAAATACTAACATTTACTATGTTGAATAGTTGTTATCAAGTCATACGAGCATGCATAGTCACTACTCTGTGTTTAGAAGCATTTCATGTGATAACTCATTTTTCAACGGATAAAACTAGAAAAGAAGACATGCATACGTTACCAGGATAGTACATAACACTTGTACGGTGGCGGATTTTGAAGAAAATAGCCCGAACTAAGTAGATCTGAAGAAGAACTCTTGGATTCACTATATGGCTTCACTTGAAAATAACTTGTGAAAGGGAAAGGAGCATCAAATATAAGCCACGGATGGTCGCAGATCCACCTATGGTAGTCCTAGATGGGTCCCACCCCTCTGGCTTGATCCAATTTGAGTTACAAAGGAGGTCCCACAAGCTGAAAAGCCAAATCAGGAAAAAAAATGCTACATGATTAAGCAGAAAAGCCTAATATCCTAATTTTCAGAGAACTACAGGTCTACATATCACTCATTGGTATTCGCCCAAACACAGGGTTTACAAAGCCGATGATCACAGCTGTTGCAAACTACATTTGGCAATACCTCACAAAGGTCTGATGCCATCAACTTGGGGTTATAATTCCAATAGCAACCATAACTTTCATCAAAAACCTCTCTCCAGCGGAGACTTTATACAATTTCAGTCGTTGAACCACATTTCAATGAAGGTCAAGCAACCTTGATGTTATTCAGCCATTAGAAAGTAAATCCAGTGAAGCATCGGAAGTGGTTTGATGATTTCAGCCGTTGAAGCACATTTCAGCGAAAGTCAAGCAATCTTGACATTATTCAGTCGTTGGCAAGTAAATCCAGCGAAGCATCGGAGGTGGTCCGATGATTTCAGCCATTGAAGCACATTTCAGCGAAGGTCAAACAACCTTGACGTTATTCAGCCGTTGGCAAGTAAATCCAACGAAGCATCAGAGGTGGTTCGATGATGTTATCCGTTGAAGCATATTTCAACGAAGGTCAAGCAACGTTAACATTAGCAGTCGTTGGCAATTAAACCTAGCGAAGCATCAAAGGTGGTCTGATGATGGTAGTCATTGAAGTACATTTTAATGAAGGTCAGGCAGCCTTGACAACACAAAACTGTTGGCAGTAACTCCGATAGAACACTGGAAAACCTAGCGATACAAACTAGGGAAAACCATCCTCATCAGGGAGGACCGATGATGGAATATGTTATACAAGTTTTCATCAGACAAAGTACAATTCCCCAAGAGTCTCTCGTACATGAGAAGTACATCCTCTGTGGGAAGTCTGTACTCAGGATTAAGGACTTTGGTGATAACCCCAATGTCAACATCCTAGTGGTTCCTGGGAGCTTTGGAGTAGACATCCAAGAAGTTCATCAAGATCATCAGTGATAACTCCAGTCCCCAACAGAAGTGTGGGAGCAGACAGTCATCACATCCCATTGGAAAATGGTCCAACAAACCACATTCATCATACATTAGCATCATGATGCATTACATTGCATCATGATTATCTTGTCACATTTCAAGTGTCTAGTATTCTTTATCCTATCCATGCCATTACATCGCATGAAGATGATAAAAGAGGGGCATCTATAGACACTCAAAATTTTTCATTCATGTTACTAACCTTGCAAGAAGGCAGAATCGTCTTCTAGAGATAACCCTGAAAGTCAAATCAGCTCAATCCCGGAGATAACCACGAGATACTCAGTTTTCAATCTTAGAGACAACCCCGAGATACTCAGTTCCAGTCCTGGAGACAACCCCAGGAGATTCAGTTCCAACCTCGGAGATAACCCCGAGGGATATAGTTCTAAGTTCAAGAGTGTAAACCCTGGAGAAGTCAGTTCCAACCTCAGAGATAACCTTGAGATACTCAATTCCAGCTCCGGAGATAAGCCCGGGAGGTCAGGAACACCTTGTAGACAACCCCAAGTACATTCAGTACTCACAGCAGCCCAATCTCGGAGATAACCCTGAGCAACGACTTCTACATCAGCCTAGAGCCAGAGACAACCATGGTGAGGGGCAGAATCATCATTTTGTCTCCTCGATACTACATTCACACCCCTCTCAACATTTCAACCCACATTTCATAGAGAAGTGCCCCATGAGAATTATAGCTTAAAATCCCAAGTGACTATTACACAAGATAGTACACCAGATATAATTTGAAGACTTGAAGATCTGGTTATGGACCCATCTTTCCGGTTTCGTACAACCTATTATCCCATGTCATTGTGTAGCTCTCAATAATAGCATTGAGGAAAGGTATTGCACGCCTCAATCGAATGCCCAGATTGAAAGTTATGAAGGTTCGAGCAGACAATGCATTATACGAGTGCACGAACTTCGAGACAGCGGGACCCAAAGAGCCTGGGGGGTGAAAGTAGTATGCAAACAAGCCAATCATGTTTGATGATAAAGCATATACTTTGTAACAATCTTATTCATTTATTAATAAAAGTATTAATTTATTAAAGGCTTTTAATTATCTACATGATGATGTTTTATAATATGTGATAAACCCATAGTTTTAAGCAATGCTTTTAGAATAATGATGATGATCATTCTAATGAGATCTAAATTCTTAGAAAGCTTAAAACTAAAATAGTTCCCAATCGTTGGATTACTAAATTGGAGATTAGTGAATCAGGATAGATTGGTATATACGTTGCTTGCTCATTGGATGAGGATGATTGATCTCATGATCATTTGTGTGGAGACACTAAAGCAAGTGTGTAGGTGCTTATTTGAGAATAAGTTCACTGAGTGTGGCTCACTAAGGAATACCTAATGGAGTTTTACTTGCCTGTCAATAGGATTTCCTGTGGTGATAGTAGTACAAGTGATCCTTGGACTTGAGATCATCATAATTTCTTGTGTATGATGAATTATACTTTGACTTATTCCTTAAGACCCTTAGGGTATATCAAAGGGTATGCTTGTGTATAATAAGTCGTACATAGAGATAATGTATGATCAATAAAGAATCTACCACTTCTAGTAAAAGAAGAGAAATGTCCTATGTGATTCGATAAATGACAACCCAGTAGTCCTTGGCCAAGGTAGAATGAAATTAGAAAGGAGTTTCTAATTTGCATTATTTAGTGTTATACATGTAAGAGTCGAAATACATATAATTAAATAAAATAAGACTTGACAGTAATTCCATGTCTTATATTTAATTAGGACATTGTATGGTGGAAGGATTGAATTGTACGATAACTATTTACTCAAAAGTTCTTTTATGATTAATGTTGAAATCTATATTATCTAGAAAGTCGTTGATCGCTAGGGAGGCTTATCCCTATTGTAGAATAAATATTATTTATTTAAATAAATTAATTGTTTAATTTATTTATTTAAATAAGATTAGAATTGTTCTAATTGATTTATTCACAACCGGTTTAATATGGAGAACCTAATGGGTCACACCATAAAAGGAAGAATAATTATTTAAGAAGTTAATGGCATAATCGTAATAATATGTTAAGTATATTTAATTTAATCTATAGTGATAAAATAAATTAAATAGCTTAATATTTATTATTTAATATTTTAGAAATATTAAATATAAATTAATAAGAGGAGTCTTATTAATATTATTACAATTATTATTATTTTAATTTCTAAAAGAGTTTAGGAATTAATTTAATATAAGTACTCTCATTTATTTCTAATAGCATTAGGAGGGAAAATTAGTTAAAGGAGTTCAATTAATTATCCCTAATAAGATTAGGGAGCCCATTTAATTAAAAGAGTTTAATTAAATAAATAATACCTTATTATTAATTAAATAGGGTTACTTGATATCTTTATAAGGTGAGTCTTATATCAGATATCTAGATACGCAATTTCAAAAGTTGGAGAGTACATTATAGAGAGAGAAAACTAGGGTTTAGCCAAATATCCATCTTCTTGAATCTTTATTCTTTCTTGGTGGATCACCTCTAGAGGCCAAACACTTGGGTGACTAACGTTGATCAAAGGAAGGAACCAAACCCGGTGGATTCAAGTTGAACGCGAAAAAGATTAGAGGTGAACTTGTACCTGAGGAAGCTCGAATCTTCAAGGGTATGATTCTTGTTCTTTCTTTTTCGTTTAATTAATAATTGTGCGTAAAGGATGATCCGGGTATATGGTTTGTAAAAAATTTTATAACTCCGATTTTCCACGTTTTCGCTTATTTTGTGCAATTTGATTGCGTTCATGAATATTACAAACCTAACAGTGGTATCAAAGCCAAACCTTTATGCGAATTATTAATTGTTCAGATTTGATATGTATATTGATTTGTGTTTAGAACAATTTAATTGGGCATAAATTTGTTATATAAAATTTAATAAATAAAAAAAAACGTAAGCGTGTTATTATTCGCGAATCCTATTTACATGTATATCCAACGGCTTGGTCATGTTATATATTGTTGCAACATGCTTCAGTTTTCCAACGTGGCATATATGATAATATATATATATATATATATATATATATATATATATATATATATATTATTCTTACTTATTTTATAATTAAAATAAAAAGTTTATTTTAATTTTAAAATTAAATTTCATGCTAACTAATTAGAGTTGGAATTGGATTCCATGATAACTAATTAGAGTTGAAATTATATTTTATGTTTCCTTAAATAAAAGAGTTTATTTAGATATGAAATAAAATATCATGTTATTCAAAATAAAGGAGTTTATTTGTGAATAGGAAAGAAAATTCTTGTTTCCTTTAACAAATGAGTTTTTTTTTACTTTGAATTAGATTCCATAATTAATTAAAATAAAAGAAGTTTATTTTGATTAAAGATTTTGATAAAAATAAAATAGTTTATTTTATTCAAAATTGCATAAATTAAAATAAAAATGTTTATTTTGATTTAAATTTGAATTAAAATAAAGGAGTTTATTTTGATTCAAAAATTAGATTTTATGCTAACTAAATTTGCCCATTAAATGATATCAATATATATATTGAATGTTTATTATTCATGAGATGAATGTTATTTATTGTTGCATATGATGATGTGTATGATAATAAATAGGATTGATTATGGACTATTGACCAATGTGATTGGATTTTATTTTAGTTAGATGCATGAATGTATGGGTTTTATTAAATAGGGTATGCGTACCTCGTCTTCTCTAATTTTTCTTAATGCAAATTCTATCTCCCTCCTATGTACTTCCCCTTGACTGCTGATCAAGGTTTCTATTTATTTTAAATAGTTTTGTAATAGGAATAGTTAGAATTATTTTGAAGAATTAGAGATCAAGGAGCAAGGAGCAAGGAGCAAGGAGCGTTTGAAGACCCGTTTGTAATGGAGCCCGGGTTTAAATGTAATAGTTATATTTAAATTTATTTCTTGCACCCCTAGGGTTTGACCTTTTGGTTCACTTAGTGGCTCTAGTGAACCAAACTAGAATAAAAGTCCATAATCAATCCAAGTAGAATATAGTATTCTATATGTGCATGTTTATACTATATATATTATATATTATGCAAACATGTTTCGCATGTTCATTAATATGACGCGTATTTTATATATATATATATATATATATATATATATATATATATATATATATGTGTGTGTGTGTGTGTGTGTGTGTGTGTGTGTGTGTGTGTGTGTGTGCATGCGCGCTATACCAGATGAGACAAATCAATTGCATGCAAACCCCTCAAATTTTTTATATTAAGTCCTAAGCGTTCAAAGATATTTGGAATATCGAACGTCGCCTTCTAGCATGATAAAAATAATAGAGTATCAATTAATTATTATAAGTTTATTGTGTCACAACAAGGCTTATCTTAATTTTTTGAGATATTAATTTTATCACATTTGATGCTTATAAAGAAAATTGAATAATATTATTTTGTTGTGTCACCACAAGGACAATATTTTTCTTTTTTAAATATATGGAGTGCTAGGTTGGACTTAACTTAAATCATTTTAGTTCGGATGTGCACACACTTGACCATTATGATCTAAAAGGCAAAATACAAGGAGTTGCATAGTTGATGTAATTAACAAGAGTTGTCTACCTATTTATTTATATATAGTTTGTTGTGTCACCACAAGGCTATATACATTTGAAATGGGATCCTTATTCTCACTAGCAAATATTTAATTAGATATTGCTGAACTATATATATTGAGGGTAATATAGTTTGAAGAAAATATTGAGAGATACCAATTTAAAACAAGACCTAAATTATTTTGGTAATTAATAAAAGAATGTATACTAAAATATTGTTAATTACAAATTCATTTACAGAATTTTACAATGTCTAAATTACTAACACTACGTAGCATATTAGATATTAAATGAACCGGACCGAATTAAATTGATTGGTTAAGGAAATTGGGAATAGTTCTCATAGCTGAAAAGCTATCTTATATCCTTAATACGCCTATCCCTGCAATGGTTGTTGACAATGCCTCTGAGGAAGAGATTGCTATTTTTAGAAAGTGGCAAGATGATGCACAGCTGGCTCAATGCATCATGCTCGCATCCATGAGTAATGTGCTTCAGCGTCAGTATGAAACTATGAATGCTCCTACTATATTTCTGCACATCAAGTAGTTGATGGTGAGGAAAGTAGGACTGATAGATATCAGATATCTAAGGAGCTCTTCCGATCTAGAATGACCGTTGACACTATAATACAGATAAAAGTCCTTAACATAATCAATTTGATTGATCAATTAGGATAACGATTTTTGTCATGGATGGAGAGTTGAGCCAAGATTTGATCTTGCACTCACTCACGGACTCCTTTCACAATTGTTGTGAATTTTTCATATGAACAAGCTAGATATCAGCCTCGCTGAATTGCTTAACATGTTGAAAATATGTTGAGAGTCACTTTCCAACCAAGAAAGACCATGTCTTACTGGTAGGGGGCAAAGGATCTTCTGAAAAGAAGAACGATTCAAAGAAGGTAAATTGAAAGGCAAAAACAAAGGATAATAAGTACAAAACTGATACATATAGCATAGGAGTTTGCTTCCACTGTAATAAGCCTGGACACTGGAAAGAAACTGCAAGAAGCATCTTGCTGAGGCTAACCAAAGAAGCTTAATGAAGTTTCGGTTACAAATACAATTTTGTTCATGATTTAAAATAAATTTTTTTTAAATCAAGGTTCTATTTGGGTATTGGATACCGACTTTGGTTATCATAAATATAGATTTATGAAGGGACCAAGCAGAAGTAGAAAGCTAAACAAAGATAAATAATCCTATGTGTGGGAAATAAAGCAAAGATTGCTACATTAGCCATAGAAACTTATAGTTTAGCAATACCTATGGGCAAATCTATTAAGTCAATAAGTTGTTTTTGTATTCCAGTTCTTGTTAGAAACATTATTTCTATTTTGTTGTTGGACAATGAAATCTTTGGTATTATATTTAAGAACAATTGTTGTTCTATTTATAATAATAATGTTTTGTATAGAACTAAAATGTTACTTAATAAATTTTGTATACTTGACTTATGTGAAAATAATTTTGTAAATTGAACAAACTAGTATAAGAAAAAGAGATGATCGTTAAAAGAGTTGAATATGTGTATTTACTAAAATACAAGTGTGAATTATTTGAAAGGTTCAAAGAATTCAGAAGTGAAATAAATTGGCAAAGTATTAAGATTCTTTGATTAGATCAAGGAATAAATACTTGTGCAATAAGTTTCTAGATCATCTCAAATGGTTTTCTCATAATGGACGCCTCCTGATACGTAATAATAAATTTATGTATCTGAAAGGAAAAATCAAACATTGTTGGACATGGTACGGTCCATAATGATTTTATCGACAGTCTAGTATCCTTCTAGGGTCATGCCCTAGAAATGGATGCATATCTACGAAAAAGGTAACCTCAAAATTTGGCCCCAAGACTCCATAAAAGTTATGGACAAAGAGGATTCCTAATCTTAAGTATGTTAAGATAAGAGGTTGTCCAACTTATGTGAAAAGGTTTCAAAGGATAAGCTTGGGATAAGATTTGACAAGTGTTGATTTGTGGGACATCCTAAAGTAAGTTTAGGATATATGTTCTATAATCCTACTTAGCAAAAAGGTGTTTGTTGCGAAACACGCTGCCTTCTAAGATAAAGGTGTTTATTATTGAAGGGGCTAGTGGGAGGATAATAGATCTTGAAGAGTTGAAAAAACCACAAAACATTATAAGTTAAATAAGAGGAACTTGTAGATAGACCTATTGTACCACAACTGAATCGTAAATCTGGAACAGTACCGAAGATAGCTAGGAGGTATGTATTCATCATAGATGATGATGATGAGGTACATATCGTAGAAGATGATGATCCAATTACATACGATGAGGTAAGAGTTGTAGACACTCAGAGAAATGGATTGAAGCAAGCTTCTCAAATATGGAACATTCGTTTTGATGAGACAATCAAAAGAGTTTAATTTTATCAAAAAATAAGAATGAACCTAGTGTGTACAAAAGGGTCAGTGGGAGCGTCGTGACATTCCTCGTTTTATATATTGATATACTATGAATAAGGAATAACATACCAATGTTACAATCAGTAAAGACAAAGTTGTCTAAACATTTCTTCATGAATGATTTGGGAAAAGTGTCTAAATTGGGGATACAAATCAATATAGATAGATTTAAAATGATACTCGATTTAACCCAAGAAACGTATATTTATTTGATGCTAAAGTCGTTTAGCATGGCAAACTCCAAGAGATGTATCATGTTGATGAGCCATGGAGTGAATCTCTCTCAATAGTCCCTATAGACTCTTGAAAAGATAGATAGCATGAGTGATAATCATGTATACAATGAAATATACGAGACCTGATGTTAATCAATCATATTCTGGAGAAGTTCACTATGAGTCAGTGAAAAATGTCTTAAAGTACCTAACCGACACTAAGGATGTGATCATATTTATAGTGGGTCTAAATGAAAACTAGAGGGCTTAACAGACTCAAGTTTTTCAGACAGACCAAAACGATAGAAAATCCACTTTAAGGTAAAACGTTACCTTGAATAGTGGTGCAGTGAATTGGAAAGGTTTCAAACAACAAAGAGTTGTTGGTTTAGTGATAAAGACAAAGTATATAGCCATAAATGAAGCTGCAAGTTGATTGTTTGGATGAAAAGTTTATTACAGAACTAGGAATAGTTCCTAAACCTCATCTTGGATCTAAACATGTGTTATGGGACTTTCATTTGATTATGGAATCATTGAAAGATGGGCAATCACTATAGAGATAGTGGACTCTCAGGAACAACATTACATATCCATTTACTGAAGCTTATCCAACAGCAGAATAATCGTTACTTAGAGAAGAACAGTATGAGATACCATGACGATTGGCTTTAGTGCAAGTGGGAGATTGAAAGTAGTATGTAAACAAGCCAATCATGTTTGATGATAAAGCATATACTTTGTAACAATCTTATTCATTTATTAATAAAAGTATTATTTTATTAAAGGCTTTTAATTATCTACATGATGCTGTTTTATAATATGTGGTAAACCCATAGTTTTAAGCAATACTTTTAGAATAATGATTATGATCATTCTAATGAGATCTAAATTCTTAGAAAGCTTAAAACTAAAATAGTTCCCAATCGTTGGATTACTAAATTGGGGATTAGTGAATCCGGATAAATTGGTACATATATTGCTTGCTCATTGGATGAGGATGATTGATCTCATGATCATTTGTGTGGAGACACTAAAGCAAGTATGTAGGTGCTTATTAGAGAATAAGTTCAATGAGCGTGGCTCGCTAAGGAATACCTAATGGAGTTTTACTTGCCGGTCAATAGGAATTTCTGTAGAGATAGTAGTATAAGTGATCCTTGGACTTGAGATCATCATAGTATCTTGTGTATGATGAATTATACTTTGACTTATTCCTTAAGACCCTAAGGGTATATTACAGGGTATGCTTGGGTATAATAAGTCATACATGGAGATAATGTATGATCAATAAAGAATCTACCACTTCTAGTAAAGGAAGAGAAATGTCCTATGTGATTCGATAAATGACAACCCAGTAGTCATTGGCCAAGGAAGAATGAAATTAGAAAAGAGTCTCTAATTTGTATTATTTGGTGTTGTGCATTTAAGAGTCGAAATACATATAATTAAATAAAATAAGACTTGACAGTAATTCCATGTCTTATATTTAATTGGGACATTGTATGGTGGAAGGATTGAATTGTACGGTAACTATTTACTCAAAGGTTCTTATATGATTAATGTTGAAATCTATATTATCTAGAAAGTCGTTGATTGCTAGGGAGGCTTATCCCTATTGTAGAATAAATATTATTTATTTAAATAAATTAATTATTTAATTTATTTATTTAAATAAGATTAGAATTGTTCTAATTGATTTATTCACAACCGGTTTAATATGGAGAACCTAAAGGGTCACACCATAAAAGAAAGAATAATTATTTAAGAAGTTAATGACATAATCATAATAATATGTTAAGTATATTTAATTTAATCTATGGTGATAGAATAAATTAAATAGCTTAATATTTATTATTTAATATTTTAGAAATATTAAATATAAATTAATAAGAGGAGTCTTATTAATATTATTACAATTATTATTATTTTAATTTTTAAAAGATTTTAGGAATTAATTTAATATAAGTACTCTCATTTATTCTTAATAGCATTAGGAGGGAAAATTAGTTAAAGGAGTTTAATTAATTATCCCTAATAAGATTAGGGAGCCCATTTAATTAAAAGAGTTTAATTAAATAAACAATACCTTATTTTTAATTAAATAGGGTTACCTGATATCTTTATAAGGTGAGTCTTATATCAGATATCTAGATACGCAATTCCAAAAGTTGGAGATTACGTTCTTTTTCTATAGAGATAGAAAACTAGAGTTTAGCCAAATACCCATCTTCTTGAATCTTTATTCTTTCTTGGTGGATCACCTCTGGAGGCCAAACACTTGGGTGGCTAACGTTGATCAAAGGAAGGAACCAAACCCGGTGGATTCAAGTTGAACGCGAAAAAGATTTGAGGTGAACTTGTACCTGAGGAAGCTCGATCTTCAAGGGTATGATTCTTGTTCTTTCTTTTTCGTTTAATTAATAATTGTGCATAAAGGATGATCCGGATATATGGTTTGTAAAAAAAATTTATAACTCTGATTTTCCGTGTTTTCGCTTATTTTGTGCAATTTGATTTCGTTCATGAATATTACAAACCTAACATTGGGCAGCCGCAGGTGGACCCGTGGCTGCCGCGGTTAGACCCGTGGCTCCCCCCTCTATAAATAGAGGGCTTGGGGTGGCCATTTTAAAAAGAATAAAGGCGAGGAAATCCTGTCCATTTTACTCTGTACACACTTTAAACTGAGCGCTTTCTTTTTCCAAACACTTGTGAGCCTGTGTTTTGCAACATAATGAAATTTAACAGGTAGAAACCGAGTTTATAGAAGCTATCTGAAGTCTTCTTTGCAGTCCATTGTAAGACATCTTTGACTTTTTAAGCCTTTTCTCACTTCCACCCACACATATCTATTCACATTGAGAGTTGTGTTGTGTGTGTATGTCCGGATCGTCGATTCGTGGCTTTTATTACTTATATATATATATATATATATATTATCGAACTATGCTTCGATTGAGCCCGAATATAATATTCGCAGCGTTTACTGCTTTTATATATATAAATACTTAAATATATATTTCTTCCCATCAAACTCTGTTTGATTGAGCCTTGATATACATCTGGAGCGTTTACCACTTATATATATATATATATATATATATATATATATATATATATATATATATATATATATATAGCTTTTATATATATATCCAACTGTTTATCAGTCTGCGAGTTAGATTTGCCTAAATCTAGCTATTTCTCACTTTAATCGGTTTATAGTGACTAAACTGGAACCGTTGAACCTGGAATGCTTAAATTTACTCAAACCTAATTCGTTTTCTAGCTTTCCGTACGGGCTAAATTTGTTTCAATCTAGCTATTTCTCACTTTAGCCGGTTCATGGTGACTAAACTGGAACCGATGAAGGTGGAATAGTTTAGATTTATTCAAAATCTAGTTCTTGTTTTAGCTTTTGTACATATTGCTTTATCATGTGAGCCTAGGAATCATGTCATCACAAATTCAGTTCCTAAATCTAGCTTCAGTTCCCGTGATGGACATTTTCAGCTGTAGTCAGCTTGTAAATTATTCACGATATCTGAATTTTCTTTAGATGTCTTTCGTGCCCACAAGGAATTCGGCGATGCTATGTATCTTATTTTCTCGAAGATGATTCACATCTCGAAAATAATAAAAGCAATCAAGCTGAACACTTAATAAAATAAAAGTATCAAAGGCCTCAATTACTATTGAGCACAAGGGTTTGAAAAACCTATTTTACAAATCATCGCTGCTATATCTTGTTAAAACTAAACTTTTATACAAAAGTAAAACCCTTTATATATAGGTGCAAATGAGGCATAACACTACTTCCAGAGCATTGCACATTGACCTACACACACACATTCAGATAAACGTTTAAATTGAAAAGTGGCGGTAATCGTGTCACCACGGAAGTCAAAGCGTGCCTAACAACTTCCCTATGCTTAATCAAGCCCCCGGACCCTAACGAATTTTGATTTTGTAGATTAGTTAAATAATGTCACATCACTAGGTCTTTGTGCAAACCTTTTCTCGGTTGAGTTGGTGCAACCATTTAAAAATATCAACTGGCGACTCTTACAGTCAAATCGTCGACATATACATGTCGGACCTTTTCAAACTTGTTTTTTCAAACAAATCTCACCTAAACATGAGAACACCAAAAGACAAGAAAAGAAATGGACAAACAAAAATCCCGACGTCGACAACTTTCACGTGGCTCCTAGGCTCACATAATATCATATTAATATCCTGCATAACGAGGATACTGAAATAAAATAGATATTTAATCTAAACGACGCAAAATAAAGGATTAATCAGTTAAATCCCTGCCTACGGGTAGCAAAACTTCCCGTTCCCTCTAGATATAAATCTAGGGTCACGTGGTTGCTTAATATTTATAAAAAAAGAAACTAGAAAGTGAACTAGATTTAAATAAATCTTAGCCATTCTAGCTCAATGGTTCCAGTTTTACAACTTTTGAATCGGTTAAAAGTTAGATATAGCCAGATTTAAATAAATCTAGTCCATAGATTTAAATATTATGGATTTACATTGAATGAATAATTAAAACAAATATTTAAACACAGTAAACAGTTAATATATATATATATGTATATATATATATATATATATATATATATATATATGTAAGACCCCGAATTTTATGAAATGAAAGTATTCAATTTTCTTATAATTATTATTCTATTTAATAAATGGTTAAATTGATAAAAAGTTAAAGTTAAGGGTGATATGTGAAATTTTTTCAAAGTAAGCAAGTTGTCATAAAATAATCGGTGTTAAAAGTACAGTAATACGCATTGTTGCATAGTAGCACACGATATTGTGCATTTTTTTTTGATTATTGATACTTACGTGAGAAGTCACTCAATTTATTCAATTATTGCTACAATAATTGCTGCATGGTATCTCACGTTATTGATTCAATTATTGTCATAATATTTTATATTATTAAATTAATAATTGGGACGACAAAGTTATTCATATTATTATTTACATTATTGACAATGTCTAGAAAGTTCTGTCGAGGAAAGAGATTTGGTTACCTAATTGTGCGCCAATAGGGAGAAATCCTTATCGGAAAGCCCCCTCTTTCCTTGGAATTATCTGGTTGTTAATATTATGAGTTATAATATTAATGATGAATAATTATTGAAAGATTAAATATGTATTATATATATTTATTAGCGATAAATGATGAGATTTGATTTAATAGTTAGTCAAGACTAATTAAATAGTTTGAACTAACTAATAAAGCAAAATTGTGTATAAAACACAAGAAAATGAAATTAAAAATCAAATGTGAGTTTGAAGTTGAATTTGGAGACGCAGACGAGATATTTGAGTCCGGGACGATGGAATTAGTAAAAATAGACTATAAACACAAAATTTGTCGGGGTTGAATTTTTGGTCAAAAAGTTAACAATGGACTTTTTGGAAAAAGTCAAACTTAGAAAATTCAAAGATGAAATTATTAATAAAAATATTTCCATTATGTTGGGATTATTAGTGTTAGTGGAAATCGACATTTATTTTGATAATGGTTGATTTCTGGATGTTAAATTGAACAAACGGATAATTAATCGGATAAATGAGCAATTAATTGTTATTAGTTCACATGTAAATAACTATTTATTCACATGCATGGAACTATTGGTTCACATGCATGTACTATTAAGGGAGGTTATGCAAGATTGATAATGCTTGAAGGACTGAATTAAAAATTGAGGCAAAGATGAAGGTACTAAACTGTAATAAGTCGAACCCCTAAACGTACGATTATCGAAACTATGTTTTCCTATAAATAGAAGCTCATTTCTTCTTTCATTCTCACCAATTCACTAAGACTCACAAGAGCAACTATAGAGAGAGAAACTATAGAGAGGAAGAAGAAGAGTATTCTGCTACTTTATTATTGCGGTATCCAGTCTTCTACTAAGGTAAGGGGTGTTATTTCTATTCATACAATACTATTCATTCACACGGTACAATTCATAGATACTATTTATATATACGGTACTATTCATACAGTACTATTCATTCATACGGTACTATTTATGGGTACTATTCATAAATACGGTACTATTCACAAATTACTATTCATGAGGTACTATTCACGATACACTATTCATGGGCTACTATTCATGATAAAAAATGATTCTTTTCTGTCAAAATTATTTTTGATACGTGAATATTATTCTTAAATTTTACTCCACAAAGTAGTATCATGTTGATAATTTTGACATTTTTAAACTCTGAATAAATTAAAAATCTTTAATATTTATCCTTGATTTTATTTGATTGATGCTTATATCCTTGTCATTATCTTTATGCTTACATTGTAATGAAAGTCATCTTTGGCCCGTAATGCATAGATGGACTGTTGATTATTGGTTTTTCAGTTGTATATCTCTGGCTTACGTGCAAAGATGGACTGTTGATTATTAGTTTTACAGTTGTATATCTTTGGCTTACGTGCAAAGATGAACTGTTGATTGATAGCTTTGGCCCGTAGTGCAAAGATGGACTGGTGTATGACATGATCATGACCACCGATGATACTAACGAATATCCTTGGCCCGTAGTGCATGGATAATTCGATGATGTGATTGGAAAGATCATGACCATTAGTTAACAGTTGAATGTCTTTGGCCGTAGTGCACTGATAGACAATTGATTGATATGATAATGACCATTGGTTTTATAGTTGAATATCTTTGGCCCATAGTGCAAAGATATACAATTTATTGGTATGCTCATTGTTATTACATTTGAAAATCTTTAGCCTTTGGGGTAAGAATATTGAGTAAACGTTCTATTAAGCCTCTTTGGCAAGGAGAAACTGTTGATTTACATGATTATAAATATGAATTGTGAACTTAACTATAATCTTTAGTGGATTAGGTGAAGACATGTGATGAAAGTTCTCTTTGTCTTGGGTACAACCAAGAACTGTTGATAAGTATTACATGAATGAAATATTAACGATGGACCTTTAATTTGGAGAAGATAGTAGACATTATGTTCTACATGACTCTTCTAATGGATTGTTGATCATGCTGCTATCATGGTTGAAAACTTTTATCATCTACCATATGTTCTAAATCTCTGATTTATTATTGATGAAGGCTATTGATAATTTAATTATCTTAAGTCATTATATTCTTTAGTGGGCTAGTTGAGCTCACCCTTTACTTTCACTATTCTCTTCAGGAATTGAGAATATAACTGGGACTAGCCGGGGAATGGAGTGACGGTCCAAGATGGTTGCCATAGTAGTCCTCACTATTCTATAAAACAGTGTGATAATAATTATAATGAGGACTTCATTTGAGTCAGGATACTGTCTAGAAGATAATATTCGTGTTTAAACTCTCAGCTTATGTTACATGACAGTTGTATGATTAAGTTTGTATTTGTATTCTGTACCATGTATTTGGCGACTCAAAATGGATTATGTATACCTATTTTGGGGGCGTCACAATATATATTTACATTCAACAGTCATGTCTGGATTCAAGACATATATATATATATATATATATATGTGTGTGTGTGTGTGTGTGTGTGTGTGTGTGTATGTGACCCCCCCAAAATAGATCCATACAACCCATTCTGAGTCGCCAAATACATGGTACAGAATTCAAATTCAAACTTCATTTATACAACTATTAATAGTCGTGTAAAATATGACAAAACATAAGCGGTTGGTTTTAATACAAATATTTTCTCGTAAACAATATTAAAACATAAATAAAGTCCTCATTACAATTATTATCACACTATTTTAAAATAGTGAGGACTACTATAATAACCATCTTAGACCATTACTCCACTCCCCGACTAACATTACAAGAAAATGGTCATTTTGTAACAAACAATTTTCGTTGCTAAAGGCACAGAATTTCGTTGCCAAAGGTCATTTGCAACGATTTTTCGGTCGTTGGACCATCTGTTGCGCAATGAGCACTGCTAATTGTACAACGACGAAATTATTTTATTCTTTGCAAAAGGTGAGATATTTCGTAAAGAAATTTGGTTTTCGTGGAAAAGAATATATCACTTAGCAACGAAATTTATTGTATCAAATTTATTAAGATATTGTTACTAAAAATCAACTTTCGTTGTAAAATCCACCTAATTGGCAAAAAAAGTACCTATTTTTTTGTCAACAAAGATGAAATTCGTTGCATCTGATAAACATTTCCCAACGATGTTTGTCGTTACTAAACAGTATGAAAATTGTTGCCTTAACTGATTTTCGTTGCTGATTGTATACTTTTTGGTATCGATGTTTGTTCCTAAATGTGCAAAATAAATTGGTTATATATTAATTTGCAACAAAATTATTGGCATTGGTTTTGTTATAGATAATTATAATCAATTAGCAATGATATTGTTCGATGCTGATTATTTTTCGAGAATGAAAATTATTATCAATTAGCAACGACACTCTATGTTTCTAAATCCATTATTGAAAATCTTGGTATGTAAAAAATGTCAAAATTATTTTACAGACAAAATAAATTTCGACTCAATGACCCCATAACAAATTATAGAACAAATACAAAAAACTCGAATATTATTAAATAAATAAAATCATCTGGTACATGATCATTCATTATCTTTACAATCAACTATCTAAACCAGCCACAACTATTCAGTCACGTAAGGCATGAAAGGATGTAGCATTTTGAATATATTCTCGAAAGCATATAAAAAAATAGTATGCACTACTGAAGAAACTGGATGAAGACCATCAGACTTGTTAAGCTGAGATTTACTATCTTCAATATACCTAAAAAAAGCTTAATTTATAGCAACCTTGACGTAGCTTCATGTATTCCCAAAACATAAAGTGGAGAACTATATTGTAAATTCTACTCAGTGGAAAATCCTTGATAAGTCCAAATAAACATTCAAAAATGAAACATGTTGAAAATATTAGTAATAAACAAATAAAGCACGAGAAAATTAGGAAACACAAATGCAATGTAGATGATTTATGTTGTGACGCCCCCGAATCCGGGTCCTCTGACCCCGGTTCGGTCATCACGATAAAATACAAACATCCACCTCTAAACAACATACGATGACTAAAATACAGAATATAATAAAAGTACGTCGTTCATTCAAAAGGTGTTACTAGTCCCAAGATTTGATAACCTTAATAAAGTCTTACAAATATACCCTAAAATAATAATTAGGGTTCTTATTACATAACAGAAATTTAAACTAGGCATATAGTAAAGTCTGCTCCTGGCGACTAATCTACATCTATCCTTTACCCTTATCCTTTCCTGAGGTCTCGGGTTTAGCTTTAATATAATTCATGATATACCAAGGATGAGTAACAAGTTTGCTCAACAAGTTTAAATACAATAATAAGGATATATCATGATGAAAGGAAAATATCTGACAAAGAATTCAACAATATGAATATCTGAAGGATTCAACAATATGAATATTAGAAGTAAAGATAATGATTACTTTTAGAACAACTGCTAGTCAAGTAGACTTTGAACTATAACACTCTAATGGAGTTAATAGCTGATTGACCCTTTGGTTACTGGCTTTAGAATAAGTACTTGAGGGGATCAGCCTCGTGTACACTATGTATATGCATAATATTTAAATTTGTTCAGTGTATCTTATATTAGATACCTGGTACTCCCCTATTATAGAAAGGATTGTTCTTTCAGTCTAAAAATCCTTACCCTCAATAGGTTTGGATAGCTTTTATAAAACTTCATACACTTTTCTGGTCGAACAAAGGTTCAGACTCTATCTGACACAATTCAAGAATTATAGAACTTTAAATGATGTATAAGTCCAAGACTGTATGAATTCAAGTGCACCGAGTGCGACTATCAATAATATCGATGTGGAATAAATGTAAAGTAATTAAACCACTTCATAGCATGCTTGGAAATAAGATTCAAGTTTAAATGAATAACTTCCAATTCAACAATAACCTACTCAATACAATATGAGAAGGATAGGAAACTTTCACAAAAACAAATTTGTGTAAGTTAGGAACTTGCAATACAATAAAATAGTGTTCGGATACTTGCTCAATAAAAGTAATTGGAGTAAGTTTAGGTAACTTTCTTACGATATGCGTCGAATAAAGTAATGCAAGGGTTTAGGACACTTGCTCAGCAATAATTGGAGTAAGTTTAGGGAACTTGCCTGTTTGCTCAGCTACAATATAATACTAGCTTTAACTAACTAGCGTTGAAATGACCTAACATTAACAAGTATGTCTTTCAATTAGTATATGTATACTAATATACATTTACATTAACAAGAATCAAGTCATCACATAGCATGCTTCTCAACACGTTACAAAGCATATTGGTCGTGTATTACAAAGTAAGATAATCATATATGCATGCCATAAAACTTTAGATCGAAAACAGAATGTATACATGACTGCAGGATGGCGCAGTTACGCCGCAGCTGCGCTGTCCCCTGGCCGGACCAGGTTTGAGCTTTGCTCTCCTGACTGCAGTCCAACTCTAACACACCAATTATACATATATTTTAACATAGATGTAATGACCGTGAATTTTAAACTCCTTATTTAATTAAATATGTTATTTAATTTTTAATGAGTTAGTTTTATGAGTTTATTTAAACCTTATGCGGTTATGTTAATTTATAAATATGATTAAAGGGTGTCGCTATTAGTTATTTAAATTAGTGGACTAACCCTAAGGTTTAATATCAAAGACTTGATAAGATTATTAATTAAATATTCAATTTATTTGAATATGGTAGCAGGAGTTGAACATATTGATTAATTGCAATGATGAATAATTAATTGATAATGTGTTAATTAATAATTATTATGAACAATAATAATTAAGGTGTAAGAGATTAATTATATATAAAATGATTTATGTATTTACTTGATAAATTTGTGCAATATAGTAAACCGTTATTATATGGTAGTTAGCTATATATTTTATATAGTATAAGGTGGCACATAAATATGTCTATATATATATATATATATATATATATATATACTATATAGTAATGAATTATTTGTATTCATGTGAGTTGCATAATAATATTGTTATATGAAATTAATTGTGTATATATATTTTATAACCAAAGTATATAGTTTGTGTATAGTATAAACAAATGTTGTTGTTGGTATTTCATTTTGTGCAAGTGCTGAGCTAGCAAGCCTAGCTTCCTCTCAAATTCATCAATCCTAGACCAATTAGTTGGATGGGGAGTAGGATTCATGATTGAATTAACCAACTCTCACCAACTCTCCCTTAACCCTTGTTCATTCTTGAAAGCCAATGGTTTGAATTGTGAGGTAATGACATTGTCTAGATAATCAATCACCTATAAATGAGACCTTCAACTTCCTTGTTGCAATTGCTGAGAATTATTAGCTAAGGAGCTTGTAAGGAGTGAATGTATTGCTGCCCATTTACTTCAAGAGGTATGAAAATTCTAATTATGTTCTTAGTTGGGTTTTATCTAATTCTTAGGAATTTCTAGGATTATTAGGCAATCAATGCTAATTAACATGCCATGATATGTTTATGAAGTTTACTTACATGTTTGAACTCTCAAATGATGGTTTGGAACATGTTTAAAGCAAGTGAAACCAAGTTGGTTAAGGTTCTGCAAACAGAGTCTGCTTACTGTCTCTGAAGCAGGCACGTCGCAGCTGCGCCATAATTGTACTAGGGTGCAGCGTAGCTGCGCCAGGCCTGCACCAGCTCTGATGTTTTCTGTTAAGTTTCTGTTATGGGTAGAGCAAACATGTAAACTATTTTAGCACACATACATAAGCATGTGCATATAGGATGAACAATTATAGAAACGATTGGCACAACACTTGGGGTTTTGAAATGAGATTTGTGATTTCAAAAGTGAACTTTGTCACGAACACATAATGCGAGCATTCTGACTTTATGAACATGATAATATGGTGTATATTGACATGAAATCCAAGACTAAAGTGATTAAACACACTAGCATACATGATTGACAGTTAAGACTAGTTCTAAGATAAAAAACTTAAGGCTTTTCAAAGTGAACTTGACCAAGACCTTTATCTTATAAGATCTGACCATTTGAACATTTATGTGGCTTTAATATATGTGGTAAATGCATGAGAGTTACATGTTAAGATGACTTGTATATGCTAAGTTGACTTAGTGTTAGATTCAAAGAAAGTTAGAATGAGAAAGCTAATGTCATCAAGTAATGAGTAAAGTATGTTATGACTATGCAAGCATGTGTATTAGGATTCATTATGCCTATAGACATATTGACATGAACACCATATGGTTAATGTATGGTTTTCACTTAATCACACATAGTAATGAAAAAGGAAATTTCTAAAATATGAGCTATGTGAGTAAAGTATACATGTGTTGTCTATATACAAGCATGACTACTGAGCATTGAATGATCAAGTTGTAAGGCACAAATGATTGCATGACCTTTTAATGTTTTAATGACATATAACTTATAAGTTAAACTTGTGGTATTGAACTCAAGTATGATCATGTGTTATATGTAAACCTCTAGCATGTATATATGTTAAAATATATGTGTAATTGGTGTGTTAGAGTTGGACTGCAGTCAGGAGAGCAAAGCTCAAACCTGGTCTGGCCAAGGGACAACGCAGCTGCGCCGTCCCTAATCTTAGATCTGGCGCAGCTGCGCCATCCTGCAGTCATGTATACATTCTGTTTTTGATCTAAAGTTTCATGGCATGCTTATATGATTAGCTTACTTAGTAATATATGACCAATATCCTTTGTAACATGTTGAGAAGCATGCTATTTGAAGACTTGATTCTTGTTAGTGTAAATGCATATTAGTTTACACATACTAATTGAAAGACCGACTTGTTAATGTTAGGTCATTTCAATGCGAGTTAGTTAAAGCTAGTATTATATTGTAGCTGAGCAAACAGGTAAGTTCCCTAAACTTACTCCAATTATTGTTGAGCAAGTGTCCTAAACCTTTGTATTACTTTATTCGACGCATATCGTAAGCAAGTTACCTAAACTTACTCCAATTACTTTTATTGAGCAAGTATCCGAACACTATTTTATTGTATTGCAAGTTCCTAACTTACACAAATTTGTTTTTGTGAAAGTCTCCTAACCTTCTCATATTGTATTGAGTAGGTTATTGTTGAATTGGAAGTTATTCATTTTAGCTTGAATCTTATTTCCAAGCATGCTATTAAGTGGTTTAATTACTTTACAATTATTCCACATCGATATTATTGATATTCGCACTCGGTGCACTTGAGTTCGTATAGTCTTAGACTTGTACATAATTTAAAGTTCTATAATTCTTTAACTGTGTCAGATAGAGTCTGAACCTTTGTTCGGTCAGACAAGTGTATGAAGTTTTATAAAAGCTATTCAAACCTATTGAGGGTAAGGATTCTTAGACTGAAAGAACAACCCTTTCTATGATAGGGGAGTACCGGGTATCTAATTTAAGATACACAGAACATATTTAAATGTTATGCATATACATAGTGTACGCGAGGCTGATCCCCTCAAGTACTTATTCTGTAGCCAGTAACCAAAGGGTCAATCAGCTATTGATTCCATTGGAGTGTTATAGTTAAAAGTCTACCTGACTAGCAGTTGTTCTAAAAGTAATCATTATCTTTGCTTCTAATATTCATATTGTTGAATCCTTCAGATATTCATATTGTTGAATTCTTTATCATATACTTTTCTTTCATCATGATATAACCTTATTGTTGTATTTAAACTTATTGAGCAAACTTGTTTCTCATCCTTGCTATATCATGAATTATATTGCAGCTAAGCCCGAGACCTCAGGAAAGGATAAGGGTAAAGGATAGATGTAGATTAGTCGCCAGGAGCAGACTTTACTATATGCCTAGTTTAAATTTCTGTTATGTAATAAGAACCCTAATTATTATTTTAGGGTATGTTTGTGAGACATTATTAAGGTTATCAAATCTTGGGATTAGTAACACCTTTTGAATGAGCGACGTACGTTTATTATATTCCGCATTTTAGTTATCGTATATTGTTTAGAGGTGAATGTTTGTATTTTATCGTGATGACCGAACCAGGGTCAGAGGACACGGACTCGGGGGCGTCACATATGTAGAGGAAGCCCCATTAGCTCTACGCAAGTAATAGACGTGGAAATTATTATACTAGAAATTTGTTTCGAATAAGCCAAGTTATAACAAATTTAACAAGGGTAATAAAAATATTCCTCATGAATGTGCAAAAAAGGAAAACGTAAGTTTAACATATCTTCATTTCATCTGCTATCTGAGGAAGATCTAGTTTGCTAAACGGACTCGAATTGCTCTGAGTCAAGCGTCAACGAGTCACGCTCATAAACAGCCAGTTCATGTACAACCCTAACAATATATGGCCATTAGTTTCAAAAGGAAGAGGAGCAGCTTTGGATGAGTTAGCTTGATCAATCTGTTACCCTACTATTTTTTTGATATAGCTCTCCTACTTATGAAGCAACATATATTTAAAGCTTTACAAATATAGTCTAAGTTACTGCCAAGTCAAATGAAAATCTTGGACAATCAAATTTGGATGTTATGTGCTCCAAACATTAATTTCAATTACTAAAGCATATCATAATATTTATCCAGATATTCACACATATTTATGTGTAAACCTGTAAATGTAAAGAGATGTAGCTAATGCGAATGAGTACTTACCCAATTGCATTCCAAGAGATATTAAAATCCACAAAGAATAGTGTCAGGGCAATCCATATTTGCAAATATCCCAACAATATCATTATGCTTTGTGTCCAAACTAGCATCAAACAAATTTAAGATAATGCCAGTAACTGGTGCTAATATCATTCCTTGGTTTACCTTATCTAGAGACTGACCAAGTCGTCTAAATGTCCTGCAGTAACAACATGTAATAGGTAAGGGATGGTCAATGAAGGTGGACAAGGAGTCCACCCACCAAATAACAAGTGCAAATAAAAAAAGAGCACTTGAGAAAGAGTAGGTTCAACTAGCCCAGTTAAGAATATTATGAATAAGATAATGTAGAACAAATTATCCTTAGTCCTCAAAAGGGAAAAATATGATAGAATACAATAGACAACAAGTTTTAGATCAACAATTGCAGCAGAAACAACAATCCATTAGAAGAGTCAAGTAGAGCATGATGTCTACTATCTTCTATGATTTAAAAGTCCATCATCAATATTTTATCCCTGTAACACCAACCAATAATTATTTCCAATCAATGAATTATATATGCACTACAAGCCAAAGATAATCGTTTACATCACTAGTGGTCATGATCATGCCAAACACCTGTCCATCTATGCACTACGAGCCAAAAAGGACTTTAACCACAAACATTTATCTGCAACATTAAAGGTCATGATTATACCAATACATAATTTCTGGTCATAATCATACTAATCAATAGTCCATCTTTGTACTACGGGCCAAAGACGACTTTCAACATAATATAAGCATGAGGATAATGACAATGATATAAAGAATCAATCAAGTGAGATCAAGAATAAATATTATAAATTTATAATTCAATTTATCTCGAGTTCAAGAATATCTAAATTGTAAACATGATAAATAATTGTGAAGTAAAATTCAAGAATGATATTTTTATATCAAAAATAATTTGAACATAAAAGAAAATTAAATTCTATTGTGAATAGTATTCATGAATAGTACCGTATGAAAAGTTCCCATGAATAGTACTCTGACATGAAAATATTAAAATTTAATAAGAAAGTTCATACCAATATTCCACTGAAATGATATTAGATGAGGCACAAAACTTAAGGAATTTCTAATCATTTCAGAAATTATAGAAGCAATACTTACCATAGTAAGTTTAAATTTAGGAATATGAAATGAAATAATATCATTTACATAATATGGAGTATGAAAGAAAATGATATTTCTTAAGAGTATTGAAATAAAATAATATCCTTTATCTTAGTAGAAACTAGATCTGACTTGGAATATCGGATATTATCTTGATAAAATCTTGCACTAAAAGCTATACTTAAAGTATTCTTATACTCGAATGAAATACTCGCAATATTGCAGTAGGAATGCTTCAGATTTTTGGTGTGTTTAGGATGGAGGGTTACCCCCCTTTTGTAGTGCAACCTCAGAGGAAAAAAAATAAACAAGCATGCCTAATTTTCTTTTATTTCTCTGCCTAACTTGCCTAACTTCCTTTTCTTTTTCTTTCCTTGCCTAACCTTCAATTCCTTATGGGTGAGGCCCACAAAATTTGGAAAACAAAGGAATTCATTGCAGGAGAAAATCTCCGCCCACCAATTTGGAAAAGAAAAAGAATACAAAGCAACCTTCTCACCTCCGCTCACAAATTCCATGCCCACAAATCATATATTATAATAATATTACTATTAAAAAGTTATAAATTACAAAATTATACTATTATATTATCACATTATACTATTATAATGTAATATTATAATAATATATTTGAATGAATATTTTATCGGAGAAGATAATCGCGATTCCATAGAAAAATATGTCAAACTTTCCACAAATGTTTCATGCTAAATTCCTTCATTTATATCAAAATTGAACAAATATCCACCATATAATAATTATTCACAATTAATATTATAAGATCACAATATTAACAACCAGATCATTCTCAGGAAAGAGGGGGCTTTCCGATAAGGATTTATCCTTATTGGCGCGCAATTATATAACCTAACCCCCTTTCTCGATAGAACTTTCTAGACATTGCCAATAATACTAACTAATAATATTATTCAAATAATATAAAATATTGTGCAGATGATACTGTAACAATAATTGAATCAATAATATGAGATACTATGCAACAACTACTGTGGCAATTATTAAATGAAACTGAATGACTTCTTACGTAAGAATCAATAATAAGAGATACTGTGCAATACCGTGTGCTACTGTACAACCACGCGTATTACTGTACTTTTATCACCGGTTATTTCAATAGTTAATGATAAAAGTTTTGTCGTTATTTTTTTATAAAAATGTTATATTCGACAGTTTTTCTGTTATGTGGTCGACCAATGATTGCACCGTCGTACGAATATTCCCCGACAAAAAGAATATTCCCCGACCAAACGAATATTTTATGACAACTTGCTTACTTTGTAAAATTTTCACATATCACCCAAAACTATAGCATTATATAAAATCAACACCTTATTATTTAAAATAATATTTAGAGAAAATTAAATCTTTATTCATAAAAAGTTCGGGTCTTACAACTATAGACACTCAAAATTTTCTGCACCCATGTTACTGACATTGAAGGAGGGCAGATTTGTCTTTCAGAGATAACCCTGGAAGACAGCTCACATGCAGTCCAGATACTATCGAAAGTTCAGTCTAAATCCCGGAACACACACTGGGAGTAACAGTTCTAACCTCGGCGATAATCCCGAGGCCTGTAGTTTCAATACCAGAAATTCCACCGGAGAAGACCGATTCGTCCCGGATATAACCCCGAGATATTCAGTCTCAGTCCCAACACTGGGAATAGCAGATTCCAACCTAGGAGATAATCCCTAGGAAGGCAGTTGTAGTTCCAAAATAACCCCAAAAATGCTTGTTTCAAATGCATGCAATCAGCTTTAACCTCGGCTCTTACACCGAGGCACTCAGTACAAGACCTGGCAATAACACTAGGAAGACAGGCACTCCTCATAGATGACACTGAGGACATTCAACACTTGCAGCAGTCCAATCTCTCAAAGATAACCCTGAGCAACGTCTGCTTTATCAGCCCAAACCGGAGATAACCTCGGTGAGGGGCAAAGTCGTCATCTTGCCATCTTGACGCCACATCACGCCATCTCAAACACTTCAGACATAAATTTCTACACAGCAGTCTCCCACAAAAACTAAGGAAGTCCAATCTCGAGTGACTATTACGCAGGGTAAAGGATAGAATTTGAAGCTTGAAGATCGGATGGCATGGTCCCATCTTCCTGACTTCGTACAACCTCTAATCATATGTCATTGCGTAACTCTAAACAATGGCGGTCCAAAATAGGTCTTACACACCTCAGTCGAATTCCCGAATTGTAATTCAGAAAGTTTGAGCGGAGATCACGTTGCATGCATGCACGTACTTTGAGACGACGGGACCCGCGAAGCCCGGGGCACCCCGGGCAGCCGTAGGTACACCTGCGGCCTAGCCACATGTACACCTGCGGCTTAGCCGCTGGTACACCTGTGGCTCACCCCTCTATAAATAGAGGGCTTGGGGCGGCCATTTTAGGAGAGAAAAAAGGCGAGGAAGCCCTGTCGAATTTGCTCTGTACACCCCCTAAACTGAGTGCTTTCTCATTTTAAACACTTGTAAGCTCATATATAGCTACTTTTTACCGGTGGGAGCCGAGTGTTCATCTATTTCATGTTATTAAAGTCTTCCTTGGCAGCCCACAATAAGCCTTCTTACACACTTTAAAGCCTTTCTCTTCATCTTTGCACACACTATTCTTCATGTTGAGAGTCGTGTTGCGTGAGTAGGCCCAGACATCAGTCCGTGGTTTCATTTCAGTTTGTATATATATACTTATATATATATATATATATATATATATATATATATATATATATATATATATATATTCATATATGGACTGACATTATCGAGTTATGCCTCGAATGAGCCTAGACTTATGTCTGGTGCATTTAA
Organism: Panax notoginseng; assembly: GCA_016801055.1. Classification (NCBI taxonomy): domain Eukaryota; kingdom Viridiplantae; phylum Streptophyta; class Magnoliopsida; order Apiales; family Araliaceae; genus Panax; species Panax notoginseng. The sequence goes on from CM029012.1 coordinate 8,815,664, forward strand.
GTGCTTTTGTATATATATATATATATATATATATATATATATATATATATATATATATATATATATATATATATATATATACGAACTGTGTGTCGAACTTTGTTCGATGAGCCTGGATTTTACATCCGATGCGTTTATTGCTTTAATATATATATTAACTGTTGTTGGACTTTGTCCGATGAGCCTGGAATTTGTATCCGGTGCGTTTACACGCTTATATATATATATATATATATATATATATATATATATATATATATATATATATATATTTACATTTCGTCCCGCCTGGAGTTTACTTCGTAGCGGTTGACCGTTTTTTACAGCTTTCTGTACATTTCCTCCCGCTTGGAGCTTCCTCCGTGGCAGTTGATCACTTTTACAGCTTTATTTACATTTTCGATCCCCCATAGAGGTGCTTCATGGTGGTCGATCATGTTTGTATATATATATATATATATATATATATATATATATATATATATATATATTTACAGCTTTTATATATATACCTGCTTATTACGTTTATATCAATTGTGGCATCATGTGAGCCTAGGAATCATGTGATCACAGATTCAGTCCACTCAATCTAGATTCGATTCCCGTTATAGACCTTTTTCATCTTTAAGCAGCTTGTAAATTTATTCCCGATATTCGGATTTCCTTCGATGGTTTCCATACCCATGAGGTGTTCGACACTACTTTGTACATTATTTTCTCAAAGATGCTTCGCATCTCGAAAATAAAAGCAAACAAGCCGAACATTGAATAAAATGGAAGTATCAAAGGCTTCAATTACTATTGAGCTCAGGGTTTGAAAAACCTCTTTTTACAAAACATCACTGCTATATCTTGTTTAAAACTGAATTTTTATACAAATTCAAACCCTATGTATATAGGTGCGAATGAGGTATAGCACTACTTCCAAATAACATCACATTGACCCATACACACACACACACATTCATATAACAGTTTCTTGAAAAGTAGCGGTCACCGTGGCAACACGGATGCCGGGGGGTGCCTAACACCTTCTCTCCGCATAAGTAAGTCCCCGGACCCTAATGAATCTCGGTTTCACAGACCCGTTTAGCAGTGTCACATCACTGGGTCAATGTGCAAACGTTTTCTCGGTTGTGTTGGTACAATCAGTTAAAAACCCAACTGGCGACTCTTAACAGTCCATCGTCGACATTATACATGTTGGAACTTTTTCAATTATTTTTTTCAAATAAATCTCACATAAAATGAGAACACCAAAAAATAGGTAATGTAAAGGGACAAATAAAAATCCCAACGTCGACAGATGGCGACTCTACTAGGGACACCAGTAAGAGGACTTAAGCCGCTATTACAAGCTTTTCAAAACTGTTATATGCTTGTGTGTGGATGTTGTATTTACATTTATGATGAATGTGTACGAATGCATTTTTTTACTGCACTGCAATATATCTATCTGTGATATTAGTGCTTCGCACATGTCTTCATTTTAATAAACGATGAAACACGTTGTATGTGAATGTATGCTGTGTGGTTCCTCCACCAGAAGGCTATCATGTCGGTGCTTGATTACTGGATTCGTAGGAAGACTAATTCCAACGAGGCTCAGGAAAGGCACCACCCAAATTCGATCCAGTTGAAAGACCGGATTAACTTCCCGTTGAGTAAATTGCGATGATTTGGGAACCTTCATGCCAAAAAGCCGCGAGAGAATCCTAAGATATGTCAACCTCTGATAAACCAAACGCAGAGGAAAGTCTCTTCATGCTTTCTCATTTCAAATTACTTGTAAAGTCAATTACTTGTAATTTACATTCCATATTCATCTCTATAAAATGAGAAATATGAAGTAATATATGTATATACATATTTAAAGTAACATGCTATCATGTATTACAAACAGCTAACATCCGTTTTGTAGGATCATAATCCTAAAACGGACACATCACATAACATGTAAACATTTACACAATCCCTAAAACTAAACTATGTAAGTTTTGTCGTAGGGCAGCATTCGGACCTATTACCCGGTCAAAATCCAAAAAGGTCGCGAGCCTACAGCCAATCATGTCTTCATCTGACTAGTCTAATCCAGTTTCTCGTGAATAATTTGACAGACTAAGCAAATAAATTATAGATTTGGCTGTTCTGCTTAAAGAACTACATCAATCTACTCAGGGTACGATTATACCCGTACATGCTGAATCCTCTGCACAAGGAGGAACCCAAGGTTCTGATAAAGCCATTACAGTACCTGAAATGCAGTTGGATATAACCAACAAAAGTCATGATGCCGCCCATCTCATAGGAGATCCAGACATCGGTGACATCAAAAAGAAAGTTCTTCAAATGGAAGAAACCCTTCATTCTATCAAAGGAATTGGAGCACACGGGAGTGTCTCCTATACCGATCTTTGTATATTCCCTGGTGTTCATTATCCAGAGAAGTTCAAAACTCCACACTTCAAAAAGTATGACGGGTTAGGAGATCCTTACACCCACTTGAAGGTGTTCATTAGAGAACTTGGATCTCATGCAGAGGACGAGAAGCTCAGAATGATGCTGTTCCAAAAGAGTCTGACTAGAGAAGTCCGTTCATGGTATACCAGATTAGACAACTCAAAGATCCATAGCTGGGAATAGCTAGCTCACGCCTTCCTCACACAACACAGTTTCCAGCCTCATATGGCTCCTGACTAGTACCAGATTGCCAAGGTCAATAAATAGTCCAATGAGTCTTTCATAGAGTATGCTCAAAGGTGGAGGCGTCTTGCTGCTCAAGTGATTACTTCTATGACAAAGTCAGAAATGGTTATGACCTTTATCGAAATACAAGACGCTCATTTCTATGAAAGAGTCTTAGCTGGTATTAGTAAACTATTTTCTTAAATGATCAAATATGGAGAAATGGCTGAGATGGGATTGAAGTCAGGAAAGATTCAAGACCTAACTGCTCTCAAAGCTGTTCCTGAGCACATCCAATTCGGAAATTATGGAAACAACCCCCAGAGGGTCCATAAAAAGAAAGAGGAGGATGATTCCCTGGTACTACAGGGTCAGAAAGGCAATCAGAATATGCCTATCCAACAGAGAAATTACACTTATTTTCAAACACAGTCTACAAACCCTCTAATGCCAAAAGGTGGAGAAGTAAAACTCCCTCGAGTGTTCACACCCCTAGGGGATTCACTCGAAAATATTCTCACTCTTTTGACAAATCAGAAGAAAATCACGCATCTTTTTCCACTAGCCAGCCGTAATGGGAGGGGTTTTAATGCTGCTCGAAAATGCGCTTATCATGCCGGGGCACCTGGATATGATACTCAAGATTGTTGGCCCTTGAAACACAAGATCCAAGATTTGATAGACAACGGTGAGATCGTGGTCACCAAACTAGATCAACCTCACGTGCAAGACAACCTTTTTCCTCCACATAAAGTGGAAGACGTCAACTGTAACAACCCGATATTTTCTACATAAATAAATAAGAAATTTTGTGTATAAATTTATTTTTATATATTAAGGATGAGGATTTGTACAAGATATTGTGTATATGTATTTATGTGGTATATAAAAATATAGTTATTTACATAAATATTTACAAGTAATTTTATTTTAGAATTATTGATTATTATAGAGTATATTCTAATAATAATTAAATTATGGTAGAAATGTTTTTATTAATTATTTTCCATAAAAATATAATCATATATTATTTAAATAATATATGAAGTGATTTTTAGAATAATTATAATAATTATTTTATTATATGAATTTCAGTACATGCTATTAAGTTAATTATTTTACCTTAATTACTCTGGTTAAATAGGAAGAATAAATCAGATATGGAATCCAAACCCTAATTTTAGATTATTGTCAAGGTATGAGAATAATAATATAATATTAATTATATTTTGATTTTTCAGTGTTATAAATATGTACTGTATGTACGTATTGATGATGATTGGTCAATTATGGTGTTTAATTTCGAAACCCTAATATTATTTGGTTAAACCCTAATTTTACTAAGGGAAACCCTAATTTAAAAATCAACTGTGAGTTTAAGACTATTATAACGATGTTATATGTTTTATGAGGTGCATTATATAATGATTTGATTAATTAGGTAAACCCTAATTATAATCTAGAAACCCTAAATAATTTTTAGGAGATGAGGAACCCTAATTTGAAATTTAAATTAGAGTTCGAGATTGGTTGTAATTATTTTAATGTGATTAATTAACAATTATTATAATTACAATTGTTAATTTTAGAAACCTTATTTTTTTTAAACCCTAATTTGATAATTAGAAAAACCTAATTATAATCGGTAACCCTAATTATCAAAAATCGTAAATTCTAATTGTTATTTTAGAAAAGTTAACTGTAATTATATGATCTAAACCCTAATGTTCATGTATAGTGTATTTAGAAGATTAATCACAATTAGAAAACCCTAATTTCAAAATTTTAGAAATTAAAATTTATTTAATTTTTATTTGATTTTATTTATTTTTGTGCAAACTTTAATTGCTAAATCCTATTATTATTTTGTGCTAAACCCTAAGGGTTAAACCCTAAGAGTCAAACCCTAAGGGTTTGCCAAGTTCTAATTATGCCATTAAATGGAAAATACAAATGACCATTTTGCCCCTAGTGTATTATTTTGGCTACCATGTAGGTTTTGACAATAGGTTGAGTGGGTGAACCACTTCAACCACCCCATGTGCTCAAAATAACAGCAACAAGCATTATACATCAGCCATTCCATGCATCTAGCTTGCTTATATATAGATTGGAGAGAGAAATAATTTATTTTCTTCTTACATTTTGCCCAACTCTCAAATTAAGCTCTCTCTCTCTCTCTCTCTCTCTCTCTAACCTCTGAAATATACAAGTATATCAGTCCTAAATCAAAGCCCCACGATCAACCATAACATATCAGAGGCCAGAAATCAAGAGATTGATCATCAAGGTATAAAAACCCTAGCTATAATCTGACCAAAAATCGGATGTTAGATGTTGTTGTTTTTGTGTTAAATATGTTATATGAGGTGTCTAATGATGATCTGGGTTGGTATTTAGTGGATCCATAACATCTAGATTCACGAAATAAGAGTTTTCAAAAATTTGGAAAATTTTTATAATGTCTCTGACAGTTAAATGTCAGATCGCGTAGATCCTTTTCTGTTTAGTGTTTTTGTTGTTTAAGTGTTTGATATTGAACTCTGTTATGAGGTCTTTTCTCTGTGACTCGAATCAGGGTCGAATCTGGTGTAAGTTGTAAGTTATTCATGGTCAAAGGTCGTTGACCGACCATGACCAAGTGAATCTGGGTAACCCAGAACATGATTAGCAGCGTCTGACAACGTTTACTAATGCCTTAATTTGTTCAGTTATATGTGTATTGTTACGTTTGTTGTATTCAGATTGTAATATGTTGTATAGACTACAAGTTTAAGGTTTTATATCACCTAAATATTAAACAAATGAAACTCAGTGGCTGGTCAAATCAGGCCAGAAGATCATGAACTGAGTTTTCTGGGTAACCCAGAAAACTCAAGAACATGATCTCTGACAACGTTTGACCAGCATATAAGTTGCGATTTTGTTGTTGTTTTCTTGTTTTTATGTATTGTATCTCTACTATTACATGTTGTCTACATACTGCAAAGCTTAGATCACAAAAACAATACCTGAATCAGAAGTTATGGGAACCCAAAAGTGAACAGTCGAACTGTTCTTCATTTCTTGGTAACCCAAAAATGAAGAACAGCCTCTGACAGCTACTTCGAGGCTCCAGATCTCGTGGGTTATGCAATGTTTGGTTATGTTTGTTGTTGGATCTTGTAGTCATACACTAGCACTACAAGCTCTGACTAACATCATACCCAGAAACACAACACACACTAAGTTATAATTGGTCAAACCGGCCTACTCGGTCACTGCCATGCATTTTCTGGGTTTGGCCAAGAACATGAAGAACACCTATAGCGACAGTTTTGTCACTATAGGAGGTCTTTAGCGATATATAATATATTATTTTTCTGGAAATTAATTAATAAATAGAAAAAAATAGTTTTTAATTATTAAAAATTATTTTAATTTCTGAAAATTAGTTTTTAATTATTTTAAATATATTTCATAAATATTTAATATTTTTGAAATATTAAAAGTATTTAATTTATTTAATTATAATATTAAATAAATTATTTAAAAATGATTTTAATATTGAAAAAATCATTAAAAATTATATTATGATATAAGAAAATATTTTAAGTTATTTTTAATGACTTTTAATATTTTGTGATAAATTTCATTAATAAATTAATATTAATGATAATTAAGTTATTTACTAAATGAATTAAATAAATTAATTAAAAATAATTTTATTATGTTAAAAATCATTTTAAATAATAAAAAGGTATTTAAAAATATTTTAAGTTATAAAATATAACTTTTAATATTTAAAGATAAATTTCATTAATTAATTATTATTAATGATATTAAAGTTATTTAATAATTATATTAAATAATTTAGTTTAAAAATGATTTTTATATTATAATAATCATTTTAAATGAAAATAAAGTGTTTAAAGATATTTTAAGTTACAAAACATAACTTTTAATATTTAAAGGATAATTTTATTAATAATTTAATATTAATGATTATTAACTTATTATTAAATATATTAAATTTATTTAATAATTATATTAAATTAATAGTTTAAAAATGGTTTTATTAATTTAAAAATCATTTAAAAGGATATAAATGAATTAAAAATATTTTAAGTTATGAATAATGACTTTTAATATTTTGATAAATATAACATTAATACCTTAATAATTAATGGTAATTATTTAAAGATGATTTTAAATGTTTTAAAAATTATTTAAGGGTAATATTAATACTTTAAACATATTTTGAGTTATTATAAATAACTTTAATATTTTGAAAATGATTTCATTAATAGTTTAATATTAATTAGATATTAATGATAATAGAATTATTTAGTAATTAAATCATTTAATAATGATTCCGAGGTTTGAAAATTCATGATAAATAATAATAAATGTTTAAAATTTATTATAAGTCATTTAAAAATAATATGACTGATACGTACGGATATTGAGTTACAGAAAAGAGTCTTAGACTCGATAATTACCCGATAAAGCTGTCGGTAGACCGACATATTTCAGAAATTGATCTGGACTTATATAATTTAATTAGATATGTGATTATTTGTGATTCAATGGTTATTAAACATATGTGCCAATTTGATTAGGGTATGTTCTGACTGCAATAAGCAGTGTTATGTGTTATAGTATGTTATTCTAATTGAACGAACGATCTTATTAATGATAGGTTGTGAGATAAGCGATAAATCTAAATTACAAATTGTAATCAGCGCATCAGACAACTATCTTACCTTTGCATTTCCTTTATGCAATGGACATGAGTAAGAAGTTTCAGAAATATATTATTATTATGCTATATTATTAACCCTATTGTGATATATTCTATATTCGATCATTGTTTATCAACATGTTAGTATGTGGTAATTCAGATATATATTATGTTCGTTAATTTCTAATCATGGTTATACAAGTGTCCCCACTTGGATAATCATTAAATTTAATCACATGTTGATATATATATAAGCCGCCTAAGCTATTTGACCCAGCTAGACACAAATTCAGAAATATCGTTGAATAAATTAAAAAAAAATTTGTATCCAATCAAATTATTTTGGTTCGGATTCTAGACTAAGTATGAACATCCCTACACGGGAAAACTTTTATGCGCCCAAGGCGGACAAAGTGAACGATAACATCGTTCTTGTAATGTAGTATTGATCAATGCAAGGTACAACGGGCTGATCACCCCCGTGCCCGTAAGCTATGACGGTTTGCAGATAAATTTCTGTTTAACCTTTTCGAAAATGAAAACAATGTTCATAATATGTCACCTTAACCCTAAATATAGTCAGTACGTAGTTTCAAAAATATGGTACAGAATTGATATATTATTATCATTGATACAGATTACTTCACAACTATTGAATCGTTGTAGAAGGGTAGTATAAAGAAAATATTTAAATTCTTTTAGCTTATATATATAATTGTTATTACTTGCTGGGCACTCAAATGCTCATCCTTGCTTAATTTAAATATTTTTAGCTAAGTGTGAACGACCAGAGAGCTCTGCTACGACCAAGGGAAAGGGAAAGGTTGCTGATTGAATGCAAATGTTATCATGTGTAATAGTTTGATATTAATATTAAGACAATTATGATATATATTATCTATCATGGGTTGTAATGAATGTTTAAAGGTTACGTACTTGGGAGCTAGACTCTGATAATTATGTCAATTAAGTTTGACTTTTATATTATTATTATTATTATTGTTAGTATTATTCTGCTCATAGAAATGGTATCACAACGCACTGAGTTCGGGTTTCAAGTACACGGATTTGGGGGCATTACATCAACATGATTAATTAGAGCAATGGACAGAGTTCTAATTTCAATAGTGACGCATCTCAGATCGTCATAGACGGTGTTAACAAGTGGGATTATGCAAATTTCCAATTTATGATGGAATGGAAGATTAATTCTCTGTGTAAGCAAATTGAACAATTGGCCGAACTGGTGACCTATCAGCATCAAGTCACACACTAATTAATTAGCCAGGAGCATGCTAGTCTCTTTCCCTTGGTTATGAATACTCCCTCGTCACCTTCAAAATATGAAACATTGGAGGACAAAGTGACGAAGAGAGCAACTGCCAAAGCCCATCGAGATTTTGCCAATAGAAGGGAACTTATATACCTGGGACAACCTATGGAGGAGATACTTCATATGCTAATCAATGAAGGAAGAATCACATCCCTTCTACCTCCAATTACCCCGATCAGGACAGTTCAATCCTGATGGAGTATGTCAGTATCACTCCCATTCTCGCGATCACAGCACAGAAGAATGCTGGGCAGTCCGCCACCTTATTCAGAATCAAATCGATAGTGGTGTCCTGTAATTGGTAGACAACGATACCGCGCTATTTGAGAGTGAAAATCTTTGTCCTACTAAATGGAAAGGACTGGTAGCAGTTATATCCACTGAGGCTGATAGGACTGTTAAAACATTCACAATTCAACTCAAAGGAATTAACAATCCTTTAAAAGTGGCTGCTCTAGAGCCAATCAACCTACCATTCCGACCACAATATCCTGTTGTCAGCCCACAAAAAGTTCCCTAGAATTGTGGAGAATCTGAAGGATCCACATCTCATATAACTGCTGCAGTGTCGAAGGAAAATCTACTGCATCTCCCCCAACAGGTGATGAAGCCTGCTATTAAATCAAAGGGGAAAATTCCCATGAAGAAGATTGAGAAAATCCTCCGTGCTATGGGTCATAATAAAGCGAAGGTGGTTCTAAGCTTAAGAGAAGCTCCACATCAAATTTCAAAATTAGACTTGGTTTTAACTTTCGATGATCACCGAAAGATTCTACTAAAGGTTTTGGAAGAAGCCTACTTGCCGAAATCCGTGGACGTGGAAAAATTTCAACATCTGGTTGATCACATTTTCCACAACAATGTGATCTCTTTCACTGAAGATGACATACTGCCCGAAGGGACCGATCATTGCAAGCTGTTACACATTGCGGTTTTGTCCTCTAGATACATATTAGCTGGAGTCTTGATAGATGGAGGTTCATCTCTGAATATCTGTCCTTATGCTACATTACTAAAGATGAATGTCAATCTCAAGCGAATCCGAAGTAGCCATACAATCATCAAAGCTTTTGATGGATCCTGTCAGAATTCAGTAAGAGAGATTGAGCTGCGAATTGAGATTGGTCCCCATACATTTTTTGTATCTTTTCACGTGCTCAAAATAGATACATGATGCAACCTGATTCTAGGGAGTCTGTGGATTCATATGGCCGGGGCAATCCCCTCCACTCTTCATCAGCAACTTAAATACATTATCAATAATATCCTAATTACAGTCAACGCTGAACCGGAATATTCTCAACATGGTGACCTTCCACTTATCAATGTCAATTCTGATGTTGAGCCGGTCAGTTTTCATGCTTTGGAAGTAAGCAACACTCAATACCATTATATTGGGACGCCATTTCCCGTACCCAAGATTTCTGCCGAAGTTATGGCAGCTACTCAAGAAATGATGTCATTGGGACACCAGCCGGGACAAGGGCTGGGTAAAGAGCATCAGGGTATTAAGCACCCAATCCAAGTGTTCGGTAAAACTGGGACAGCCGAACTAGGCTATTCTGCCAGTTCTAGTCACAGGAATCCACATAAGCACAAGCAAATTCCTTCCACTTCAGCCACACGACTATTATCTCTGCTTGTAAATCTAGAGTCTGCATAAACTCCGGTAAAGGTGCCAGCCAACATAATGTCTTGTTATTTCCTAAGCCGATACCGGTAAAGGATAAGGTAGTCTTTGTTCCAGATCCCAAGGTGGAAGAAGAGGAATGAAGAATCAAACAAGACATCGTCCGAATGATGTCAGGCATACGCATCATTGTCCATGATGAATATACAAATAGATACACCCCAGACGATGATTGGCCAGACATAATGGTCATCATTCAGGAGAAGGAGGATAATGACAACCCCTCCATCACTGTTGTTCACCAGGACTTTGCCCTTGCCAATTGGAGCAATACTCCTTGTATTGGTCGACAAGGGTAAAATGGGCAGGACTTCTTTTTGCCATGTAGATATCATAACTGCTTACTTTTCTGTACAGTATTAGCAGTTGTTTTGTCCATACATGCTAACACTTTGTATGCTTAAACAGTTTCATATATATTAAGTGAAAGCATATTTTGTTTCAGGACTCTGAACTTAGATGTGTTTATACTTGCTGATAAGATGCCTCTTCTCCACAAGGATTGTAACTCTGATGAAAAGTTGGACTCAGACTTGATGGAAATACAAGAGGACATTGAGGTGCCTACGGAGATCAAAGAATGGGTCGAAGACAAACCTAAACCCAACCTTGATCAAACCACCTCTTTCAATCTAGGAACCTTAGAAAACCCTAAGTTAATCTAGATTGGTTAAGACCTTACCGCAAACCAGAGGAATGACATGGTTACACTACTAACCCAATTTCAGGATGTGTTTGCATGGTCTCATGAAGACATGGTGGGTTTGTCCACTGACATTGTCCTTCATCACCTTCCCATCAAAGAGGGGTTCAAGCCAGTCAAGCAGAAAATAAGGCGGTTAAAACTTGAGTGGAGTTTAAAGGTAAAAGAAAAAATTGTGAAACAATTTCAAGCTGGTATTATTATGGTGTCCACATATCCTGAATGGATATCCAACATCGTTCCCGTGCCTAAGCCTGGAGTTACAAGTTTGCGTGGATTATAGGGATCTAAATAAAGCTTATCTTAAAGATAGCTTTCCCGTGCCATTTATCCACATTCTCATTGACAATACTTCTCAATATGGCATGTACTCATTCGATGATTGCTTTACGGGGTACCATCAGATCATGGTTGCTGAAGAGGATCGTGAGAAAACTGCATTCATCACGCCATGGGAAACCTTTTGCTACAGACGGTTGTCATTCAGCCTCATCAATGCCGGAGCTACCTATCAGAGAGCTATGATGGCTCTTTTCCATGACTTAATGCACAAGGAGATAGAGATCTACGTGGATGACATCATTATCAAATCCCGAATAGAGGAAGACCACTTAGGCCATCTTAGAAAGCTTTTCAACAGGTTGCATAAGTACAATTTGAAGTTAAATCCAACCAAGTGTGCCTTTAGCATTAAATCAGGCAAGTTGCTAGGATTTCTAGTCAGTCACAAAGGATTAAGCTGGATCCCACCAAAATCTAGGCCATTACGAAAATTGCCATTCCTCAGACAGAGAAGGACTGTTAAGGAAGAACTCATCCATGAAATGGAATGATGATTGCCAGAAGGCCTTCCTTACAATCAAAGATCAGCTAGTCAAAGCTCCTATTTTGGTACCATCCAGGGATGATGTTCCCATGTTCATGTACTTGTCCATAAGTGACAATGCCATAGGCTGTATGTTGGGTCAAAAAGATGATAGAGGCCGAGAACGAGCTATCTATTACCTCAACAAAAGATTCAGCAGCAGTGAACACAAGTATTTTCTGATTGAGAAGACTTGTTGTGTTTTAACATGGGTTGCCATGAGGTTACAACATTACCTCTTTGGGCACACAACCCATCTTATATCCTGCATAGATCCTCTCAAGTATGTGTTCAGTAAGCCCATACTGAATTGTCGACTGTCCAGATGGCAGTTGATTCTGCAATAATTTGACATTGTTTACGTGACGCAAAAGTCCGTTAAAGGTCAAGGAATTGCGGATCAACTGGCCACCGCACCTTCAGGAGATTTCAAACCCTTAGAAACATACTTCCCCGATGAAGGGGTAATGACAATTCAGCAACACCATCGGTACGATACACGCCAAACATGGAATATGTATTTTGATGGAGCTGTTAATATGGAAGTTTCTGGAGCTGGAGCAGTTCTAGTATCCGGTACGGGGGAGCAGTATCTCGTCGCCGTCAAATTGTAGATTGTCAGCACCAACAACACAGCTGAGTATGAAGGCTGTATCATAGGGCTAAAACTTGCCCGTTCAATGGGCATCAGGCGGTTAACTGTATTTGGGTCAGAGTTGGTAATCAAATAATCCACAGGAATCTATCAAACCAAAGAGCTACATTTGCTGCCTTACCATCGGCAAGTTTTACAGATGGCTTCAGATTTCAAAGAGATCTCCTTTCTATATATTCCTCGTAATAGGAATGACTTCGCAGACGCATTAGCAACTTTGGCCTCCTTAATTCATATACCTGACAAGGAACACATGCCAATCATTACATTAGGCCTGCAAAAGGCACTAGCCTATGGGAACTATATTTGAGAAGTATCGGATGAGCTACCTCTCATCCAATAACCTTGGTATCAGCATATTAAGAAGTACTTGCGAGATGGATCTACACCTACTGAGGTGAGCCTGACTGAGAAAAGGTGGATTCATCGACTTGCTATGAAATTCTACCAGAGCGGAGATGCACTCTACAAGAGAGATGCAGGACTAGGTCTCCTCAGATACTTGGATAAGGATCAAGCTTAGAGACTCATGGATGATGTCCATGGTGGAGTATGTGGCCCACACATGAGCGGCCCTTTACTTGTAAAGAAGATCCTCAGAATAGGACATTATTGGCTTTCTCTCAAGGCTGACTGCAATGACCACATCAAGAGATGTTATCAGTGCTAAATTCTTGGGAATGCTATCCACGCCCCTCCACGGGAGCTCCACAATATGAGTTCGCCTTGGCCCTTCTCAATATGGGGAATGAACGTGATCAGGCCCATCGAGCCTAAAGCCAGTAATGGACATCACTTTATCTTCACCATGATTGACTACTTTACCAAGTTGGTAGAAGTAGTCTCCTTCCCCAGGATTACCAAAGAAGTCATCATTGCTTTCATCAGAAACAATATTATTTGTCGATATGGACAACCAGAGGTGATTGTATCAGACAATGCTAAGAACCTCAACAACAAAATAATGGTGGAGTTATGCAGTAAATTCCACATCAAACACCTTAACTCCGTCATCTGCCGTCCAAAGATGAATGGTGTTGTTGAAGTGGCTAACAAAAACATCAAGAAGATCATGCAAAAGATGTCCGTCAACCATAAAGGATGGCCTGACCTGTAGCCTCTTACTCTGTTAGCCTACAAAACGTCAATGCGCACTTCAACTGGGGCAACCCCCTACGCATTAACCTATGGGATGGAAGCAGTACTCCCCATAGAAGTAGAAATGGAATCCCTAAGAGTGTTGATAGACGCTCAGCTGGATGAAGACCAATGGGTACAAGATAAGTATCACTAATTATCTCTAATAGATGAAAGGCGAACTGCGGCTATCTTCCATGGTCAGTTATATCAACAAAGGATCGCCAGATCCTACAATAGAAAAGTCCGGCTACGGCAGTTTAAACAACATGATTTGGTTTTGAAGAAGATCATCAACAACCAAGATCAGTCTAAGGGAAAATTCGCTCCTAACTGGGAAGGCCTGTTTACTGTCAAGGAGGTATTGACAAGAGGTGATCTCAGATTGCAGGAAATGGACGGCGGTGAATTTCCACAACTCATCAACTCGGGCACCTTGAAATGGTACTATGTCTGAAGTTACCATTAAGCAAACATCCTAGTGTTGGATCATCAGATCACCCGTCATTCCGGTTCTTTAACCCTTTACCACATACAACTCTTTTCCACACTTTGCCCCTCAGGGAAACATACTCTTTAAGCCAGCAGCCTGGCTTCGCTGCGCTCTTACAAATTTGGTCATCCCACTGGGGATTGAACCTCTCGCGTTTATAGTTTGTCCCCCCAAACATGGGATCAAACTTTTCACACCTGCAGTTTATCCTCAACCAAGGATCAAACTTTCTCTTCCCCGCAGTTTATCTTGCACATGGGATTAATCTTTCTTCTCCACAGTTTGACCTGTACATGGGATTAATCTTTCTTCCTCGCAGTTTACCCTGCACATTGGATCACGCTTTTCAACTCTCCATGAGGGGCGAACTACGACGACCTGATCTCCTTGATACACGGGAGTACGTGGGCAACCATATTTTATATGGCCCAGTCGCAATAAAACAAAAATAACAAAAACACTTTTACACCCTTTTTCCTTACAAAAACAAAAACAACAAAAATATTCCTACACCCTTTTCTGCCATAAACAGCGTTGAACCTCTTCCACCAGGTTCGAACTATGCAAACCTGATCTCCTCTTCAATAGTAGTACATAGGCAGCCATTCATAGTTCTGTCTAACCCCCTACCAAAACACAAATACTTGTCAACGGTACTGGGATCAAACTTTAATCCATCACATTTCATTAGCTTTAAACCAATGGGATGGAATTACCTGAACTCCTCTTAAATAGGAGATTTAGCGACCATCTAAGCTGTGGTTGTTCCTTGAAGAGCAACACCAATCCATAAGAGATGGAATTAACTAGGCACCTCCTAAATAGGAGTACTAGCAACCATCTAAGGTGCGGTCAATCTCAGATAGGAAAGCCATATTCCTCTCCATATTTCCATACAGAAACCAGTCCCAAGACACCAAAGATGGCAGAGATATACACAGATCCATAATCCATTTTGAACTATCTAGAGACAACTCAATGCCCATCCATCAAGGAGGAGGTCAAAATACATCAAGATCACAACCCCTGAAGAAGCAGGCAAATATCAATCAAGTATTCAAGCAAATCTAAAAGGGAAATGATCAAATATATATATTTCCCTGCTATATATAACACTATTTAATATACACAATGTAAACTGTACATGACAAAATGGCTAAGCTAGTCTGTGTAGGAAAATACAAGGCTATCTACAGATCGATATGCATACGAGCTAGCAGATCTAACATAGCATCTCTCTCAGGAGAATAAGGTAATGTTGTGGTCTCCTATACAAGGATATGCACACGAGTCAGCAAGTCCAAGGCCATCTGCATGGTGACGCGATGCTCATCGATATATACATTCATCTCGGCAAGCATGCCCGTGGTAAGGGACCTCACCGTAGTACTATCTATGATGGCTACATCTCGGGCAGATAGGGCGCTATCCCACTCAACTATCATTGCATCTCTGGCTGATCTAGCCTCATCCCGCTCAATAATAGCAGCATCTCTACGAGCTAATGCCTCGTCCCTCTCTAACAATGTTGCGTCTCTCCCATCAAGAGCTGTCAGCATAAAGGCTCTAGCCTGATCTTTCTCAAAGGTCATCAGATGAAGACTCTGCTCAAAGTACTGTGCTGAATGCTAAATCACGACAGTGCTAGTATTAGGAGAATCTAAGAGAGCTGCCGGTAACTCAGTAAATGGTTCCTCCTCAGTGTAAGAATCAATGTCCTCAACGGGCTCTCCACCATTTGAAGCAATGCTCGACACTGTGGATACTACCGCAGCCGATGAAATCTCTGTCTCCATCCACGCATAATACTCTAGCGAATAACCCGGATGGCTAACAAAAAAAAGTAGCTATCTCACGCTGATCCCAACAAGCATACAAGCGGGATCGGTCCTCTACTGATAGATGACGAGAAGCTAAGCGCTGACCTAACGCCCCCTCAAAAGGATGGAAATCCTAAAACTTGTCAAACTGTGCCATCTCGGCCAGTGGGTGGTAGGTAGTCATGCCCCTCAAACCAGCCAGAGGGAGATAATCCATGCCCGGAGCATGAGTTATGAAACTAGAGGGTGAAATTAGCCCTGCACACGCCAAGATAGCAAATGGATCTACAATCCCGGCTAGGAAAGTAGACCAAGATATAGAATCTGTACACTCCGTAAGCCGGAAGGAATACGACATGTCTATCTCATGGGTGAAACAATACCTGTATCATCTGAATGTGCCAATTGATCTTAAGTATAACATAAACCACACATACAGCATGACCGAACTGCCTGTGAATACCCCTATAGGGATAGTACTGCAGAATGTGGCCGACCTCAGTGTCTCTGCCATGATCGTCGGAATAATGGTACGACCCTCCCTGAGAGCTCTCACTGCCATAATAACACGGATGTATAACTTATCCATGTATTGTGGCATGTACACATATGATAATACACACAGCATCAACGCATCCACTTTGGCCAAATGCCACTGATCCTCTGGTATGGTGAAATCCCCAAAATACCGATCATAGTTGTCCTCATAGCCAAATCTGTCAATCAGAAAATGCTGGATAGCACGTGGCTGGATGTGATCTCATCATGTACAACTCTATGCCTTAGCCCGGTGAGAGTCATAAACTGACGGCTCATGTCACCAATGGCCATATGCACGCAAGGTCTATCAAGTGGCAGCATCATCAAACGTGCATACTACTCCAAAGTCAAAGTCAACTCCTGGGTCCAAAACCGGAAGACCTGCCTCTCCGGTACCCAGTGCTCCAACATGCCCTCCACAAATCCTGCTGGAACTTAAAACATCAAAAGGGTCATGGTATGCTGCAACAGCTGATCTACGGTCACCTTATTTGGGGGCGACATACTATTATACCAATATCTAAGATGGGATGCCACCAATAATGGTGGAGTGTGATCTATGCAGCTGACTATTGAAGAAGACATCTGTGTAGACCGTATCATAATACCATCCAGGGTTCAATGGTGAATATCTCTGGACATACATACATATGCATAATGTTGCCTATTTTTCAGTTCAAATAAAATAGCTCTAACTCATGCAAGCATACATGTGTCAATAAGTAATATAGGGCAAGTAAAGTATCGATCCCACAGAGAAAATTGTCAAAATTTAAACTATTATGCATCAATTGAAGCACTGTATTTATATGCCTAGACTAATGACTATAATTGGTGAATTAAACTAAATGCAGATAACATCTAAAATAAGAATATTAATGGAATAAATCAAATCTTGAAATAATGGGATCCTGACTTCATTTAATATTTCATCCAATCACCACTACATGCAAGAAGTGTTCACATATCACAGGGAAATAGCCAAGAGCACTAACAGAGTTATAACCATTTTTTTATGCACTATAACCTACTTACACAGCATCCACAGATGATAGACTCCATGTAATTATCAATACAACCAAAATCACTATATGTCTATGTGAAATTGTAATTATACTGAATTTAAGCACAAGCCTTTATTCTAGCTCATACGGTGAAACAGTATATGTCTATCTGGTTCACAAAATATGCAAGCTATATTAAACAGCCCCATATTCGTATGCTATCATGATTACAATCCATACTCGGATGTTCATTGCCAATCCCATACAAGTACTGAAACGAATGGTGATCAAGTATTCATACATGTAAAACAATCATGATAGAAATCTCATATGATATGCAGGGCATCCCTAGCATTCAAGCATGCAACCAAATTACATATTAAAATCCGTTAGAATCCCATAATGGAGTTTAGTTCATAACTGAACCAAAAACCATTATGGGATCAAAGCTAAACATGGTTAATAAACAAACAACTGAAAAATGAAAGATAGAACGATCAAACCCCAATTACTGAATATGCACCAACGATAACATTCAAATCCTCATAATATTCCAGCAAAACAATAATAATAATCCACAATGATGGAGAATCCCAAGAAGAATTGGAAGAATAGGCATTTCGGCTTTGTTCCACGTTAGAATCTCCCTCACAGTGTAAACCCTAGTTGCTGTGATGAAAATACGTCCAAAGTTATGAAAGATACGTCTGACACCAGTCAGATATCGTTTTTAAAACCAATTATAACTCATTTAATTAAAAATTAAAATAAAACAAACACACAGTTTTAGCACCGCGCGCCCCTCCAGTATGTTCCTCGCGCTGGCGCAAGACTTGCAGAATGTCATGCTCTGTCTAGCCGAGTACTCGCGCGGGCGCGCACTCTCAAGGCTATTCTGCCACGCGGCCACGCGACTTGCAATCTGTAGATTCTGGTTCTGGTTTTGATTCTGTCATGCTACTGGTGCTGCTACTTGTTCATTCCTGCTTAATCTCCTTCCATGCTTGGTCTCCTTGCTCCATTGTACTTCCATGCCATGCATATTCCAGCTTGTGCCTCGCCTTCATACGTCCATTAGCCTCGTGCCCTCTAATACCACCAAAACAGGCCATTTTTTGCACTATTTCACCAAAAGGAGTTTTAAGTAAATGCAATGCAAAATAACATGAAATGCACTAAAAACAAACTAAAATGTACTTGAGATGGGCATAGTTCGCGTGAATTGGTATTCAGTAAGTAGGTATAAATCCCACTTATCACATAACATGATACATGCATAATAGATAACAGATGGCAATATGATATAAGGAATAGAAAACTGTACATACATTCCTAAGTATATCATCATCTAATACATCATCTCTGTACAACTAAAAATACATAGAAATGGGGCACAGACGCCCTACTACTAACAGAGGCCTATCAAAAGATATAGCGAGAATGGGGCACAGCCACCCAATAGCTAACAAAGGCCTATCAAAAGAGATAACAAGGATACACATCAGAAGAAGACAATGGTGTCAATATCTACGTCATCAATCCTGTCCACCCGATGTAACTCCTCCTAAGTCACTTGATCTCTATCAACAGGGATATCAGGCCTATACAAAGGAGGATCTGTGCTGACAAAGCCAAATGGGTCATCTGAGGGGCCAGCTCCTGCGCTGGAAGGATGAAATAAATCTGCCTCTGTCGGATCTCTGCCCAAATGCTGGATAAAGAAATGTGCCCGGTCCAGTCGCTGGGTCAAGCTATCAATCTATGTCACATGAGTCAGATCTCGAACACAAGCTAGCTAATCTGTTATCATCACGTATCCTGGAACCATATCCCCCATGAACTAAGTGGCACGGGTCTGGGCTCCAATGGTACGAGGGGATCTACCAACGCTGGAATACATCCTGAGTGCAAGGACCCTCTGACAATGCAAAACCGTCAACACCCAATAATGGGATATCAATGACGGGTGACTACGACACAGGCCAATAACGCCTGGCAGGAGTTAAGATTGGTATACGGATCTCTCCTATGGTACTCCTAATAGCACGCTCTCCTAAATAGAGTTATCATCCTCCATCTGTGAAGAGAGGAACCCTGCGAGTGGAAATCACGTACTCAACACCAGTCGGGTACCCATCCTCAAATCCAATGGCCAAATGCTCCCCATAATATGGAATCTATGTGATGACATCCGCTGTCAACAACTCCAACTGTAGGTGACAATGAGTGAAACCCTCAGCTACGGGGACCTCCGCCAGTATGGAATGATGTCATCACCGTCCTCGTGGGTAGGTATCCAACCCTTATACACTCACATGACATAAACATGGGAGCCTCTCATAGGCCCAAAACTGCCAACATAAAGGCAAACATCTGCTGTCAGTTAACACTCTTAACCTGTACATAGTAAATAACAAGAGAAATACTTACCAGCAGAAATGGGTAAAATCCTAACCAAGCCTCGGTCAAGCCCTGTGAGCGCATACACATGCCCCTGAGGAAATAGGCAAAGGTGTAGGAGCCCCAATCGTACTCTCCAATACGGTTAACATGTCACGTGGAGCTGATCAAAGCAAACGACACCGTAGAAGAGTTATCTGTAATGAAGCAGCTGCTAATGATCATCAGGAATAATCGCCAAAGACTGCGATACCTGACTCTGACATCAGCTGGTATGGGCTCACTCAATAGCCCACTCATAGGATCTACGCTCAAAGGACCCATACGAACAGTCCTTCCCTTGAGCGCCTCTGCCAAAACTCCTAACAAGGATCTGATGGTAGTCGGGGTAATATCTATCGTTCAAGGCACTGGCGCCCCTCCAAACTCCATACATGTGATAAATCGCCAATTCATCAGCGTTATCATCACCTCA
Organism: Panax notoginseng; assembly: GCA_016801055.1. NCBI lineage: Eukaryota > Viridiplantae > Streptophyta > Magnoliopsida > Apiales > Araliaceae > Panax > Panax notoginseng. The sequence continues at coordinate 8,836,187 of CM029012.1, forward strand.
TAGTCTAGTAAATGGAGAGACTGAGTCTGGTGAAACCAGCGCTCAGACAATGCCCTGAGAAAACCCCAGGGACAACGACGGGGAAGGATGGAAAAGAATTCTCCAAATCCCCAGTCATGCACAATCGCTCTATATTCAGGATGCAGAGCCCTGTACATGGAATAAATGCTGAATCAGTTCCCTCAAGATTGTGTAAAGTCGGGAACCTGCAAGATGTAGATCGATATCAAAATCCTTTACTCCTCATCAATTGGAAAGAAGAAAGATTAAGATATAAACTTTATACCTCGTTGGCGTGCAAATACATCGAGGGATGTCTACTCAAAACACCTAGAAGCTCTGGGTTTGCCACCTAAATACTTTGGAGGTCCCTACGGGGAACCTACATAGTAGGAGCAGGGTCCACAATCGGAACATCCTCTTCCTCGTCCTCGACATTCGGTACATCAACCCGGACTGGACTTATCACTTCATCCACCAACCGACGAGGCTGTCTAATGAAACGGGGTCGATGCACTTCAGAAGCCCTCCTCCGTACACAAGAAGTGCTCCTGCGAGAACTACTCGGCTTATCCGGATCCATAATATCTGGATAACAAGTCCCCAAATCACCTCAGAAGGGGTGTGGTATCGTTTAACCTAGAGTTTTTACAAATGCATTTAATGACTACATGCATGCATGCATTATTTTAACATACGTCTATAGTGTAGTTAAATATGCATGACTAATCAATGCCTGCATTTTTGAAATTTTTTCTATAGTTTCTTCTATAAATAGGATTATCCACATATACATAGGCATGACTAAGTGGCCATTCAGTAGCACACTTGCCCACAGTCATATAAATACTATTTACATTAAAAAATCAAAGTCATCAATCTATAAGGGTATCCTAATTACCAGGATTACTTTGCTTTTTCACCTTTGCTCATTTGTCCTCAAATAGGATAAGAAATAACAGAAAAAAGGTGCCAATTTGACTATTTCAAATGTCAAATTTTTCCACATCATTATGTTCAGCATAGTTTAATACTGACATTTACTATGTTGAATATTTTTTTTATCAAGTCATTTGAGCATACATAATCAATACTATGTGCTTAGATGCATTTCATATGATAAGTCATTTTCCAACGGATAAAAACTGGAAAAGAGTACATGCATACATTACCAGGACAGTGTAGAACACTTGTACAATAACAGAATTTACAGAAAGACGTCTAAACTTAGTAGATCTGAAGAAGAGCTCTCGGATTTCCTTCATGGCGCAACTTGAAAATGACTTATGAAAGCAACTTGTAGGCATTTAGTAGCCACGGCTGGCCGCAGGTCCATCTGCGGCTACTGTAGGTGTACTTGCGGCACCCCTACATGGGTCCCACCCCTCCGGCCCCATCCAGTTCGAGGTGCAAAGGAGTTTGCACAAGCTGAAAAGGCCAAATCAGGTATAAAAACGCTACGCGATGGAGCGGAATAGCCTGAAATCCTGGTTTTTTTGGGCCCGATTGTGGCTTTCATATCATTCCTTGCTATTCGCCCGAACACATGGTATACTATACCGATAATCCAAGTCGTTGGAGATCACATTCGACAATACCGTACAGAGGTCCAATGTTGTCAATGCAGGGTCGTTGCCCTAATCTCCACTAACAGATCCCCGGTGGGGGTTATAACGCATACTTATCTGTCCATAAAAAAATCCCCGGCGAGGGTTACAACGCCTGTTTTGCTGATACACACATCAGCGATGATCCAAAAGATCCCCGGCGGGGGTTACAACATATGGTTATCTGTCCATGAGCAGATCCCCGGCGGGGGTTACAACGCCTGTTCTATTGATACACACATCAGCGATGATCCAAAAGATCCCCTGCAGGGGTTACAACGCATGTTCCGCTAATACACGCATCAACAATGATCCAAAAGATCCCTGGTGGGGGTTACAATACATACTTTCCATTGATGCACATGTCGACGATGGTCAAGCAGCTGTGACATCAGTTCAGCCGTTGGCAGGTCAACCCAGCGTCGCATCGGAAACCATCCGATGAGTTCATTAGCTGATGCACACATCAACAAAGGTCAAGAAGCCTTGACATTTATCCCCAACAGGGAGTTTATCCATTGATATACATGTCAGCAGAGGATCAAATGGATCCCCGATGGGGGTTACAACGCGTGGTTAACCATTGGTTCACACGTCAACGAAGGTCGGGCAGCCCTGACAATACATACTATTGGCAGTAAATCCAACAGAACATTTATATGTCCTGGCGATACAAACCAGGGAGGATCAACATCATCGGGGAGGATCGGTGATGGAATATGTTATACACATCCTCAAATAGAAAAAGTTTTATCCCCACAGATCTCTTGTACACGAGAGGCACATCGTTGGAGTAAAGTCTGTATCCAGGATTAAGGACTTTGGTGATAGCCCCAACGTCAACATCCTAATAGGTTTGGATCATACCTCCAAGCTTGTCGTTATTACCATCACCAGTAGAAGCAACGGGGAGCCGGCAATCATCCCCAATATGTGGAAAATCAATCCATATGCATCATACACTTGCATCGTGTTGCTCTATATAACATCATGTTTATCTTGTTGCATTTCAAGTGTCTAAGATTCTTTATCCTATCCATGTCATTGCATTACATGAATATGATAAAGAGGGGCATCTGTAGACACTCGAAATTTTTTGCACCTTTGTTACTGACATTTTAGGAGGGTAGATTCGTCTTTCAGAGCTAACCCTGGAAGACAGCTCACATCCAGTTCAAATAATACTGAAAGTTTAGTCTCAACCCCGGAACACACACCGGGAGTAACAGTTCTAACCTCGGCGATAACCCCGAGGCCTGCAGTTTTAATACCAAAAATTCCACCAGAGAAGACCGATTCATCCCGGAGATAACCCCGAGATATTCAGTCTCAGTCCCAACATTGGGAATAGCAGATTCCAACATTGGAGATAACCCCGAGAAATGCAATTGTAGTTCTAGAGATAACCCTAGAAATGCTTGTTTCAAATGCATGCAATCAGCTTCAACCTCGGCACTTACACTGAGGCACTCAGTACAAGACCTGGTAATAACACCAAGAAGATAGACATACCTCAGAGATGACACTGAGGACCTTCCACGCTTGCATCAGTCCAATCTCAAAGATAACCCTGAGCAACGTCTGCTTTATCAGCCCGAACTAGAGATAACACCGGTGAGGGGAAAAGTCATCATCTTGCCACCTTGATGCCACATCACGCCATCTCAACATTTTATACATACATTTCTACACAACAATGTCCCACAAGAGCTAAGGAAAACCAATCCCGAGTGACTATTACACAGGGTAACGGATAAAATTTGAAGCTTGAAGACCGGAGGGCATCGTCCCATCTTCCTGACTTCGTACAACCTCTATTCCCATGTCATTGTGTAACTCTCAACAACGACGGTCCGAAATAGGTCTTACATACCTCGGTCGGATGCTTAGATTGTAATTCTAAAAGTTCGAGTGGACATCACGTTGCATGCATGCACGTACTTTGAGACAACGGGACCCGCAAAGCCCGGGGCAGCCGCAGGTCCCCCCTATATTAATAGAGGGTTTGGGGTGGCCATTTTAGGAGAAAAAAAGGCGAGGAAGACGTGTCTAATTTGCTCTGTACACCCCCTAAACTGAGTGATTTCTCATTATAAACACTTATAAGCTCATATGTAGCTACTTTTTATCGGCGGAAGCCGAGTGTTCATCCATTTCAAGTTATTAAAGTCTTCTTTGGTAGCCCACTATAAGTCTTCTTACACACTTTAAAGCCTTTCTCTTCATCTTTGCATACACTATTCTTCACGTTGAGAGTCGTGTTGCGTGTGTAGGCCCGGACTTCGGTCCGTGATTTCATCTCAGTTTGTATATATATAGTTATATATATATATATATATATATATATATATATATATAAATCTCTAATTTTACATCATTGTTCGATAAAAAAAACACTAAAATTTGCGGATTATTTAAAACGTTTATACATTTCCTACTTTCTTGCCCTGAGTCGCAACCATTACATTACATCTCTTTGATTCAATCTTATATCATGAATCGTTACAACAAAATGACTATACAAAGTCTTATATCATAACTAAATATCCATATACATTGGATAGCTCAACTTACAATTCAACATGTTACGTTCAAAATATGAAATACATTTCTTATAAAACATAAGTAATCTTCGTGAATATAGATCTCTATAACTCACTTAGCACATATCTTTACCTTAAAATTTGTACCTGCAAAAGTGGTTATTTGCAAGAGTGAGCTCGACAGCCCAGCAAAGTCTAATAGTTTTCATGCATCACATAGCACATAATAACATTCTCAATATACATCTCATTAAAGTAACATGGCATACATGCTTTTAATTCACATAGCAAATATAAAGATTGAGTTCCTTACTCAATCATCATTACTTAGCCAAAACAATTCAGTCATATATTGACTTTAACATTTCACGATTTCAACATGCATAACATATCATGCAATTTAAAACAGTTCATCAAGTCCACGTAGAAAATAGGAACTGAAAGACTTGCCTTGATCGTTGTTTACCAATAATAGCTTAACAGCTTACAGTTATCTGCACTTCACGTGCCCTACACAATTATATAATCATACACATCAACTATTAGTTACATAACAACACATAGCAATTGTAATGTAAACTCTACTCCACATCTCATAATCTTTCCTATTAATAAATACACAATGGTAAATTAGATTGTGTTAACTTTTCGACTTATGACTCACTACATTTCTTCTTAGTCAAACTCGAAGTTCAAGTGCTTAAGTCTTGCTAGGACTACTTATTGGTTTTATATTAAACCCATTCCATATCTTATAATATCCATTTCAATGGAATTGAAACACTTTTTAAGTTTATTAACACTTGGCACGGCGTTTCGACGTTCAATCGTCACATGCCCGATTTGCCTCTCTTGTGTATGCTTACTATGGTTCTATAACTTATCTAATACATTATTTATTAATGTTAAGCATCATTATATTTACTAAGATTCATGTTTTATAACTTAGGACATCATCTTTTACGGTCTGGAGCACTACACATGCATATGTGCATGCCCGACACCCTCCGATTGCCTCCGAAAACACAACAGTCCTAAAGATGACCATTTTAACCCATCCTAATGACCTCCAATTGAAACACTTAAAGAACAAAAGTTGTAGGTCTACTCGTCCTCGTTCCGGATCATCTTGAATCACCTCAATCGGAGTTCGTATGAGGAAGTTATGACCATTTTACTACAGGAGGTCAAAACTGTCCAAGTCAGACTTCTGTCCTCTCGCTGGGGCGCGAGGACTAAGCCAACAAGTGGCGCTGGGGAGCGAGATTGGCACTGGGGCGCGAATTTCAGTGCTGGGGCGCCAACTTCTGGAGCTGGGACGCGAATTTTGGCGCCGGGGCGCGATTTTTGGCGCTGGGGCGTGAATTTTGACGCTGGGGCGCCGAAACTCGCAGAACCCAACCACGAAGAACAGAACAACTGATTTGTTTGTCTATTACTTCAATTCTAACACTAATTAACATCCATAACTCCATCACAACTACACATAAACGTTTAACAATCATCCATATAACAATTACCAACAATTAAACAACTACTTTAGAAAACTTCATTATTTGAAAACACTATTTTTAAGAAAAACTCCATTGTTAACGTTGTTTAACACTGTAATATCAATAATAACCCAAACTTGATTACTTTAAAGTACGATTCTCTGAAATTCATACCCAATTAACATAATCACACTTCAATTTTACATTTAGCGTACAATTGTATCTATAACATTTGATTTTGTACAACTCAATTTCTTACACGTTTTCATTGTAAAACCAATTCTTTTCTCTCTGTGAATGCTAGCATACTTCTCATATATACATACATGTGCTAATATAACAATTACAGTTACAAATACACATAATATCATACATAATTATAAAAACATGATTTCCATACAATTTTTGTAAAACTTTATAACATACACAGTGATATTCAATAAAATTATACCGTAATATGTTTTAGGTTTTATATAACATACCTTCACTTGCTTTTAGAAAAACCATTCACTGAGAATCGCTACTCTGAACTAACTTTTGAAATCTCAGTCCTTTGTCAAATGCTCTCTCTGAAATTTCTCAGACTCTTTTCTTTCCTTAAACACTTCCCTTTTTCCTTTCTCAGGCTTAACCAATACAATATACGTAACACAACATAAAACTAATGTAGACGTTTTTTTTTAAAAAACTGACATTATAATAATTGACCCTAATCAATTATCAGTTATAAAATTATTATATATATTATTTATATTTTATTTATTTAATTTATATTTAATAAATCAAATTTTAAAATCCAAAAGTCATAAGGCTCCGTTTGGCAAAACTCTTTAAAATTAAATACTTAATATATTTAAGCCTTGTTTGGCAAACTAAATTAAAACTACTTTAATTTATTTTAATAATCACTTATAATATAGTTATTTGTCACACTTCTAATTAATTAAGTTTTCATACTTAATTTAATTAATTCTAATAACAATTCATTGCATAATATAATAATCTATTTAATCATTATAAACTCTCTAGCTTAATTATTAAATTAAATTAGATTACAATTTCAAAATAATTACTTTCCTTAACTCATTAATTATTTATTAAACAAATAAATAATCAAATCACATCAAATCAATTAAACAAATACTTATTCAACGATAAACACAACCATTAAATATTTATATAATTCAATAAATATTTAAATATTTAATTAAAAATCTGGATTGTTACATTATTCCCTCCTTACAAGGATTCTGTCCTCAGAATCACAACTCAAACCACTCATTCGTTACAGGATCGATACTCTACTTACTCCGTATTACTTGTTGACACATGTATGCTTGGATGAGTTAGAGCTCTTTTATCAGAATTGAAAAAGAGGCAATAAGTTTTTGGCGCCGTTGCCGGGGAAAGTAGTTTTAATTTAAATAACTATCACCAATTTAAAGCTATATTGTATGACTTAGACAATTCTGCTCGTTTCTCATTTTTATTTTTGTTTTGTTTTTGGTTTCAGGTACTTGTAGATTTTTATGCACACGCAATTAGCCAACTCAGAAATAACACCAGAACAAGATAATATTAACGGAAGAGGTTGGAAAGCAAGTGTGCGAAGAAATTTGCAAGCTCGGTTAGAAAGTACAACATCAAGTATGGTAGAAGAACAGAGAATTGAGCAAAGAGAAGAGCATCGGGCTCTAAGGGGCTATTCCATGCCAAACATTAATGGACTACAGTCAAGCATAGTCAGACCGACGATAGTAGCCAATACCTTTGAGATTAAACCAAGAACTATTCAAATGGTGCAGAACTCGGTATAGTTTGGGGGTGCTACTACGGATGATCCGAATGAACACCTATTAAGTTTTATCGAGATATGTGACACATTCAGATATAATGGTGTGACGGAGGATGCTATCAGACTAAGGTTATTCCTATTTTCATTGAGGGATAAGGCGAGAAGTTGGCTACATTCTCTGTCGTCAAGGTCAATCATTACATGGGAGGACTTAGCACAAAAATTTTAGCCAAGTTCTTTCCAATGGCTAAGACTGCAAAGATGAGGACGGCTATCTCTCAATTTGAGCAACAACAGGGCGCGTCCTTATATGAGGCATGGGAGAGATATAAAGAGATGCTAAGGAAGTGTTTGCATCACGGTACGCCAGATTGGATGGTGATCAACTCATTTTACAATGGATTGGGATGGCAATCGAGACCTATCGTGGATGCAGCTATAGGAGGGGCATTGTGGGAAAAGAGCTATGATGAGGCTGATACACTTATCTAGACTATGGCTGCAAATGACTATCAGAATCCTAAAGTTCAGATGCCACAGCCTAAAGTTACAGGTGTGTTGGAGGTAGATGTTATTACTCAATTGTCAGCACAGATGGCAGTGATGGCAAAGAAGATAGATACTTTGGCAGAAAGCAGGACGAAAATAGTTACCTTCGTATGTGAGATTTGTGCGGGGTCACACTCGACAGATCAGTGTGCTATCAGCTCGGAGTTAGTACAGTATGTGGGAAATTACAGGAAAGATCAAGGCCAGTTTCAGAACACATACCACCCCAACAACCGAAATCATCCAAACTTTAGTTGGTCAAATAATCAAGGAAATTAGCATAATCAGTTTCAGCCAAACCAACAGTTTTAACCACTATCATCTCAGCCACAATTTTCATCCAAACCACCGTTTCTGTCGGGATTTTCTTAACAACAACAACATCACACTCCAGCTGCACCACCGCCAGAAAAGAAATCAGAAATGGAGGAGATGATGTTGAAATACATGGCAAACACTGAAGTTATGATCAAAAGCCATGCAGTGGCTATGAAGAATTTGGAAACTCAAATGGGGCATATGGCGAGCATGCTTAACAATAGGCCCCAAGGTTCTTTGCCAAGTAACACAGAGGTAAATCTTAGAAGAGACGGGAAGGAACAGTGTCAAGCGATCACATTGCGATCTGGGAAAAACACTGCAGACACTGCAAGTCGCGCGCCAGCGCATGAGTTTCAAAGGGAAGCCGCGCGAGGCAAAGCAGGTGACTGTTGAGGAATAAAATTTGAAAAATTTTGAGGAACAGCAAAAAGAGAAAGACAAAACAGGGTCAAAGGAGAAGCTCAAGAGTTCAGTGCCACCAATTCACTCTCAAGTTCCGTATCCGTAGAGATTGAATAAGCAGAAGGAAGACAAATAGTTCAGCAAGTTCTTGGAGGTATTCAAAAAGCTGCAGATCAATATACCGTTCACCGAGGCATTGGAGTAAATGCCAAGCTATGCAAAGTTTATGAAGGGTATATTATCAAGGAAGAGAAGATTAGATGAGTTTGAGACAGTGGCCTTGACAGAGGAATGCAGTGTAGTGCTTCAGCATAAACTACCTCTAAAGATGAAAGATCCGGGCAGTTTCACAGTTTCGTGCACTATCGAAAAGATAAACTTCAAAAAGTGTTTATGTGATCTTGGGGCAAGTATCAATCTGATGCCTTTGTCAGTGCTTAATCAGTTAGGATTGCCGGCTCCAAGGTCGACAAACATTTCGTTACAGCTAGCTGATAGATCCATCACATATCCACGGGGAATTGTTGAAGATGTGTTGGTGAAAGTGGACAAATTCATCTTTTCGGCTAACTTCATCATTTTAGATTTTGAGGAAGACAAGAGTATACCGATCATACTGGGGAGACCATTCTTAGCCACAGGAAGGACTCTGATAGACGTGCAAAAAGGGGAACTCACTATGCATGCACATGATCAAGAGGTCACCTTTAATGTCTTCAAGGCCATAAAGTTCCCACCAGATGAAGAAGAATGCTTCGAGGTTGATTTAGGGGATCGGGGTTCAAATGATGGAGTACAGCGAATAGTGGACTATGAACCAGTGGGACGTGTAATTTCTGACAATTCAGAGGTCGAGAATGAGGAATTAAATGAATTCGCTCAATATCTGGATATAACTCCATAGTATGAAACCAGTACAAAATGTGATAAGTTACCGGACAATCATATTAAGGCAAATGGACAGAGACTGAAGCATTATTCTGGTGGTGAGGTGGATAGAAAGATAATCACCTCAATTCTATCTTCAACATGAGATTCAGAGACAGACAAGCTAATTGACTATAACTTAGCGATTGATGGGAGGCAACCCATTTTATCTATCTCTATTTTCTTTTTATTTATTTCGGTTAGATTATTTTAGTTGGTTCATCTAATGTCATTATTGATCATTTGGCGAATTTGCATGGTTAAGTTTGTAGCAGAATTTGCAGTGAGAACGTGTGAAAGAGGATAGAGTTTATATGGTCATTAATTCATGCCCTAATAGTGCACATTAATGTCTATGTAGTTATCTGAAATTGAAGACATCACTATATGCAGAGTGGAATTGAACATCAGCAGTGTAGATATCAGGATTACGCAGTCCCGCGAGAAAGGCAATACAAATTTGCGCACCCGCGCTTCAAGCCGATTAGAGCATAATTTACACCAGCGCGCTCAACATATTGAACACCCGTGCGGCTGCGCGCGACATTAGACGTGGAAAAATTTTTAAGCTTAAAAACTTGATGGAGATCAGTTGGACTCTCATTTGAAATGAAAACAGAAGCGCAATCACAGTGTCTCTCCATAACTCACGTCTCTATCTCTCTATCAGTTACAAATTGAAGGCGTACATCTCTCAATCATATATCCACAATTTTCTCCACGTTTAAAGCTCAACCCACGCTCTCATCCATATATAAAGCTAGGGTTCCTGATTTGGATTTGGAAAAATGAGTTTGGGGGTTATCACTTCGTAAGCTTTTCTTCATTTTCAGTCAAAATCATCTGCATTGTCTCTCTCATAGCATATGGATCCAAAAAGAGCTCGCTCCGCTTCATCTTCTTCTTCATCTTCCTCTGGCAGTCAAGGAGAGGATGTGGTTGACCACACTAAGTTCATGAATGTAGCAGCCCAGCAGGAGTATTACAGAATTATGGCGAAGACGTTTGTCAAATAGCGTGGTTTCAAACCGGAGGACCAAGATGGTCAGTTATGTGCCATGATTCGTGAACGGGGATGGGTTGGACTCACTGCCACTCCCACGCCCATTCTGATGAGCATAGTTTGAGAGTTTTACGCCAATGCCAAAGTTACCATGAACAATATCGCTATCGTTCGAGGTGTCGAGATAGACTTCAGACCCACCGCCATTAGAACCATTTTTAGACTCACCGAGAGACCACCAATAGGGGCTGCCAATTGGATCACAGGGGCACATATGGCAACAGACTTGGAGCTTGTTATTGCTGAATTGTGCGTGCCAGGCACGAAGTGGACTTACAAAGTTGGTACGAACCAGCCTCGCATATTCCCAATAGCCACACTGAATCGATATGCTAAGGCATGGAATTTGTTCATATGTGCCAAGCTATTGCCCTCGTCTCATGAACATGAGATCACGGCGGAAAGGGCCATAATTTTGTGGGGTATAATTATAGGAAAGTATATTGACGTGGGTCATTTGATTCAACAAAATATTTTGAAGTATCTGAGGGGAAGTACCACAAGGAGCATTCCACACGCATCAGTGGTAGCCATACTATGTGCTCATCAGGGATGCAACTGGGGCAACGAACAAATGCAATACCCGAGCCAAGACATAACTCATGCCACCATTACAAAATTTGAGGACTGGGCAGGTGGGGAGCCACACCCACGCGGAGGAGAATTTATTCTCTGGCCCACATTCCCAGAGCCATCCCAGCAGCCCTCTCAGACATATGAAGTGGGCCCGTCAACACGACCATATGCTCCTCATGGCGATCTCCAGCTCCGAAGGTTGGAGCGCAAAGTCGATGCCATGTACGATAATTTTGGCGCATTTGCTACGGGTCTCACGCGGTCGCTTGCCAAAGTTTTTGCACAGCAGGGAACAATGCTCAAGTGGCCTCGGTTTGGTACAGCAGTGCCATATCCACCACCAGATTCACCACCCGAGGAGGGTGGTTCAGCCGATCATTAGGGGAGTTTTCTGTACCCTTTACCTTCATTCAATGGGACATTGAATATGGTAAATTTGGGGGTATTGGGGTTGTAGTGTAGTCGCATATGGTGTTTGCATGTTTAGTGTAGTTTCATTTAGTTTTTGCATGTTTAGTTTTAATTTTGCATGTTTATGTGGTATATAAAATTTTGCAAAAAATTTTTAATTTTTAGTTATTATTGATTGTGCTAGTATGCTTTAGTTTGCATGTCTCACAATGTTTAGCTTTATGGAAATTTGGTATAGCCAATGATGATAGTGAATTTTGAACGAGTTATGAATATTTTGGATAACGTGAGCTGAGATATAGTGTTTTACACGATGAAATTCATGTTGCTGTTTAAATGCTTTCGGTTTGCACAAATGTGTTCACAATCACTTGTAGGTATAAGTAGTATGTGTTGCATTTCTTAATAGCAAATGTAGTTTTAAAAAGAGATATATGTGGAAAGTGATCTTAGACTGTATGAAACATTGACATTCAAACTTTGGGAAAACATGGGTATGCTATGTATAAAAAAAATAAAAATAAAATCAAATAGCAATAACGTGTCTAATCTTAATTCGGGGCCCTGGCTACTTGAGTAAGTACGCCTGAGGGGAATGTCTCTACACCTAGCGCCCTAAGGTCTTTCATGGTCTGGGAGTCGTTGGTTGAAAGCTCGCTAAGGGGTACCAGTGTGCCTAATGGATTAAGACATTGCACAATCATGTGAAAAAAAAGAAGAAAAAGAGAAAAAGAAAAGAAAAATAGCAATAAACACCATGGGAAAGTGCAAAAAAAATTGCCCTCGTGAGTAGCAATAAAGCAGTTAAGCCCATTGTTGAACCTTAGTTTGTGTTGATATGTTGAAATAGTCTGTGTTGCATGAGTATACATGAGTCTTGATTTAGACTATAATTTTCTGTTTTGAGCAATGTAACATGTATATTCTTTGCTTAAGTCAAGTTTTGGTGAACACCACACACACACACAACATCTCTATAGCATATATGAATGATTTGAGTGTATGATACTATGCATATAGCTTGGTTTGAAATTGTATTCTTGGATCTAGATAATTCATTAAGGCAATTTGGACTGAAATTCTGTTATGACTGGAACTATGTGAGACTAGTTTGCATCATAGCTCAGTGAATAGTATTGTAGTTGCATTTTCATTGTTGTTTAGCATGTATTGCTTGAGGGCAAGCAACAGTTCAAGTTTGGGGGTATTTGATAAGTGGGATTTATACCTACTTATTGAATACCAATTCACGCGAACTATGTCCATCTTAAGTACATTTTAGTGTGTTTTTAGTGCATTTCATGTTATTTTGCATTGCATTTACTTAAAACTCCTTTTGGTGAAAAAGTGCAAAAAATGGCCTATTTTGGTTATATTAGAGGGCATGAGGCTAATGGACGCATGAAGGCGATGCACAAGCTGGGATATGCATGGCAAGAGGATCAAGTGAAGCATTGATGGACAACCATGGATGGACAAAGGATGGAGCAGTAGAGCAGATTAGTGCAGCAGCAGAATCAGAAGACACAGACTGCTAGCCTCGCGGTCGCGCGGCACGAAAAGCTTGGAGACGCGCGCCCGCATGAGCACCCGGCCAGACAACTTTACCTACTGCAAGTCGCGCGCCCGCGCGAGATTTACACTGGAGGGGCGCGCGGCCGCGCGCGAGCCCTAAAGTTGCTGATTTGTTTTATTTTATTTTTTTTTAATTAAAATGGTTATAATTGATATAAAACGGTATCTGACTGGTGTCAGAGGGATCTTAGATAACATTTGACGTATTTTTTTGCAGTAACTAGGGTTTACACCTTGAGAGAGATTCCAACGTAGAACGAAGCCAAAACGCCTACTTTTCCAATTCTTCTTGGGATTCTCTATCATTGTGGATTAGTATTATTATTTTGCTGGAATTTGATGAGGATTTGATCATTAATATTGGTTTGTATTCAGCAATTGGGTTTGATTGTTCTATCCTTCATCTTTTAATTGTTTGCTTATTAGCCATGTTTTGCTTTGATCCTATAATGGGTTTTGGTTCAGTAATGAACTAAACTCCATTATAGGATTCAAACAGATTTTAATATGTAGTTTAGTTGCATACTTGATTGCTAGGGCTGTTTTGCATATCATATGGGATTTCTATCGTGGTTGTTTTGCATGTATGAATGCTTGATCACCATTCATCTCAGTACTTGTATGGATTTGACAATAAACATGCAAGTATGGATTATAATCGTGATAACATACGAATATGGAGCTATTTTATATGGCTTATGTATTTTGTGAATCGGATAGACATATACTGTTTCACCGTGTGAGTTAAAATAAGGGCTTGTGCTTAAGTTCGGTATGATTGCAATTTCACATAGACATATAGTGATTTTGGTTATATTAACGATTACATGGAGTCTATCATCTGTGGATGCTATGTAAGTAGGTCATAGTGCATTGAAGAATGTCTATAACTCTTTTAGTGCTCTTGACTATTTTCCTGTGATTTGTGAACACTTCTTGCATGATAGTGGTGATTAGATGAAATATTAAATGAAGTTAGGATCCCATTATTTCAAGATTTAATTTATTCCATTATTAGTCTTATTTTAATTGCTATTCGCCATTAGAGTAATTCACTAATATAGTCATTCGTCTAAGCATATGAATATAGTGATTTAATTGATGCATAGTGATTTAAATTAGATAACTTTCTCTGTGGGACCGATACTCTACTTACTATGTATTACTTATTGACACATGTATGCTTGCATGAGTTAGAGCTCTTTTATCAGAACTGAAAAAGAGGCAACATGCTACAGCTGAATTTAGAGCTGGTTGCCAAGTATTTTTAGAGTATGCGTATAGTCACCTGGAATGTATGAATGGTCAGTCGCAGATACGATGTCCATGTTTGAAGTGTAAGAATGTAAATTATATGGACAGAGACGTGGTAAACTATCATTTACTTGTTTTTGGGTTCATGAAAAATTACGAAGAATGATGGTGGGCACATGGGCAGAGAAGAGATGCTGGCATCACAGAAGTACACAATTCGGGCAGTAGTACTCATCGTATGAATGAAATGGTTCATGATATTGCAGGGCCAGATTTTGATTGGGAACAAGGCAGAGAGCAACGTATGAATTCTGATGCCAAAGACTTCTTTAAGTTGTTAGACGAGGGTAGCGAGCCATTATGGCATGGTTACACCAAACACACTACATTGTCTGCAGTGGCGACATTACTTAACATCAAGGCTGATCACAACATGAGCCATGAGTGTTTTGAGTTGCACTTGAAGGCTATTAAGAGTATGTTGCCTGACGGTGAGAAATTACCTGGTAACTATTACTTTTGTAAGAAAATGGTGAAGAAGTTGGGTCTTGGATACCAAAAGATCCATGTATGTTCCAACGATTGCATGTTATTTTATAAGGAAAATGAGCAGATGATAAGGTGCATGTTTTGCAGTAATGATCGATTTAGGCCTAATAAAGAGGGTGTGACTACAAAAAAATCAAGTATACCGTTTAAGATTCTAAGGAATTTTCCAATAACACATCGGCTAAAAATATTGTACATGTCTTCAAGAACAGCTGTACATATGAGTTGGCATGCGAAATCTCCAACTAAAGATGGAGAACTAAATCATCCGGTAGACGGGCAGGCTTGGAAAGAGTTCAACTAAGCACATCTTGGGTTTACATTGGAACCTCGAAATGTGAGGCTTGGATTGTCCACTTGGTTTGATTCAAAAAAAGGGATACGTGTTGACAGACATGGAATCGTCGATATTGACCTCCATAGGTCTACGTACTCCAACGAACCGTTTATTTTACCAACTCAAACAGTACAAGTATACTACACTCCTAGTCCTGTTAGGAAAAGGGATAGACCGCCTACAGATTGGCAAGCTGTAATTCATACTCCCGTGTGTAGTCGTGTAGAAGTAGTTGATGGGGAGATTTACCAAGAGCAGATGCTTTATAGTCAAACTATAATAAATGTAGAGGACGATAATGAAGTAATCCAGTTAGATGCGGAAATGAACCACATGAATTAGATCTTAAGTCAATACTTGTGTCAGATGACATTGATATTGAGGAGGAAGAGTTATTGACTGAATCTGACATTGAATATGAAGCAGATGATGGTTATGAATCTGCAACACGTATACAAGATAATTTTGAATCAGACATTGACACTTGGAAAAATGAAATGTTTGTTTAGCATTACATATTTTTTATATCATTGTCATGTTTATGTACTTAACTATTTAAATGCAATTTTTGTTTATTGTTATTTTATATTCATATATATACATGTTTATATCATTGTCATGTTTATTGTCATTTTATACATTCATATATACATGTAATCAAATATAACTCATATATACATCTTGAAATTTTTAATATACAGATGGCTTAAGAAGCAACGCAGAAAAAGCGCGGCTTGGGTAGGGGACCTAATTAGGTGCCCAAGGCCCCTACTAATCTGGATGATCGGATTCTTATTCAGATTCACCCTCCTTCGAATAGCACGTACGTCCCGTATCATTTATATATAAGCATTTTAGATTCCATTTATACAAGATATATAGAACTTTGATGTAAATTGCTTTAATATATCTACTTATCGTTGATGTAAATTGTTGTATCAAGTGCATATCATAGCTATGTTTACAAAATTGGCCTACACCTGTGATTATGTGGCCGAGCACACCTATCACCCACAAGGATGCTATTTGGGCTTAATTTTAGGTATGATTTTTTAATTATGACACATAATATAATATTCTAATTAAGGATAATTGTTTAGTAATGTTATTATCCTTGTTTTATTTGTAGAAAAGGTATATATGGGAGGACGCGCAGGCTTCAGTGATTCAGACATTATTCTGGTACAACTGAGTCGTCCGCACCAAGGATAATTTGAATAAAGAACGACAAAAAGCCCTTCATAATGCCGAGATCGACCATCCAGGCCAGGGAGAGGATTACATGCACGAGCATAGCCCCTGGTGGTACACCTAGTTCATATGGGCTGAGATGTGTGCCCAATGGAGAGCTGAGAGCTGGGTGAAAAGACGAAAGACTGCCGCCACCAACAGATTCTCAGGTGCACCCGATGGCAAAAAGGCTAAAGGAACATACAACGGTGGTAGTATTTCACAGTTACAGCATATCACTGCCAAGGTACGTATTTACAAGTTTTAATATGCTTACAATCATGAATTGTAGAAAATATATCACATTTTTACTTAGTAATATTGTGCTATTTTTTGTATAGGAGTCTCAGTCTCAAGGTCAGCCTATCCATTGGCTTGATGTGTACGTGGCCACCCGTGATGGTCTGCCTGATGCTATCCAGATAGCAGTAATAAGTTTTAACAACTTGATCTTGTTTATCAATGCTTACTGAATGTATTTTTAACTATTTAATTGTTAACATGATGACAGGATATTTATAAGCTTTTATTGAATGAGCGCTATCCTGAAGGCACTCCACGTCCGCCTATTAATCAAGAGTTGTGGGAGAGGGTGTCTGTTCTGAAGAAGAACTACATTAAAGGTCAAGGACAATGACGATGCCCATCCTTCAGTGGGTCAGGCTGCTCTTCTACCCAGTCTTCACAGTCATCGAGTCATCCAGCTGTTCATACTCTGGCTGACTGTGTAAGAGTTATATGTCGAGATCGAGATCTTTTGAAGATATTGGGCGGGCATGTGGGGGTTCTAAGTCCTGAGGAGTTAGCGGCAGCAGCGGCAGGACAACATGGGGATGGCGACGAGGTATAAAATCAATTTGTTGTATATATTGTCGTAATATATACCAGTATCAACATATAGAGTTAATATACTTGTAACTTATTTTATTATTTTGTTAATTACAAGGTGATCAAGGAGGCGATGATGCTTGACGTATCTGCTTTAGTATTGTTTTGTAGTTATGTGATAAGCTTGTACTTGTATATTCATTCTTTGGATGTCTATATGTTACTTAAACAATATTAGATTTGTTTATATTTATTCAATTCATATTGGTTTTTAAAGGTTTATATAGTTTATATACTAGTTTGGTGTATGTGTCGGTGGACGATGGAAGTTTATATTGTTGTGCATGCTGTTTATATTATTGTGTATGTGTGTTGGGATAAAGAAGGTACAAAACAGGTATAGGTTTTTGGGAATTCTACAAAATAGCAAAAATCCAGTTTTCATTTTTTTCAGATCAGCGACCGCAAGCGGTCGCTGATAGTCATTAGCGAAGGCTAAACATTTAAGGGTATCAACGACCGCATGCGGTCGCTGATAGCAGTCGCTGACATGTGGACCACGTCAGCTTTGGCCTTGGACCATGCTGACTCAGCTTAGCGACCAAATTTATCATTTCGATCGGTCATATCGGTTGCAGATATATCGGTCGCTAGTAGTGGTCGCTGATGTGCATCCCAGCAACCATATTTTATGCGATGACTATCAGCAACCGCATACGGTCGCTGATATGTATCAGCAACCGAGTGCGGTCGTTGATAGATGGTCGTTGATAAACCATTTTCTTGTAGTGATAAGTGTTTAGAAAGAAGAATATTGAAGTTTGGAACACTATAGGAGGGGTTAAAAGTTGAAATGGACAAAGTTTTCTCTTTTTTTCCCTTTTTTTTTCTTTTCTTTTTGGCTGATGGGCAGTCTTATTTATAGACCAAAGTAGTCACAGGTCTACTTGCAGCTGTTCGGGTGGACCCGGGCCCCATGGGTCCCGTTGTCTCAAAGTACGTGCACTCGGGCCAACACACTATCCGCTTAAACCTTCATAACTTTCAATCGATCGTTCGATGGAGGCGTTCTATACCTTTTTGAAAAGCCCTTGACCAGAGCTACACAATGACACGGGATTTGACTTTTTCTCAATCCAAGAAGATGGGTACATATCCAGATCTTCGAGTCTTCGCAGTCTATCCGTTGAGCTGTCTTATGTTATTTTCACTGGGGATTGATGTTATGGTTCTGAATATTTTTTTGTAGAGATTTGGACTGAATTGATGTTGAGTTATCAAAATTACTCATTTGCCCCTCCCGGGTTGGTTCTAGGCTTGATGCAGTTGTAGTTATCTTTTCTCAAGGTTGTCTCTGAGATTGGACTGCCATTGACTTTTGACAGTCCTTAGGGTTGTCCCCGAGGTTAGTTTGATGTTGACTTTTGTCAATCCTCATGGTTGTCTCTGAGGTTGGTTTGATTTCCGGGGGTTGTCACTGGGTTTGGTTTGATCTCCTGGGGGTTATCTTTGGGGTTTGGATTTGATCTCTCGGGGTTATCGTCGGGGCTTAGATTTGATCTCTCGGGGTTATCACCAGGGCTTGGATTTGATCTCCCGGGGTTGTCACTAGGGCTTGGATTTGATCTCCCGGGGTTGTCATCGGAAGACTGAAAGACGATTCTACCCTCCTACATGGTTAGTAACAGGAATGCATAATTTTATGTTTCTACAGATTCCCCTCTTTATCATGTTTATGTAATATAATGGCATGAACATGATAAAGATTATCAGACACTTGAAATATGACAATATTAAAAGATGTCATGCATTGCAACATGATGTCATGAATGCTAAATGTTTTTGGTTGGAATTTTTTCCAATAGTATTCTATAACTGCCTACTCCCGCCATTTCTACTGGGGATGGAGTTGTCAATGATGGTCTCTACTGAACTACCTTGATGTTTATTTGAACGGTAGCTCATAAAGCTTTCATCACTGGACCTTTTTCGATGCTACGCGGGGGTTGTTGCCAACGATTTGAAATATCCATCAGTGCTATTGAGGCTGATTCGATGAAAAGTTGTAGAGATGTTTTCAAGATCCCTGCTGTGGAGGTTTTCCTATGGCTAAGACCATTGGATTTTGACATTGAGGTTGTCACCAACATTATATGTTTTTAGATGTGTTTTCTTACTTTAATTTCGTCAAAGATGTTCCTCTCTTTTGTGAGTGACTCTCTGGGGATTATTGATATTTATCCTGATGATATCTTGCCTTGGTTTCCATCATTGGATTCCTCCTGCCATTACGCTGAGATTGTGTAACGCCCCCAAATTCAAGTACTTAAAACCTGAACTCGGTGCTTTACGATACCATTTCTATGAGCGGAATAATACTACTAATAATAATAATAATAAAAATATCAAACTTAATTTACATACATTAGAGTCTAATCCCAAGTACGCAACCTTTACTACAATACATTACATGATAGATAATAAATATCATTGTCTTAATATTGTCTAACTATTACAAAAGAAAACATAAGATTATTCTGATTGCTTTCCTTCTCCCTTGTTCTGGACTGAACATTCCGGTTGACCATGCTTAGCTGAAAACGTTTAAATTTAAAGCAAGAATGAGCATTTGATTGCCCAGCAACTAATAGCAACAATAAATATAAGCTGAAAGAATTAAATATTTTCTTTGAACAACACTTCTACAACGAATCAACAGTTGTGAAGTAAGCTGAACCAACAATAACAACATATCAAATCTATCTCAAATTTTTAAAACTACGTACTGACTATAAATGGAGAGCATTTGACAGACTATGAACTTTATTTTTAATTTTCGCTAAGGTTTAGCAGAACTTCATCTGCAAACCGTCATAACTTACGGGCACGAGGGTGATCATCCCAATGCGCCCTGTATTGATCAATACTACATGGAAGAACGATATTATCGTTCACTCTATCCACCTTAGGTGCACAAAAGTTTTCCCATGTTAGGGATGTTCATACTTAGTCGGGCATCCGAATCAAAATAATCAGGTTGGATACAATAACGTTCTATCTTGTTCAACAATATTTTTATGTCTAGCTGAATCAAATAGCTTAGACGGCTTTGTATGTCAACGTATACATACTTGAAATCAATAAGTATGTATTAACATGTGATTAAATACAATGATTATCCAAGTGGGGACACTTGTCTAACCCAATATAAGAATTAACAAAATAGAATAAATATCTGAATTATACAATGATACAATGATCGGATAACGTAAGAACTTGTATGAATATAAAGATTGGATACTTAATCAATAACAATAGAGTTAATAATCTGGCACAATAATATGATTCTGAAACTTTCTTACTCATGTCCATTGCATAAAGGAAATGCAAAGTTAGGATACTTGCACAATGTAAAGAATAGTTTAGATACTTGCCTGAGTTGCTGCTTACAATAACCCAACTTAGTTTTATCTTTTATATTGTAACCTATCATTAATAAGATCATTCATTCGATTAGAATAATATATCATATCGCATAGTACTGCTAATTGCAGTCAGCACATAACCTAATCACATTATCACATATATTTAACAGTCATTGCATCACAAACAAACACTTATCGAGTCCAATTATATAAGTCTAGATCAATTTCTAAAATATTTCGATGTACCGACGGCTTTATTGGGTAATTATCGGGTCTAAAACTCTATCTTGTAGTTCAATAACTGAAAATATCAGTCATATTATTTTATTTAACTTATAATAATTTTTAAATAATTATTATAATTTATCATGATTTTTCAAACACTAGAATCGTTATTAAATGATTTAAATATTAACTAATTCTATTATCATTAATATTTAATTAATATTAAATTATTAATAAAACCATTGCCAAAATATTACAGTTATTTATAATAACCCAAAGTATTTTTAAAATATTAATATTACCCTTAAATAATTTTTTTTAAAACATTTAAAAATCATTTCAAAATAATTACTATTAATATTGGAATATTAATTTATTATTTATCAAAATATTAAAAGTCATTTATTATAACATAAAATATTTTTAATTCATTTATTTCCTTTTTAAATGATTTTTAAATCAATAAAAGCATTTTTAAACTATTTATAATTATTAAATAAACTTAATATCATTAATATAAATTTATTAATGAAATTTGCCATTAAATATCAAAAGTTTTATTTTATAACTTAAAATATTTTTAAGTTATTTATTTTCATTTAAAATGATTTTTATAATATTAAAAATCATTTTTAATTAATTTATTTAATATAATTACCAAATAAATCAAATATCATTAATATTTAATAATTAATGAATCTTATCTTAAAATATTAAAAGTTATGTTTTATAACTTAAAATATTATTAAATACATTATTATTATTTAAAGTAATTTTTAATACAATTAAATCATTTTTAATTTATTTTTTAAATACATTTATTAAATAAAGTAAATTCCAAAAATATACAAATAAATATTAATATTTATGAAAAATATGTCAAATTATTAAAAGTTAAATTTTATGACTTAAATTAATTTTTAAAATTATTTTTGTAATTTTCAGAATTTATTTACTATTTTTAAATAATTTTTAGAAATTAAATTAATTAAAATTAATAGAACTGTCGGTATAGGTCTTTAACGATTGAAAGTGTAGTCTAATGTGTTCTTGAGCCTTCAGAGTCAGTTTTTCGAGTTGGGTAGTTTGACCATTGATAAATTCCAATATATGAGGTTTCTAGGCAAGTTAAATATTGTTCTTGTAGTACTAGTGTAATACTACATGTAACAACTAATAACCAGGTCATACATCATCACAATCAAAAGTTATTAAGCTTTGAACTAGCTGTCAGAACGTGTTCATCATATTATGGGCTGCCCAAAATTTCCAGTCATGGCCGGTCAACGCTATTGATGGCCTTATATAAACAAATTAGTTGATGATATTAGTGGTCTAGATGTTGGGCTGTTTAGACAAACTAACATAGTACATGATTGACACAGTATACAAGTCTAGACATTATAAGTCAAAAAGATCTAAGCTATTGAAAAAGTTGTCAGAACCGTTCTTCATTTTCTAGGTTACCCTGAAATAAAGAACAATTCGTGCAAGCATATTTGGGCTTCCACAACTTTCAATCGATATGATGTTTTTGTGTTCTTAAAATTTTAGTTTGTAGAAAACATGTCAAGGAACAGATCTATTACCTGACATCATCATAACAACAACACCATCTTAAGATACATGTCGGTCAAAGCCTGTCAGAGAAGTTACTCAAACGTTTTCTGGGTTACCCAGAAAACAGATTTTGTATTCTACTAAGCTGCTTTGACCGGCCACTAAATCCACCCAGTTTAATGTTTAGGAGATATTAAGGCATAAATATGTAGTCCATATAACGTATTACAACTTAGATACAACAACTATAACAATCCGTAGAACACAAGCATGATATGGGCTCATGAACATGCTGTCAGAACGATCTGGGAAAAATCTGGGTTACCTAGAATTGTTCTTCAAGCAGTTTGGTCAACCTACTTTGACCGTCATTAAATTCGACTCAGTGTGAGATCTGGGGGTTCTAGAGGCATAATTATGTAGTCCTTTTGTTAGACTACAACATCAAAACAACAACATGAACTAATTTTAATAGATTAGCAAAATCAAAAGCTTCAAAGTTGCTTTTCATAAAATCTGGAAAATTTATTGGTTTTCCAGAACAATTTCCATGAGTGGTCAACGCACTTTGACCCTTTATATCTGGAGATCTAGACATAGTATGGAGGTGATTCCACTTCCAGACTACTCTCCTCCTATCAAGGAATAAGTTCATAACATAAAACACACATAACACTAAACACAAAAAGATCTAGAGGCTCTGACATTCGTTGTCAGACAACAATTTTAAACATTTTCCAGATTTGGTAAATCATCAAATTCGAGCCTATAGGTGTTATGGATCTAACATCTATCAACCCAGATCATTGATTTAACACCTTATACAACATGATTAAACATAAAAAAACACCAAATCTAACATAGCATACATGACGAAATATTTTAGCTTAGGGTTTATACCTTTCTTTGCTAAATCTTGAATCTGGGCTTCTAGATCTGTTATGGGGATAGTTGGACTTTATTTTGGGACAGATCCAGTAATAGAGTTCGTGGGTTTTAGAGAGAGAGTCTTGAATGAGTATAAGTGCACAAATGAGGTAAAATATGAGACTTTATCTTTCTTGATCTATATCTATAACATGTATGCAATGTATGTGGATCTGTCATGGCTGATAGTTGTAGCTTATAGGCTCATAACTTAGACTAGGGTGGCTTGCCAAGATATGGTAGGATTTTGTTATCAATAATTCACCAAATGGGACAAAAAGGGTATAATGGTAATTTGGTTGTCAATTTAATGGTATTCTTGTCCAAGGTACTTAAATCGAGGATTTAATCACTAGATTTTAAACCTTAAGATTTTTCAAAAATTTCTAGGGTTTTAAAAATTAAAATTAAAGTGCAACAAAATTTTAATTAAAACACACTAATTAAAATTAGGGTTTTTAATAGAAATTAGGATTTAAATAATTAGAGTTCCTTAATATCATTAGGGTTCCCAAGTTAACAACTCAATTTACTAAAATAATAATTATGATTTCTAAAATTTGCAATTAGGGTTCCTAATTAGCAAATTAGGGTCTCTAATTTTAAATTAGGATTTTCAAATATTAATTAGGGTTTTTCCTAATTAACAGAAATTCTATAATATGCAACTTAATTCATATAACACCATTTATGACCGACCTTAAACTCTAGTTTTCAGTTTCATTTTATGGTTTATGACAGTAATACTAAGGTTTGTCATGATACATCATAATTAACTAACCAATATCAGTCTACACATATACAGTATATATTTGTAACAGTGAAAAATAATATTATAACTAATATAATATTATTATTCTCATTCATTGCTCAAAATTCAAAATTAGGGTTTAGATTCCATATCTGATTTATCTTTCATATATAATATTATTGATTAAGTTAAAATAATTAACTTAATTATCTGAACTAAAATTCATATAATAAAATAGTAATTATAATAATTCCAATAATCATTTCATATATTACTTAAATAATATAATAATCATATTTTCATAGAAAATAAATAATAAAAATATTTCTACTATAAAATTAATTATTATAAGTATATACTTTATAATGATTAATAATTCCAAAATAACATTATTTGAAATTATTCATAAAATAAATAAATGTTATTTATCACATATTTACATACGCTTTACCTGGCACATATTCTCACTTTTATATAAAAAAAATTATAAGCAAAATTTCTTATTTATTTATATAAAAAATATCGGGTTATTACATTTACCCTCCCTTCTAAAGATTTCGTCCCCGGAATCACCATTTTAAAACTCATACATACAAGGATACATAGCATACACAGTCATTTTAAATAGATCTCGATCAGATTCGATCGAACCGATCTTTAACTATTCAACATAAAGCTTGTCTATCTTATTAAACAGAAGTTCGATTTCTAAAAGAACTCAAATGCCTTCTTCAAATTTTTTTTATAAAATAATATATTATATATAGGAAAATGATATATATCAAAATATACAAGTTATGCGAATAATACCTGAAGTTGAATTCCGAGCTGCCACCGAATCCTGAACAGTCACGTTTAAGACTCCTGCGATTGGTTTTGTTCGTTTATTTGTTGAAGTAGGTCCCGTTGTCACCAGAGTCCCGCTGCCTTTTCCCGTATTCGCGCTTCATGTATCCCTTCCCTTTTTCAGACAGTCCTTCACCTTATGCTCCGTTGATCCACACATGAAACACCCTCTGTTCATCCTTGGATTGGGGCAATTAGGAGAGACATATCCCTTCTACCCACACTTGTAACACACACACACTTACCCTTAAGACACTCTCCTGAGTGATTTTTTTCGCAATTCCCACACTGCGCAACCTATTTCTTTCCACCTCCCGGCCTATTTCTGGTATTCCTGAAATTATCTCCTTTCCTTTTTCCAGTCCTACTACCACTATTTTCTTCTCCGGCTATAGCTTGATTTGTTTCCCACTAAAAATTCGCCTCCCCTTTCATCGTATAGGTGACAAAGGCTGTCTTTTTCCCCTCCGTTACCCTAGCTGTCACAAACACCTATACAAGGTCAGTTGATCCTCTAAATCCTGGCGATTCGATTGCCTTGAAGTCTTTGAGGTTTGTCGATCGATTATCTGACTAATTTCCCACGGCTGGTAATCTATTCTGTATAGGTTGAGCATTCATATTCACCAAATTTTGTGTCGGGTCTGGTTGTCCTCCAGATTTGTTGACAGGTTCTTCTGCCTTTTGGTTTCGTTTACGTCTTGGCGGCATTATCTAATTAAATAAAATCATTTTCATTTAACTAATTTCATAATACTTTACGCCGTATAGCGTAGCACATACTGCTTTAAACATCTGATATCCCCTTTGTGACATAAAAGTTGGGAATTGTTGCCACAACTTATACAAAAGTTGAGAATATTGCATTATACCCACATACTTATCGTATACGCATCATAAAATCGTACATATTCAAGTAACACTAATACTACTTATTTCATACGCCTTCACTAAAGATCAATTGCTTTGCATTCTATATATTCTTATTATCATCAATAATTCATTCTCACTTAACTATACAAAGTTCGTCAAACTTACCACATATTATAAGTTCAGGAACTTACCACAATTATATGAGTTAAAGAACTTGTCCTAGTCAGACCTTTGGCATCCATTCGCTGAGGGGTTCAAAATTTTCATGTAATTATGAGTCATGATCTTACCATAAGTATGAGTTTAAAGAACTCGAGCTTAACTTTATATTCTCTAAATATATTTTGTCTATCAGTTATACTATTGTTTCTAGGTCTGGTAATGCCTTTTCAGTATAATCACCTCATTATGGTTGCTTTCGAAGTGACCTATTTCAGCTATTTACTTTGATATTGGCTCAGATATGGAGGTTGACTCCTTCTTTATGATCTGAGGGTATCTTAATTCTTTTTCATCTGACATCTATACATATAAATTGTTCTGATTAGCACGTAGTATTTACACACATCAATTAATAATTTTATACAAGTTATCTTTTATTCTGTTTAACGATAAATTTATTTAATTCATCTCCTTTTAAACTCTATATGAGTTATTTGTATTTTTAACGTTTCTCTCTTTTCTAAGGTTATAGCCTAAGGTCTAGCCCACATAAGGTTTCTAACCCTAAAGCTCTAATACTATGTTGTAACGCCCCCAAATTCAGGTATTTAAAACTCGAACTCGGTGCTTTACGATACCATTTCTATGAGCGGAATAATACTGATAATAATAACAATAATATAAATATCAAACTTAATTTACATACATCAGAGTCTAATCCCAAGTACGCAACCTTTACTACAATATATTACATGATAGATAATAAATATCATTGTCTTAATACTGTCTAACTATTACAAAAGATAACATAAGATTATTCTGATTGCTTTCCTTCTCCCTTGTTCTAGCCTGAACATTTCGGTTGACCATGCTTAGCTGAAAACGTTTAAATTTAAAGCAAGAATGAGCATTTGATTGCCCAACAAGTAATAGCAACAATAAATATAAGCTAAAAGAATTAAATGTTTTCTTTGAATAGCACTTCTAAAACGAATCAACAGTTATGAAGTAAGTTGATCCAATAATAACAACATAATAAATCTATCTCAAAATTTTAAAACTATGTACTGACTATAAATGGTGAGCATTCGACAGACTATGAACTTTGTTTTTAGTTTTTGCTAAGGTTAAGCAGAACATCATCCACAAACCATCATAACTTATGGGCACGAGGGTGATCATCCCAATGCGCTATGTATTGATCAATACTACATGCAAGAACGATATTATCGTTCACTCTATTCACCTTAGGTGCACAAAAGTTTTCCCATGTTCGGGATGTTCATACTTAGTCGGGAATCCGAAATCAAAACAATCTTGTTGGATACAATAACGTTCTATCTTGTTCAACAATATTTATATGTCTAGGTGAATCAAATAGCTTAGACGGCTTTGCATGTCAACGTATACATACTCGAAATCAATAAGTATGTATCAACATGTGATTAAATACAATGATTATCCAAGTGGGGACATTTGTCTAACCCTATATAGGAATTAAGAAACATAATAAATATCTGAATTATACAATGATACAATGATCGGATAATGTAAGAACTTGTATGAATACAAAGATTGGATACGTAATCAATAACAATAGAGTTAATAATCTGGCACAATAATATGATTCTGAAACTTTCTTACTCATGTCCATTACATAAAGGAAATGCAAAGTTAGGATACTTGCACAATTTAATGAATAGTTCAGATACTTGCCTGAGCTGCTGCTTACAATAACACAACTTAGTTTTATCTTTTATACTGTAACCTATCATTAATAAGATCATTCGTTCGATTAGAATAATATATCATATCACATAGTACTGCTAATTGCAGTCAGCACAAAACTTAATCTCATTGTCACATATGTTTAATAGTCATTGCATCACAAATAAACACTTATCGAGTCCAATTATATAAGTCTAGATCAATTTCTAAAATTTTTCGGTGTACTGACGGCTTTATCGAGTAATTATCGAGTCTAAAACTCTATCCTGTAGTTCAATAACTGAAAATATCAGTCATATTATTTTATTTGACTTATAATAATTTTTAAATAATTATTATAATTTATCATGATTTTCCAAACACTGAAATCATTATTAAATGATTTAAATTTTAACTAATTCTATTATCATTAATATTTAATTAATATTACATTATTAATGAAATCATTGCCAAAATATTACAGTTATTTATAATAACTCAAAGTATTTTTAAAACATTATTATTACCCTTAAATGATTTTTTTAAAACATTTAAAAATCATTTTAAAATATTTACTATTAATATTATAATATTAATTTATTATTTATCAAAATATTAAAAGTCATTTATTATAACTTAAAATATTTTTAATTCATTTATTTTCTTTTTAAATAATTTTTAAATCAATAAAACTATTTATTTAATATAATTATTAAATAAACTTAATATCATTAATATAAATTTATTAACGAAATTTGCCATTAAATATCAAAAGTTTTATTTTATAACTTAAAATATTTTTAAGTTATTTATTTTCATTTAAAATAATTTTTATAATATTAAAAATCATTTTTAATTAATTTATTTAATATAATTACCAAATAAATCTAATATCATTAATATTTAATAATTAATGAAACTTATCTTAAAATATTAAAAGTTATATTTTATAACTTAAAATATTATTAAATACATTATTATTATTATTTAAAATAATTTTTAATACAATTAAATCATTTTTAATTAATTTATTTAATACATTTATTAAATAAAGTAAATATCAAAAATATACAAATAAATATTAATATTTATGAAAAATATGTTGAATTATTAAAAGTTAATTTTTATAACTTAAATTAATTTTTAAAATTATTTTTATAATTTTTAGAATTTATTTACTATTTTTAAATGATTTTTAAAAATTAAATTAATTAAAATTAATAGAACTGTCGGTATAGGTCTTTAGCGACAGAAAGTGTAGTCTAATGTGTTCTTAAGCCTTCAAAGTCAGTTTTTCGAGTTGGGTAGTTTGACCATTGATAAATTCCAATATATGAGGTTTCTAGGCAAGTTAAAATATTGTTCTTGTAGTACTTGTGTAACACTACATGTAACAACCAATAACCAAGTCATACATCATCAAATCAAAAGTTATTAAGCTTTGAACTAGCTGTCAGAACGTGTTCATCATATTATGGGCTGCCCAGAATTTCTAGCCATGGCCGGTCGACGTTATTGATGGCCTTATATAAACAAATTAGTTGATGATATGGGTGGTCTAGATGTCGGGCTGTGTAGACAAACTAACATAGTACATGATTGACACAGTATCCAAGTCTAGACATTATAAGTCAGAAAGATCTAAGCTATTGAAAAAGTTGTCAGAACTGTTCTTTATTTTCTGGGTTATCTAGAAATGAAGAATAGTTCGTGCAAGCATATTTTCAATCTATGTGATGTTTTTGTTTTCTTGAAATTTTAGTTTGAAGAAAACATGTCAAGGGACAGATCTATTACCTAACATCATCATAACAACATTACCATCTTAAGATACATGCCGGTCAAAGCCTGTCAAAGAAGTTACTCAAACGTTTTCTGGGTTACCCAGAAAACAGATTTCGTATTCTACTAAGCTACTTTGACTGGCCACTAAATCCACCCAGTTTAATGTTTAGGAGATATTAAGGCATAAATATGTAGTCCATATAACGTATTACAACTTAGATACAACAACCATAACAATCCGCAGAACATAAGCACGATCTGGGCTCATGAATATGCGGTCAGAACGATCTGGGAAAAATCTGGGTTACCCAGATTTGTTCTTCAAGCAGTTTGGTCAACCTACTTTGACCGTCATTAAATTCGACCCAGTGTGAGATCTGGGGGTTCTAGAGGCATAATTATGTAGTCCTTATGTTAGGCTACAACATCAAAACAACAACATGAACTAATTATTACAGATCAGCAAAATCAAAAGCTTCAAAGTTGCTTTTCAGAAAATCTGGAAAATTTCTGGGTTTTCTAGAACAGTTTCCATGAGCGGTCAACGCACTTTGACCATTTATATCTGGAGATCTAGACATGGTATGGAGGTAATTCCACTTCCAGTCTACTCTCCTCGTATGAAGGAACAAGTTCATAACATAAAACACACATAGCACTAAACAGAGAAAGATCTAGAGGCTCTGACATTCGTTGTCAGACCACAGTTTTAAACATTTTCCAGATTTTGTAAATCATCAAATTCGAGCCTATAGATGTTATGGATCTAACATCTATTAACCCAGATCATTGATTAACACCTTATACAACATGATTAAACATAAAAAAATACCAAATCTAGCATAGCATACATGATGAAAATTTTAGCTTATGGTTTATTCCTTTCTTTGCTAAATCTTGAATATGGGCTTCTAGATCTGTTATGGTGATAGTGGGACTTTGTTTTGGGACTGATCCAGTAATAGAATTCGTGGGTTTTAGAGAGAAAGAGAGAATCTTGAATAAGTATAAGTGCACAAATGAGGTAAAATATGAGACTTTCTCTGTCTTGATCTATATCTATAACATATATGCAATGTATGTGGATGTGTTATGGCTGATAATTGTAGCTTGTAGGCTTATAGCTTAGACTAGGGTGGCTTGCCAATATATGGTAGGATTTGTTATCAATAATTCACCAAATGGGACAAAAAGGGTATAATGGTAATTTGTTTAGCAATTTAATGGTATTCTTGTCCAAGCTACTTAAATCTAGGATTTAATCAATAGATTTTAAACCTTAAGATTTTCCAAATATTTCTGGGATTTGAAAAATTAAAATTAAAGTGTAACAAAATTTTAATTAAAACACACTAATTAAAATTAGGGGTTTTAATAGAAATTATGGTTTAAATAATTAGAGTTCATTAATATCATTAAGGTTCCGAAATTAACAATTTAATTTACTAAAATAATAATTAGGGTTTCTAAAATTTGTAATTAGGGTTCCTAATTAGCAAATTAGGGTTTTCAAATATTTATTAGGGTTTTTTCTAATTAACAGAAATTCTATAATATGCAACTTAATTCATATAACACCATTTCTGATCGACCTTAAACTCCAGTTTTGAGTTTTAAATTATGGTGTATGACAGTAATACTAAGGTTTATCGTGATACACCATAATTGACTAACCAATATCAGTCTACACATATACAGTATATATTTTTAACACTCAAAAATAATATTATAACTAATATAATATTATTATTCTCATTCATTGCTCAAAATTCAAAATTAGGGGTTGTATTCCATATCTGATTTATCTTTCATATATAATATTATTAATTAAGTTAAAATAATTAACTTAATTATCTGAACTAAAATTCATATAATAAAATAGTAATTATAATAATTCCAATAATCATTTCATATATTACTTAAATAATATAATAATCATATTTTCATAGAAAATAAATAATAAAAACATTTCTACTATAAAATTAATTATTATAAGTATATACTTTATAATGATCAATAATTCTAAAATAACATTATTTGAAATTATTCATGAAATAAATAAATTTTATTTATCACATATTTACATATGCCTTGCTTGGCACATATTCTCACCTTTATATAAAAAAAATTTATAAGCAAAATTTCTTATTTATTTATATAGAAAATATCGGGTTATTACATATTGTCACCACCGCCCGGACTTTCTATCAGGTTGATGCTGATAGCTCCACTGGAGATAGAATTTTTACTGCATACTTTCATCGCATCCTCACAATACTTAATCGAACGATAGTTTTATGAAGGTTGACTATTACTGAATTTCCTCGTCGCCTACTTGAACAGTATTTTATAATGGTCTATAAATCACCGAACCTTCGCAGTGCCTCGGTTGGGGATTTATATAAAAAATTCCATCTGCGGTCCTCGTCGAGGAAGATAGTTTTCCACGGTTTCCATCATCAGATCTTTCCTGATGCTACGCTAGAGTTGTCGCTAACGGTTTGTAATATCATATAATCTGACCTTTGTTAAAACAGTTTTTAATGGCTTACATCACCGGATCTTTCCCGATGCTATTTTGGAGTTGTTGCCAACGGTTCACACTGTCAATCATTCTGACCTTTGTTGAAGTAGTTTTCAACAGTTTACATCACTGGATCTTTGCCGATGCTACGTTGGAGTTGTCACCAATGGTTCACACTGTCAATCAGTCTGACCTTCGTTGAAGTAGTTTTTAACGGCTTACATCACCGGCTAGTCCCGATGCTACGCTGGAGTTGTCGCCAACGATTTACACTGTCAATCATTTTAACCTTCATTGAAGTAGTTTTCAAGGGCTTACATCAGCAGACCATTCCCGATGCTACGTTGGAGTTATCGCCAATAGTTTGTAATATCAGACTCTCTGATCTTTGTTGAAGTAGTTTTTAACCGCTTACATCACCGGATCATTCATGATGCTACGCTGGACTTGTCACCAACAGTTTATACTATCAGACATGCCTGATATATATGCCGGGGATATCTTTCTGACGAATTATACCCCTAAACAAATCTGGACATTTTGATGCATTCAATACCCATGGTTCATGACACCGGACCTTCCCAATGTTTTGACAAGGGCTATTGTGACGCCCCCAAATCTGGGTATTAATCACCACATATCTAGTATACTAAAACTATCACAATTGCGGAAGATATAAACATAAATTGTTTATACAATAAACTTTTACACATCATTCCCAATGTCTACAACGTTAACTTAATACATACCTTCAATTTCTTAAATGTTTACAATACTATTTTCGTCAAAAAATTTAATAGATCTAACTACATCATCATTTAATCTTGAACTTTGTCTTTGCTTCTGTCTTTACTCAAGCTTTCATCTTAATCAGAAAAATTTTATCATGATATAGCAAAGGTGAGCAACAAATTTGTCCAGCAAGTATAAGTTTAATTGAGGATATATCATGATTGAAAGAATTGAACAATAAGCTAGCTAACTTTCAACAATATAAACATTGTGAAAAAGCATGAACAAATTTTCTTAGCTGACCGACCAAGTCAATAAAAATGAATGGTCAAGAATGAACATGAACAAATTAACTGAATCAAATGGTAATGAAGGTGATCAGCCTTTCATACCTGATGAATATTTACAATATGCACAACGTGTGAATTAATAAATTATAGACGTGGTATAATCAACAATGATTAACCACTAACATGCTTTGCAATAACAACTCAAGTTGAGTTAGGAAACTTGCCTGATTCGTTGACTACTGCTACGCAATTTAAGTTAACTTCTTTTGTAAGACCTATCATTAATAAGATTGGTCTTTTAATTAGCATATCATACTTTGTATCATAATACAATTACTTTATCAATCAATTATCTAACACTTAATCACATAATTAAATATTAGATAACACCTTACAATATTAGTATTATTATCATCCTTTGATAAATCTTTAATCATTATATCATATCCATTATGATTTATCAGTCACTTTTTTCATTTCATAAGTTATTCTTTAACATCTAATAAGTCAAATACTAATACAACAACCTGAATTCTAAATCCAGCAACAAAATTGCCAATCCAGCAGACTAGATTCCAAATCTAGCAACCTGTATTCCAAATCCAGCATCTAGATGGCCAATCCAGCAAACCAAACTGCATTCTAGTAAACTGGATTCCAAATCCAACAACTAGATTGCAATCCAGCAAGCTGGATTCAACATAGTTTCAATTGAGTAAACTTCTTTTCAATCAAGCAAGCTGGATTCATCAGATTTTTCAATCCAGCAAACTAGATTCATATATTATTCAATCCAGCAAGTTGGATTCCATATCCTTTTCACGAAAATACCAAATCAACTTACTATTTTTCAATCCTTTGTCCAAACACATATACATATATTTCATACATAAAAAGTATTTTTTTATAATTTTCCAACTTCCTTTAGTATTTTTTAAAAATCATTTTTAGTGTGTAGCTTAAGAATTTAGCCTTATCATGCTCAACTCCAGAACTTCCCATCTCTTGACACAATCTTATACGTATTAACGTGAGCTTCCAGTTTAAATTTTGTGGCCATCAGACTTATAAAACTCCAGTTATAACCGTTTTCGTCAAAAAATTACAAAATTTAAAATGGTCATAACTTGGTCATTTTAAGTCAGAATAAGCTCATTTTTGGACAGGACGTACTTAATACTCTATATTTTCATGTCCCAAAAGGCCAGAATTTATTTCACAAATTAAGTTACTGAAATAGCCCCTGGAAAATTTTGGACAGTAACTTTTTCTCCTTTTTCACTTTTTCGTGCTTTGTTAAAAATAGTCCGTACGGAAATATACAACTCCTTTTTCAGTGATTCTACTTGAAGATGTTAGAAAACTTATCATATTATTCTGCCAAATTTTTCCAAAATTTTTAAATGTTAAAAAAATGACTAAACTGCCTCTACCATTGACTCTCCAAAACAGTCTATTTTTTCTAAAAAGACACGAAACTATTTTTGCTAAATCAGTCACTACGGACTGTGTACTCAACATTTTTGAGTGCTACCACTTAGGTTTAGTAGATAACTTACCTATCTAACACCCCTTTTTGACGGATCACAAAAAGAAGGTGTGGATTAAAAACGGTGAAAATCCAAAGTACATATAAATTTTATGGCTTATAAACTAGAAAAATCACTTTTCTTTATTTTTGATTTCCAAACAAAACAATACCAAATGTGGGTATATCTAAACATGAAACACTCATTGACATGTATATACATGATTTTTGAGTTTAGAAAAATAGATTCAAGATTTGATTAAAAATAATCAAAAATACATAACAAAAGGTATTTATATCTTTTTGCTCCAACTCTTCTCCTTCTCCTTCTTCTTATTCTTCTTCTTCCATGGATGAACTTTCTCTCTCCTCTTCTCTCTTCTTCCTTCCATTAATGGCAGCCCTCTTTTTCCTTTTGTCTCTCTAAGTGTCGTTCCTCCCTTCTTTCTTTCTCTCTCTCTCTCTCTCTTTAGTTTTCTTAGCAAATTAGAAGAAATAAGATGAAGGGGAAATAAACTAAATTTTGGGTGTTAGTAAAAGATGTAGATATCTTTTGTATATCTAGATATTATCTCCCAATACATCTCCCATTCACTCTCTTTCTAATGTTGCTTGAAACCTTTGCTTGCTTGTAAGTATGAACAAAAATGCTGGAGAATTAAGCAAGTGACACGTAGGTGGAGTTGTTCACCTAATAAAGTAAGCAACCATCACATTCTTCCCCCTCCTTTTTCCTTTTCTAATACACTGCCAAATGGCCAATTATTCTCCCAATTTTGCTTTCTTTTTTATCTCTTATTTAATGTACTAAAGGTCCAAAATACCCCCCCTTAATTGGGCTAAATGTTGGGCCACTCATTTTAATCCTTTGGACTCTCTACTTAAAATGTTTGGGCTATGTAATTTACATAGTTCACTACCTTTAATTCTATGATTTCCTAATTATTTAATTAGGATTTTTATTTTCTCAATTATAACTTATGCACATTTAATTTTTTAACTCAATTAGACTTGCTATAAATAGATTATAAAATTAATTAATTGAGATGTATAAAATAAATCTCTTAAAATTAGTATATGTTCTAAATACCATAATTCTCTCATCACATAACCCTTAAGTTATTCAATTCTTCATTCCTAATATATAATTAGGATCATACTAGTTTCTTTTATTTGTTTATATAATAAATAAATATAAATCATCACATAATATTCATAGTCACTTACTCACATAATAATTAAATAAATTGTGACATGCTCCACAATTCTCTTAGATTAGGATACTAGTATAAATTTAAATACTAGGACCACTAAATAAAAATAACCATTTAGGTCATTTAATTCTCATACCATAATTAAATAACTTATTCAAGCTTTACAATCTATATTGTATAATTAAATTTAATTTCCTCCTCCTCTCCATAAATTGTTTCAAACAATTTATTTATATATAATTCAATCATTTATTCAAATATGAATTTAATTTACTAATTAGTTGATACCAATATACATATTTGCATATTGAATCTAATCTCGTATTTTTACTTTACATTCTTTGGTATAATATTAAATATTATACCATTATCCATATAACATAATACCATATATTCAATTATTTTCTTTACTTTCTATAAATTGTCTTCACAATTTATTTAACTGAAGTAAATATATTAATATATTCACCACATACAAATATTCTTATGAACTTATACACTAAATATATATTTCATTATCAGACTATCACTTATAATCTATCAAATCATTCAAGTTCTTCTCCAAAAATTTTGAAATCATTAAAATTCCTTCACAGAAACGTCAAATCTATACACTTATTTTTTGTCTAGGTTCATCTTATAACCTTTAATCCATAATTTTAAGATTTTAATAATTATCTAAATTCTCGGGTTGTCTCAGCTATTTTCAATAACCTCTATCATAGGATTTTTGAACCCCATATCCGAATTAATACCAATGACTTATATATAGATCAGAAGTTTGGTACTGAATTCAGGGTTTCAGGCCCTTTCCGCTCAATCGCCTAGCCCCTTTTTCCCTGATTTGACTTTTCAACTTTCAGGAACTCTGTTGCAACTCAAATTTGATCTAGCCGGAGGGGGTGGAGACCACCATGGGTGGCCGCAGGTAGACCCGCGGTTATTGCGGGTTAACTCGCGGCTCCCATCCGGTGTATCTACACCCTCCCTTATCTTTTATAAGTCATTTTCAAGTTGAACTATATAGAAAATTTGAAATTTCCACTTCAGATCTACTGAGTTCGGACTGCTTTTTGCAAAATTCGTCATCGTACAAACATTTTGCAGTACTCTGGTAACATTTATGTGTTTTCTTTTCAAGTTTTCACAGTTAGAACGTTAGATTTCATACAGAATGCTTCTACACATAATATAGTGAATATGAATGCTTGTACGACTTGATAAAAATTATTCAACTTAGTAAATGCTCATATTTTATCACGCTGAACGTATTGATGTGAAAAAACTAATTTTTGAGATAATTATTTGGCACCGTTTTCACTAGTTTATTCATCCAATTTGAGGATAAGTGAGCACATGTTTTCAAATAAAGCACACATGGTAATTTGGCGGCCATGGTGGGTTTATTTTTGATGTTTTTTCTTGCATATGAGATTTTTATAACTTTGGATTGGTGTGCTACTGAAAGGCCACCTAGTAATGCCTATGTGCATGTGGACAGTCCATTTTACAAAGGAGACTCTGGCGAAATTTTTTCACGAGCCTGAGCATTTAATGAACATGCAATTTTAACTCTACTATGGATGTATGTTAACATAATGCATGTATTAGGACTTAGATTATGCATGAATAAATGATTTAAATTTAATAAGCTTTAAAATTAGAATTTACCTCACTATTTCTGAGGTGATTTGGAGACTTTGTTTAGATTATGGATCCAGACAAGTCGAGTATCTCTCGTAGGGCCCCCGCAAGTGTGAGGAGGAGAGCTTCTAACGTTCCTCAGCCTTATCCAGCCAGGCAACCTTACCGGTTGACTGGGTCAGTGATTCGTCCTATTCGGGTTGAGAGGCCGTAGGCTGTAGATGAGGAGGATGATGTTCCTATTGTGGATCCTGTTCCTTCTTCTTCCATTCCCCGTCGGGAGCTTCCAGCTATTAACATGACGATTCCAGATCTTTTAGATTATTTGAGTCATCATCCCTCGATCTACCTTCATGCGAATGAGGTAATATCTGTTTCCATATTTCTTTTCCCTCTTTTGGGCCAAGGGTTTTGATCTTGATTTATAATTTGATGCAGGTTCTCGGCTTTACTCATCCCAATGGGAACTGGTTTAACATTCACTCTTTGTACCAAACCCTTCATCTAGAGTACTGGGAGATCGTCCATTCATGGGGCTTTCAAGCTTTCTTTTCTATTCCTCCCCGTCGCTGCCTCTGGGTTATCTGAGGGCTTTATTTAAGAGCTAGTTCCACTAGACTCAGTCTCTCCATTTGCTGGATTGCTAGGTGATGATGACACCGATTGAATGGCGGTTCATCACTGGGTTGGAGTTTATAGGAGTGCCAATGTCTTTGGTGGCTGATATTTCCCCAACTAGCGTTCTATCCCTTTTGGGAGTTCTTGCCATAACCCTTAAGGGTCGGACCGTTTGCTCTAGGCCCTTGAGTGTGGATGCCATGAGTGGGGCTTTGACTGAGCCTTCACCCGATGACCCGAGGGTTAGAGATCACATTCTTCGGCGATTGTTCCTAATCATCATCAAGGGTTGTTTCCAAGCGGACAACTCCTCGACGGTTTCTTTTGTTTTAGTCAGCGCTACTCGTTATGTGGACCGTATCAGAGATTTTGACTGAGGCTCATGGAGAGACTGAGTGTGCACATGCTACATCCTAGTTGACTTTTCTAACATGGATTGAGGATCCATTTGCTATCTTGCCTTATTCGGGACTCAACTCTCGTTATAACTTTATTACTCATGTAGTTGACATGGACTATCTACCCCTGGCTAGTTTGAGAGGGGTGACCACGTATCATCCATTGGCTGTCATGGGATAACTTGATCAGTTCTAGGAAATTCACCCCTTTGACGGGGCATTGGGTGTGACGCCCCTAAAATAGGTATACATCACCCATTCTGAGTCGCCAAATACATTGTACATAATACAAATACAAATTTAAATATACAACATGAGTTGTGAATTTTAATACAAATATTGTCGTCCAGACAGTATTCAAACTCAAAATAAGTCATCATTACATTTATTATCACACTATTTCACAGAATAGTGAGGACTACTAATGCAAACATCTGGACCGTCACTCCGTTCCCCGACTAGTCCCAACTATAAACTCATTTCCTGAAGAGAACAATGAAAGTAAAGGGTGAGATCAACTAGTCCAGTAAGAAATATTATGACTAAGATAATGCAAAATAAATTATCGTTAGCCTTCAACAGTGCTAAACTGATAAAATATAATAAACATTAAGTTTAACTGCAGCGGAACAAGCAATCCATTAGAAGAGTCAAGTAGAGCATGATATCTACTATCTTCTATGATTTAAGAGTTTATCATTAATTTTATCGCTGAGACTCAGCTCAATAAATAGTATCACAACCACGAATTATCCATGCACTATGGGCCAAGGATATTCGTGTTTTCACCAATGGTCATGATCATATCGTATAATCCCTGATTATAATCATATCAATAACTATACATCAATACACTATGGGCCACTGAAGACTTTTACCACATCATTTATAACATTACGGGTTATGATTATACCGAATGATTCCTGGTCATAATCATACCAATCAACAGTTCATCTATGCGCGTAAGTCAAAGATGACTTTCATCACAATATAAGCATAAGGATAATGACAATGATATAAAAATTCAATTAAATGAAAACAAAGGATAAATTTTAAAGACTTATTATTTAATTTATCCAGAATTCAATAATGTCTAAATTGTAAACATGATACTGCTTTGTGGAGTAAAATTCAAGAATAATATTGCATCAAAAATGATTTGGACCGAAAAAAAATCAATTTTTGTCATGAATAGTACTCTGGGTGAATAGTACCTGAGTGAATAGTACCCTATGAATAGTACTTCGAGAATAGTATCCTATGAATAGTATACGTGAATAGTACTTTGTGAATAGTACCCCGTGAATAGTACAGTATAAATGAATACTACTCATGGACTGTACTCCGGTATGAA
This sequence comes from Panax notoginseng, assembly GCA_016801055.1. NCBI lineage: Eukaryota > Viridiplantae > Streptophyta > Magnoliopsida > Apiales > Araliaceae > Panax > Panax notoginseng. Next base: position 8,876,210 of record CM029012.1, read on the forward strand.
AAGCTTAAAATTTAACAAGAATGTGTAGAAAATATCCTTGTGAAATAATACTAGATGAAGCGTGAATTTCAAGGATATTCTACTAATTTCACAGAGTATAGAAGCAATACTTTAACAAAATGAGGGTATAATCAGGAATACGAGACGAAATAATATTACTTACATACTACAGAGTATGGAAGAAAATATTATTCCTTGTGAATACTGAAAAACATAATATCCCTTACGAATACGAAAGAAATAATACCCCTTATGAATACGAAAGAAATAATACCCCTTACTACTGTTGAAAGAAAATAATATTCCAACGAATATTGAACGAAGATAATATTCTTTACGAATATTGAACGAAAATAATATTCATATGAATACGAAAAATAATATCTCTTCTAAAAATGAAATAAATAATACCACTTACCTCAGAAGAAGACTGGATACTGGAATAGTGAAGTAGCAGACTTCTCTTCTTCTTTCTCTCTATAGCTTCTCTCTCTATAAATGCTATTGTGAGTCTTAGTGAATTGGTGAGAATGAAAGAAGAATGAGCTTCTATTTATAAGAAAATATAGTTTCGATAATTGCACGTTTTGGGGCTCAAAATATTACAGTATAATACTTTCATCTTTTCCTTCATTTTTAATTTTGTCCTACAAGTATTAGCAAACTTGCACCACCTCCCTTAATAGTACATCATGTGAATCAATAGTACACATATGTGAAAAAAATAGTTACGGTATAGTACCTTCATCTATACCTCTATTTTTAATTTAGTCATGCAAGTATTATCAATCTTGCACCAACTCCCCTAATAGTGAATGCATGTGAATCAATAGTACATATATGTGAACAAATAGTTATAAGCATGCGAATTAATAGTAATTAATTACTCATTTATCCGATTAATTACTCGATTGGTCAATATAACCTCCAGACATCAATTATTATTATCGAAATAACTGTCGATTTCCACTAACACTAATAATCCAAACACAATGGAAATATCAATATCATCTTTAATCAACACGAACTTATTCATCATTGATATTATAACTCACAATATTTAACAACCAGATCATTCCCAGGAAAGATGGGGCTTTCCAATAAGGATTTCTCCCTATTGGCGCGCAATTAGGTGACCAAACCTCTTCTCGACAGAACTTTCTAGACATCGTCAATATTGTAAATAATAATATGAATAACTTTGTTGTCTCAATTATTGATTTAATAATATATAAAATATTGATAACAATTGAATCAAATAACGCGAGATACTATGCAATAATTACTGTAGCAATAATTGAACATAACTGAGTGACTTCTCACGTAAGCATCAATAATCAATACCGTGTGCTACTATGCAACCACGCGTATTACTGTACTTTTACTACCGGGTAGTTCAACAGTTTAACAATAACAATATATTTCTGCCATTTTCTAACTACGACGATACTTTCATTATGGGGTCCACAATGATTATGCCGTCGTACGAATATTCCCTGTTAAAACGAATATTCCCCGACCAATCGAATATTATATAACCACTTACTTACTTTGTAAAATTTGTAAATATTACCCACAACTATAATATTATATCAAATCCACACCATAATATTCAAAAATATATTTCGAGAAAAATTAATCTTTATTCATAAAACTTGGGGTCTTATATTGGGTCAGCGACTTTCAGCTTGACTTTTGTCAGCAGATGACTTGACTAGGATTTATGATTGTTGGACTCGTCGAGAGAGGGCTGATTTTTTGACTAGTCATTCGGGTCGTTCTTTATAGTATTCTGCATGGTTGCAGGCATATATTACATCGGCTATAGTTGTTCATTCAGAGACGACCATTGATTCTGATGATAAGGAGCCTACGAAGGACCTTAATTCTCCTACCGAGGACGAGTTATTTGGTGGTTTGACAATAGCTCTGGTCGATGATTCCCCCAGCATTCCCACTGCTATGGCTCCACCTTCTGTAGAGTATTTGGAGAAGGGGTTATATCTAATGACATTTAAGAGGGATCAGGCTAGAGCTCTGATGTTGATAGCTCTTTCTGGTCAAGATGCTGCTTTTATAGAGAGGGATGACACTCGAGCTAGTCGGGATACCACTTTTGTTAAGCGAGATGAGGCTCGCGTGACTCAGGATGCTGCTTTTGCTGAGCGGGATGATGCTCGAGCTACCTGAGACGCTTGCACTGCTAATAGTACTGCACTTAGATCCCACACGGCCAACATTATTGCATATATGAGTGCATTCAAAGATGATAATGGTAGCACTATGCATATGGCAGTGGATCTTTTGGCTCGCATGGATACCTTAGGACAGGAGCTTATAGATTCACCTCCATCTTCTGAGAGGGACGCTATGTTAGACTTGCTGGCCCGTTTATCTACGGGTTTATAAACTAGCTTTCACTTTCTTGCATAGACTAGGTTAGCCATTTTTGTCATGCACATGATACATTGTATATATCAAACAATATTATATGGCGAGGAAATATAGTTTGATTCACTTCCCTTTTAGATATGTCTTCTTACTTGCTTAATAGTTGCAATTTTCTATATGACTTGCCATCTTGATGTGTCTCAAAGTTCTCCTTGATGGATTGACATTCAGATGTCCTAGGATCTCTCAAAATGGGTCATTGGTATTTAGGCTTTTCTGGCGTACCAATTTTTTGGTGTCTTGGGACTAGTCTTTTGATATCGTCAAGGTTTAGGAAAAGTGTTTGGCTTTCTTTTTGATGGTTCAACTGCACCATAGATGGCTACCTACGTACTCCCTAGAAGAGAGATCAGGTCTTACATAGTTCTGGTTTGATGAGCCGAACGGTGTGAGAAGTGTTTGTTTGGGTTTTTGGGTTTTTTGTTTGGTTTGACTGCACCATAAATGGTTGCTTACATACTCCCGTTGATGAGGGGAGATCAGGTCTTTCGTAGTTCTAGCTCTAGCTTGAGCTGTTGAAGAGTTGTATCTTGTGATTATTGAATCATTAAAGGGTTTTGTGATTTTTGTAGGGGTTAGACCACACCATAGTTGGCTGCCTATGTACTCCCATTGATGAGGGGAGATCAGGTCTTCAATAGTTATAGGTTTATAGTGTAAATCTGAATTAACTTGATTGATTTGATTTTTTTTTTAGAACCAAGATGTTGGCTTGCAAGTGATTTCAGACATAATACATTTTCACGGTGTCTGAATTGAAAAGCTGGAGAAATTTTACCCATCCATTTCTTGCAGTCTGAGGGCTCCTCCCGTCAACACTTTCTTGACAATGAAAGGGCATTCCCAATTTGGGGCAAACTTTCCTTTAAATTGATCTTGATTAGCAACGACTTTCTTTAATATCAATTCATTTTCTTTAAATTACCGAAGTCAGACTTTCTTGTTGTATGACCGAGCAATCCTCTGCTAATATAATTGACCATGAAAGATAGCTGTGACACTCCTCTCATCTATCATATATAATTGGTGGTATCGATCTTGCAACCACTGATCTTCCTCCATTTAAGCATCTATCAACACTCTTAATGACTCCATTTCTACTTCTATGAGGAGTACTGCTTCCATGTCATAGACCAATGAGCAGGGGGTAGCCCCAGTAGAAGTGTACATTGACGTTCTCTAGGCTAGTAAAGTCAGAGGCAACAAGTCAAGCCATCCCTTATGATTGGCAGACTTCGTTTCCATGATTTTTTGATGTTCTTATTGGCTGCTCCAACAACACCATTTATCTTGGGATGATAAATGATGGAGTTAAGATGTTTGATGTGGAATTGGCTGCATAACTCCTCTATCATCTGGTTGTTTAGATTCTTGGCATTGTCCGATACGATCACCTCTGGTTGTCTATATCGACATATGACATTATTTTTGATGAAACCAATGATTACTTGTTTGGTGAATTTGGGAAATGAGGCCGATTCTACCTATTTGGTGAAGTAATCGATCATGGTGAAGATTAACCAATGACCATTACTAACTTTGGGCTTGATTGACCCAATCACGTCCATTCCCACATTAAAAGGGCCATGGTGAACTTATATTGTGTAGTTCATTTGAAGAAGCGTGGATGGCATTTCCATGAATTTGGCATTGATGGCACCTCCTGACATTATCGTCACAGTCGGCATTGAGAAAAATCCAATAATCCAAGTCTCGGATGGATATCTGTTGGGGTGCTTCTTTTAATCTTTTCACCACTTTGGCTTCATTATGCCCCATCTTGCGGAGGAATTCGTCAACTTTTTTCGCAAGTACTTTCCCCTTGGATTTGATGACTGGCTTCATTACTCGTTGAGGTAGATTCAACGGGTTTTCCTTTAATATAGCAGCAGTTTGATTTGAAGTTGATCCCTCATCCTCCCCATAGTTCCATGGGACTCTTTTCAGGCTGATAATAGGATACTGTGGCCTGGATGGCAACACCAATGGTTCTGTTGTAGCCACCTTCAGAAGGTTCTTTACTCCTTTGACCATCATTCCTTGGATTGCAAGAGGTGTTACAGACAAGTCTCGTTCATAGGATATGACATCTATAACTTCCCTCCATCTTTATGTTCCTAGAGGAAATAACTTCTCTTCTTTAGGCAAAATAGTATAGTTATTTACCATTTGCAGGTCACCACTGTCAACCATATTCTGGAATAGATAACGAAGTGCCCAACAACTTTCAGTGTTATGACCCCTATGATAACCCAAATATTTGGATAATATTAAAATAAGAATTAAATAAAGAAAATTCTTATTAGATGATATGTTATGTGATATTGTAGTACACAAAGAATTATGTGTCATGCAATATGTGATGTTGTGTATAATAAATATATTAGAATTATATAATTATTATATGTAAGTAAAGTGTAGGGGTAAATTGTTAAAGAAAATTAGATGGGTAAAAATTAAAATAAGTTATAATATAAATTTATTTTAATGTGGTAAATTGGTGGCATTTAATATACTTCATACATAGCCACTATTTTATTGAAAAAAATCATATATTACCTTACTGAGTGTAATGTATGCATGTATCTAATGGGGTGTGTGAGAACCTAAAATTTCACATTATTCAAAATTTTTGAATAATTTTTTTTAAAAAAAAAAGAGAGAGAAAGTACTTGAATCATATAAGTGTATATGATAATTAAGCTATATAGTTAATTTATTAACTAAGAAGTATACTTAATCATTTTCAAGGAAGAGTAATGAAAGTTATGTAAGAAATTAACATAGCTTGAATGTTAGCCTTGATTACTAAATTAAAAGGATTTACAATCCTTAAGTAATTGATTATTGATATGTGTATGTATGTGTTTATAACTTATTATGTCAAGTTGGGATAATAAGTTAATAAACTATGGGAAATATGTTATGACATATGTTAATTAGGTACGTGATTGAATGAATATATATCATGAATGTGTATACATTTATTTGGTAAAGAGAATTAAGATTAAAGTTATGAAACCTAATACATATATTAGGTATGATAATTAAATAACCTAAGAGGTTATAATATGGTAGAATATTAGTATTTATATTATATACTAATTTTAAGAGATTTATTTTTATACATCTCAGTTAATTAATTTTATAACCTATTTATAGCAAGCCTTTTTGGGTTAAGAAACTAAATGTGCAAGAGTGATGATTTAAATTACAAATGAGTGAATCAAAACCCTAAATAAATAGTTAGGGTAGGATGATATTAAAAGTATTGGACCTAATCTAATTTACATGGCCCAAGAAATTATTTAGGAAGCTCAAAAGAATTAAGGACTTAGCCAAAACTTTAGCCCATTTGTTAAAGAATTTTTGGACATTTGAGTAAACAAAATATTACATTAAAATTAAACCAAATTGGAGGAAATAAAAGGCCTAAATTTTCGGCCCAAGCAAGGAAGGAGAAAAGGAGGCCATGTGGTGTAATGATTTCATTTTACTAACTCACACCAACTCTTCACATGTGTCAAGTTTCTATTAAACCAACATCTTTTACCAAACTTACAAGTAACCTTAAGCTTGCAAGAAACACCTTAATGATTAAAGAGAGAATGTGGGGGAATTTATATAGATATACATCATATATCTATACTTAATTTACTAACAAAAATCTATTTGGTTCTTTTCTTTTATTTTATTTCCCAAGTTAGTTAACTAAACAAAGTAAGAGAGAGAGAAAGAAAGCCTAGAGATTTTGGGCAAGAGAGAAGGAGAGAGGAAGGGAGAGTTTTGTAAGTTTCCAAGTTCCATAATCTAGGTATTAGAAAGAAGAAGAAGAGGAATCAAGAGAAGGTATAAGAAATCCCTACTTTTATAATTTAATTTCTCTTTGTGATGATTTGACTTTTGATTTTTATAAAACTATGATCTTGAGGCTTAAAACCTTAGATCTTGGTGTTTAAAAGTGTTTTATGTTTAGATCCAACTCTTTTGTAGTTCAAAAGTTGAAGCTAAACTAAGAACTATGAGTTAGGTTTTTCAAAAGATAGAAAATAAAATTTTTCTATGTTTTTGTTGTGTTTGATCTTAAGTTTGTTAATTATTTGGTGAATTGAACCATGGATCATGTTAGATCTATGAGTATATGAGTTATTTTAAGTATTATGATGAGCTATGTTGATTTTATGTGAAAATATAGAAGTTTTCTTAAAAGTCACCAAAGGTGAAAAACAGATTTTTGAGAAGTATGATATGGAAATGACCATATCTCTCATTCTACTTTGAATTTTTAAGTGTGGTCAATTTCTGGAGTTAGATATATGAGTCTTCTAATATATCCAAGTGGAATCACTTAAAAAGGATTTACAGATTTTCGTGTGGAATGATTTTAGTAAAGGATGAAAAATCTCGAAATGCTTAAAAAACTGCTGCCAAGAAATTGGAAGGGCTGTTTCGGCCACTTATTTAATGAGATAAAATCCGGCATTTTAGGGGACGAAAATATATGGGATAAAGTAGGTTGTGTCCAAAAATGAGCTCATTCCGACTTAAATTGAACAAGTTATGACCATTTCAATATTTAAGTTTTTCGGACGAAAATTGCTATATCCGGAGTTGTGTAACTCCGATGGCCTTGAAATTTAAACTGTAAGCTCACGTTAACATGTGTAAGATCCCGCCAAGTGTTGGGAATTTTTGGAGTTAAGTATGAGGTAGCTAATTTTCTTAAGGAATTAACTAGAAATTTATTTTTGAAAAATACTTAAGGGAGTTGAAAAATTTCAGAAAAATACTTTTTGTGTATGGAATATATGTATATATGATTGACCAAAAGATTAAAAAAATAATAAGCTGATTTCATATTTTCGTGAATAGTGTATTTCAGCTTCCCGAAATGAATATTTCAGGTTGCTGAAAAGGGAAACCAAAATGTCAAAAGAGATGTCAGTTTTGTTTTAGCTTGCTGAAATAGAAACTGGAATGATATATTAAGTCTACTGAGTTCATAAATAGTTTGTCAAGTTATATTACGAACTTATAAATGAACAAGTAAGTGTTAAGTCTAAGATAGTATAGTGTACTCACTAATGATACGTTATGTGATTTCATGTTAAATTGCTATGAGTAAGATATGTGATGCTAATTAAGATATCAATTTTATCAATGATAGGTCTTACAAAAAGAAGTTAACTTAAATTGCGTAGCAGTAGTCAACGAATCAAGCAAGTTCCTAACTCAACTTGAGGTACTATTTTTCAAGCATGGTAGTGAATAATTATTGATAGTTATTCACATCTATAATGATTATTGTAATTCGCACGTAGTGCAATTGATTCTTGTTCTATTATTTGAATTGTTTATAAATCATGTCTCAGCTAATTGTTTTGGCAAGACTAATATTTGTTAAAGCATGAAATGTTCTATTTATTATGAACTGAATTGTTATTGGAAGATCTATGCCATTGGTTTCGGCTAGATTAGTATTGTTATTAATTATTGAAATCATAGTATTTCTTTGAAAGAAATCCAAACTATATTGTTGTGGTACGGACTCGTGATGTAAGACTAAGATGAACAAATTTTAATGTCGTAAATCGACCTATGCGCTATTATTGAGTATTATGCATAATATATGGTACAAAGGAGTTGGCCGCTCCAGGTACTTGCAGAAGAGTATAGTTTAGTTTTTATAACTAATTTATATTCTTGTGAAAATTTAGTTTTAATAACTAAATGATTCCTCTAGTAGTTCATGATCCTTTTGAGATCACTCAACATGAAATCTGGGTATATCCCACTTTATTGAATATTGTTGCAGTATTGTTAATTCTTCTTATTCAATTGAATATTATTGAATCTTTGAAAGAATTTTACTCTTTCGTCTCTGATATGTTATTCAGTAGGAAATGGGAGAAAGTTTTATTATTGAGATTGAATTATTATTCAGCTACTTCGAAATCTTTTGATTATTGTTGAAGTTCCAAAGCAGCTAGACTTTTCTATTCATGATATATATCATTTATTGTATATTTTAACTTGTTGGGCAAACTTGTTGCTCACCCTTGCTTAAATAAAATATTTCAGCTAATGTCGAGGTAGCAGAAGGTTCTAACAGGGACAAAGGCAAAGGCAAGGTTCAGGAGTAGTTAGTGTCAACTTTTAATGGTTATGATGTATTATGTAATTAATTATGTAAACCTTTTGGTTATATAAGGGTATGTAAGTTATGTCAAGGTTATTTAACCTAGGATATTGTTATAAGTTGTATTAAGGAATATTATGAATGATGTTTTTCATTATTGAATGGGTAGTTAGATGTGATATATATGATGGATTGTGAACACCAAACCCGAGGTTAGGGAACCCGAATTTGGGGGCGTCACAAGTTGGTATCAAAGCTGTAGGTTATAAACCTTAGGTGGAGGGGAAAAGCCTTAGGAATATAACCATAAACAGGATAGAGAAAACTCATTTAATGTTCTAAGTGCTGGATTAGGAAAATTCATCAATAGTAAGATGTGGGGACACTCAGTATTTATGGATTATGTTTGATAGTGATGTACTAATGAAGTTATTTAAAAATGGTGACAGTATGCCAGGAGATGATAAGATGGTTACAGAAGTGTTAGCAGCTGCACCAATGCCATTAGCCGAGGTGCCAACTCAGAGTGAGTCAGTTGAGGAAGTTTTAAAAGATGGACCTGCGGTAAATCTAGCAAGCGATCATGACGAGTACCCCGAGATGGAGCTGGATGAAGAGGAAGAAGTATATTCCAAAGAAACTAAGGTGGAGCCAGAAATAAAGATCAAAGATGGGGAACAAGGCAAAGTAGCAATCGAAGAAGGTCAAGCATCTGCAGAAGTTCAAGATTTAAGGACTAAAGTATTTCTCCTAGAGGAATTATGTAAGACATAAAGAGCATTACGGGAGATAACAAAAGAACGAAATATTCTAAAGGCACAAGTTGATAGAATGAGGGTTAAGTGTAATGTATCATCTAAAGATGTAAGTGAGAAAAAGAAGGGTAATAAAAGGAAAAAGAACAACGACAGTGACAACAACTCAGAGAATTCGCATTCAAAGAAGAAACAAGCATGTGGAAAGTGTGGAAAGAACCATTCGGGGGAATGTATGTGGGGTAAGAATGTGTGTTACAATTGTGGTCAAGAAGGACATCTATCACCAAATTGTCCTAAACCAAAGAAAGGAGGATGTTTTGCATGTGGTGGAACGTGTCATATGGTTAAGAATTGTCCTAAAAAGAAGACAGGTGAAGGAAGTGGACGTAAGAAAGATTAAGTGTGAGGAGTATAATATTTTGGGAGTATAATATTCTCTTTGGTATGAATATTAAAATAACTTTTGTATGTCTCAACTTTTTGTATAAAGTTGTAGTAATGAATCCTGACTTTTGTCACAAAGGGATATTAGCCATTTGTAGCTGTATGTACTATGTACTATTTGCATAAATATAAATGCAATGATATGATTATGTGTTTGAATAAGTAATTAAATTTTGAGAATTAAATTATTAAGATGATTATCTGATGAATTTGATAATTCAATAAGCTGAATTAGATAATCTACAAAGCTAAAATTGGTTTAAGTTTAAAATTTTGTATACTACTAATAAAATGTTGCATAAAGACAAAGTATTAATATAAGTCTTTATTTCATCAGATAATGCCGCCAAGACGACAAAATCGTAACCAAAGGGAGGAGCGATCTGTGAATAATGATGGAGATCAAGCTGATCCAATGCAGAACTTCGCAGACATGGTAGCTCAAGCTATGCAAACTGGTGGCCCAGCAGCAAGAAATCAACCAGCTAATCGATTAGCTAACATTAAAGACTTTAAGGCCGTAGGACCGCTGGAATTCAAGGGAACCATTGACCCTATAGAAGCCCAGACATGGGTAAATGAGATGGAGAAAGCTTTTGTTATTTCTAGAGTAGCGGAGGAGCAAAAGACAGATTTTGCTACCTATTTGATGAAGGGTGAGGTGAATTACTGGTGTGAGACAAACAAAGCTAGAGCTGGTACAACAGTAGTAACTTGGACAAGGTTTAAGGAGTTATTTTTTGAAAATTATTTCTCAAAAAGTATGCAAGCAAGAATGGAAGTAAACTTTTTGGAGTTGAAGTAGGAGAATATGTCGGTTGCAGAATACGCCGCCAAATTCAACAAACTAGCGAGATTTGCTCCGCATCAGGTGGACACTGAGGTAAGAAAAGCGCGAAGGTTTGAAAATGGACTGAAGCCATGGATATATAGTAAGGTAGCTGTGTTACAGATTAAGACATTTTTGGCTCTGTTGGAAAAAGCAATCATCGCCAAAGGAGGAAGTGAAGCTGTGTCGAGCTATCATCAAGAGAAGAAGAAAAAGACAAATGAAGGAGGTAGCAATGGAGGAAGTAACTCTAATAAGCATAAGTGGAAGGACAATACTAAATCTGGAGACAAGTCAGGAGATAATAGGAAGAAAGGTGAGGCATGTGCAAATTGCGGTAAAAAGCATCAGGGAGTATGTTTGCAGGGAAAAGGAGTGTGTTTTAACTGTGGACAAGAGGGACACATCTCACCAAATTGTCCAAGTCCAAAGAAGATACCAGGTTATTTTTCATGTGGATCGATAGAACATCAAATTCGTAACTGTCCAAAGAAGAATGCAGAAAGAGGAAGCAACAATAGAGGAAACAACAGTGGAACACTGGCGATCAAAGGACCTACTCAGCCGGAAAGACCGACAGCGCACACGTTCAACATGACATTAGAAGATGTAGTAGCTCCCCGGGAGGTGGTGACAGGTAATGATTTAGTTGAATAAATGAATTACGCGAGAAATATAGGGTAGATATAGCTGTGAATGGTTTTTTTTATAGATCCAAGTCACAAATTAGTATATGAAACACAAATTAATATTGTGTTGATATAAATGAATTGATGATACATTTTTAAAAGATATTAGAGAGTAAGAAAGCGGTGATTCCGAGGACGGAATCCTTATAAGGAGGGGAGAATGTGAGAACCTAGAATTTCACATTATTCAAAATTTTCAAATAATTTTTTTTTAAAAAAAAAAGAGAGAAAGTACTGGAATCATATAAGTGTATATGATAATTACGCTATATAGTTAATTTATTAACTAAGAAGTATACTTAATCATTTTCAAGTAAGAGTAATGAAAGTTATATAAGAAATTAACATAGCTTGAATGTTAACCTTGATTACTAAATTAAAAGGATTTACAATCCTTAAGTAATTGATTATTGATATGTGTATGTATGTGTTTATAACTTATTATGTCAAGTTGGGATAATAAGTTAATAAACTATGGGAAATATGTTATGACATGTTAATTAGGTACGTGATTGAATGAATATGTATCATGATTGTGTATACATTTATTTTGTAAAGAGAATTAAGATTAAAGTTATGAAACCTAATACATATATTAGGTATGATAATTAAATAACCTAAGAGGTTATAATATGGTAGAATATTAGTATTTATATTATATACTAATTTTAAGAGATTTATTTTTATACATCTCAGTTAATTAATTTTATAACCTATTTATAGCAAGCCTTTTTGGGTTAAGAAAATAAATGTGCAAGCGTGATGATTTAAATTACAAATGAGTGAATCAAAACCCTAATTAAATAGTTAGGGTAGGATGATATTAAAAGTGTTTGACCTAATCTAATTTACATGGCCCAAGATATTATTTAGGAAGCTCTAAAGAATTAAGGACTTAGCCAAAACTTTAGCCCATTTGTTAAAGGATTTTTGGACATTTGAGTAAATAAAATATTACATTAAAATTAAACAAAATAGGGGGAAATAAAAGGCCCAATTTTTCGGCCCAAGTAAGGAAGGAGAAAAGGAGGCCATGTGGTGTAATGATTTCATTTTACTAACTCACACCAACTCTTCACATGTGTCAAGTTTCTATTAAACCAACATCTTTTACCAAGCTTACAAGCAACCTTACGCTTGCAAGAAACACCTTAATGATTAAAGAGAGAAAGTGGTGGAATTTATATAGATATACATAATATATCTATACTTAATTTACTAACAAAAATCTATTTGGTTCTTTTCTTTTATTTTATTTCCTAAGTTAGTTAACAAAACAAAGTAAGAGAGAGAGAAAGAAAGCCTAGAGATTTTGGGCAAGAGAGAAGGAGAGAGGGAGGGAGAGTTTTGTAAGTTTCTAAGTTCCATAATCTAGGTATTAGAAAGAAGAAGAAGAGGAATCAAGAGAAGGTATAAGAAATCCCTACTTTTATAGTTTAATTTCTCTTTGTGATGATTTGAGTTTTGATTTTTATAAAACTATGATCTTGAGGCTTAAAACCTTAGATCTTGGTGTTTAAAAGTGTTTTATGTTTAGATCCAACTCTTTTGTAGTTCAAAATTTGAAGCTAAACTAAGAAATATGAGTTGGATTTTTCAAAAGATAGAAAATAAAATTTTTCTTTGTTTTTGTTGTGTTTGATCTTGTGTTTGTTGATTATTTGGTGAATTGAACCATGGATCATGTTAGATCCATGAGTATATGAGTTATTTTAAGTATTATGATGAGCTATGTTGATTTTATGTGAAAATATAGAAGTTTTCTTAAAAGTCACCAAAGTTGAAAAATAGATTTTTGAGAAAACTAAGTATGATATGGAAATGACCATATCTCTCATTTTACTTTGAATTTTTTAGTGTGGTCAATTTCTGGAGTTAGATATATGAGTCTTCTAATATATCCAAGTGGAATCATTTAAAAAGGATTTACAGATTTTCGTGTGGAATGATTTTAGTAAAGGATGAAAAATCTGGAAATGCTTAAAAAGCTGCTGCCAAGAAATTGGAAGGGCTGTTTTGGCCACTTATTTATTGAGATGAAATTCGGCCTTTTAGGGGATGAAAATATACGAGATAAAGTAGGTTGTCTCCAAAAATGAGCTCATTCCGACTTAAATTGAGCAAGTTATGACCATTTCAATATTTAAGTTTTTCGGACGAAAATTGCTATATCCGGAGTTGTGTAACTCCGATGGCCTTGAAATTTAAACTGTAAGGTCACGTTAACATGTGTAAGATCCCGCCAAGTGTTGGGAATTTTTGGAGTTAAGTACGAGGTAGCTAATTTCTTAAGTAATTAACTAGAAATTTATTTTTGAAAAATACTTAAAGGAGTTGAAAAATTCCAGAAAAATACTTTTTGTGTATGGAATATATGTATATATGATTGGCCAAAAGATTAAAAAAATAATAAGCTGATTTCATATTTTCGTGAATAGTATATTTCAGCTTCCCGAAATGAACATTTCAGGTTGCTGAAAAAGGAAACCAAAATGTCAGAAGAGATGCCAGTTTTGTTTTAGCTTGCTGAAATAAAAATTGAAATGATGTATTAAGTCTACTGAGTTCATAAATAGTTTGTCAAGTTGTATTACGAACTTATAAATGAACGAGTAAGTGTTAAGTCTAAGATAGTATAGTGTACTCACTAATGATACGTTATGTGATTTCATATTAAATTGCTATGAGTAAGATATGTGATGCTAATTAAGAGATCAATTTTATCAATGATAGGTCTTACAAAAGAAGTTAACATAAATAGCGTAGCAGTAGTCAACGAATCAAGCAAGTTCCTAACTCAACTTGAGGTACTATTTTTCAAGCATGGTAGTGAATACTTATTGATAATTATTCACATCTATAATGATTATTGTAATTCGCACGTAGTGCAATTGATTCTTATTCTATTATTTGAATTGTTTATAAATAATGTCTCAGCTAATTGTTTTGGCGAGACTAATATTTTTTAAAGCATGAAATGTTCTATTTATTATGAACTGAATTGTTATTGGAAGATCTATGCCATTGGTTTCGGCTAGATTAGTATTGTTATTAATTATTGAAATCATAGTATTGCCATTGGTACGGACTCGTGATGTAAGACTGAGATGAACAAATTTTAATGTCATAAATCGACTTATGCGCTATTATTTAATATTATGCATAATATAGGGTACAAAGGAGTTGGCCACTCCAGGTACTTGCAGAAGAGTATATTTTAGTTTTTATAACTAATTTATATTCTTGTGGAAATTTAGTTTTAATAACTAAATGATTCCTCTAGTAGTTCATGATCCTTTTGAGATCACTCAGCATGAAATCTTGGTATATCCCACTTTATTGAACATTATTGCAGTATTGTTAATTCTTCTTATTCAATTGAATATTATTGAATCTTTGAAAGAATTTTACTCTTTCATCTCTGATATGTTATTCAGTAGGAAATGAGAGAAAGCTTTATTATTGAGATTGAATTATTATTCAGCTACTTCGAAATCTTTTGATTTTTGTTGAAGTTCCAAAGAAGCTAGACTTTTCTATTCATGATATATATCATTTATTGTATATTTTAACTTGCTGGACAAACTTGTTGCTCACCCTTGCTTAAATAAAATATTTCAGCTAATGTCGAGGAAGTAGAATGTTCTAACAGGGACAAAGACAAAGGCAAGGTTCAGGAGTAGTTAGTGTCAACTTTTAATGATTATGTTGTATTATGTAATTAATTATGTAAACTTTTTGGTTATATAAGGGTATGTAAGTTATGCCAAGGTTTGTTAACCCGAGATATTGTTATAAGTTGTATTAAGGAATATTATGAGTGATGTTTTCCATTAATGAATGAGTAGTTAGATGTGATATATATGATGGATCGTGAGCACCAAACCCATGGTCAGGGAACCCGGATTTGGGGGCGTCACAGGGTGAATATATTAAAATATTTACTACAGTTAAATAAATTGTGAAGACAATTTATAGAAAGGAAAGAAAATAATTGGATTTATGATATTATGTTATATGGATAATGGTATAATATTTAATATTATACCAAAAGATCTAAAGAAAAAATATGAGATGAGATCCAATATGTAAATATGTATATTATTATCAACTAGTTAGTAAATTAATTTCATATTTGAATAAATGATTGAATATATTAAATTATATATTTAATATATAAATAAGTTGTTTGAAAATAATTTATGGAGAAGAGGAGGAAATTAATTTTATTATACAATATAAATTGTAGAATTTAAATAAGTCATTTAAATTAGACACGAGAATTAAATAACCTAAATGGTTATCATTATTTAGTGGTCCTAATATTTTATTTATATACTAGTGGCCTAATCTAAGAGAATTGTAGAGCATGTCACAATTTATTTAATTATTTTATATTATTATGTGAGTAAGTGAATATAAATATTATGTGATAGTTTATATTAGTTTATTATATAAACAAATAAAAGAAACTAGTGTAATCCTAATTATATAGTAGGAATGAATGATTGAATAACTTAAGGATTATGAGATGTGAAAATAATAGTATTTATAATATATACTAATTCTAAGAGATTTATTTTATATGTCTCAATTAATTAATTTTATAACCTAATTATGGTAAGTTTAATTGGGTTAAAAAATTAAATGTACTTGAGTAAAAATTTATATTTCACTTAAGTACATGGAAACCCTAATTAAGTGATTAGTGTAAGATAAAATTTAATGTAATGAACCATATTTATTTTTATGACCAAAACATTTAGTAAGGAAGTCCAAATATTTTATTTGGAAAGCCAAAGGAATAAAGTGTTAAGCCCAAGTGAGCCCAATTGTTAAAGAAAATGTGGGAGAATAATAATATTTAAAAAATTATATTAAGTCAAGAGACATATCTTTATTATCTCAGGTTTATTAATTTTATAACTTAATTAAAATAAGTTTAATTCGATTATAAAAATTTAATGTACTAAAGTAATGATTTAAATTCTAAATATTTGGAATGAAAACCCGAATTAAATATTTAGGGTGGGATAAGATGGAAATGATTGGATTAGGTCAATTTTACATAGCCCAAAGAATTATTAGAAAAGCCCAAAAGATTAAATGAGTGGCCCAATTTTAAGCCCAATTAATGAGGACATTTCGGACATTCAATAGAGCAATTTAAAAAAAAAGATATGTTGAAAGAGGATAAGGCCACATGGCCATGAAGAGAAAGAGATAAGAAGGAAAAAAATAATAATAACAAGAAGAAGAAAGATAAGAATAAAGAGAAGATAAAAAGAAAAAGAAGAAAGAGGAAGAGGAAAAGAAAAGGAGAAGAAAGAGTGGAACTGGAGAAAATCGAGGGGGAGAGAGAGAGAGAGAGAGAGAAAGGCTCGCGGCATAGGGGAAGAAGAAAGAGGGTAGCCATGGAAGAAGGAAGAAGAAAGAAAAAGGAAGAAAATAAAAACAAGGTAAAATCTATACTTGATTTCTAAAACTTTAACTTGTATGCTATTTGTATTTTTATGATAGATCTTTTGAGTTTAAGCTTTATGTGGCTAGATCCATGAATAAATGTTAGATCTAAAATTTTATTGGTTTGCGTTATGAATTTACATGAGTTTATATGGAAAGATTTGGAAAAAAGTAAGAAAATAGAATTTTCCGGAAAGCTTAAACATGAAAGTGTGATCTAGCTTTTGATTTTTAAAATCAATGATGGATATTTGTGATTTATTTTCTTGGGATGTTAGATCTATGTATTACGGATAAAACCCCTTTGGAATCACCCAATTAGGTTGAAAAATGAGCAAGTTATGGAATTTATCCCAAACTACTCAAAGCTAAGAAAACTGTTAGAACCACTGTTTTGACCAGCCACTTCCGGGCTAATTTTCAGGTGCTTAACATGTCCAACTATGGATTGTGATAGATGAAAATTGTAGATCGGAAAGATACAAATAAAAAAAATTTGACGGATTGTTAATTGGAGTTATAGATCTCATTTTATTTAAGTTTTAACAAAAGACTCCAAAACTGCAAACGGAACAAAACCCGCTGACTACTGTTCTCCGAGCACTATTTTGGCACTTTAGCAAAAGCAATAAATTCAGGAATTTTTACCATTGAAACTATAAGGAGTTATGTAGCTCCTATCCAAAGTTGGTCGAATTCCGACTTGTAATGAAGAATCTATGGCCAAAATAAAAAGTAGAGTTTTTTGACGAAAATGACTAAAATTGGAGTTCTATAAACCCGATGACCACAAAATTTTAACTGGGAGTACTTGTTAATATGTATAAGATTCTATCAAAAATTTGGGGTCATCGGAGTTGTGCAAGATAGTAATCATTTTTCTTAGTTTCGAAAGTTAAATTGGACGTTTGAAAAATGTTAAAGAAAATTGAAATATTTCTTAAGGAAAGTTTTTTTGAGTACGGAATATATGTATATATGTTTGGAAAAAGAATAGAAAAAAAAAGAAGTTGATTTATTATTTTTTGTGAAAAGGATATTGAATCCAGCTTGCTGGATTGAAAAATTTAAGAATCCAGCTTGCTGGATTGAAGGATTTATGGATTCAGGCTTGCTGGATTAAAAAGAAGTTTACTGAATTGAAAATATGTTGAATTCAGCTTACTGGATTGCAATCTAGTTGCTGGATTTTGAATCTAATTTGCTGGATTGACCATCTAGGTTGCTGGATTTGGAATCCAGGTTACTTGTTTGGTATTTGACTTATTAGAGTATAAAGAAGAACTTATAATATATAAGATTAGAGTGTTAAATCATAATGTATATGATATAGTGATTAAAGAATTATCAATAGATGATAATAATACTAATGTTGTAAGGTGTTATCTAATATTTGATTTTTGTGATTAAGTGTTAGATAATCTATGGATAAAGTAATAGTTTATTGAGCTAACAGGTATGTTATGCTGACTGAAAGATCAATCTTATACTGATAGGTCATTCATGAGAGATTAAATTAGATTGCTTAGCGGTAATCAGCGGTACAGACAAGTTTTCCCTGACTCAAACTTGAGTTGTATGTTCAAAGCATGTTAGTGAATAATTATTGTAGATTATTCACGTCTATACTGATTATTGATTCGCACTTAGTGAATGTTGTACATGTTCATCAAGTATGAAAGGCTGATCACCTTCATTACCATGAGGTTTAGTTAAATTGTTCATGGTCATTGTTGACCTTCAAACATTATTGATTCAGTCATGCAATTATTGAAACTTGATTCATGTTATTTCAAAATTATTATATTATTGAAAACGTGAAAGCTTATTAATTCTTTTCAATCATGATATATCTTCATTGTATTTAAAACTTGCCGGGCAAATTTGTTTCTCACCCATGCTATATCATGATAAAAATTTTCAGATTAAGATGAAAGCTCGAATAAAGATAGAAGCAAAGACAAAGTGCAAGATTAAATTATGGTGCAGTTAAATCTAGTAAATTTTCTGACGAAAATAGCATTGTAAACTTTTTAGATATTGAAGGTATGTATTTAGTTAAGATTGTAGACATTGGGAATGATGTGTAAAATTTTAATGTATAAATAATTTATGTTTATAACTTCCGCAATAGTTATAGAAATGATGTACCAGATCTGAGGTAAAAAGTACCAGATTTGGGGGCGTCACGGGTGGTATCAAAGCCGTAGGTTATAAACCTTAGGTAGGGGTACCTTAGGCTATAACTGCGGAGATGATGATAAGGAATAAACTCAGATCGAGTTTAAGGGATAAGAGATGAATTTAAGAAATTCATCATTAAAGTAAAGAGAAAGATAAATAAGATTCAAAGAAGAATCTTGAAGAGCTATAAAGATAAGAATCTGGAGTTACATGACTCCAGTAATAAAAATAAAAAGTGATACTAAATAGATGATGTCTATAAGATTAAAATTGCAAATAAAATCATAATATAATATGATTAAAAAGAAGAATAAAAAGATCGTAATATAAAATAGTCGTAAGTATAAGGAGAAATGATTACAAAATAAGATCATGATGTGATCAGATTAAATCGTTGAATAACATATGATATATTGAGGGATTGGAATGATATAGCTTGACGCTATAAAGAGAAGGTACTATGAAATGGTACGATGTAAACTCAGAAAAGAGTGGTAAATGTTAAGATACAGATTAAAGAAAATTCGTATTAAGAAAAGAGAAAGTTAGAATTGTGTGGAATTTCAATTGAGGACTCATGTCAGCAGCTGAGTTGTATGATTCCTTGTATGGGCGAGGAATTTGTACTTGGTTATAGAATCACTTAGCTTCCTGGTCGATATACTGGTTAGGTTGGAAAATTCTTTATATGGGCGCGGAATTATCCGCTTAGCTTCCTATATTGATTAATGGCCGAGTTTGGTTTGACAACCACTTAGTTTCTTACATTGATAATCATTGGAACCTGATGTCGCGCTATTTGCTATATGCATGTTGATAAGGTGATTCTTTTCTTATGTGTATAACGAATAGGTAGAAAATATAAGGTTAGTTGCGAGTTCTTAAAACTCATACTTATGGTAAGTTTATGACTCATAATCATATGGTATATTTTAAACCCCTTAGCGAATGGACGCCTATGGTTTGACTAGGATATGTTCTTAAACCCATATGATTGCGGCAAGTTAATAAACTCATAATGTGTGGTAAGTTTGATGAACTGGGTATAGGAAAATTATGAATGGAGAATTGAGGATGATAGAAATAGATAGAATTATTAAGCAATGGATTATTAGAGAAGTGAAGTTGATGATGGAAGCATAGGTATTCCAAATCTTCTAGCTATGCTAGACTTCGAAGTTTTTGACATCAAGCTAAATTCGCACTGATGTGCCTTTAAAAATGAATTTTTGTTATCATCAACACATGGTGACAAATGTGTAGGTGTGAACTTCGAGCCGCTAACACATCGTTACCTGTTGTGGCATGATGACACCAAAGATGATTTTTAATGGTTTTGAACTATTTAAAGAAGAGTATATGCTAATTGATTTGGCTAGATGAAAATGATTTGAATTATCAAAATGTATTTTTATATCATTAATGCATTAGGCAACCTGGTGCAAAGATGATAAAAAAATGATGGAGTTATCAATGCAGAATTACTTAGTGTCGGATGTGATCTAAAGATCGTCAGCCCACTATAGTATTATGTAGTATGACAAAGTCATAAAATGACGGAATCCTCAAACGGAGTGTAAATATAGTGTGGTATCATGATGCCATAAAATAATTTTTAAGAATTTTGAAGGTAAATTATTGCCAATTAAATTTGGCCAGACACATGTTTCGATTGAAATTCGAATTATTGGTATACGTCTAAACTATTTGATTCAACTAGACAAATGCTTATGGAATTCAAAGTATTCTTTAAAAGCTTATGCCGAACCAAATTATTTTGGTACAGAATCTTATGATGAGTCTGAGGTGAACAACCCTGAAAAAAAGGGATATGCTGATTAGATAAAATAATCCAATCTAGTAGAGTAAATATTTGCTAGACATGATTGATACGTTATGCATGACGTAAGAGTACGATAGGCTAATCACCTAAAGTACTAGCAGCGGTAGTTTACCTTCTTCGTGATTGTAAACATACCAAGTAATTTATTATTTTGCGGTGTGAATACCGTTAAAAACTATGTGTTCATAGTCTATATGACCCCTCAACATGATATACAAAGTTTTCTTGAATAAAACTTTTTAGATTATTGATACTACTTCACCGTTATTGAACAATTGTGGAGACTCCCGAATGATTGGAAGATATAAACTCCTAGTGGGTAGTTATGGTAGAATGTGGTGGAATAAATCCTCATGGAAGGAGATAGCATATACTCGTTAATCGAATATGAAATCTGATGTGATTAAATAAAGGTTATTATGACAACCTAGTTTTGGTGAATGTTTAGACAATGTAAATTCTTAGTGAGTTGTTATTAAGAAAGGTGATGATAAATGAGAAATCCTCAGGGGACGAAATTGTAAAGGTTAAATTAAAAAATCTAGTTTTGATCAATAGAATAAGCAGAGATTAGTATACTATAATTTCGAGGACGAAATTCTAAGAAGAAGGGGTGAATATGTTAACCCAAATTTTTGGATAATATTAAATTAAGAATTAAATAAAAAAAATTCTTATTAGATAATATGTTATGTGATATTGTAGTATACAAAGAATTATGTGTTGTACAATATGTGATGTTGTGTATAATAAATATATTAGAATTATATATTTATTATATGTAAGTAAAGTGTAGGAGTAAATTGTTAAAGAAAATTAGATGGATAAAAATTAAAATAAGTTATAATATAAATTTATTTTAATGTGGTAAATTGGTGACATTTAATATACTTCATGTATAGCCACTATTTTATTGAAAAAACCATATATTATCTTATTAAGTGTAATGTATGCATGTATCTAATGGAGTGAATATATTAATATATTTACTACAGTTAAATAAATTGTGAAGAAAATTTATAGAAAGAAAAGAAAATAATTGGATTTATGATATTATGTTATATGCATAATGGTATAATATTTAATATTATACCAAAGGATATAAAGTAAAAATATGAGATGAGATCCAACATGTAAATATGTATATTGGTATCAACTAGTTAGTAAATTAATTTCATATTTGAATAAATTATTAAATATATTAAATTATATATTTAATATATAAATAAGTTATTTGAAAATAATTTATGGAGATGAGGAAGAAATTAAATTTAATTATACAATATAAATTGTATAATTTAAATAAGTCATTTAAATTAGAGATGATAATTAAATAACCTAAATGGTTATCGTTATTTAGTGGTCCTAATATTTTATTTATAAACTAGTGACCTAATCTAAGAGAATTGTGGAGCATGTCACAATTTATTTAATTATTTTATATTATTATGTGAGTAAGTGAATATGAATATTATGTGATGATTTATATTAGTTTATTATATAAACAAATAAAAGAAACTAGTGTAATCCTAATTATATAGTAGGAATGAATGATTGAATAACTTAAGGATTAGAGATGCGAAAATAATAGTATTTCTAATATATACTAATTCTAAGAGATTTATTTTATATGTCTCAATTAATTAATTTTATAGCCTAATTATGGTAAGTTTAATTGGGTTAAGAAATTAAATGTACTTGAGCAAGAATTTGTATTTCACTTAAGTACATGGAAAGTCTAATTAAGTTATTAGTATAAAATAAAATTTAATGTAATAGACCATATAAATTTTTATGACCCAAATATTTAGTTAGGAAGTCCAAATATTTTTATTTAGAAAGCCAAAGGAATAAAGTGTTAAGCCCAAGTGAGTCCAATTGTTAAGGAACATGTGAGAGAATAATATTATTAAAAAAATTATATTAAGTCAAGAGATATATCTTTATTATCTCAAGTTTATTAATTTTATAACTTAATTAAAGTAAGTTTAATTCAGTTTTAAAAATTTAATGTACTAGAGTAATGATTTAAATTCTAAATATTTGGAATAGAAACCCTAGTTAAATATTGGAACAATTACATATTCTATTACATTTTAAAAAATAATTACAACAATAGTGCACTCATAAAAGTTTTACACAACTAATACACTTCCATATTTATTTACAATACTAGTGTAATTAGGATTCCTTAATTTAGAGAATTAGTATTCAATTAAGATTTCTTAATTTAATGAATTAGTATTAAATTAAGTAATTAATATATCTACATATTAAAACAAACTAAAGTGGCGTATATATAAAGCACGAATTGACGGGGACAGAGTAGAACCTGCAAGTGCCATCGATGTCATTCATGAGTTTGGAGACGAGATTTTCACGAAGGTCCCGGCCAAAGTGGCGGGGATGAAGTTGCATGTTTTTCTCCAATACTATGTGGAAAAATATTTTATCTCTCTCTCTTAATTCCTTAACAACAATTTAAAATACTGCAAATTTCTTCATCGTCTTCTCCGACGATATACGAAGGCGAAGCCCTATGCTTTTTGAGTATTTTTGTGAGAGAGACAGAATGTTGGGCTTTAAACCGAAAAAGTAAAGGATGAATTCATCTTCTTGCAGTTAACATTTTTTATTCTATGTCTCCATCAAATTCACGCCGCCTCTTTTAGAACATTGATTAGAGTTGTGCCCAGGTAAGGGCTTGTCATGCTATGTTTTCCATTGCAATTTATGGCTTTGCAATTTAATTTTTATGAATATTTAGTTACCCACAAAAATTAAAATTGTTATCTTTGTACGAAGATTTGGCTAACAACTGCAACATATTCATAATAACCTTTTAAAAATTAAATTAATTTATATATGGTGCAGTTGGTAGCCAAACCTTCATACAAAGGTAACCATTTTAGTTTCTGTGGGTAACCAAATATTCATAAAAAAAAGGTTACCTTGGTATAAAAGTTTGGTTACCTTGGTATAAATATTTGGTTACCTTGGTACGAAGGGTTGGTTATCAATATTATATTACACATCACTCTCTTATCTTTCTCTTTCCTATGCAGTGTTCTATTTTTTATTTACCTTCATGAAATTGGTTGCCAAACTTTTAGACCAAGGTAACAAATTCATATTGCCAAACTTTTAGACCAAACTTGAAAGTGTGATCTAGCTTTTGATTTTTAAAATCTATTATGGATATTTGTGATTTATTTTCTTGGGATGCTAGATTTATGTATTAAGGATAAAACCCCTTTGGAATCACTCAATTAGGTTGAAAAATGAGCAAGTTATGGAATTTATCCCAAACTACTCAAAGCTAAGAAAATTGTTAGAACCACTGTTTTGACCAGCCACTTCCGGGCTAATTTTCGGGAGTTAACATGTCCAAATATGGACTGTGATATATGAAAATTTTAGATCGGAAAGATAAGAATCCAATAAAATTGACAGATCGTTAATTGGGGTTATAGATTTCATTTTATTTCAGTTTTAGTAAATGGACTCCAAAACTACAAACGGAACAAAACCCGTTGGCTGCGGTGCTCCGAGCACTATTTTGACACTTTAGCAAAAGAAATAACTTCAAAACTTTTTACCACTGAAACTATAGGGAGTTATGTAGCTCGTGTCCAAAGTTGGTCGAATTCGGACTTGTAACGAAGAATCTATGGCCAAAATAAAAAGTAGAGTTTTTCGACGAAAATGACTAAAATTGGAGTTCTATAAACCCGATGACCCCAAAATTTTAACTGGGAGTACTTGTTAATATGTATAAGATTCTATCAAAAATTTGGGGTCATCGGAGTTGTGCAAGATAGTGATCATTTTTATTAGTTTCGAAAGTAAAATTGGACGTTTGAAAAATGTTAAAGAAAATTGAAATATTTCTTAAGGAAAGTTTTTTTGAGTACGGAATATATGTATATATGTTTGGAAAAAGAATAGAAAAAAAATAAGTTGATTTATTATTTTTTGTGAAAAGGATATTAAATCCAGCTTGCTGGATTGAAAAATTTAAGAATCCAGCTTACTAGATTGAAGGATTATGAATCCAGCTTGCTGGATTGAAGAATTTATGGATCCGGGCTTGCTGGATTAAAAAGAAGTTTACTGAATTGAAAATATGTTGAATCCAGCTTACTGGATTGCAATCTAGTTGCTGCATTTTGAATCCAGTTTGCTGGATTACAGTTTGGTTCGCTGGATTGACCATCTAGGTTGCTGGATTTGGAATCGAGGTTACTAGTTTGGTATTTGACTTATTATAGTTTTAAGAATAACTTATAATAAATAAGATTAGTGTGTTAAAATCATAATGTATATGATATATTGATTGAATAATTATCAATGGATGATAATAATACTAATGTTGTAAGGTGTTATCTAATATTTAATTTTTGTGATTAAGTGTTAGATAATCTATGGATAAAGTAATAGTATATTGAGCTAACTTGTATGTTATGCTGACTAAAAGATCAATCTTATACTGATAGGTCTTTCATGAGAGATTAAATTAGATTGTTTAGCGGTAATCAACGGTACAGACAAGTTTTCCCTGACTCAAACTTGAGTGTATGTTCAAAGCTTGTTAGTGAATAATTATTGTAGATTATTCACATCTATACTTATTATTGGTTCACACTTAGTGCATGTTGTACATGTTCATCAGGTATGAAAGGCTGATCACCTTTATTACCATAAGATTTAGTTAAATTGTTTATGATCATTGTTGACCTTCAAACATTATTGATTCAGTCATGCAATTATTGAAACTTGATTCATGTTATTTCATAATTATTATATTGTTGAAAACGTGAAAGCTTATTCATTCCTTTCAATCTTGATATATCTTCATTGCATTTAAAACTTGCTGGGAAAATTTGTTGCTCACCCTTGCTATATCATGTTAAAAATTTTCAGATTAAGATGAAAGCTCGAGTAAAGAAATAGAAGCAAAGACAAAGTGCAAGATTAAATTATGCTGCAGTTAAATATAGTAAATTTTCTGACAAAAACAACATTGTAAACTTTTTAGATATTGAAGGTATGTATTTAGTTAATGTTTTAGACCTTGGGAATGATGTGTAAAATTTTAATGTATAAACAATTTATGTTTATATCTTCCACAATAGTTATAGAAATGATGTACCAGATCTGAGGTAAAAAGTACAGGATTTGGGGGCGTCACAACCCCGAGTATTGGAGTGGTATTGACAGAACCCGGTAGCATCAAATCTTTTGGTACATGGATTGATTAGGGGAAACAATTTTGTGATATTCCCTTCATTGATCAACATTTTCATGATCTTCTCCATTGGTTGACCCAACGAAGTGAACTTCCTTTAGTCTGCATAGTCCCGACGAGCCTGGGATCTTGCTTTCCTTGCAAGTTTTTCTTCCAAAGTTTCATTCTCTTGGACTTATTATTAATTCCTTGTGATAAGGGAGATGAGACTTGTATGCCCCTGACTGATAAGCTGCCGGATTACTTGGTGTTGATGTATCAGAAGTTCTGCCAGTTGATCAAGCCGTTCTTTGATAGACTTCATTTCTTGCTTTATTATAAACTAGAATTTTGAATAATCCCATTTATCAGAATTATCTTTGTTGGTTTGGGGAAAATCACCTATATATTTGAGGTACTTGGAACTTTCTCCACTCCCTCTGCTGATCATATTGACATTCTCTTCCTTATGTTAAGGCATAGGGTTATCTTGCACATGTGGATGCTCTGGTTTTGTTACCACGATCTCACCACCGTCTATCAAATCCTGTATTTTGTGTTTGAGAGACGAGCAATTTTGGGTATCATGCCCCGAAGCTCTAGAATGATAAGCACATTTCTTGCTTGTAACAAAATTGCTTCCACTTGGATTGGTTAGAGGAAGGAGTTGGATAATCTTCTTCCGTGCTGTCATAAGCTTGAGTATATTTTCTAATGATTCCCTTAAGGGTGTGAAAACTCTTTGACATCTGACCTTTCTAACTTTTTGCAATATAGGATTTGAGGGTTGTGTAGATAATTAAAAGGGGAATAATTTTTCCTTTGAATAGGCAAGTTTTGATTGCCTTTCTGAGTTTGTCCTTGCAGTACCAAGGAGACATCTTCTTCTTTCTTTTTATGAACCCACCGAGGGTTATTCATAATTTCCAGTTTGAATGTGTTTAGCCACGACTTCTAAAGCTGTGAGGTATTTAACTTTTCTAGACTTTAACACCATCTTAGCCATTTCTACGTGTGTAATCATTTTAAGAATGGTTTTCCTATGCCTGCCAGGACCTTCTCATAGAACAGAACTTCTTGTATGTCAATGAAGGTCATTACCATCTCAGTTTCTGTCATTGATGGGATTACTTTAGCAGCCTAGACGTCTCCATATTATGGCATATTCTCTGAATGACTCAGTATTGTACTTTTTAACTTGGGTAATTTGATATCTATCTGGAGCCATTTGTGATTGGAAACTGTACTGGTTTAGAAAAAAATTGGCTAATCCTTCCCAGCTATAAATTTTGGAATTGTCCAATCTAGCATACCATGCTCTGGCCTCACCAGTTAGACTCTTCTGAAATAACTGCATTCTCAATTTTTCATCCTCGGCATAGGATCCAAGTTCCCTAAAGAACACTTTTAAATGGGTGTAAGGATCTCCTAATCTGTCATATTTTTCAAAATCAAGAGTCTTGAACTTGTTTGGATAGTGAACCCCATGAAAGATGCATAGGTCTAAATAAATCACGCTTCCATATGCTTCAGTCCCTTTGATTGATCGAATGATTTCTTCCATTTGCTGAACTTTTTTTTAAATATCACCAGTTTCCCGATCTTCTTTAAGATTAGTGATTTTACGGGTTTTGTTGGATTTTTCTATTTGAGGTTTAGGTATTTGTTGACCCTAAGTTTGTTTGTTTTGTTCTTTCAAGAAGATAGCTAATTCTGCTATCTGGTTTCTCAGTCCCTCGAACTCCTCTCGAGAAACCTGAGTAGATTTAAGTTGGGCAGTACCATAGACCATAACATAACCAACCCAACAAGGTAATGAGTATATGTAGAGAAATAGCAACAATAACAAAATAACAGTAGCCAAACTGCCAAGACAGTATCCACACAGTATACCTAGCACAGTTTCTGCATACCCAGCACAACACATAACAACCCAAGCGCGCATAAACCAGCAGACCCAAAAAGCAGTCGGTGTGAGACCCAACATCCCAAAACAGAGCACCTACAGTAGGAAAACCCACAAATCAATTGAAGTAGCAGCAGCTCTAGCAGAAACTCAAAAGCCCAAAAATAAGTGCATCAACTACCTTTAGCAACAACTGTGTTATATTAACTGCACTTAACATATTCCATTGGCCAATAACTAATAACTAGAGTATAGACATTACAATATCAATTTCAATAAATTTGACTATAGAGCTGCAAAAAATTGTAGCAACAACAATGAACCAACATATACCCACAACTTGTAGTTGCTGTAAGCCAGGAGTAGCCTCATAGTTGTTACAGGTGAAACCCAACACATATACCAACAGAAGACCAGACATGACAATAGAACCCAGCACTTCAATTGGAGACCTAAACAACCCAAACCTGCGGTAGGAACCAACCAACATGGTTACTGAGTCTTTTCAATTCCATAATTTTTTGAAGTGTGTCTGTGTGTGTGGAATTAATTGAACCTAAATGAATTATTTTGAAGTAGTGTTATGCCTCGTTTGCACCTATATACAAATGGTTTGATTTGTATAAAATTTCAATTTGAAGCAATATATACAGAAATGATATTCTGAAAACAGGTTTTCAAACCCTTATGCTCACATAGTAATTGAAGCCTTTGATACTTCTATTTTATTCCGTATTCGGCTTGATTTGATTTTATTTTTGAGATACAAAACATCTTTAACAAAATAATATACATATAAGTGTTGTGACAACCCAAAAATTCATAAAATCTTGAATGATTAGAATAAAGGTTAAAGAATAAAACCTAGATGAAAATTTGAGGAATGATCAATTAAGTTAATGATATAAGGATCAAAATAAAACTATGTTAGTAATTAATATAGCTTGAACATTGGCATTGACTGGCAAATAAGAATTTGAATAAGTATAAAATCGTTAGTTAATATGATTAGCATAAGAATGGAGTAATTTAAAACTCAAAATTTGAGTTAGAGATAGAATTTTGAAGCACAGACTGCTCGGTTACGTCCGGAATGTCAAGTTTAGTTAGAAAGGTCAATAAACATAAAATGTGTAAGGGTTGACTTTTTGGTTAAAGTCAACAGTTGACTTTTATAGAAAAAGGTCAAAATTGGAGTTAGAAGTGAAATATGTTATGATTATGTGAATTATATATATGATTAAATAAATATATATTATATAGTGTGAATACATTTATTTTGTATATAAAAGTGAATTAAGAATTAAGTTATGTAACCTAATGTACATATTAGGTGTGTTAAGTAAATAACCTAAGAGGTTATAATATGGTAGAATATTAGTATATAAAATATATACTAATTCTAAGAGATTTATTTTATACATCTCAATTAATTAATTTTACAACCTAAGAATAACAAGTTTAATTGGGTTAAGAACTTAAATGTGCATGAGCAAGAATTTATGTTATAATTGAGGAAATGAAAACCCTAATTTAATAATTAGGGAATGGTAATATTAAGAGTGTTGGAAATATGATATTTTGTTATGGCCCAAAGAAATTAAATTAAAAGTCCAAAGAGATTAAATATGGTGGCCCAAGTGTAGGCCTAATCAAATTAATTTAGAAGCCCAATTTTAGCCCAATTGAGGGGGGGGGGGGCATTTTAGACATTAAGTATAATAAACAAAACAATAAAATCAAAGCAATACTTGGATGATATAAGGCCACATGGCCGGACATGAGAAGAGGGAAAAGGAGGGGAAGAATGTTGGTTAATTGCTTTAGTTGGTAAACAACTCCCACCTACTCCTCCTATATGTTATTTTTTTATTTGACCAACATGTTTGTACAAGCTTCCAAGTAAAGCTTTGGTAATTAAGAAAGAGAGAGAATTAGTGAGAGCAATTGAGGGGCACATGGTTGGTGGGTTTATTGAAGAGAAAAAGGAGTGGAGCATGTGAAGCTTTTACTAAAATAAAGATATCTTAATTTTTTCTTTCATCTCCTTCATCTAGCTAACACCAAGAATAACCAAATAGAGGGAGAGAGAAGGGAGGCCTTTCGGCAGCCATGGAGGGGAGAAAAGGGAGTTTTGGTAAGTCCTCAAATCACTATAATCAAACATTGAAGAAGAAGAAGAAGGAGAGCATGATAATCAAAAGGTATAAACCCCTTTTGTTTATGTAATTTTTGATTATTCTAAATCAAACCTTGAATTTATATTTCTAAACTTAAAAACCACGAATATACTTGTTATATAGTGTTTCATGTTTAGATTTACCCATATTGGGTGTTGTTTTGTTTGGAAATCAAAAGTACAGAAAATTGATTTTTCTAGTTTATAAGCCTTAAATTTATATGTACTTTGAATTTCCACCGTTTTTGATCTACACCTTATTTTTCTGATCCGTCAAAAAGAGGTGCTAGATATGTAACTACTAAACCCAAGTGGTAGCACTCAAAAATGTTGAGTACACAGTCCGTAGTGACTGATTTAGCAAAAATAGTTTTGTATTTTTAAGAAAAAATAGATTATTTATGAACAGTCAGTGTCAGGGGTAGTTTCGTCATTTTTTGGATATTCAAAAATTCTAAAAAATTTTGGGAGGATACTATGATAAATTTGCTAACATCTCCAAGTGGAATCACTGAAAAAAGGAGTTGTAGATTTCTGTAGGGAATATTTTTAACAAAGCACGAAAAAGTGAAAAATGCCAAAAAATTACTGCCAATAATTTTAAAAGGGCATTTTTGGCCACTTAATTTAGAGAAAAATTTCGACCTTTTGGGACCTGAAAATATATGGTATTAAGTACATCTTGTCCAAAAATGAGCTTATTCCGACTTAAAATTACCAAGTATTGACCATTTCAATTTTTGTAATTTTTATGCGAAAACGGCTATAACCGGAGTTCTATAACTCCGATGGCCACGAAATTAAAACTGGAGCATCACGTTAATACGTATAAGTTTGTGTAAAGAGATGGAATTTCTGGAGTTGAGCATGATGGGGCTAAATTCTTAAGCTATACACTAAAAATGATTTTTGAAAAATACCAAAGAAAGTTAGAAAATTTTGAAAAATACTTTTTGTGTATGAAATATGTGTATATATGTTTGGACAAAAGATAGAAAAATAATAAATTGATTTGGTATTTTCATGAATAGGATATGGAATTCAACTTGCTGGATTGAAAAGAAGTTTACTGAATTGAAAATTTGTTGAATCCAGCTTGCTGAATTGCAATCTAGTTACTGGATTTGGAATTCAGTTAACTGGATTGCAATTTGGCTTGCTAGATTGGAAATTTGTTTAATCCAGGTTGCTGGATTTGGAATTCAGTCTGCTAGATTAGCAATTTGGTTGTTAGATTTAGAATCCAGGTTGCTGGATTAGTATTTGACTTATTAAATGTTAACGAATAACTTATGAAATGAAAAAGCGAGTTTTAAATCATAATGGATATGATATAGTGATGAAAGAATTATCAAAGGATGATAATAATACTGATGTGTTAAAATGTTATCTAATATTTGATTAAGTGTTAGATAATCTATGGATAAAGTAATAGTATATTGAGCTAACAAGTATGATATGTTGACTGAAAGATTAATATTATAATTGATAGGTCTTTCATAAGAGATTGCATTAGATTGCTTAGCGGTAATCAGCGGTACTGGCAAGTTTCATAACTCAACCTTGAGTTGTATTTTCAAAGCATGTTAGTGAATAATTACTGTTGATTATTCACATCTATACTGATTATTGATTCGCACTTAGTGCATGTTGCATATGTTCATCAAGTATGAAAGGCTGATGACCTTCATTACCATATACTCCAGTTGAATTATTCATATTCATTATTGACATTTATTCATGTCGTCCTGATCGTTTAGTTATGAAATTTGATT
The DNA here is from genome assembly GCA_016801055.1 of Panax notoginseng. Lineage (NCBI taxonomy): Eukaryota > Viridiplantae > Streptophyta > Magnoliopsida > Apiales > Araliaceae > Panax > Panax notoginseng. Next base: position 8,908,097 of record CM029012.1, read on the forward strand.
CTTGCTAGTTCACAATTATATTGTTGAACGTAGCTAGCCTTTTATTCACATTCTTTCAATCATGATATATCCTCAAATAAATTTAACTTGCTGGGCAAATTTGATGCTCACCCTTGTTATATCATGATAAAAATTTTCAGATTAAGATGAAAGCTCGAGTAAAGACAGAAGCAAAGTTCAAGATTAAATTATGATGCAGTTAGATTTATTAAATTTTCTAACGAAAATAGCATTGTAAACCTTTTTAGATATTTAATGTATATATTAAGTTAAGGTTGTAGACCTTGGGAATGATGTGTAAAAGTTTAATGTATAAACAATTTATGTTTATATCTTCCGCAATAATTATAGAAATAATGTACTAGATCTTAGGTAAAAAGTACTCGGAGTTGGGGATACTACAAGTGTCGGGCTCCTTATGAGCAAGAAAGCCATATAAGGATGTTCAAACATCCCAAATATGATTTATAAGCTAACTCTACAACTGAAAAGGGTCCATCTTGGGAACCAGATCTAGATCTGTCAGCTGGATCCTAGATCACGTGGCTCCTAGGCTCACATAATATCATATGAATAATGCATAACGAGGATACTGAAATAAAATAGATATTTAATCTAAATAATGCAAAACAAAGGATTCATCTGTTAAATCCCTGCATGCGCGTAGCCAAGTTTCTTGTTCCCTCTAAATACAGATCTAGGGTCACGTGGTTGCTTAATATTTCTAAAAAAACTAGAAAGACAATTAGATGTAAATAAATCTTAGCCATCCTAGCTCAACGGTTCCAGTTTTACAACTTTTGAACTTGTTAAAAGTTAGATATAGCCATATTTGGATAAATGTATTCCACATATTTAAATATTATGGATTTACATTAAATGAACAGTTAAATATATATATATATATATATATATATAGACCAAAGTAACCGCGGGTCAACCTGCGGTTGCCCAGGTGAGCCCAAGCCCCGTGGTCCCCGTTGTCTCGAAATACGTGCACTCTGGTCAACACGCTATCCGTTCGAACCTTCATAACATTTAATCTAGGCGTCTGGTAGTTCGTACCCCTGCCCCGACGGGGTTTAATACTCTTTGCAAGCCATCCCCGGCTGGCATGCTCTCTATTATTACAAATAGGACCCCCGCCCCGGCAGGGGTATTAAGGCTTGGAGAGCCCGACCCGACAGGGATGTGGTCTATTCTTGGCCTTGAGTTTTTTTTTTCATTCTTAGCAATCAACTCCAATCCATGAGCTTTTTTAGGTGCCTGACACATCATTAAACATAAATATGAGTTAGTATTGAGCAACTTAAGCATGTAAGGTTAATTTATCTAGATAATATTATTTAACTAACTACTTAATGACTTATTATATACTAATTATTAATCTAAACTAAAATTTGAATAACATGAATAAAATACTTTAGAATAAAATTAAAATTGGGTTGCCTCCCAATTAGCGCTTGGTTTTAAGCCGTTCAGCCTGACTACTCCCTGTTCTAGCCTGGATCAGTTGGGTTTTTCGCGGCAAGCTATTTCTTTAGAGCATAGAACCAACATTGTTTTATTCCATGCCTTTCAATTTCTTGCTTGCTAATGAAGTTGACTTGTTATCCTCGATTAGTTCCTTAAGACCACCACTCTCTCAATAATTCCTGAATTTGACACGTATAGATTCCTCGATTGACTCACATTCCTCTTTGTCAGTCGGGATTGGAATTTCCTTAAACACTTTCACCTTTACTACCTGATCGAACATTTGCATTATCAGTTATCCATTCGGCACGTCAATTAGTGTTCGTCCAGTTGCAAAGAATGGACGTCCCAAGATGATAGGGATGTTCTTATCTGCTTCAAAGTCTGACATCATAAAATCTGCTGGAAATATCAGTGAGTCAACCTTCACTAACACGTCTTCAACTATTCCTAGTGGATATGTTAATGATCTATCTGCGAGTTATAGACTGATGTTGGTTGGTTTTACTTCTTTTAATCCCATTTTTCGTTAAACGGATCATGGCATCAGATTTATACTTGCTCCTAGATCGCATAGAGCTCTCCCCACGTCTTGATTACCAATTTTGCATGGAATTGTGAAGCTTTCCGGATCTTTTAATTTAGGAGGAAGCTTTTCCTGCAGTATTGCACTGCATTCTTTAGTTAATGCCACTGTTTTGAAGTCCTTGAGTTTGCGCTTCTTCGAAAGTATTTCCTTCATGAATTGGACATATCGTGGCATCTACTCAAGTGCTTCGACAAATGGAATATTGATGTGCAATTGTTTGAATATGTTCATAAACCTTAAAAATTGGTCCTTTATCTTTTGACTATCTACTCTTCAGGGAAAAGGTACTGTTGGTATGGCTTTCTTTTGTTTATCTTCTTTCAGCTTTTCCACCCCGTTCTCCTTAGGGTTTATGGCTAATCCATCCCCTTCATTCTCACTCTCACCATCTGTACTTGCTTTCCCGTCACGGTTGGCTCCCAAGGCTTTATCACTCCTCAATGTAATTGCATTACATTGTTCGTGATTTCCTCTTGGATTCTTTTTTGTATCTCTAGGCAACGTCCCTTGAGGCCTGTTGTTAAAAGCCAATGCAAGTTGTCCCATCTGATTCTCTAAGTTTTTAATCGTTGTCGCTTGTGTTTTTATGACCGCCTTGTTACCTGCAACGTACTTCATCAGTATCTCTTCTAATTCTGACTCTTTATCATGATGTGGAGGTACCTGTTGATTCTTATTTTGGAACCCCGGGGGATAAGATTGTCGTGGAGCTTGCAAATTCTGATTGTTGCTCCATGAAAAATTATGATGGTTCATATTCCCAGGGTTGTAGGCATTTTGATACATATTCTGTGGTGGTATCCTATTATAGTTGGCCACAAAATGAACCGATACATGATTGATGACGCATTGCTCCGTAGGATGCTATCCTTTGCATAGCTCGCACACAAACACCACCTGTTGTGGTTTTGCACCTATCATGATGTCCATTTTCTTTGATAAGGCAACAATTTGTGCTGCCAACGCAGTTACTCCATCTACCTCTAAAATCCTAGCTACCTTAGGATGTGTCATCCTCGATGTAGGCCACTGGTAATTATTAGATGACATTGTCTCAACTAAATCGTACGCCTCCTCATAGCTCTTAGCCATAAATGCTCCACCCGAGGCTGCATTGATACTCGTCCTGAGATTCCTATTTAACCAATTTAAGAATGTGTTCATCTGCAGCCATTTTGGTAATCCGTGATGTGGGCATTTCCTATGCAATTCCTTGTATCTGTCCCATGCCTCATATAACGATTCCTCGTGCTGCTTGTCGATGTTGGGATTTTATTTTGTCCCTTTTTTGTTCTTATCTTTTTATGTTCTCATGTTAGGTGAGATTTGTTTGAAAAAAAAGTTGTGAAAAGGTCCGACATGTATAAGTCGACGAATGGACTGTAAGAGTTGCTAGTTAGTTTCTTAAATGGTTGTACCAATACAACCGAGAAAAGGTATGCACATTGACCCAGTGATGGGACACTGCTTAATGGGTCTATAAAACCGAGATTCGTTAGGGTCCGGGGTCTTGGTTATGCGGAGGGAAGGTGTTAGGCACCCCCCGACATCCGTGTTACCACGGCGACCGCCACTATTTAGTTAAACTATTATATGAATGTGTGTGTGTGTGTGGACTAATGTGCAATTATGTGGAAGTAGTGTTATGCCTCGTTTGCACCTATATACAAAGGGTTTTAATTTTGTATAAAATTTAGTTTTAACAAGATATAGCAGTGATGTTTTGTAAAAATATGTTTTTCAAACACTTGTGCTCAATAGTAATTGAGGCCTTTGATACTTCCATTTTATTATGTGTTCATATTGATTGCTTTTATTATCGAGATGCGAAGCACCTTCGAGAAAATAATATACATAGCAATGCTGAACTCCTTGTGGGCATGAGAGCCATCTAAGGAAATTCGAACAACGCGAATAATTTATAAGCCGTGTACAGCTGAAAATGTCCATCACGGAAACCAAATCTAGATTCACTAAACTGAATCTGTGGTCACATGATTCCTAGGCCTACATGATGTAGTAATTTGTATAAAAGCTATAAAAAGTTATATATATATATATATATATATATATATATATATATATATATATATATACAGACATGATCAACCACCACGAAGCTCCTTCACGGGGGATCAGAAATGTAAATATATAAAAGCGTTAAATATATATATAGAGACATGATCAACCACCATGAAACACCTCCTTGGGGGATCAGAAATGTGTGTGTGTGTGTGTATATATATATATATATATATATATATATATATATATATATATATATATAGACATGATTAACCATCACGAAGCACCTCTATGGGGGATCAAAAATATAAATAAAGCAATAAATACGATCAACCGCCACGAAGTAAACTGCAGGTGGGACTAAATATAAATAAAGCAGTAAAAACGATCAACCGTCACGAAGTAAACTCCAGGCGGGACTAAATGTAAATAAAGCTGTAAAAGGCCATGAAGTAAACTCCAGGCCTAACATAAATGTATGTGTATATATATATATATATATATATATATATATATATATATATATATATATATATATATATATATATATATAAGCGGTAAACACACATGATATATATCGATCCCGACTCGATTTATCATTTAAACGATTTGTCGCTATATATATATATATAAAAGCAGTAAACGCTCTGGATGTAAAATCCAGGCTCATCGAACAGAGTTCGACAACAATTTATATATAAGTATATATATATAAGTAAATAAAAGCTCCGGACGTGAGTACAGGCTCAATTGAGGCATAACTCGATAATGTTAGTCCATATATATATATATATATATATATATATATATATATATATATATATATATATATATATATATATATATAAAGAAATAAAAGCCACGGACCGAAGTCCGGGTATACACACGCAACACGACTCTCAACGTGCAGAACTGTGTGTGCACAGTATTGGAGAAAGGCTTTAGAAAGTGTAAGAAGGTTTACAGTGGACTGCCAAAGAAGACTTTAATGACTTTAAATGGTTGAAAACTCGGCTCCCGCCGGTAAAAATATAGCATTTTATAAGCTCATAAGTGTTTAAAATGAGAAAGCACTCAGTTTAAAGCGTGTACAGAACAAATTGGATAGGGCTTTCTCGCCTTTTCTCTTGCAAATATGGCCACCCCAAGCCCTCTATTTATAGAGGGGGGAGCCATAGGTGTACCTTCAGCAGTAGCAGGTGCACCTGCGGCTGCCTGGGGTGCCCCGGGCAATGTGGGTCCCGCCGTCTCAAAGTGTATGTAATCGAACGACGCACTATTCGCTCGAACCTTCATAACTTTCAATCCGGGAGATAGATGGAAGCGTTCAATACTATTCCAGAAAGCTCTTTCCAAGAGCTACATAATGACAAAGGATTTGCCTTTTTTTGATTCTGGGAAGATGGGTCCATGACCGAAATGGCATTTTTGAGTTTCCATCAAGCAGTCCGTTGAGCTGTTTTGCGTAGTTTGCGCTCGTAAGTTAAGATATGGGTCTTGTGGGCTTCTTTTGAAGCAATTTAATTTGAAATAAGTGTATTTGATTTGAGTTGAAGTTGAGTTTGATAAAATGACAATTTTGCCCCTCCCTAGGTTATTTTCGATTTCTACGCAGTTGTAGCAATCATTTCTAAGGGTTATCTCTGAGGTTGACCTGATGTTGACTTTGATTATCCTCAGGGTTATCTCTGAGGTTGTCTTGACCTCCTGGGGTTATCTTCAGGCTTTGAACTTGATCCCCCGAGGTTATCTCCTAGGTTAAAACTGACTTTCCTAGGGTTATCTTCGGGGTTAGAAACTAGATCTCCTGGGGCTATCTTCAGGATTGGAATTGATGTTATGGTCCTCCAAGGTTATCTCTGGAGAGTGAAAAAAATGCTTTTGTCCTCCTACATAGTTAGCAACAAAAAAATGAAATTTCGAGTTTCTGCAAATGCCCTTCTTTATCATGTTCATGTAATGTAATGGAATGGACATGATAAAGATTGCTAGACATTTGAAATATGACAAGGTATTTCTAATGATGCAAATCGCAATGAAATGAATGTTTATGATGAATGTTAAAATATTTTCACAAATCGCAGTTCGTAAATCGCACATCGTATTTGGCACTTTGCACTTCGCTTTTCGCATTTGGCCAATCGCACTTCGCAACTCGCATATCGCATTTTGCATATCATAAATCGTAATGTAATGAATGTTAAAATATTTTCGCAAATCGATTTACTTTTATCGATCATTGATGATGCCTATGTTAGTGTTGACTCCAACGTTTAAGCTTTTTGTCAGTGTTGCTGATGCTTGTTTGATGAAGATAAGTGAGATGTTTTCTACATCTCAATTGGGGATGATGTTCTAAAATCATCGGACCTTCCCGATGCATACGTTGGAAGTTTACAATGGTGCCCACCATGATGGTAGTTTGACAACGGTGCCTACCCTACTAGTAGTTGACTACGCTGACATCGCCAAACTGTTTCGATTCCTACTCAAACGGTGGTATCCCTATACTTCACTGAAGTAATATTCCAAGGTTTGCTTCACAAGACTCCGCCTCACCCTTTTTGAGGTGATTTGAAGCTTTCTTTCGCTGTTGGGTGCTTGTGCCGCATTTCCTTGAGCGTTTGATTTGTAACCCTGCTTAACTGATGACCTGAATGCCACAGACATCTCTAGAGGGTGCAACTCATTCTTTCGCTACCCAACTTTGAACTTTGGTGTAGAGGCCTCAACTGATGAGGACTTGACGCATGTTAATATGTTTGATGGTGTAGATTTCATTCGCTAGACCTTTCGTCGTTGGCCTTCTACTCCTAAGTTAAGAATTTTTTTGAGAATTTTCCCCTTCTTTTGTAGGGGCATGCTTATGTCGCCATGATTTCTTTCAGAAGTTATCCCCTTTCTTTTGATGAGAGGCTTGATCCCGTCTTAAGCTCCTTCCATTTCTTGGAATTGGACAATGCCCCAGTCCTTTCGCATGTTGATGTCGAGGATTTATATTAGAAACTTTCTTTATTGATGAAGTCACAAGTGAGTAATATCCAAATCGCCAGTGAGATGATGTGAGGGAAGCTCTGATGATGATGTACCACGCTGATGGTTCTGACTGGTGCATTTTCCTCTTTAAGATGGTTGATAAATGCCCCAATGTTAAATTGTCACTGCTTTCAAGATTACCCCAAACTTGCTTATTTCCTGGGATAGTTGCTTTGACAGATGAGCTGATAAGATGCCGAGATCGCAAGAGGCTTTTAATTCTGTACCAGATGGTGAACATGTAGTGGATTTGGGCTTTGATGCCCTCAATCATTCTTCCTGACTTGTTCTCGCAATTAGCTTTTATAGTTTTCTTTGATTTGATGAAGACTTGTGATTGATGGTGTCGGCTCTTTGAAGGTCCTCGCTGCTGGTTATCTTAGTGTATCGCTATTTTTTCCTTTCTGGGATTTGTGCCAGATTATATGGAATGATATTGAAGTGTTATTGGGTCTTCTCAGCATGGGTCACTGACTTGAAGGTTTTTTTTGGTGTCTTGGGATTGAGGTTTGGGTTTGGATATTTCTTTTGAGGGTCCGACCGCACCACTGATGGCTGCCTACGTACCCTTATTTGTGCGGGAGATCAAGTCTGCGTAGTTCCTGCTTGATAAGATAAATGGGTTGAGAAGTGTTTGTTTGGGCTTTTTTTTTAGTTTGACCGCACCATAAATGGTTACCTACGTACTCCCATTGATGAGGGGAGATCAGGTCTTTCGTAGTTCAGACTATGGTTTGAAAAAGCTAAAAATATTTATGGGAGTTTGAGCTTGGTTGAAGGGGTTTTTCAATTTTTGTAGTGGTTAGACCGCACCGTACATGGTTGCCTACATACTCCCATTGATGAGGGGAGATCAGGTCTGTGTAGTTTCAACTTTTGTTTCAAAAGGTTCAAAGTGGTAAGTGGTGATAAGGGTGTAGAGATGTTTTTATTTTTGTTTTTATTTTTTTCTTTTTTCTTCTTTTTTCTTTTTTTTCTTTTTGTTTGTTTTTTTTCTTTTTCTTTTTCTTTTTTCTTTTTGTTTTTACTTTTTCCTTTACATGCATGGAAAATAAATGGCACACTGCGAAGAAAGTGACACCGTCCCAATATATCCTGGAACTCACAACTATATCCTCTAGATCTATATCTTCTTGGCTAGCTGAGGCATGATAATCCAGTTATCAGTGGTTATGTTGCCTTCAAGGTGTGCGATAGAGGTTAGCTCTTGGTTTTGAATATCTTCACTTATGGTCATAACTTGGTCACTTCCTAATTCAACACACTCCTCGGGGATGCTTGTACTAGACCTGTCGCACAAATGGATAAACTCTTGATTTGTCAATGGGTTGGCTTCCCCAATAACCTTACCATCTTTTCCTTCGTCTGTTCCTTCACCATTTTCCTGGGCTTGAGAGGATTCGACCATGAAATCTCCCTCGAGCTGTTGTTGCATTTCTCGCAAGGAACTTTCCTTTTTGGCTTTTTCTTCTTTGGAAAGGATTAGTATTTTCTCTGCATCATCCAAGGTTATAAAATTAGGAACGTGGTGCTATCTTTGGACCACATGATGTCTGATGTTGGCGGGGGAATCTCCTTTGGGGACTCCCTTGTCTCCACTGTCACTCCTTGTATTAGGATCAGTCCATCTTGTGTTCTGTTAGGATTAGTGCTCATAGCCTTCACCTCCTTTGAACTACCTGTCTTAAGTGGACAGCTTAAGCTTTTTATTTCCTTTTCGTCTTTTTTGGTCATGAGGAATTCTATCTTCAGGTCTTCGTTTTCAATGAGATCCTGGATTTTATGTCGCAAAGACGAACATTCCTCAATCGTATGTCCAAGTGAGTTAGAATGATAGAGACATCTTGGTGGAATCATAACTCTTCGTCTTGGAATTTATAGGAGGCAGCAACTTAGTAATCCTTCCTTCGCTTATCAGCAAGTGTAGCATTTCTTCATTTGATTTGCTCAGAGGTATGAATTTCTGGGCTCTTTGGGAGGTTGTTTGATATTTCTTCTTTGCGAAATCACATTCCCTTGAGCGATTTTTCCGTTGGCGAGATCTTCTACTAATTTTATCATCCCCCTTTTCTTGCACTTTTATCCTGCTTTGATATTCTTCATTTAGCTGGCTCATCATAGAGAGATATGGGCTTACATTATTGTTAACCTCCTTTTTCTCTTGGCTTTCGGATAGTTGAGTGAAAAACTGCCTTATTTCCTGATGTTGGCGCACTATCAGCTTAGCCAGCAGATTTACTTGATTCTGGATCATCTCTAATTTTTGCATTACTAACATATCCTCCTCCGAGTTTTCCCACTCTGTGACATTTGTTCTGTGCCTTTGGGGGTATTCCTCCACCCTTAGTATGTACTTACGATTTGGATACATTTATGCGCTTCCTGACCCGATCATGTTTACTTCCTCCGTATCATGTTGCAACGGAGGGTTGGTGTTGACATTTTGTTGATTGGGTTGTTGGACCACAATACTGCCACTTTCGATCAGATTTTGAATCTTAAACTTTAATGATCAAAAATCTTATGTATCGTGTCCTGGAGACCCTGAGTGGTAAGCATATCTCTGGCTCGGATTGTATCTTTTGCTCCATGGTTCCAGAGGTGGAGCACGTTCGTTAATTTTCTTGTGAACTATTAATATCGCCAAGACATTTTTAAGGGAATCGCCTAGTGGAGTGAACACCCGATTTTTCGTTCTTTCAAATTTTCTTTTTTTATCCTGGCATTAGTTGAATGCAGCCTATTGTTGAGATGGCAGATTGTCTTGCTTTTTCCAAATAGGGGGACTGTAGTTTGGTCTCCTAGCTTGCCTCTATACAACAAGGGATACATCTTCATCTCCTTTATTGGGTACCCCCTTGGGATCGCTTGCATACTTGCCAGTCTGTATATATTTGGCGACTGCTTCCAAGGCAGTGAACTCTTTAATCTTTCCTGCCTTCAGGCCCATCTTTGCCATTTTGCCGTATTTGATCATTTTCGAGAATTACTTTCCTATGACTGCTAGGATTCTCTCATAGTAAGGCGCCTCTTGAATGTCTATAAAAGTCATCAACATTTTAGTTTCTTTCATTGATGGAATGACTTGCACTGCCAGATGTCTCAACCTTTGAACACATTCTCGGACAGACTCAGTACTTTGCTTTTTGACTTTAGTGACTTGGTATCGATATGGTGCCATTTGTGACTGAAAATTGCTATGATTTAGAAAGGCATGGGCCAATTCTTCCCAGTTGTGGATTTTGGCATTGTCAAGTCGAGCATACCAGACTTTAGCCTCTCCCGTGGGACTCTTTTAAAAAAGTTGCACTCTAAGGCTTTCATCTTCAGCATAAGATCCCAGTTCGCCAATGTACACTTTAAGGTGCGTATAAGGATTGCTTGCCCCATTGTATTTTTCAAACTCTGAGATTTTGAATTTGTCAAGATATCGAGCCCCTAGGAATATGCAAAGAACTGAATAGGTGACACTTCCATAGTTTTCCAGTCCCTTTGATTGATCGGATGGTTTCCTCCATTTGTTTGACTTTCTTTCTTATATCCCCAGTTTCTCGATCATACCTGAGTTTTATGATATCAGGGGTTTTGTTGGTTCCTTTATTGGAATGAGGTTCAGGTATCTGGGTTTCTATCTTTTTGCCAATACCCTGACTGCCCCCTGGTGTGAATGACTCTAGTTGAGCAGGCATTGTCTGGCCCTGAGTATTTTTACTTTGTTCTTTTAGAAAGACAGTCAATTCTGCTATCTGATTCCTTAGTCCTTCAAACTCCTCTCGGGAAACAGGAGTAGGATCAGACTGGGCACTTGTAGCCATGTCTGACGGTGGGCTTAGTGCCTTTTTGGACTTTAAGAGGGTTATGGGACTGATTGCTTCGCTACAAAAAGAAGTGGTAGTTTAGTCTTAGTGAGTGTAGGAATATTACATGCTACTTAATGGGTCTGTTTAGGAGTATTATCCTGCGAAACAGATGTCAGTTGACCAGATAGCATGGCAAGTTTTGATATGAAAGGGAATGCATGCATACATATTCCTTTATATTTTCCATTACATTGAGATTGACATGGAAATGAAATTACAAGTAATTAAAATGGGAAGGTATGAAGAGACTTTCCTCCGCGTTTGGTTAATTAGAGGCTGACCTATTTTAGGTTACTCTCGCTGTTTTTTGGCATGAAGGTTCCCAAATCATCATAATTTACTTGACGAGAAGTTAATCCGGACTTTCAACTTGAGCGAATTTGGGTGGTGCCTTTCCTGATCCTCATTGGAATTAGTCTCCCTACGAGTTCAATAATCAAACACTGACAAGATAGCCTTCTGATGGAGGGACCACACAACATATATTCACATACATCGTGTCTCACCGTATGGAAATGTTGACATGTGCGAAGCACTAATATCACAGGCAGATATGGTGCAAAGCACTAAGTGCAGTACGTAAATGCATTAGTACACATTCATTCAAATGTAAATGCAACATCCACACACAAACATATAAAAGTTTTGAAAAGTTTTTAAATAGCAACTTAAGCTGTCTTACTGGAGTCCCTAGAAGAGTCGCCACCTGTCGACGTCGGGATTTTATTTTGTCCCTTTTCTGTTCTTGTCTTTTAGTGTTCTCATGTTAGGTGAGATTTGTTTGAAAAAAATAAGTTGTGAAAAGGTCCGACATGTATATATCGACGATTGGACTGTAAGAGTTGCCAGTTGGTTTTTTAAATGGTTGTACCAACACAACCGATAAAAGGTATGCGCATTTACCTAGTGATGTGACACTGCTTAACGGGTCTGTGAAATCGATATTCGTTAGGATCTGGGGACTTGGTTATGCGGAGGGAAGGCGTTAGGCACCCCCCGACATCTGTGTTGCCACGATATCGCCACTATTTAATTAAACTGTTAAATGAATATGTGTGTTTGTGTGTGTGGATTAATGTCCAATTATGTGGAAGTAGTGTTATGTCTTGTTCGCACCTATATAAAAAGGGTTTGAATTTTGTAAAAAATTCAGTTTTAAAAAATATAGCAGTGATGTCTTGTGAAAAGAGATTTTCAAACCCTTGTGCTCAATAGTAATTGAAGCCTTTGATACTTCCATTTTATTATGTGTTTTGCTTAATTACTTTTATTATCAAGATGCGAAGCATCTTTGAGAAAATAATATACGTAGCAGTGCCGAACTCCTTGTGGGCATGAGAGCCATCTAAGGAAATTCGAACAACGCGAATAATTTACAAGCCGTGTACAGCTGAAAATGTCCATCACGGGAACCGAATCTAGATTCAGTAAACTAAATCTGTAATCACATGATTCCTAGGCTCACATGATATAGCAATTTGTATGAAAGCTGTAAACATTTATATATATATATAGAGACATGATCAACCACCACGAAGCACCTCCATGGGGGATCGAAAATGTAAATATATAAAAGCGATAAATATATATATAGAGACATGATCAACCACCACGAAGCACCTCCATGGGGGATTAGAAATGTAAATAAAACAATAAATATGATCAACCGCCACGAAGTAAACTTCAGGCGTAACTAAATGTAAATAAAGCATTAAAAACGATCGACCGCCACAAAGTAAACTCCATGTAGGACTAAATGTAAATAAAGCTGTAAAAGGCCACGAAGTAAACTCCAGGCCTGACCGAAAGCGGTAAACGTACAGGATATATATATTGATCCTGGCTCGGTTTATCATTTCAGTGATTTCTCTCTCTCTCTCTCTCTCTCTCTCTCTATATATATATATATATATATATATATATATATATATATATATATATATATGGACTAACATTATCGATTTATTCCTCGATTGAGCCTGGACTCACGTCCGGAGCGTTTATTTGCTTATATATATATATACAAAAAGAAGTAAAAGCCACGCACTGAAGTCCGGGCATACACACGCAACACGACTCTGAACGTGCAGAACTGTGTGTACACAGTAGTGGAGAAAGGCTTTAGAAAGTGTAAGAAGGCTTATAGTGGACTGCCAAAGAAGACTTCAATGACTTTAAATGGATGAACACTTGGCTCCTGCCGGTAAAAATATAGAAATATATAAGCTCACAAGTGTTTAAAACGAGAAAACACTCAGTTTATAGTGTGTACAGAGCAAATTGAAAAGGGTTTCCTTGCCTTTTCCCTTGCAAATATGGCCACCCCAAGCTCTCTATTTATAGAGGGGGGAGAACCAGGTGTACCTGCGGCTGCCCAGGATGCCCCTGGCAATATGGGTCCCGCCATCTCAAAGTACGTGCACTCGGACGATGAGCTATTCGTTCGAACCTTCATAACTTTCAATCCAGGAGTCCGATGGAAGCGTGTCATACCATTCCAAAAAGCTCTTTTCGAGAGCTACATAATGACATAGGATTTTCCTTTTTTGATTCTAGGAAGATGGGTCCATAACCGAAATGGCATTTCTAGGTTTCCGTCAGGCAGTCCGTTGAGCCATTTTGCGTAGTTTGCGCTCGGAACTAAATATATGGTTCTTGTGGGACTTCTTTTGAAGCAATTTGAATTGAAATGAGTTTATTTAATTTGAGTTGAATTTGAGTTTGGCAAAATGATCATTTTTCCCCTCCCGGGGTTATTTCCGATTTTCGCGCAGTTGTAGCAGTCTTTTCTCAGGGTTATCTCTGAGGTTAACCTGATGTTTACTTTGACTGTCCTCAGGGTTATCTCTGAGGTTGGCTTAACCTCCTGGGGTTATCTCCAGGCTTTGAACTTGATCCCCCGGGGTTATCTCTGAGGATGAAACTGTCTTTCCCGGGGTTATCTCCGAGGTTGGTAACTGATTTCCCGGGTTTATCTCTGGGGTTGGAACCTGGATCTCCAGGGGCTATCTTCGAGGTTTGGAATTGATGTTGTGGTCCTCCAAGGATATCTCTGGAGTGTGAAAAAAATGCTTTTTTCCTCCTACATAGTTAGTAATAGGAAAACGAAATTTCGAGTGTCTACACTGCTGTTCAGACATGGTAATCTCATTCCACATTTTTGCAGTCTTTGCTAGTGGGAAGAATTTTGCTAAGAATTTTTGAGCGAGGTCTTCGCATGTAGTTATTGACCCCGACAGTAGTGAGTGTAACCAACTCTTCGCCTTGTCCCACAGAGTGAATGGGAACACGCAAATCCTGACTGCTTCATCCGACACCCCATTATACCTGAAAGTGTCACATATCTCTAAAAAAATTTGATCAAATGTTCATTCGGATCATCATTTGCAAGTCCCCCAAACTGTACCGAGTTTTGGATCATCTGAATAGTCCCAGGTTTGATTTCAAATGTATTTGCAGCAATCGTTGGCCTGGTTATACTTGTCTGAAGCTCAGTCACCTTAGGTGTAGCAAAGTCTCTCAACGCTTTCTGGTCTTTGGCAGCCATTATTTCCTCTTTTTCAGAATTCTCAAAGTCTTCCCTCGTGTCTTTAATCCACTCACTTACCCTCTGAATCTGTTTCTAAATATTATCCTCCAAAGGAAGCAAGTCTTGGTTTTTGGACTGAGTTTGCATAAACCGACTTCAAGTACCTGAAATAGAAAGAACAAAACAAAAAGAAAAAATGTTTAAGTAAAACTAGACTAATTAAACTGATATTGGAAAATTATTAAAATCTATGCTAGTCCCCGACAACGGCGCCAAAAACTTGTTGGGTAAAATCTATATACGTACAACACGCAAGTATACGTGGTCAACAAGTAATATAATGATAAGTCAAGTATCGTTCCCGTAGAGATTATCTAGAAATTAACCCTCACAATTACCAATTTCCTATTAATCCAAATTTTATTAACTAACTAGCTTTAAGATTATAACTAAAAATATTAAAAACACTAAAATTACCAAACAATCAATAGCCCTAAAAACTGAATTTTCAAACAAGTATTGGAGAATTAGGCTTACAACTTCATTCTAATCCTCACTCTGACTATTACACCTTATTCTAGTTTAATTCACTACCCCAGTTTATTAATCAAGAACATACAAGTAGAACTAGCCACCTCTCGATGCACTAATACTGTATTAACTCAAATCCACAAATTAGATAGAATCAAGTTAGGCACCTTAATTAACTAACTCACTATATCTCTACGTCAATTAAAATTAAAGAAGATTTAAGTTCAAGTCCTTTATCTGATTATATGTGATGTCAAGCATATGTTTACCCTAACATTCATCAAGAATCTATTCATTCACAGAATTCAAGAACACATGTTATATTAACCAAGTCTAGACTCGTACTTCCTCTCTCGAATCCATACAACTCCACAAAGAATTGTTGATCAGGCAATTCATAAATTAAAACACAAATTAATATAGATAAACTAAGAAATAGCTTATTAAACTAAAAATTATAGTTACATAACCATCGTTCCACTCAAAGATCCGTTATAAGCCTAATAAAGAATTTAGCTCATCGTCAATGAATTAAAAACTGAATTAATCAAAGTAAACATCATCCCAATTACAGAAATTAAATTAAAGAAGAAGAATAAATCTAGAACCACCCTTCTCTCTAGCATCAATCTGCAATTATTGTGAAATTGCCTTAAAAGTAATCCTCCAATGCTTCGCTCAAAAAATCTGTCTTCAATAGTGTATTTTATTGTATGATGATCAATCATGTGTTTGTTGTATGTTATTTATGGCAAGTCATGAATTCTGATTACAATTCCAAGCACGATAGAGTTTCAAGTCATTCCCAACACTCAAGCTCACATTTTTGCAGCATTTGAAAAGCATCAGGACTCCTTTCTCCTATACCCCCACCTCGGCGGGGGTGTTAGTGTGTAAATAGCCAGCTCTAGTTGGTATACAAGCTATCAACTGAGTTTAGTACCCCCCGCTCCGGCGGGGGTTTTGTCTTGGAAATAGCCAGCCCCGGCTGCTATGTATTCTGTCAACTGCCCATTTTCACCTCCAAACTTGCCAAATTTCGCTAAAACTCCAATCCTTTAATCTCATAGCTACTCCATCAAACCTAAATAAAAAACAAAGCTAATTAAGTAAAAACAAAACATAAAATCAAAGAATTAACACCGTTTAAGCTTTACTTAGGAGCCGATTCGTGGATATAAAACCTACTTATCAAAATCCCCCAAACTTAATTCGTGCTAGTCCTCAAGCACAAAACAAAACTAACATGCTACACAATGCAATGCAATGATATGTAATGCATCTAATATATATGCCTACGAATCCAGCAGTATCATAGCATCAAATTTATTCAACCAGCCTTAGAGAAATCACGCAAACATGACAACACTTCATATCAAAACCAATCAATAATTCCTTATCAATCCTCGAATCTTAAACCGTTATTACTGGTATAGTGCGTGTGTGCTTAACATCCATGCTAAATGATGCGAATGCAAATTTAATACATAACAAATTTCTTAAAAGGCATCATGAAGTGTACACTCAAAAATTTCCAAAAAAGACGAGATCCAACTAAAATCAAACAATCACCACTATCAAGGGTCCAAATAGGGTACTTATGCTTTCTTTTTCTTTTTCTTTTTCAATTACAGGGGCTTTTTGCTCTTATTTCCCATTTTATTCTTTTCTTTATTTTTTCAAAATGAGTGCGTTTTACGCTCCATCTCACGCCTGCGTTTATGGGGAGTGCGTTTCACGTTTCTTCTCAACCCACCACATGTCTCAATTTATTCAACTTGGGAAAGTTCCCATAATTTTTTTATATAGAAGCTTATATACCCCACTTTTTCCCTCACACTTAGGTTCTTGCCGAATTATTCGTCTTCACTGCCTATCATTGTCAATTTTTCATTTAAACTAGCATTATCCTTTAGAAATCCCTTATGTATCAATTTGAACTAATCAGTCCACATAAGTGTTATTGACGTGCTAACCTTTTCTTACTAGTGTCAAACATGCAAGAGATCCACTTCATAACTCAAAATTACATTACAGTTCTAATATTTGGCACTGTAGTTTTCTACTTAATCCCAACCTCATCATTGGCCAAAATAACATGAACTATATCAAACCGCTGGACATATGCAATAGAACACAATACTTAACTAAACTAATTTTTTTCATTTTTTATTAGTTTTTTCATTTTTATATATGGTAAACATAACATGCTTCAAAACTAAATGAAACTATTTACAATCCTATATTACTATGCAACTAAATGACTACATGAACGCAAAAAATTAACAATCCTCCTAAAAATAAACATGAAACTACATATGCAAGCTAACTAATAAAAGCAAACGTGCAAACGTGAAAAATTAAACTAACTAACTCCCCCAAACTTGAAAACTACAATGTCCTCATTGTAAAGATAAAGCAATATATGTATAAGGAATTCCCATTAATCTTCTAAGCGGGAGGTGGTGGTGGTTGTTGTTTGTCATCAGAATCACTTGGCGAAAACCTTGGCATCGGGGCTGGCTGCTAGTATGGGAAGTGTGCAGTTGGATTAAAACTCTAGAGCGTCGCGTTCAATGAGGCAAAAGACATATCCATAGCCTCGAACATATGGTCCTGCCCCCTCCGGCATACAAGCTGTCAGCTGAGTTTAGTACCCCCCGCCCCGGCGGGGGTTTTGTCTTGGAAATAGCCAGCCTCGGCTGGCATGTGTTTTGTCAACTGCCCATTTTTAGCTCCAAACTTGCCAAATTTCGCCAAAACTCCAATCTTTTAATCTCATTGCTATTCCACCAAACCTAAACACAAAACATAGCTAAATAAGTAATAACAAAATATAAAATCAAAGAATTAGCATCGTTTAAGCTGGACTTAGGAGCCGATTAGTGGATATAAAACCCACTTATCAACGAGCCTCTATCGACTCCTCGTCATCTAAATCAGTAGATGACTCTGAATAAACAAAGAAAGCTGATGCTATATCTTCCTCCAACCAGGCACGATACTCTTATTAATGATCCGGGTAACAATCACTAAACTAAGTAGTACCCCTATGGATCCAGAAATCATATACTCTGACTGGATCATCCACATATAAAGAAAAAGATGATGATCGTTAACCCAGATCTCCATCAAAAGAAATCTAAGCCCAAAAACTGATCAAATTGTTCCATATTAGCTAAGGGATGATACGTAGTCACACCCCTCAAACCTGCTAGTGGGAGAAAGTCCATACCAATGGTATGTGTGATGAAACTAAATGGAGAACAGTAGTCAGAATAAACCAATATAGAGAATGGCTCCTCAATCACAATAGAAAACATAAACCATGATGCCGTATCTACACGGTCAGTAGGGCAGAAAGAGTAGGACATCAATAGGTTATGTCCAAATCAATATCCTTGACGCCTGAACGTACCTATCGGTCTTAAATGCGTCATAAACAAAACATATAAAAATATAGCACTACCTCAAAAGAACTCAACAGGACGAGTGTGGCAAAGAGAAGCTAAAATGTAAGTCTCTACTAAAATCATGGGAAGAAAGGTATGATGTAAGACCCCAACTTATTAATAAATAAAATTAAATTTCCTCTATTTATTATTTTGAAATAGAAAGGGTTGATTTGATTAATGTGGTTAGTTATGGGTAAAATGCGTAAATATTTCAAATAAGCAAGTGGTTATAAAATATTCATTTTTGGTCAGGTGAATATTCGTGTGGTCGTGAAATATTCTTTCTGTCGGGAAATATTCGTACGACGACGCAACTATTTATGGGCCCTATAACAGAAAATGATTAGATGAAGATAACGACAAAAATTGAGTTTTTATAAATAACGGCGTAGTTGTTACTGTTAACAATGTTGGAATACCTGGTGATTAAAATACAGTATTACGCGTGGTTGCACAATAGCACACGGATTGCACAGTATTTTAGAATTATTGATTCTTACGAAGGAAGGCACTACTCAATAATTGTTACAGTAGTTACTGTTCAATATTTTATTTTATTGATTCAATAATTGTTGTGTTGATATTTTATATTATTGTTGTTTTAATAATTGTTGCTGCACAGTATTTTTCATTATCATATCAATAATTCATATTATTTAAATAATATTATTAGATAACATTATTGGTAATGTCTAGAAAGTTCTGTCTAAAGAGAGGTTTGGTCATCTAATTGCACGTTAGTAAGGAGAAATCCTAATTGGAAAGCTCCCTCTTTCCTGGAACGACCTGGTTGTCATAAATGTGATTCTGTAATATTATTGGTGCATAATTAATTATTGATTCATATGATAAGGAAATATTTATTTTATGTAGATATAAATGAGGGATATATTTTTGTGGTTAAAAATGAAGGAGTTAATGTTGAGGTGTTTTATCTGTATTTTTGTCGGAATGGAGGTATTGAAAATCAAATTAGGGTTTTTGAGATATTTTACGAGGGCTATAATTTTTAATCCGACCGTTGGATCGTGGTAATATTTGGATATGTTATACATATGTAAGTTGAGTATATGTCTACAAATTTTGAACCGTTAAAAATGAACGTATGATTTGTTATGAATTTTACGAGATGACTGGTTCAGAAATTGTTGAATTTTCGGAGTTAATCATTTTGGTGGAAAATTCTAAAATTGGTGGGCCCCACTCTTGGTTGGTAAAGAAATGTGTTGAGATTTTTATTCAAATGTGGTGGGTGAGAATAGTAGCAGGTAAAGCCATCAGGTTGCAAGTTAAGTCTGCTTCGGCATGCTAACATTTTCCTATAAATAGAGGGCTAAGTTAGAATTGAAAATCACACCAGAATTCATAAGTTTTCTCTCTTTCTCTCTCTAGATTATTGAGTGTATTTTGTGAGTATTTATATACTTTGAAAGTTGCTATTCAGCACAAGTTTCATTCAACCTCATATCCGATATTTAGTCAGAAGTACGGTTATTTTGAAGTAAGGG
Source organism: Panax notoginseng (assembly GCA_016801055.1). Lineage (NCBI taxonomy): Eukaryota > Viridiplantae > Streptophyta > Magnoliopsida > Apiales > Araliaceae > Panax > Panax notoginseng. Next base: position 8,928,106 of record CM029012.1, read on the forward strand.
ATATTATTTTCTTCTTAAATGATATTATTTTCTTCAACATCATTATGCCGAAATATTGGTTTGAACTTTTTATCAAATTTAAAACTTTTTGTGTCGGGGTTATTATTCACGTATACGGAACTATTCACGTATACGGCACTATTCACGAATACGACACTATTCATCGAAAAATAAAATTTTTTTTTGTCCAAGATGACTATTATGGTTACTATCTTTGATTGTATCCATGTTTTCATCTTTATTTTTGATTTCTGCTTCACAATTGATTATTATGAAGTATTATTGATCTTGGATAAACTGTTATACGAATCCCTACTATTTGTCCTTTTGTCTCACTCGATTCGTTTTCTTTAAGATATTTTTCATCATCCTCAGTCCTAAATGATGATATTACTGAATATCTTTGGCCTGTAGTGCAAAGATGTATGATTACCTAATAAATATATTTGGCCTGTATTGCAAAGATTAACAGGTGTTGAGATGAACATGATCGACTGGTGTTACAAATGATTATCTTTGGCTTGTAGTGCAAAGATAAATATTTGATTCAAGAGGTATATTGATTGATGTTACAGGGATAAAATATTGATGATAGACTTTTAAATCTAGAAGATAGTAGAATTCTTTCTGTACTTGACTCTTCTAATGGTTTGGTGTTTCCGCTGCAGTTGTTGATCTAAAACTTGTTGTCGATTATATTCTATCAGATTTTTCCCTGTTGAATACTAATGATAATTTGTTGTATATTATCTTAGTCATAATATTCTTTACTAGGCTAGTTGAGCTCACCCTTTTCCTTTTTGTTCCATTTTTCTTCTCAGGAGGTGAGAACATAGCAGGATCTAGTTGGGGTATGGAGTGATGGTTTTAGAAAGATGTTTTAGCAGTCCTCACTATTGCTGTAAAATAGTGTTTGAATAATTGTAATGAGGATTTATTTGAGTGTGGATATTGTCCAGAAGACAATATTTGTATTTAAATTCATAATATGTGTTGTCGTATTTTGCACGACAGTTGTATTATTGAAGTTATAGTTTGCTTTCTGGACCATGTATTTGGCGACTCAGAATGGGTGTTGTATACCTATTTTGGGGGCGTCACATATGATCCTCTCTGAGAGCCAAAACTGTAGTGACTAAGCCAATGTCCAAGTGATCCATATAAAGAGGCATATATAAGTATGCTATGACGCACATCAATAAAGCACCTACTTGGGTAATCCTTCAAACCTCATATGGGATGACAAAATCCTCCTGGCATGACAAAAAACTGTCAGCATCCCCAAAGTGGTCGATCAAAAAATCCATGGACACCACATGTCTAGAAGAGACCTCATCTATAATAATTGTCCGTCTCAAACCAGTCATAAACTGTCAACGCATATGACTGACAACCACCCTAACACATGGTACATCTAATAGTAAACCAGTAACACGCTGGTACTCATCTAAAGTCAGAGTCAGCTCATCCGATCCAAATCTAAAAACATGTCTCTCGGGAATCCAACAAGATAATATACCCTCCACGAAACCCTCGAGGACCTGAAACATCTGGAAAGACAAGAAATGTCTCAGCATCTAACCTGCTGATATTCGATCTAAATCTAGTTGACTGTCATAGTAGGATCTCAAAGTAGATGCGATGCGAGTATGAGGAAGGTGGTCAATGCATACCACTGAAGATGAAGACATCTCTAAAATTGTATCATGTGACCATATAAGGGTCAATTCTAACTCATAAAAATAAAAATGTGAATCCATGACATATAATGCATGCATCGTGATAAATGACAATTCAATAGGTGCAGTAAATGAAGAGCATTATACATACATCTTTGTGAAATATAAAACTGAATGCATCATAAAATTAAATACATTATCTTTGTCCTAAAAAAAGTGCATGGAAATGGGGCACAACCACCCAATATCTAACAAAAGCCAATCTAAAGAAATCATAGATGTCTATATCCCTAAGCTTATCGACACGATTCAACTCCTCCTGAGTCACGGTATCTCTGCCAGGAGGCACATCAGGATGGTACAAGGGAGGATCCCCACTAGTAACTAGACTGCCAGAAGGACCAGAACCAGACCCGGAGGGGTAATAAGTAGAAGCCTCTATAGGATCCCTACCCAAATGACGTACAAATGGGATAACTAATCAACCTGCTAGGTCAAAGATGCTATTTGGTCTAAGTGAGTTGGCTCCCGGGCACATGCTAGCCAATATATCATCATCACAAATCCAGGCACCATGTTTGCCAGGAACTAGGTAGCACGGGTCTGAGCCCCAATGGTGCGGGGAATCTACCACCGATGGAAAGTGTCCTGAGTATAGAGACCATCAGACAATGTAAAGCCATCGAAACCTATAAGGAGAATATCTCTAACTAGCTGGGACAAAGGCCAGGACAGCTGATTAGGAGGAAGATGTGGAATATGAATCTCTCCTTTAATACAGCTGATAGCATGCTCAGATAAGTAGAGCTCCCAACCTCCCTCAGAGAAGAAGGGAATTCGACGAGTAGAAAATGCATACTCCGCCCAAGTCGTTAAGCCATCCTCAAAACCCACTGCTAGGAAATATGAAGTATAAGGAACTCAGGTGACGACATTAGCAGTCAGCTGCTCTAGTTATATACGACTGTGAGTAAAGCCATCCACAATAGGGACCTCAGCCAAAGTAGAATGGTGACATCGGCGTCCCCGAGGATATCTCTCCAAGCCTAGGGTAGTAACTGGATGAAAGCAAGGAAGCCTCTCATAAACCCAAAACTAAAAAGGCATAAATCAACTACACTAGTCTATATATAAAAAATACCCGAAGATGGGAAATAGAAATGTATTAAAGCTACTCACTAGCATAAATGGGTAGAAACCCAGCCAGACCTCTATAACGCCCTCTGAGCACAGACGTATCCTGTGAAGGAAATACACAAAGGTAAAGGATCCCTAGTTAAGATCCCATATGCGACCTACCTCGAAAAGAGCACAGACTAAAGAAAATGAGATAGTCATGGAGTTGTCTGCAATAAAATAACCCCTAATGATAGTCAGAAACAAACATCGTCGAATGCGATCTCTCTCCCACTGATCATTAGGACGAGGCTTTGATAAACTGTCACTGACATCATCAATACTAAAAGGACTAGAACGAATGGTCCAACCTGTAAGAACCCAAATTTTATGAAATGAAAGTATTCAATTTTCTTATAATTATTATTTTATTTCGTAAATGGTTAAATTGATTAAAGGTTAAAGTTAAGGGTGATAATTGAAAATTTTTCAAAGTAAGTAAGTTGTCATAAAATAATCGGTGGTAAAAGTACGGTAATACGTGCGGTTACATAGTAGCACACTGTATTGATTATTAATACTTACGTGAGAAGTCACTTAGTTATACTCAATTATTGCTACAGTAATTGCTGCATCATATCTCTCATATTATTGATTTAATTATTGTCACAGTATCATCTGTATAATATGTTATATTATTAAATCAATAATTGAGATGACAAAGTTACTCATATTATTATTTGCAATATTGACAATGTCTAGAAGTTCTGTCAAGGAGATGTTAGATAATCTAATTGCGCGCCAATAAGGAGAAATCCTTATTGAAAAGCCCCTCTTTTTTGGGAATGATCTGGTTGATAAGTGTTGTGAGTTATAATATTAATGATGAATAAGTTCGTGTTGATTAAAGATGAAATTGATATTTCCATTGTGTTAAGATTATTAGTGTTAATAGAAATCGACATCTATTTCGATAATAATGGATGTTTGGAGGTTATATTGACCAACCGGGTAATTAACCGGATAAATGAGCAATTAATTGCTATTAATTCACATGCTTATAACTATTTGTTCACATGTGTGTACTATTGATTCACATTCTTACCCTATTAGGGGAGTTGGTGCAGGATTGATAATACTTGCATGACTAAATTAAAAATGGAGGTATAGATGAAGGTACTATACTATAATTAATTTTTCACATGTTTAGAACTATTGAGTCACATAATTTACTATTGATTCACATGATTTACTATTAGGGGAGGTGGTGCAAGATTGATAATACTTGTATGACTAAATTAAAAATGGAGGTAAAGATGAAGATACTATACTATAATTAATTTTTACACATTTAGAACTATTGAGTCACATGATTTACTATTGATTCACATGATTTACTATTAGGGGAGGTGGTGCAAGTTTGATAATACTTGAAGGACTAAATTAAAAATGATGAAAAAGAGGAAGGTATCATACTGTAATATTTCGAGCTCCAAAATGTCCAATTATCAAAACTATATTTTCTTATAAATAGAAGCTCATTCTTCCTTCATTTCTCACCAATTCACTAAAGCTATAGAGCAATTATAATAGAGGGAAATTATAGAGAGAAAGAAGAAGGGAAGTCTGCTACCTCACTATTCTAGTATCCAGTTTTCTTCTAAGGTAAGGGCATTATTTCTTTCGTATTCATGAAGAGAGCTTCTGTTATTCCATTCTTTATTATTATGTTGGAATAACATGTCTATGTGAAGTACCGCATACATGGTGAAATTCGTCTATTATTCCATTCTTTATTATTCTATTAGAATATTCTGTCTGTATGGATTACGCATGACCTGGTTCCATTCTTTATTATTCTGTTAGAATATCCTGTCTGTGCGTATTACGCATGACCTGGTTCCATTCTTTATTATTCTATTGAAATAACCTGTCTATGCGGACTACCGCATGCATGGTGAATTCTTTTGTTATTCCATTCTTTATTATTATGTTGGAATAACCTGTCTATGTGGATTACCGCATGCATGGTGAATGATCCTTCGTATTCATTCCTTATTAAATTATGGAAATGATCTGTCTACATGGATTACCGCATGGCGGGCGAAAATCCATTTACAGTTTCGTATATTCTATTATACTCGTATGAGATATCATTTCTTTTGTACTCATCATGGAATATCATTTTCTTTGGTATTTTTCTATTACGAGTTACTATTCATGGGTTACTATTCACCCAGTTATTATTCACTCTAGTATTATTCACTCGGATATTCGGGGTACTTTTCATGCTGAAATACTATTCACGAGATACTATTCATGGGTTACTATTCACCCGATTACTATTCACTCTAGTATCATTCACTCAGATATTCGAGACACTTTTCGTGTCGGGATACTATTCCCAAAGTACTATTCACGGGGTACTATTCACCTGAAAAATATATTTCCTTTCTGTCCAAATTATTCTTGGTACATGAATATTATTCTTAAATTTTACTCTCGAAGCAGTATCATGTTGACAATTTGGACGCTATTGATTTCTGGATAAATTAAATTATAAATATTTAAAATTTATCCTTGAACTTGTTTTATTGAATTATTATGTCGTTGTCATCATCCTCATCCTTATATTGTGATGAAAGTCATATTTGGCTTACGTACATAGATGGAGTTGGTATGATTATGACCAGGGATTATTCGGTATAATCATGACCTTAATGTGACGAATGATGTGGTGAAAGTCCTCATTGGCCTGTAGTTCATTGATGGACAGTTGTTGGTATGATTATGACCAGGGATTATTCGGTATAATCATAACCATTGATGATTACATGAATATCCTTGGTCGTGATGCACAGATGATTCTATTTTATTTATTAAGTTGAGTCTCAGCGATAAAGTTGATGAAAAAAAATTTAAATCATAGAAGATAGTAGATTTTATGCTTTACTTGACTCTTCTAATGGATTGCTGATTCCACTGCAGTTGTTGATCTAAAACTTATTGTCTATTATATTCTATCATTTATTATACTATTGAAGGCCAAGGATAATTTATTCTGCATTATCTTAGTCATAACATTTCTTACTGGGCTAGTTGAGCTCACCGTTTTTTTCACTGTTCTCTTTAGGAAATGAGAATGTAGCCGGGACTAGTCGAGGAATGGAATGATGGTCCAGGATAAATGGCTTTAGTAGTCCTCACTATTCTATGGAATAATGTGATAATAATTGTAATGAGGACACCATTGAGTGTGGATATTGTCTAGATGACAATATTCTTGTTTAAACTTTCAGATAAGTTTTGTCGTATTTTACACGACTGTTGTATAATTAAGTTGTATTTGAATTTATGTACCATGTATCTAGCAACTCAAGATGGATAATGTATACCTATTTTGGGGGCGTCACACAACCCTTAAGGGCAGAAGGAGGAACTCCCAACAGGGATCAAACATCAGCAGGAAAGATATCTTCCACCAAGGGCACCTTCTCACTTGTAAACTCCAAGCCCGTGATAAATTGCCAATCTATCGACGTCATCATCCCCTCACAGTCGAGCAGATAGAGCGACTAGCTCTGATGAAACTATCTCTCAGACAATGTCGTCGTATAATGTAATTAAAATGCCTCTAAGCCCCAAGAATGCACAATGGTTTTGTAATATATAAAGAATGGATGCTAAACAAGTTTCCCCATAGTTGAATAAACCCGGGAACCTGCATATTCAAATCAAGGTTCAACTATTGCCAAAAATGGAAGAGAAAAGCTATTCAAAGAAATGAAAACCTCTAGTACCTCGTTAGCATGTAGATGAACTGATGGATGGAGTCTCAAGCCACCTAATAGATTGGGAATCGTCACAAGTATACCGGGAAGGTCCGAACGAACATTGGAAGAAGAAGGAGTGGGATGCTCAGCAGGAACATCCTTCTCCTCCTCAGGATCTCCGGTCCTATCAACCCTAATAGGACAGTTCACAGACTCGGGAAACCCTGCGAGATGTGGAACTATTGGGGCTATCAAAATTAATGCCTGAAAAGAAACTCCAAATTACCTCAGAAAGGGTGAGGTATGTTTCTACTCCAGTCAATTTAATTAACCATATGCATCCACCTAGGGCAACAGACTCCTAAGGATGTGCTTAGATTATCAAATCATGCATGGTTTACCTGTATAAATTTATGCTATTTTAACATACATTTCCAGTAGAGTTAAATATGCATGAACATTAAAATGCCTAGACTGGCGGAAATTTTTTGCTAATCTTTTATATAAAATGGACTATCCACATGCACATATGCATGATTAGGTGGCCATTCAGTAGCACACCAACATAATCAAGAACAATATAAATGTTAACATGAAATCAAGTCCACAATGGTAGTCAAATTACGCAGGGCCATTAAAATATAGTTATGACAACCTCATGCTCATCTGTCCTAAAATATGATAGCTAAACTAGCCAAAATGGTTGTAAAATTACTTTTGAAAAATTAAAATTTGTTCACATGCGAACGTTCAACATGGTAAAATACAAACATCTGTTATGCCCGTTCAATTTTATCAAGTCATTTATGCATATATACTTGATACATTGCGTTTAAACCCATTAAGCATGAAATTTACCTTTCTAACGGTTAAAACTTAAAAGGAAAGGATGTAAATGTTACCAGATATGTGCAGAACGTTTGTACGGTGACATAATTAAAAAAAAGTCCAAAATGAGTAGATCTGAGCAAGAAGGTTTGGGTTTCTCGAAGGGAATCAAGTTAAAAATGACCTGTGAAGGGGCCAGGGGGGATTAAATCAACCCGCGGCCTGCCGCGACTCTACCTGTTGTAGCCATAGGTAGAGTAGCGACAGGGCTAGGTAGTTCCCACCCTCTCTGGCTCGATCAAATCTAAGTCATGATAGGTTCCCCTGAAGCCAAAAAGTTAAATCAGCAAAAAAGTTCTATGTGATTGAGCGAAAAGCACGTGAAATCCTAAAAAAACTACTGGAATATAAGATTTTTAGTTAACCCATTGGCAATAACCCAATGAAGTATCAGGGACGCCTGGTGATGATAACTGTTGAAAACTATCGTCGGCGGGAAGAACAGATGATGGAATCTATTATAAAAGGTATCCCCAGCAGAGATATCAATAATATCTGATGAAAATGTAAGTCACTGAACACTACTTCAGTGAAGATATCAGAAGATCCAGTATTATAAATCGTTAGAATTAATCCAGAGTAGCATCGGGGAATGGTCTGGTGATATAAGCCATTGAACATTACTTAAGTGAAGATATCAGGAATATTTGATATTATAAATCGTTGGCATCAATCCAGTGTAGCATCGGGGAATAGTTCAGTGATGTAAGCCGTTGAACACTACTTCAGCGAAGATATCAGGAATATCTGATATTGTAAATCATTGGCGTCAATCCAGTGTAACATAGGGGAAGGATCCGATGATGTAAGCCATTAAACATTACTTCATCGAAGATATCAGGAATGACTGATATTATAAACCGTTGGCGTCAATCCAATGAGCATTGAGACAATTCGATGATGAAAGCCTTTGAAAACCACCATTCAAGTGGGCCTCGGGACAGTTCAATGTGGAAGCCTTTGTAAACCACTGTTCAACTGGGCATCGGGACAGTTCGGTGATGAAGTCTTTCTAAATCACCGTTCGAGTGGGCATCAAATTAATTAGGTGATGTAAACGTTGTCAACTACCAGGAGCGTTGGCACCGTTGTAAGCTACCAGCAAAGGTAGACATCGTTGTCAACTATAAGTAGGGTAGGCACCATTGTTAACTACAAGCAAGGTAGGCACCGTTGTTAACTACCAGCATGGTAGGTACCATTGTAAACTACCAGAAGGGTAGACACCGTTGTAAACCACCAGCAGGGTAGGCATCATTGTCAACTACCAGCAGGGTAGGCACCGTTGTTAACTACCAGTAGGGCAAGCACCGTTGTCAACTACCAACAGGGTAAGCAACGTTGTCAACTACCAGCAGGGTAGGCACTGTTATAAACAACTAGCAGGGTAGGCATCGTTGTAAACGGCTGGAAGTGTAGGATTCAGAAAGGTCTGGTGATTTCAGAATAGCATCCCCAACAGAGATGTCGAATCGTCTTAGTTTATCTTCATTAAATAAACATTAACAACACCGATGAAAATTAAACCATTGAAGTTGACATCAGCATAAGCATCAGCAACGCCGATAAAAATCAAAATCGTTGGAGTCAACACCAGCGTAAGCATCAGCAACACTAATGGAAAGTCAACCATTGGAGACAGTCCCAACGTAGGCATCACATCATTTCATTTATATTGCATCATTCCATTCTATTTACATTGCATCATATCAATTACATTTCATCTAGTTATATGTCAATTGTCTAGTAATCTTTATCATGTTCATACCATTGCATTACATAAATATGATAAAGAGGGGCATCTGTAGACACTTGAAATTTAGTTTCCCTATTACTAACCCAGTAAAAGGGTAAAAGTGTCTTTTTAACTATCTCCGATGAGAGGTTACAATAACCATTAACCGCAAAGACAGCCACGTGGAACATCAAATCAACTTGGGAGATCAACCTTATGGAAAAACAAAGTTGGCGACAGTCAAACCCCGGAGACAGCCCCAAAGGACGGCCAAAAGTAACCCCGGGTTGGAAAAGGTGGAGTGTTGACAACACACCATAAACCACAGACATCCAATTTTAGAAATGGTCATCAAGAGCCATCATAGCAATCCCGAGTGCAAACTACTAAAAGACAGCTCAATTAACTGCTTACGAAGACCTGAAGATGCTATTTTGGTTATGGAACAATCCTCCTGGATTCGGAAAAGGGAAAGCCCTATGTCATTGCATAACTTTATGAAAGAGTTTTCCAGAATGGTATGTCACCTCTCCATAGGATTCCCAAATTGCAAGTTATGAAGGTTTCAAGTAGCCTGCAAAATGATCAAGGTGCATGTACTTCAAGGCAACAGGGCCCACCAAGCCAAGCTATAGGTTGACTCGCGGATGGCCTGGTCTATAAATATCAGACCCCAGCTCATTTTAGCATATTTGGAGAGAGAAAAGGGTTCAGGAGAGAGAAAATTAGAGATCTAGAGTGAGAAATAGCTCAAATCTTACTTTAATCTTTGTAAATCTCTTATATAAACACTTCTATACATATATACTTTAACATATCAAGTCTTAACTACTGAAAATCGAGTTTAAAGGCACTTAAAGCCATTTTATAGCCAATCTCATGCTAGACTGTAAGATATCTTCAGCTATGCTTTCTTTGCTTACTCTACTATATATATAAGTGCTATATATATAGTTAGTAGTTAATATTGGTTTTATCTAGCTTTCTAACCGTTCATTTGATGTAAATAGTTAATATTTGCATTTTATTGACTAAATCTATACTAGATCTAGCCAGATCTAGCTTTTAACTGTTTTAAAAATTGTAAAACTTGAACATTGAAGCTAGAATGACTATGATCTATATGGATCTAGTTTTCTTTCTAGTTTGTTAAATATTTAGCAATCAAGTGACCTTAGATTTGTATCTAGGGAGAACGAGAGGATTGTTTACTCGCGTACAAAGGTTTAATAAATAAATCTCTAGTTTAGAAAAGTTTAAGTTTTATGTACATAATATGTTTAAATATTCATGTGAGCCTTGAGGCTACAAAGGGTTGATGATTCAATTAATAGATCTAGATCCGAATTCGAAGATGGACTTGTTCAAGTTGTAAAGCTAGCTTGCAATCCCTTGTACATGTAAATCCAAGGCCTTAAAACAGTTATCTAGATTTAAGGCTCTAAAATAGTGAAAAATCATGTATGTGGTGCTCGGGCTTACTTCGACGGCTTACGTGCCCATAAGAAGTTTGACCCTTGTAAATAGTTCATTTTTAGCCTCAAAGATGCTTCACACTTGAGAAATAAATTAAATAAAACCGTTATTATAATAAAATTGGAAGTATCAAAGGGCCTCAATTCCTATTCAGGCAAAAGGGTTTGAAAACCATATTTCAAAACCTCAGTTTCATATCTTGTTTAAAACTTAATTTTATGTAAATCAAACCCTTTGTACATAGGTTCAAAGAGGCACAATACTACTTTCAGAATAAAGCACAAAACATCTTTGCAAACTAAAAAGCTTTCCACACACACACACAACACATATGGAATGAAAAAGTAGCGGTAACTGTGTTTCACAAAAGTCGGGCGGTGCCTAACACATTCCCCTCGCTTAAGAAAGCACCTAAACTCTATGAATCTCGAGTTCCAGACCAATTAAATGGAGTCACATATTGAGCCATATTGCAAAAAGCTTTCAAAACTCGGATGAGTTGATACATCCATTTAAATTAATATCAATTGGCGCCTCTGTCTAATTTGTCCCAATCATTAAAATCAAACTTTTTAAATCGTAGACATTTTTGTCGGACTTTTCTAAAAAATACACCCTTGAAAGATAAATCAACATAGATCACATAAAGGGTGTGAACAAACATATAAAAGGGAAAAACACAGTGTCGGCAATTAACGTTGTAAAAAAAGAGTCTATCCTCACAACAAATTCTGATCGTCCATTTGAATATCTAACGACTAATATTACTCCCCTTCACAATTTAATTTCCATTATTTCGCATTTTAGTTTTGCGGATGGGACAAATGTCATAAATACCCCTATTTGTGAAAAGCTATCATCGGTAGTATTAAACTGCGGATACTAATCTGACTTATATAACGGGATGATGTCATTAATAAGAAACTCTCATCCGCAGTTTAATACTATGAACACTAATTTGAATGCAGAATGGAAAAATAACGTCGTTCCTGCTGACTCTAATTTAAAATGAAAACAGAGTCATTTTAATTCTACACATCTAGGCCTTGTAGTTTAATATTTTTGCTGCAAAATGTTGGTTTTTGTCCCAAGTTCCTGGATAATTTTTACAGTCGGTCTTGAAAGAATGTTTTGGACAAAATCTCGAGCTGCCTCGATCTGTACAAAATAATTTACATTTCATTAGCAATAAGATTATAATTTGTAGTAAACTAATTTCAAAAAACATTTTATTATAACTTACGAGGTTTGCAGCTTAGTATTGTTGAAATAAGTCACGTGGTGTGTATGTCTTGTGTGGTTCAATTTGTGGGTGGCTAATTCTTAAACGAGACATCCGCCTATACCACTTAAGGTATTTATCTAGACTGATCTCCTGTCTTGTGGCCACCACAAAATAAGAAATAATAATTTTCCATGTATACTACGTGGAAATGTAATGGCTTCACAACTCAATATAGTCATATGAGCGGATCTCATCCCGTTCTCGATGTATTTCATTCATATCTTCCGGGGACTCGAGAATATCATGTGTTTCCCCATATTGTCTCAAGACACGATCAGACATTTGAAATTCAACCACGTCGAGCCAAATGAGGGGAATACGTGAGGCTTCACTATACAATGTTGTCTGGTACTCTTGTTCCACTAGATGATTGAACCTTGAATACGACATCCACCATACCATTGCAGCAATCATTCCATCAAATTCCCCTTGGAAAAATATTTGGTTGTGATCGGGGTATAGCCTCATTTCTTATTTAACTGTATCTTTATTTCTTTGGTAGCCCAAGCTCTTGCACAGGACAACCAATGCTCGACCCCTCTTGCATAATTTGGCCTACCGATTGACAGGGGTTCATAGGCCCACATCTGTGTCATACGTGATCGAGTTAGTACTCAACCATACAATATTAAAATCAATATCAATTTAAATAAATAACAAAATCTACAAATGTTGTCCAATTTCAGATATTGATAATTACGTGTAAGTATACACGATCAACAAGTAATATATAGTAAATAGAGCATTAAACCCACATTAATCTATGTATAATATATCCCAACTACTAATTTTTTGAATAATTCAGTTTTATTTAAAAAATTGCAAATTGTGAATAATGGTTAAAATAATTTAAACTAAGCTAAGATTAAAAACTAACACAAAGGTTGAAAATTAGATGTATAAAGTTTATGACTACAATATCCTCAATTATGCAATATGAATCAACTATCCAAATCATCCAATTATTAAATCCATTAGAGTTGTTAACATAACTTCATGATTATATATAATTCCTTTCCAAAGGATCAAATAAAAATATTCAACTCAATTAATCTTGCTATATTTTTATGCAAAACAAAAGAATTAAATTCATTAAGTATCAATTCCCAAAAGTTACATGCAGTGAAAAGAAATATTCTTATTCAATTTAAAACCTTAATTATTCATCTCATGCAAATAACTAAGAATATAAGCTATCTTATTCAGATCTAACCCTAGATTTCATCTCCTGAATTCTTCTAAAGTATTCCACTAATTATTGGATGGACAATTAATCAATAAGTTCAAAATACAATAGACAACTTAATTTTAATAAATAATTAGAATTAAATAGATAGTTAATCTATAAACATAAAAGTCCAACTACAGTCTTAATTATAAATTTAGTTCATGCTAAAATTTAAAACCAAAAATCTCAAACAAGCAATCACAATTGAATTACAAAATTGTGATAGAAGTAAGAAAAAACTCAGTAATCCTTCCTCCGCATTCAAGTATTTACTCTGTAAATCTTGTGCAAAGCTTCTCTAAATCTCCAACCGTCAAGTTCAGTTATTTGAGTCAATCTTTGTGTGTGTTAGATGAATAACCCCCTTCCTTTTTTATAGATTTAAGTATCCACAAAGTCCAGCCCCATTAAAAATTCAATTCCTAGTAGAAATTCACGTCCAAAATCTTAACTGCAAAGAAACTCGATCAAGCCCTTCTGTTCCCCAGTGCCTCGACATTGGGTTTTACCTAGGAAGGAGCACCTTGGCGCAAGTATACTTCAAGAAATAACGATTTTGACCTTTTGATGACAAAATTTCCTATTTTACCCTTACGTTGCCTTAACCTGCAAAATAACAATTAAACAAGTAAAAATGTTCTAAATAACTTCAAAACTAACAATATATTATACCCAAAAGTACTCAAGTCATTGGTATATTACTTGACGAGTAGATTTTTTATATACGAATTATATGTTTTTTACTTAATTATTTTATGAGTTCTTAAGTAATTGTTATTTAATTTAATGTATTTTTAATGTTTCGTTGCAGGAATGGAAAATATGTCTAAAAGAGGAAAAGGATCAATTAAAGTACTAATTAACTTTGTTACAAGTTAATAAGGTCAAGCAAATGCTTTGGGACTAAGAATAGGAAGAAAACAAAGAATGAGAGTTGAAAAAGGCGAGAAAAGGAAGCAAAACAAACGGCAGAAATAGGAGAGTCTGAGCCGCGATCGGTGATAAGTTGGTTTTATACCTGCGAATCGGTTCCTATTTGGACTTAAACGGTATTGATCATATCTATTTCTGTACAGTTTTACTTTTTTTGTTGTTTTACGTTTAGGTTACATTACATGTCATTGGTGGTGTAATGTAGGCGTTGTGGCGAGAAAGCGGCATAAAAAGGGCAAGAATCAGCAACTGCAGATTGACCCCCTGCCGGGGCGGGGGTGTACGTGGCTAACATGATCAAGAACCCCAGCCGGGGTGGGCAGCAACAAGTATAAAACCCCAGTCGGGGCAGGGGTACGCGGCTAGAGAGGAGTTTGGTTTTGATTTAAATCCTGTAGAGGCTTCGATTGGAGAACTTGGGCATGGATTGGGACTATATTTGGGCGTCTTTTATCAGCTATTACATGACTTATGCCCAAGAGGAAAAACACACTCTTCAATAATCAATCAATCAATTATTAATTGGAGCCCTAATTTTAGATAAGATATTGGAGGAGCAGAGTAGAAGGTCAAGATCATGAAAATTGCAAATTGGAGTGAGGATAAGGGTGGTGTATTACCGTTTTTGTCTTTCAGTTCAAATTTTGTAATTGAGATGGTGAATTCTTTACTTTATTCAATTTTTAATTCATCTCTGATGAACTAAATTCTTTATTAGGCATACAATCGATCTTTAGTGTTGAACGGTGATTGTCGTGCTTTAATTTAAGTTTAATAATATTATCAATTCAGTTCATCTATTGTGATTTATACTTAATTTATGAATTACTTGATCACCAATTCATTGTGGATCTGTATGGACTCGAGATATGATGTATGAATCTAGACCTAATTACAATAGCATGTGTTCTTAAATTCTGCGTTTTGATGGAACTCTTGATGAATGTTTAGGATAGAGATATACCTAAAATCACATGTAATCAGTTAAGAACTTGGAATTTAAACCTAATTTGTTTTTAATTTACATAGGGATATAGTGAATTAGTTAATTAAGGTGTTTGGCTTAATTCTATAAATTTTTGGGTTTAAGTTAATGTGGTGTTAGTGCATCGAGAGATGGTTAATTCTACTTTAATGTTCTTGATTAATGAACTGAGATAGTAAACTAAACTGGCAAAAGGTGTGATAATCAGAGTGAAACTTAAAGTGAAGTTGTAAGCCTAATTATCCATTATCTGTTTGAAATTTACGGTTATTAATTGTGTTGATTTTCGATTTTATTAGTTTTTATTAACTATAATCTTTAATTTGAATAGTTTAATAGAATTGAAATAATATAAAACTGGTAATTGTTAGATTAAATTTCATACTTGTCTCTGTGGGAACGATATTTTATTCATCATTATATTACTTATTGACCACGTACACTTGCATGTTGAGCGTATCTAGAATTTACCCAATAAGTTTTTGGCACCGTTGCCGGGGACTAGTTTTGATTTTAGTATTTTCAATATCAGTTTAATTATTTCAGTTTTAGTTAAACATTTTTCTTTTTAATTTTGCTTTTTCTTGTTTCAGGTATTTTGACTTAGTGTATGCAAACTCGGTCTAAGAAGCCAGACTTGCTTCCTTTCGAAGACGACATCAAGAAACGGTTTCAAAGGCTCAGTAAGTGGATTAAGGATACTAAGGAGAACTTTGATAAACAGGAAGAGACTATAGCTGTAGAGGATCAGAAAGTGCTGAGGGATTATGCTACTGCCAGGGTGACTGAGATTCAATCGAGCATTACCAGGCCTGCGATAGATGTAAATAACTTTAAAATCAAGCTCGGGACCATAAAAATGATAATTCGAATGACCGCTTAGTTAGCTTTCTGGAAATTTGTGACACATTCAGATATAATGGGGTGTCAGATGATGCAGTCAGACTTTGATTGTTTCTATTCATATTGCGAGACAAGGCTAAAAGTTGGTTAAACGCACTACCGCCAGGGTCGATTACTACACGGGACGACCTTGCTCAGAAATTTTTGGCCAAATTTTTCCCACTGGCGAAGACTGCGAAGATGAGGAATGAGATTACTATGTTTGAGAAGTAGCCTGCTACATCTTAAGTTTGATACGGTTGTCAACCTTGTTTGGAATGAACAGAATGCGAGGATCTTTAGTCATAAAATTTGTTCAGCTTGGAACCTTGTTTCTGACATTTTACAAATGCTTAAATGTAAGTTACACACAAATTTAAAATTCCAGAAAGTAAAAGCTAGATCTGGTTTTAGACAGCTTAGTTTAAACAATGTATGAATTTTATTTCATGAGGGGATTTTCTTCTTCTATGTTGTTATAGCATGATCTGGTTTAGTTCTCCTTGCAGATGTTATGTGGCTGGTTTTGGCTGGACTGATAGTTGAGTTTGCCCTTACCTTCTGTAGGCATTGGGCAGCCAGTATGCTAGTCTGCCATTTGTTCTTGGGCCTGCTATGATATATGCTGCTTGGGTCTGTTCGATCTATCTGGCTGATGATGTATGTTACCTTGCTGCTGATATGGGCTTTGATGGATCTGTCTGGTTTCTTGTTGCTGCTGTGGCCTTTAACTATTGCAGGTGAGTGGGCTGCTGCCTTTGGCTTACTATGGGCTTTGGCCTACTGATGCTGCTATTGTTTCTTAATGTTTTGGAGCTGCTAAGAGGTGGCTAGCAGGCATGTGGTTCTACTAGTCTGCTGTTGGGAAGTTCTGATGTGCAACAATGGGGTGTGATATGGTTTGGAGTTAATTTTGTGCTGATGCTTGTCTGCTGCTGGGAAGTTTTGATGCTTTGGGCTCATTGCTATGGTAGGGATGTCGGTCTTGGACTGTTATCTTTTTGTTATGCTACTTTACTAGTGTTGGGTTGATGTGTTGGGGTTGGGGCTGCTGTGACAATCTAGCTGCTGGTGATCTATTGATGCAAATGCTCTACCAGGTCTCGGTACTGTGATTGATCAAATGCTAACTGATAGCCTTGTTCGGCTGCTCTTTGTGATTTGCTGAGCTGGTTTGATGCTGCAGTATGCCTCGCTACTTGTTGCCCCTTCTGCTATGGTGAGTGTTATGTAGGGGATACTCTCGCTGTTGTTTTTCTCTATTGCTAGGCTGCTGCTGATTTGATGATGTATGATGTTCGGATGATGCTGATGCTGTTGTTGCTTTGTTGTTGTGCTAAGTTTGGTTCAGCTGGGTTTTGCTGCTACTGTAGTGTTGTGCAAAGGCTACTGTTTTAGTCTTGGTTGTTGGGTACGATGTGTGGATAGCAGTTGGCTGCTTTCGTTGTTGTTACTATTTTTATGCATATACTCCTTACCTTGCTGGGTTGGTTATGCTATGGTCTGTGGTACTTCTACAGGTTTGGCTGATGCAGTTTGAAATAACTACTTTCAAGCCAAATTATTGGTTGTTTATTACTTTTTCTTTTGTTCCTTGTTGGTTTCTTGTATGCTAGTGTCCAGATTTTTTTTTACTAATGCCATCATAGGACCTGTCCTATGATGGCTATGGTACACGGCTTGGGGTTTGACCCTTGTACTTTATACTTATTCTTTCTTTTATTTCAGTCTAAATTTAGCAACAAAAAAAGAGTCGAAGACAAACAGAATGGAATTACACCACCTATGCCTTTCCCCCAACGGGTGGAAAGTCAAAAGTTAAAAATCAGTTTTCAAGGTTTATGGACATATTCAAGCAATTGCGCATCAACATTTCGTTCGCCGAAGCACTTGAGCAGATGCCACATTATGTCAAGTTTATGAAAGAAATTCTTTCAAAGAAACACAAGCTCAAGGAATTCGAAACTGTGGCGTTGACTGAAGAATGTAGTGCAATTCTGCAGAAAAAGCTTCCACATAAATTGAAAGATTCGGGGAGCTTCACAATTCCTTGTGCGATTGTCAATCAATTTGTGGGGAGAGCTCTATGTGATTTAGGAGCTAGTATAAATCTTATGCGACTATCCATTTACCGAAAGCTGGGTTTAAAGGAAGCAAAGTCAACAAACATCAGTCTACAGCTCGCAGATATATCGATAACATACCCACTGGGGATAGTAGAAGATGTGTTAGTGAAGGTTGACTCATTGAACTTTCCAGTTGATTTTGTGGTGCTATATTTTGAAGAAGATAAGAATATCCCTATCATCTTGGGACGACCATTCCTTGCGACTGGACGAACACTAATTGACGTACCTAACGGAGAACTGATTATAAAAGTGTTCGATCAGGTAGTTATAGTAAAAGTGTTCAAGTAAATTCCAATTCCTACTGCCATGGAGGAAGAGGATGGTTCAATTGAGGCATCTACACATATCAAGCACGTACAAGGATTGTAGAGAAGTTAGTGGTCTGAAAGCGCTGATCGAGGATATGAAGTCAACGTCAATATCAAAGACACTGTTGAATGGGCATGCCATAGAGTATTGTTCGTGTTGTATAATAAACAAACAATATGCTGATAAGATTCCAGCCGATCTAGGCTAACACAAGGAGTAGTCAGGCTGAAAGACTCAAAAATAAGCGTTCATTAGGAGGCAACCAATTTGTAGTTTAGTTCGTAATTTTCGTATCGATTAGTTCAAGTTTGTGTAATTCATAGTTAGTTATGTATTGGTCTTTAGTTATGTTCATCACTCGTGCTCAAATTCCATGACATTATCTCATATTTGTGGTTTTAATGCATTTCAGGTACTTAGGATGCCATTGGACATATGTACGGGGAAAAGAAGCTTAAAATTCGAAGTTGTTCAGAAAAGGGACCCCTGCCCCGTCGCCGGGGGGGGGTCCTCTGGAACAGCCCACCCCGGTGGGGGTACGGGTTCTTGGAAAATTTTTAAACGCCTGTTGAACTAGTTTTCTCCACTTCTCCTCCCATAACCAAACCCAAACACTTCCATTAACCAATGATTTCCCTCAATCACTTCCATTAACTCATGAATTCAACTACTACTATCATACTCTATAAATTAAAACCCTAAAACTATTCCATCCCACATTAATCTCCATCCAACTCTCAAATTCAGTCATAATAAGTTAGGGTTTCACCAAGGTTTAAATTGGCAAAAAACAGGGAAGGGGGATTTCAATAATTGAGCAACAACACTACTATAACATCATTCAATTGGGGCAAATCACTGTGAGTAAGATACTATTATCAAGTTTTCATCAGGTTTGCACCACAATTGGTTTATAGTGTTCAAATTGGGAGTTTTTGTGGTGGTATTGCACACCAAGTGATTGAATTATTTCTTAAGAGAACAGTTTGGGGGAGTAGACACATAATTGAGAAGAATGGAACCTAAAACTCCATCGAAATGCCAAAGGGGCGAGGGTTCAGGTTCTTCACCACCGATCCGAGCCTTTGATAGGAGGAAATTTGTTAGTGCAAATGCAGCAGATAAGTATAACTACTTAGTGCCCAAAGGACTAACACCTGAGCGGGGCTTGGCACCAGACTCATTTGATGGCCAGATGAGGAGACAGATACATGAGCAAGTCTGGGAAATGCTTGTAGATGATCCAGACCTGACCATAGTGAATTTGGTGAAGGATTCTACGTAAATACTGTGGATAAGGCACCGTATATGACATTTGTGAGGGGTAAGCAGGTTCCCTTCAATGTAGAGGCAATCAATGCTTACTACAGTCTGTGAGCCCCTGCAGTATGTCAGTATGTTCTGCTCAGAGATAGCATTCTAAACTATGACTAGATCTTAATAGAAATATCTAAACCTGGCACAGTTTGGGTGAAAGGAAGAAAGGGTGGCACGATTTTCATGAGTAAGGACCTTAGCTTATATGGAAAGTTATGGTATGCATTTCTATATATGAAGTTGTTTCCTTCGACGCATACTAGTCAGTTGACAAGGGAAAAAGTGTTACTACTATATGCCATTGTGAAGAACTTCGACATCCACATCAGCTCGATCATCAGTTTCTCCATACGACGATGTCTGTAAGACCATTCTCAAGCGGACTACCACACCCATCTCTCATATGTGGGTAGTGCAGACAGACTGGTGTGTGATGGTAACTTTATAAGCCTGTGCAGCAACCACTTCAGCTATTAGACCACACGATGATTGCTAGATACCCTGTCTGGGCTAGAGGGGAGTCACATCCATGAGGTGTCGGTTTCATATTTCCTGAGGCTACTGATGAAGAGGAGGCTGAGGACACCTCGGAGGATGATGAGTTCCAAGAAGATGATATGACTAGTGAGGAGGAGACTGTGGGGAGTAGCAGGGTAGGCAAGTATATGTTTAGTAATCAATTCTGTAGTCTTCAGCGACATATGGATAAGCAAGACAAAGAAGCGAATAGAAAGATGAATTGATTGGTGGCCGGGTAGGACCACATATTCAATACCATGAAAAGTTCCTTTGCCTCATTGAATGCAGTTTTACCGAGACTGAATCCAACCGATGACGATCAGTTCCATATATCATTTCCTGAACCTATGCCACAATACCCTCCATCAGATTCAGATACGGAGGAGTGCTTAGTTTTTATTCCACGACCACCATCACCTCATGCTTAGCAGGATACAGGGAAGTCCTCTATTCTTTTATTTCCATATTTTTACAATGAGGACATTGTAACTGTTAAGTTTGGGGGAGTTAGTTTTAATGTTATGTTCAATGTTTTAGTTTCTATTTTGATAAGTCTGTTTAGTTTGCCTTTGTTAGTTTAGTGTGTTCTCATGTTTAGTTTATGTTAGTTATGTTTACATTCATAACACATGCGTTTTACACTCCATCTTTTTTGTTTTTTCTAATTCTTGCCTTGGGCAATGTTAATCTTTATTAGGATTTTCAAAGTTACCCATGTAACAAACTTTCGACCAATGACTCCTAAGCCAGTTGATTTTAGGGCACTAAAAATAAAGACACTCCTAAGGCTTAGTTGTTCGAGTAACAGAGACCACAAAGATAACTACTTAAGTCTATTTTTTTTTATCCTTTTTTATTTTTTATTTTTTTCAATAAATAATTAATTTCCAAAATACCAGATAAAACTAAGTTATAGGGGGTATTCCTATCTTTCCTAAGCCATAATTTCCTTTAGTTCAAACTAGATCATAACTAACTCACCCTATTGAATAAATGCAATTAAGCCCAAAGTTTCCAATAAAGCAAGCTAACAATAGTCACAAGCTAACTTAGCTATCATTATCTCATACATTCCAGTTATTACTTAGTTCACAACAGTCTTCATCATCGGCCATCAACAAGGTTGCATATCTCATCATGCTTAAGTTACCCTAAATGCGATGTATGTAACATAATAGCATGCAAGACTAACAAATAAATTTGAATAACTATAACTAGATGCAAAAAAACCTAAATGCATAAATGTCCTAGTGTGCAAAATGCTAACAAAACATAACACCCCCAAACTTAACCAGAGTAATGTCCTCATACGAAAGATAAAGAAATTATAAAACTGGGGAATTCCTTGATTAGGTCATTCGTCTCATCTTCTTAATCGGAATAGGGAAAAACATACAATGTGGGTGTTGATCGATTTCACAATCAATATATGCGTGTAATTATACATGGTCAACAAGTAATAAAGTGTAAGTAGAGTATCATTCCCACGGGGAATTATTTAACAAAAATTACCAAGTACTAACTGTTAACAAAATTTATTTTATTTAAACAAATGATTTAAGATTATGACTTAAATTATTATTTTTAGCTAAATTTTAAATTGTATTAAAATAAAAGGAAATTACAAACCTCATGGGTAACCCCAATCAGAATATAGCATAGACATCATAGGACAGTCCCTATGATGTCATGACTATAAAAGATTATAGGCCCGATGCCCAACAAATCTATTACAATAAACAAACAACAGTCATTGTTATTCTAAAAGCCAAAGGGATCAACATCAAGTAGCAGTAACATGCCCAATGTGACATAAATCGTCATTTGACCATTCCAACTAAGAATTGTTAATCAAGAACACATAAATAAATATGACAATCTCTCAATGCATCATAAACAAATCAACTTAAATCCACAAATGATAAAATTAAGAAGATTATACTAATTAACTAATCCACTATATCTCTGTGTGAATTACAATTAAAGAAGATTTTAAGCCCAAGTTCTTTATCAGATTATATGTGATGCATATGTATATCTCTATCCTAGACACAATTCATGAAATTCAACGCCATACAGAAAATACAATCACATGCTATTATGATCAGATATAAATCTATAATCCATCTCTCAAGTTTATATACATTATCACGGTAATTATTAGCTAGACAATTAAGCAATTCAACATAAACCATAATAGACAATCTCATGATTAGATGACAATAATTAATAAAGAAACATACTAAAATAATCTTCGCAAAAAGCTCTGGTGTAATCTTAGAAAAAAGATTTAGTTCATAATTATTGAATTAAAACCAAGAATCCACAATTGAACAAACATTAAAAGATAAAAATAAGGGTTGAGAAGAGAATAGAATCTGTTATTAGCAAATATGATGGTCCATCTTGCTCCTGCTCTTGATCTTCAATGGTCTCCAAGTTGGTTCAATCTCTAATCCAATCTAAACTAGGGGTTTTCCTAATCTAATCTAATCTACTGGAATTGAATCCCCTCAAATCCTTGCGAATACTCCTCCTTTTATATCCTTCTTCATGTGTCTTTTAGTGCTCCTTAAAGTCCTTCATGCCTTCAGCCCAAACAAACCCTTTTTAGACTCAACTTCCGAAGATTTTTCTTTCTTCCCGATAACTTCGCCCTTACGGAGTTTTTACACTAGGAAACTCCGCCCCAGCGCATGAACAATACCAAAAATTATGATAATGCCATTAAGATCCATTTGTCATGTTTTGACCCTTTGAAGTCATTTCCTACAACACAAACACAAAAATAAGTAAAATGACACTAAAAATACTTAAAGTTAACAAAGAATTAAGCCTTACAAATGTCCAAATCATAAGTACAAAACCCACTCAGCAGTGGGTGCTACAGGAAATTAGCAAGGTCTAAGGTGGGATTCATTCTTGCAAACATGTCTACCAAGGCATTGTTGAAGCTAACGTTGTAGGAAAAAATTACATCCTGGCGGCCAGCAAAACGAACATTTTGATCCTCGAGGCGGTACATCCATTCATTCACTTCTTGTTCAACTTCTTCAGAAACAGCACGGCTAGGAGCAGCGAGGTAAGAACATGTGGCCAAGGGAGTCGGGTCCTACTGAGGCCCAGACTATGCAATAATAAATCCTAATTATTGTATATGTGACTCGCCACCTCCCAAACTTTGTTTCTCAATATCATTTTATGGTCCAGCAGAGGCATCAGTTGTATGATTATCTCGTCTGACTTCCATTTTACCCCTGTGTGATCACATAAAGTGTAGAATAGGGAAGGGTGGGGCATCCCACCTGTTGTACCGCCCTCCGCAGTACGTAGAATTAAGTTTTTAATGATTTAGCCCACATCCATCTTATTTCCTTTCACCAAAAATATAGCAACACTACCCTTTCCTTAGTTACATTGTTGTTGTGAGTACATGGCATTAGCTTGGCACATAGGAAAACGTACCAAGCCTTTCTATATCTGCTAAGTCGCGACTATGGAAATGGTATGCTCCCGTGCTCATGAATCTTTCATGTTGTGGCTGGCTGGCACAACTCCTAAATAAGCTATGTATAGTCAGGTCTTTACCTCACGAACGTCGAATAATGGTTGACGAGACCCAAGTCAAGTAAATTATAGTACTTGTTGATATTAGTGCTGGCGAATTCAACTATCTATCCTCGTACTTGCACCCCAAAATGGTAATGCCCACTTAAAATTTGCATAAAATTCCTTTACCACTGCTATAACCACCAGATCAGGTTGTGTTGTAAAGTTAAACTAGTCCCTCTCTGCTATCATGACCACTATCTTTCCATCTTTAGTGTTATCTGACCTCAATCCCCTTTACAGAACTATAGTCTTCTGCGTCATTCTATTATATCTCTCTTGAGCGTATGCGTTAACAAACTTTTTCTTATCGAATGGTTTAGCTGGGGATGATAAGGATCATTCACCTCTATGCCTCTTTTATGCCATCAATACAACCTAGATTCCAAATTAAACCAATGTCAGGCACATATATCATATAAGATTTGTCATATGTGAATGTTAGAGTTTGCATATTTAAATTTAATGATGAATGTGCTTAATGTATATTTGAACTAGTATGATTTGCAAATTCCTTATAATGATTTTAGTCAATGTACAAGGACTTAGATTAGAAAGATTAAATAATGTTTGGTTGATCTTGTAGAAGATGATCTGATGTATAGTTGATATGATTTTCAATATTCATAAAGTTACTTTGCTATTTTATAATGAGAAAATTGATCGCATAGTAAGCACATGATCGAAATACATCAAATGTGTTGCAGAGCTATTTGTAGCTATAGTAAAGTTCACTACAAATCGTAAATCATACTTCAGTTCGTAAAATGGACAAAGAAATCGCATAGTCAACCAAAGCTCAAATAAGAACCTGATCGTAGAGTAGCCAAGCCTGAAAAATTAACTAACATTGGAGCGTTGCAAGTTGAAGGTCATGATCCATTCACTAAACATCTTTGGTTGAAATCGAAGTTAGGAATATGTGTCTAACAACTAAGTTGGTGAAAGTGACATGTTAAGAGTGTTAGGTGAGAAAGTAGACTGATGTGATAGACAAGCTAAAAATATGTTGACACCTAGGTTTAAAACGTCCACATTAAGGATCCTAGAATATCTGATCATTAAATGTGCAAATGGGCATCCAACAACGGGATGAATTTCAGCAAATTATAAAAGGCGCCAAGGATTCAAACTCAAAGAGAGACGAACACTAATCAAAAGCTTAAACTCTGTAAAAAGAAAAACAAACTCAATGATCATGAACATCTAGTTCAAGATACTAAGTACTTGAGAGGAAAATCTTAGCGCCATCTTAGTAGCACCTCTCAACAAGAATCAAAAATCAGATCATCAAGGGTTGAGAGTCCTTGTCTTAGTTACTAAACATCTAAGGCTTGAAGAGGTCTTAGTTTCCTTGTCTTTGTGACAAAATATCCTAGTTTGTTGGGCTTGAAGAGGTCTTAGTGTCCTTGTCTTTGTGAATAAATATCCAAGTTTGTAGGGCTTGAAGTGGGTAAAGTGTTCTTGTCTTTGTGACTAAATCCTTAATGGAATTCCTACTCGTAGAGTAGAAGAGTAGATTAGGAGTTACTCAGTCTCCTAACCGCTTAAAATTTACATTTGTCTTTACTTTACTATTCTTATCTTCTATCTTCTTGCAAATATTATTTATCTTGCTAAATTCAGAACTGAGATTCTTTTTCAATCTACAAGGGGATTTTCAAAAGACATATGTCGATGTGCTTAATAAATCTGATTAACAACTATTTGGTAATATCATACAAACAATCAAAAAAATTTAAAGATCTATTCAACCCCCCTTCTAGATCTCTAAGTGCCTCTGGGAAATAACAAGTGCTATTAGAGAAGGTTCTTGCTAGCACAAAACTAACACTTTAAGTAGATCTATGGCACAAAACAAAAATTGTTTTGAGCTTGGTGGTGGAAGTAAGCCACCTCTTCTAAATAGAGAAAAAATTGTTAACTGGAAAGTGTATATGAAGGCGTGCATGGATGTTATTGATGATGATCTATTTGAGGCTGTCATCATTGGTCTATATGTTCCTACTAAAATTGCTCCTACAACAGACAATCCAAACAAGGAGGTTGTAAAGATGCATAAAGAGTGGACAGAGAATGACAAGAAGCGTGTACAGTTAGATAAAAGGGCAAAAAAATTTCTCTTTATGGTTCTGGAATATGAACTTTTTAAGAATATTGTCAACTGCACTATTCCCAAGGAAGTATATGAAGCCTTATAGGTGATTCATAAGGGCACAAAAGAAGTTATAGAATATAAGTAGCCTCTCCTAACTCAACAATATGAGATGTTTACTCATGTTCCTGGAGAAAACATTATAACAACATATGAAACATTCAACATCCTTCTTAACTCTCTAAGATCATATGGTAAGGTGAATCTAAATAGAGACTTGAATAAAAATTCATTCGAGCACTACCGGTCAAGTGGGATTCCAAGACCATAATTATCCGAGAGTCAAAGAATCTACACGAGATAACTATGCAGAAGCTCTATGGTAATCTACTTACCTACGATCTTGAGCTAAATCAAAGAGCAGAAACTCTTTTTGAGAATAAAAGAAACGACAGAGGTATTGCTCTTAAAGCTCTTAAAGATGTATCTAGAGCTTCAATCGAAGGTTGAGAAGATGATCGAGACAACATAGACGATGATGATGATATTGCCATGCTTGGTTGAAGGCTAAGAAGGTTTATGAGAAACTGAAACAACTAGAAATCAAAGAAGAACTTCAACAATGGCAGCAACAGAGAACAAGAAAAAGACTTTGTTAGAGTTTGCATATTTAAATTTGATGATAAATGAGCTTAATGTATTTTTGAACCAGTATGATTTGTACAGTCCTTATAAAGAATTAATCAAATGTAGAAGAACTTAGATTAGAAAGATAATATAATGTTAGGTTGATCTTGAAGAAGCAGAATTGATTTAAAGTTGATAAGTTTTTGAATTTTCATAAGGATACTCTGCTACTTTGAGAATAAGATCGTAGAGTAAGCACAAAATTACAATACATCAAGAGGATCACTGGACTACTTGGTAAGAGTCGCCAGTTAGTAAGAGTTAAATGGTTGTACCAACTCAAGAGGATCACCGAATTAGACAGAGCTGACAGTTAGTAAAAGTTAAATGGTTGTACTAACTCAACCGAGTTTTGAAAGGTTTTGCAATATGGCCCAATTATTGGACTCTTTTTAATTGGTCTGTAAATTGAGATTCATAAAGTTTGGGGGCTTGATTAAGAAGGGGGAGGTGTTAGACACCCCCCGACTTCCATGAAACACGGTTACCATAATTTTTGATTCCCTAATGTGTGTATGTGTGTGTGTTTTGCAGTTAATTGGGCCTAAGTGCTTTATTTAGAAGTACTGTTATGCCTCTTTTGAACCTATATACAAAGAATTTGAATTGTATAAAAGTTCAATTTTAATAAAAGGCATATAAAATGATGTTTTAAAAATAGGTTTTCAAACCTTTATACTTGTATAGTAATTGAGGCCTTTGATATTTCCATTTTATTTCGTATTTGGCTTATTTTGATTTTATTCTCTAGATACGAAGCATCTTCGACAAAATAATATATATATATATATATATATATATATGTCGAGCTTCTTATGGGCATAAAAGCCATCAAAGTATGTATGAGCACCACACATAAGATTTTTCATTATTACAAGGACTCTAAATTCGGATCACCGTTTTAAGGTCCTATATTTACAAGTACAAAATTTACTAGTTGTACAACTCGAACATGTCCATTATGGGAACCGGATCTAGGTTCACTAATTTAACTGTAGATCCCGTGATTCCTAGGCTCGTAGAATATTATTTAAAAGCTTGCACAATGGATTAAAATAAAATGCATATTTAACTCTAGATGTCGCCAAACAAGAGATTCATTAGTTAAATCCTTGCATGCGCATAGCCAAAGCTTCCAGCTTCCTCTAGATACATATATAGGGCCACGTGGTTTCTAAATATTTACAAACTAGAAAGAAAACAAGATTTAACTAAATCTTAGCCATTATAGATTAACGGTTCCAGTTTTACAACTTTTGAACAGCTTAAAAGCTAGATATGATTAGATTTAGATAAATCTAGTTAAAACCTTTGAATATTACAGATTTACATCAAATGAACAATTATTATCGGTATTTAATCACAATGATTCACTATATATATATATATATATATATATATATATATATATATATATATATAAAAAAAAAATAAAGCAAGAAAATGCCACAGATTGACAATCCAAGCTCGATTAATTGACAATCCAAGCTCGATTAATCGGTATAAATATATATTTATATAATTATATATATAATATCGTAAGGAAAAGTAAAAGATCAATATTTAACCAATAAAACTAACTAATATACATATACATTACTTATATATAGGTATATAAGTAAGGAAAAAAAAATAAAATTTTGAAGAAATCTTATATCCTTGCACGAGAAGGGCTATCGAACAGCTTTTGGCACCCTTAGACTCGATTTCCACCGGTTAAAACTTGATATGTTATAGTATATATGCATATAAGTGTTTACAAAGAAGTTTTATAGAAATCAGAGTAAGATTCAAGCTCCTTTGGACTAATTCTTTATTTTCTAGCCCCTTTTTCTTTTTCTTTTTCTATATTCTTGTCTTAGAATCTAAGGGGGAGGCCATATATATAGGCCTGGGTTTCCGCAGGTAGACCTACGGATTCTGCAGGTACACCTATGGAAGAGCCTAGTGGGTCCCATCAAGTGGGCCCCATTATCTCAAAGTATGTGCATTCTGACCAACACAAAGTCTACTTGAACCTTCATAACTTGCAATTCGAAAATTCGACGGAGGTGTGTCATACCTTATTGGAAATGTCTTTTTGAGAGATATGTCATGATATGGGATTTGACCTTTTTCGTATCTGGGAAGATGGGTCCATGACCTATTCTTCAAGTCTTCGCAGTTAGTCCATTGAGCTGTCTGGCACAGTTTTCACTCGGGATTGCTGTGATAGTTATGTATGACCTTCTTTTCAATAATTTAATCTTAATTGATGTTGAGTTGGCAAAATTACTCTTTTGCCCTTCCATATTAATTTTCGGACTTGATGTAGTTGCAGCTGTCTTTACTCGGGGTTACCTCCGGGGTTTGACTGCTGTTGACTTTTGTTTTTTCCTCACAGTTGTCTCTAAGGATTGATTTGATGCTTCAGGCTTATCTCCGAAGATTAATTTGATATCACAGAGCAGTCGTCGGGGTTTTGGTTTGTTTAGTTCCCAGTGCTGTTGTCGAGGGTCTGGCTTGATGATTTCCCAGTGCTATTGTCGGAGTTCTGGTTTGATGATTTCCCAGTGCTGTTGCCGGGGTCTGGTTTGATGATTTTGAATTACAAGGTTATCCCTAGAAGATAAAAGAAAATTTTTCCCTCCTACATGGTTAATAATAGGAATGCGAAATTTCAAGTGCCTACAGATGCCCCTCTTTATCATGTTAATGTAATGTAATGGAATGAACATGATAAAGATTACTAGACACTTGAATATATGACAAGATTAAATGATGTCATGTAATGCAGCATGATATGATATTATGGACGCTGAATGTTTTTGTTTGGTTTTACTTCAAACGGTATTCTATCACTGACTGCTCCCGCCATTTCTGCTGGTGATGGAGTTGTGAATGATGGTCTCTATTGAACTATCTTCATGTCTACTCGAACGGTTGTTTACACAGGATTTCATCACCGAACCTCCTTGATGCCAATTCAAACGATAGTTTACAAAGCTTTAATCACCAAACCTCCTCGATGCTACGTTGAGTTGGCTGATTTGACGAATTGTTGTATAGATGTTTTTAAGATCCCTGCTAGGGAGATTTTCTTATGGCTCTAATACCACTGGACCATTTCTGAATTCAACATCGGGGTTGTCACCAATGTTATTTATCTTCACATACACTTTCTAACTTAACCTCCACTAGGGATATTCCTCTCATGGAAAGTGACCTCATTGGGGATTCCCGATGCTTATCCTTACGATAACATACACTGGTTTACGTCATTGGATCCTTCCTGACGCTATGCTGGGACTATCACCAATGATTTGGATTTATATCCAGTTAACGTCGTTATTTTTGTCGGGGATAGAGCTTTCAATGAACAATGCCTTACTCGAACGGTAGTATATAAGGTTGACCATAACAGAATTGATTTAATGCCTACTCGAACGGTAGTTTCTAGGGTTTGACCATCACCAAACATTCTCGATGCCTACTCAAAAGGGAGTTTACAGCGATCAGTCATTATTGAACTGATTTGATTTAGCTGGGGATTTTATTTATAATAGGTTCCATCACCGATTTTTCTGATAGAGATAGTCTCCAATAGTCATCACTGAGAAGCTTTTATGGTGTTGGCTGTAATGACAATGTCGGCTCATAATACCAGACATTCCCGATACCAATGCTAAGGACAAGTTTCATTCTTAGATAATCGTGAGAATTCGAGGCAATTAACTTTGATGAATCACCGGCTTTTCCCGACGCTTTATTGAATGCAGTTTTCAACTGGCTCTGATGTTGACTTTCCCAAGGCTTCATTAGGATTGACACCAAAGAAGATTTTTATTTGTTAGAGATTGACTTTACCGCTCTGTGTTTTAGGCCTCTTCTGCTCAATCGCGTAGAACCTTTTTTCCTAATTTAACTTTTTAGCATCCGGGAGACTTGTCGGACCTCAAATCAAACTGAACCAAAGGGTGTGGGACCCACCCTAGACTTTTATAGGTAGACTTACAGATTCTGTAGGTATACCCGCGGAAGGTCAAGGGTGGTTTTATACCCCCGGACCCTTCACAAGTGATTTTAAGTTTGAATTATTTTATTGAAATCCAGACCTTCCATCTCAGATCTACTTATTTCGGGTTACTTTTATCAAAATCCATCACCGTACAAACGTTTTGCACACCTCATATAACATTTACATCCATTTCTTTCACGTTTTTACCATTAGAACACAATATTTTATGGTTAGTAAGTTTAAACACAATATAGCAAATACGTATGCCTATATGACTTAACAAAAATGAATGGGCCTAGTAAATGTTTGTATTTTACCATGCTGGACATTCCGATGAGAAAAATAATAATTTCTAAGACAGTCATTTTACACCCTTTTTTTCTACTTTCTTTATCCTATTTGAGGACAAATGAGCATGGATTTTTAAAATAAAGTACACATGCTAATTTGGATGCTATGGTAGTTTAATTTTAATGTTTTTCATACACATGAAATGCTCAAAAAAATTTTTTTGCTAATTTTGGTTTGTACAAAAAGAACACAAAAAAAATAATGGCAGAGTGACATACCCTAGTCTATAGTTAGTTCATCTATTGATAGACAAATAGATGAAAATACTATAAGAGCATGGACATGCTAGTAACAGTAACAGATAATATCAATTACAGTAGCAGTGACAATACAATCAGCTACAATAGCCAGGTACAAAAATATTGACAGAAATTTGTAGCCTTTAAAAAAGATTTACACGTTGACAATCTAGACTTAATAATGTTACTAACATTCTTTGCCAAAGCATGTGGGGGAATGATTGTGTTCCTGTAAAGCTTAGTATTCTGAACCTCCCAAATTTTGTAGAAAGAAATTGTAAGAGATCGACATAGAATGTTCCTGGACATAGTTGTTCCTTGGAAAGAAGATGTGTAGTCCAAGATATCAATCCAATTATCTGAGATATTATTCCACTGGACCAAATCTATAGCACTACGAAAAATAACTCCAGAGTAATCACATAAAAAGAACAGATGCTCAAAGGATTCTATGTGGGTTTGACACAGCTGACAAACCAAACTTCTACCTGTAAAATGAATAGTTCTATCATTAGTGGGTAGTATCTTTAAAATTCCAAGCCATAGAATAAAAGAGTACCTAGGAACATGAATTTTATTCCAAGGAATAATTCCCCAGGAAACAGGTTGCTTCCTTGCTCGGATGGAGCACCAAATGTGCTTAGCTTTGATACTCGAGATGTCTAAGAAGTCCCAAAGGATACAATCAGCAGAGGTGGAAGGAGATGGAAGGGCTTCAATCAATCTATGGAAAAGGATGACCTAATGATGGTTGCTGTGTGGGAGGTGCCATGAGTTAGCTGTTAGGATGTGACTGACTTTAGCAGTAGGCGGTATGCCAGTATTCTATAGCATAATGTGATTGGGGTTGATAGTCGTCCCATGCACCCAAGGATCAAACCAGAGATTTATCATATCACACAGCCAAAGGACTTAGTTTTAATACATGCCTCCATATCTAATAACAATTTGGAGGTATTGGAATCTACCAAATCGATCTATCCCTGAGAATTGTCACTTTGGCCCAAGCTGCCCAAAGGGAGGAAGGTTTGAATTGAATAAGTTTCACCAAGTACAGCAACATGAGAGATTTGTTCCAGTCTGGGATGGTCTTAAGGCCCAACCCTCCTTAAGAAGTAGGTATGGTGATATCAGACCATACAACTTTGGCTGCATGTTTTGTAAGCGAGGAACCCTTCTATAAGAATCTGCAGAAAGTAGATTGGATAGATTTGATAGCAGATTATGGTAACAGGAAATGGGAACACCAAAAGGATTGAATGGAGAATAAAACAGATTTGATTAGTTGTAGTCTGCCAGAATAAGCTAGAATTTTGGAAGTCCAATAAGAAACACGCTGGGTAATTCTATGAATTAAGGGAATGCAGTTATTGTACAAAAGTTTAGAGGATATCAAGGGCACACCCATAAATTTTATAGGAAGGAGACCGCGTTGGAAACCTAGAATAGAGAGGATACGGGAAGAGGTAGCAGGGTCGGTATTAGCCAGAAAGCAGTGGCTTTTTTGGACATTAGGGATCAAGCCAGTGAAAAAGGAAAAAAACTGAATGCAAGAGCATATGATTAAGATAGAAGGAATGCAAGCATTAGAGAAACTGAGGATATCATAAGCGAATAGAAGATGGGTTAGCTTAAACTCATTAGCTCTCCAATGTAATTTGAAATTAGGTTCCAAAGAACCCAAAGATAATTTAAGAGATAACATTTCCATAATGAGAACAAAGAGATATGGGGAGAGAGGGTCTCCTTATCGAAGGCCCCGAGAGCTATGAAAATAACCAGCTAAAGACCCATTGATTTTGACAGAGAACATGGGAGTGGAAACATAAGCCTTTATCTAAGCAATAAAGAGGGGATGGTATTTATAGAGAGAAATGATATCATATAAAAAGTCCCACCTCACAGTGTCGAAAGCCTTTCTTGAGTCAATTTTCAAAGCACATCTTGAAGGGCTGGAGGATCTATGATAATTCCTTATCAAATCCTGAGCAATAACAATATTATCACTAATGCTTATACCCTTGATGAAAGTAGACTAATCCTTGTCAATAAGAGAGGGTAGAACTTCTTTGAGTCGATTAACTAGAATCTTAGTAATGCACTTATAAATGGTATTACAGTAGGCTGTGGAGTTTATCCCCTTATGAATCTTACAAGAGGAGAAGAAGAATTGGATAGCCTTAGTGAAGTCCTCTCCCACAATCTCCCAGTAAGAGATGAAAAAATTCGCATTGAAACCATCAGGCCCAGGACTTTTATTTCTTTTCATTGAATGTAGCACCTTGTAGATTTCATGGTTAGTGACTGGAGCAGCTAAGGAGGTAGATTGGAGTTGGTTGACAAAAGTATTTGGCATTACACCATAATCCTCGATCCCAGTATAGGGAGAATCATTTGAAGAACAGAATAATTCCCTTAAGTAGTTCACAGCTACTTCTTCAACATTAGCTTGACC
Organism: Panax notoginseng; assembly: GCA_016801055.1. Taxonomy (NCBI): domain Eukaryota; kingdom Viridiplantae; phylum Streptophyta; class Magnoliopsida; order Apiales; family Araliaceae; genus Panax; species Panax notoginseng. Next base: position 8,961,793 of record CM029012.1, read on the forward strand.
AGTCACAAGGATCCCATTGGAGTTATGGATTGAAATGATTTTTTTCATATTCCATCTATTCTTCACTATATTTGAGAAATAACCCAAGTTCTTATCACCTATGGATAGCCAAGTAGCATGGGATTTTTGTTGAAGGAGAGATTCCTCTCTGTCTAAAATATTCCAAAGGTATTGAAAGCAGCTCTTTTCCAGCTCCAAAAGAGAGGAGTCAAGGGGAGAGCTTGACAGCAAGGATTGGACATAATGCAATCTATCATTTGCATCCCTAACCAAGGTAGTGATGTTGCCAACAGAAGAGTTTAGTCCTATCAAAGCTTTCTTTACTCTTTTAAGCTTCTCAATGAAAATGGAGAAGGGGTTGCCCAAAGTATGCTGACTCCAAGCAGTGCGAACACAGTCGTTAAAACCATCTAGTAGCAGAAGCTGGTTAAAGAAATGAAACTACTTCCTAGACTGAATGAAATTAATTCCAGAGTTGACGAGGACTAAAGCATAGTCAAAAAGCCCCCTATGAGCAAAGGTGGCTTGAGAGTTTGGAAACCGTGATAACCATGAGTAATTCCCAAGGGCTCTATCAAGTTTTTTATGGATGGGTCTATCCAATTGATAATTCCACCAAGTAAACAGAGGTTCGAAACCTTGAATATCCTCAACTTCAAGAGATTGAAAGCACTCCATGAAATCCTTCATACCAGTATCCCATGAAGCATTGACTTGATCAGTTTCATTTAGGTTTCTAATGACATTAAAATCACCCAAAAAACACCAGCAGTCTGCAAATGATTGTGTTGCTAGATCTCTCCATAGATTCCTTCTCTCCATATAGTAGTTCAAACCATAAACAAAAGAAACCAAAAAGGAGTAACCACTATCAAGGACATGGGTAGCTTTATAGTGAATGAGTTGGGAGGAGACAAAGAGGATGTCCATTTGCCAAAAAATAGGGTTCCAGCCTGCCCATATTCTCCCATTGCTATGCAAATCATAGCTAAAAACCAAGTCCATTTGTGACAGATATGTCTCGAAATATTTTTGGAATTTTGCTCTTTGACCTTAGTTTCAAGAAGACCAACTAAAAAGATGTGATTATCAACAATAAGTTGCTTAACATAAGATTGCTAAGGTTTTTATTGAGACCTCTAATATTATACGAAGCTAACAAAAATTATTGAGGAGATTGCCCAGCTTTCCCTTTGCCTTTCCTCTTCTTTTCAGCTTGAGGATTCTAATTTTTAATTCTCTATTTTTGTGTTAGATCCTTCCCTTCCTTCTTATCAATAACCTTATACTTGGAGATAAGAGGATTGTTAGTAACAGTAGATTTAGAATCTGTCATAGCCTGATGGCCAGAGTCAATGGCTATAGGTGAAAAGGAATTAGTGGTAGCCATATGAGTTGCCAAAGGTGGGAAGGAGGCAGGGTTGTTAATGACAGATCGTATACGTCGGGAGACAGTTACCCAATCATTAGGAGAAAGTCTAGGAAGAGATGTAGGATCGGAGGGGTTATCCAAGGATGGACCAAAGGCATCACCTTGGGCTAAAGGAGTGGACTGGAAGGAGATTCCAATAGATGGAACTTTCGGAATCCATTTGAAGTTTTTCTTAGGACATTTTAAAAGGGAATGACCAAAAACTTTACAAGTAGGACAGGAAGGGGGTCGACTTTGGTATTCCACATCAACATTGACTGAAATTTTCTCAGATTTCTCTGTATTTAACATAACAGCTATGATAGAGGAAGGAAAGGAGGAGGTAGCAGAAACTTCTATACAGCCACCTAATCATGCCTATGTGCATGTGGATAGTCTATTTTACGAAGTAGACTCTAGCAAATTTTTTTCACGAGTCTAAGGACTTGATATGCATGAAATTTTAACTCTACTAGCGAAGCATGTTAACCTAATGCATGATGTGATTTCTAACTTTCTAGGATTCTAATGTCCTAAGCTCACACAATTACTCAATTAATTTTTTAAAAAAATCATACCTCACCCTTTTTGAGGCGATTTGGAGATTTTTGTTTCCAGATATAATTTCTTACCAGCCCAGCAGCGCTATTCCCCATATGGTTTCTTCTGGGGTCAAGAGGACAGCTTCGAATGTTCCTTTACCCAGACCAACCTGATAGACGTGTCGATTGGCCGAGTCTGTGATCCGTCCCATTACAGTTGATAGAGCGGATGCAATTGACGATGAGGAGGACCCTGTTACAAATATAACTCCTTCTTCTACACCGCACCAGGATATTCCCGGTATACATGTCCCTATTCCCGATCTTTTGGGCGCCTTGAGATGTAAGACCCCAACTTTTATGAATAAAGATTTAATTTTCTCTAAATATTATTTTGAATAATAAGGTGTGGATTTGATATAATATTTTAGTTGTGGGTAATATTTACAAATTCTGCAAAGTAAGCAAGTTGTCAAAAAAATATTCGTTTGGTTGGGGAATATTCATTTTATCAGGAAATATTCGTACGACGACACAATTTTTGGTGGACCCCACAACGGAATTACTGTCAGAGTTTGAAAATGATAGAAATAACTTTTTATAAAAATAACAGTAAAAGTTTTACTATTAACTGTTGAAATACCTGGTGATAAAAGTACAGTAATACGCGTAGTTGCATAGTAGCACACTGTATTGTACAATATATTCGATTATTGATGCTTACGTTAGAAGTCACTCAGTTTTACTCAATTATTACAACAGTAGTTGCTACATAATATCTCATATTATTGATTCAATTATTGTCATAGTACCATCTGTATAATATTTTATATTATTAAATCAATAATTGAGATGACAAAGTTATTCATATTATTATTTGTATTATTGACAATGTCTAGAAAGTTCTGTTGAGGAAAGGGGGTTGGTCACCTAATTGCACGCTAATAAGGAGAAATCCTTATCGAAAAGCCCCCTCTTTCTTGGGAATAATCTGGTTGTTAATATTGTGAGTTATAATATTAATAATGAATAAATGTTATTAAAAATGTGTTTAGTGAAGCCAAATGAATTGAGATTAATAGAGGAATTTTTAATGAAGTATTTGTTGTAAATTTGGATTATTTCATGGACCCCAACTTGCTCATTTTTTAAAATCATAGGTAGAAAGTATGTTAGTGTGTATATATATATAATGTGTGTAAGTGTGTGTGAGGGTATGTGTGGTGGGTGGATGGTGTGTGTATGTGGTGGGTGATGTGTGTGTGTGGGTGTGTGTGTGTGTGTGTGTGTGTGTGTGTGTATATATATATATATATATATATATATATATATATATATATAATATAATATAAATTTTATACATACATGTCATAGGTAGGAGGGAGTATATAAATATATATATTATATAAGTTTTGTTTTTTTATATTAAATAGAATATATTATATTTTATTATGCATAATGTTACATAGTGTTTGCATAGTGTAGCATAGTAAAATCAAAAAAATTTCAGAATTCGTCTGTGAAAATTGTCTGTGAATCCATTACTGTGCGCTCATGATTTGAAGGAGCTGAGTAATTTTCTTCTATGCTATCAGAAGTTTGAGTATATTCTCAAGTGAATCCTCTAAGGGTGTAAATGTTCTTCGACATTTAACTTCTCTGGCTTTCTGAAATAGAGGATTTGAAGGTTGTGCAGAGGTTTGAAAAGTGGAATAATTTTTCCTTTGAATGGGCAAGGTTTGGTTGCCTATCTGAATTTAACCTTGTAGTACCAAGGATACATCCTCTTCTTTCTATTTATGAACTCTTCGAGGATTATTCCCACAATTTCCAGCCTGGATATGCTTAAAGAAGGATAAATCTAGATCATCACATCATGCATGATATGCACATGTGCAAATGCACTACATCAACATACATCTCTATCAAGGTTTAGAATGTATCTCCAGTAGATTTAAATATGTGTGCAAGTTAAATGCCTAGATTAGAGAAAAATTTCATCATAGACATCTGGTGGTTGTCATCAATCCAGCGTAACATCAGGCAGAGTCTGATGAAGCAAACCTTGGAATATTACTTCAGCGAAGGTATTGGAAGATCCGGTATTCTAAACCATTGGCATTAATTAAACGTAACATCAAGATAGTTCAGGGATACCACCGTTTGAGTGGGAACCAAATCAGTTTAGCGATGTCAGCATAGTCAACTACCAGCAGGGTAGGCACTGTTGTAAACTACCAGCGTATACATCGGAAAAGTCTGGTGATTTCAGAACGTCATCCTCAATAGAGACGTAGAAAACATCTCAACTTATCTTCATCACACAAGCATTAGCAACACCGACAAAAAGACAAACCGTTGGAGCCAACACCAGCATAGGCATCAACAATGATTGGTAAAGGTAAAGCGATTTACGAAGTTGGATTTGCGATATGCGAAATGTGATGTGCGAGTTGCGGAGTGAGATTGGCCAATGCGAAAAGCGAAGTGCGAAATGCGACGTGAAATTTGCGAATTGTGATTTGCAAAAACATTTTAACATTCATCATAACGTTCATTACAGTGTGATTTATATCATTAGAAATACCTTATCATATTTCAAGTGTGTAGTAATCTTTATCATGTCCATTCCTCTACAGTGCATGAACATGATAAAGAGGGGCATCTATAGACACTCAAAATTTCATTTTCCTGTTACTAACTATGCAGAAGGACAAAAGCATCTTTTTCACACTCCAGAGATAACCCTGGAGGACCACAACATTAATTCCAATCCCAGAGATAGTCCCGGGAGATCCAATTTGCAACCCCAGAGATTACCCTAGGAAATCAGTTTTTAACCCCGGGAAAGTCAGTTTTAAACCTAGAGATAACCCCGAGAGATCAAGTTTAATGCTCGGAGTCAACCCCGGGAGGTCACGCCAACCTCAGAGATAACCCTGAGGACATTCAGAGTAAACAACATGACAATCTCAAAGATAACCCTGGGAAAAGACCGCTACAACTGTGCCAAAGTCAGAAACAACCCCGAGTGGGGCAAAATGATCATTTTGCCAACTCAAACTTAAATCAAATCAAATCAATTCAACTCAAACTTCGTCAAAAGAAGTCCCACAAGAGTTATATTTTAATTTCTGAGAGTAAACTACGCAAAAATAGCTCAACGGACTGCCTGAAGAAGACTCGGAATGCTATTTTAGTTATGGACACATCTTCCCGGATTCAAAAAAGGGCAAATCCTATGTCATTGCGTAGCTCTCAGAAAGAGATTTCTGGAATGGTATCGCACGCTTCTATCGAACTCCCAGATTGAAAGTTATGAAGGTTCGAGTGAAAAATGTGTTGTCCGAGTGCACGTACTTTGAGATGGCGGGGCCCACAGAGGTCGGGGCACCCCGGGTAGCTGTAGGTACACCTACGGCTCCCTCCCTCTATAAATAGAGGGCTTGGGGTGGCCATTTTCAAGAGAGAAAAGGCGACGAAGCCCTATCCATTTTGCTCTATAAACACTTTAAACTGAGTGTTTTCTCTTTCTAAACACTTGTGAGCTTGTGTTTTGCTATATTTTACTGGTGAAAACCGATTATTAATTCATTCAAAGCTATTTGAAGTCTTCTTGGCAGCCCACTGTAAGACACCTCACATTACTTAAAGCCTTTCTCCACTTTTATTCATACACATTTATTCGCATTAAGAGTCGTGTTGTGTGCGTATACCCGGACCGCCGGTCCGTGGCGTTTATTTCTTATAGATATATATATATATATATATATATATATATATATATATATATATATATATATATATATATATATATTTGCATTTCATACCTGCCTAGAGTTTATTTCGTGGCAGTTGATCGTCTGTATATATATATTTACATTTCTGTTCCGCTTGGAGTTTACTTTGTGGGGGTTGATCGGACACACACACACACACACACACACACATATATATATATATATAGAAAGAGAGAGTCCGGATCTTAAGCTCACCCCTTATCCAACTCACCTGAGCTCACCCCCCATTTTACGACGGACCGACGACGGTTCGGTCATACAACTGTCGTCTATACTTTTAGCGACGGATAACATATAGCGTCGCTAAAAGTATAGACGACGGTTGTATGACCGAACCATCGCTGGATCCGTCGCTAAAGGAGGAGTGAGCTCGGGTGAGTTGAATAAAGGGTGAGCTTAAGATCCAGACCGTATATATATATATATATATATACATCTTTTATATATATATATATATATATATATATATATATATATATATATATCTCTTTACAACTTTCATATATACTGCATCATCATGTGAGCCTAGGAATCATGTGATCACAGATTCAGTTCCTAAATCTAGATTCGGTTCCCGTGATGGACATTTTCAGCTGCAACCAGCTTGTAAATTATTTATGGTGTCGAAATTTCCTTAGACGGCTCTCATGCCCACAAGTAGTTCGGCGCTGCTATGTATCTTATTTTCTCGAAGATGCTTTGCATCTCGAAAGTAAAAGCAATCAAGCCGAACCCATAATAAAATGGAAGTATCAAAGGCCTCAATTACTATTGAGCAAAGAGTTTGTAAAAACCTCTTTTACAAAACATCAGTGCTATATCTTGTTAAAATTGAACTTTTATACAAAATTCAAACCCTTTGTATATAGGTGCGAATGAGGCATAGCACTACTTCCAGATAATTATACACTGACCTACACACACACATTCAGATAAACGTTTAAATTTAAAAGTGGCAGTCACCATATTACCACGGATGTCAGGGGGGTGCCTAACACCTTTCCTCTGCATAATCAAGCCACGGAGCCTAACCAATCTCGATTTCATCGACCAGTTAAGCAGTGTTACATCACTAAGTTAATGTGCAAACCTTTCCTTGGTTGAGTTGGTGCAACCATTTAAAAATACCAGCAGGCAACTCTTACAATCCAATTGTCGACATATACATGTCGGACCTTTTCACAACTTATTTTTTCAAATAAATATCACCTAACATAAGAACACCAAAAGATAAGAACAGAAAAGGGACAATTAAAAATACCAACATCGACAGTTCTCACCACCCCAAGACCCTCGATCAAAATATTTTGACCAAGTAGGACATGCCTTTATCACTCAAATGCTCCTGGTCATGCTACTGAGGAATGTTGGGCCTTGCTTCATCTAATTAAGAATTTGATCGAATAAGGAGAGTTGGAAATGATAAGGGAGGCTGAGATTTTCCCTGATGAAGAGATAATGTACCCTTAGATGGTGAAAGATTCAAAAGAAATGGTGGCAGTTATCACTTGCGTAAAAGAAACTTCCACCTTGCTTATAGCCATCCGAGGATTGTCCAATATGGGAGATAAGACTACAGTGGAAGTAGTTGCGCCAATACCGGTGATGTTGACCGCTTGGCCGCAGATCTTTATTTTTAGTCTGAAAAATGTTCCTTGGAATTACGGAGAAGGTATAAGTTTCGAGATCGATTGTACTGTGATCCTACCAAAAAATAACCCATTGTGTCTCCCAGGGCGGATAATGGAGCCAATAGATAAAACCATGGGAAAGGTGCCGCAAGGAAAGATTGTGGATTTCCTTAACAAGGTGTGACATAACGAAGCAAGAGCGGTGAAGCAGCTGAAAGAGGAACTACCCCAAATTTCTATCCTAGACCTTGTGCTAACTTCTGAAGATCACCGCCTGATTCTAATCCAAGTGTTGGAGGAGGCCTACTTACCCAAAACCATTTATACTAAGAAGTTCCAACATCTGATTAGCCACGTACTACAGAGTAACATGATATCTTTTACTGACGATGATATACCAGCCGAAGGAACTGGACATCGCAGGTCACTGCATATCGCAGTTATATTACCTGGCATGTGTTAGGAGGAGTACTTATTGATGGTGGTTCGTCCCTAAATATCTGCCCTAAGGATACCTTGGATAGGATGAATATTAATCCAACTCGGATCCGAATAGCCATGTGGTGATTCGAGCTTTCAATGGATCACGGAGGGATACAGTGGGGGAAATTGAACTTCCCTTGGAGATCGGTCCATTCACATTCAACATATCCTTCCAAATATTGAATATCACTACTTGATACAACTTGTTACTAGGGCTAGCTAGGATTCATATGGCTGGAGTCGTTCCGTCCACTCTTCACCAGCATATAAAGTATATTATCAATGGTAACTTGGTCACCGTCTGTGCCGAACCTGAATATCTGATTCATACTCTAGAAGATATGCCCAGGATCAGTGTGAATGAGGGTATTGAACCCGCCAGTTTCCAAGCTTTTGAAGTAAGCTCTCCTCAATACCATTCTATGGGTTCTCCAGCATTAAAACCATGGATATCCCCCAAAGTGATTGCAATTGGCTAAGAGATGCTTTCCCGAGGACATTGACTAGGTTAAAGGCTACGCCAGAAGGGCTAAGAGGTCCCTATAAGCACATGCCTATCCATCTGATGGTTCCCCTCAGGCCAAGCCTCAATGAAGCAAGATTCAAGGAAACCATTGAAGAAGATCTTTGCCTATATATCGAACCTCTTGATACCCCAGGCCAATCAGAGTATAGATAAGGAAGCCCATGAGGGAGAACCTAATAAAGATGAGGCTGGGAAAGCCAAGAACCATAAGATTCTGGGAAGAGATTTTATTCTAATTTATGAATAGCTTTTCCCTAGACAAATATGCTACCAAGAAACCCCTTGAGGCCGATCCATCAGATGATAAGCACATCCGGTCATCAACTGAAAAAGTCTGAATATCCCAAAGGAGGATTCCGAGTCCAGTTCTGAGCCAGTCATGGTCAACCTCAGAGATAGCAGTGACCTCAGTGACACCTTTATCCCTAAAGATCAGACTAGCAGTAATTGAACAATCACGACTCAGATCGTCTGAAAAGGGTAAAAACAAAAAATGATCTGTTTAAAGGGAGCGTAACCTTTATTTTTCAGTCTATTTTATCTTATATGTAATTTCTTATTGGCTTTTGTCATATTAACTGTTGTACCCTTTTTGTAATTGACAACTATTTTATATATATATATATTAAGTAATAACGTTTTCTTCTCAAGTTTCCAAATTTGAATATTTCTAGCCTTGTCATTGACTTGTCAAATTCGAGTAGTGACTACGATTTTGATATAGAATTGGACTTTAACTTAATGGGGATCGAGAAAGAAGAGGTAGAAGATGACGAGGTGCCTGGGGAGATTAAAGGATGGGTCGAAAACAAATTCTAACCCAACCTTGAGTAAACCATTACCATTAACCATCCTAAACAACTACAGATTGGAACCAACATACCCTCTGGTCAAGAAAGAGAATTGATTAACCTCCTAACACAATTTAAGGATGTTTTTGCTTGGTCTCATGAAGACCTGATCGGTTTATCCACAGATGTTGTTGTCCATCGGTTACCAGTTATAGAAGGGTTCAAACCAGTAAAGTAGAGCTAAGACGATTGAAACCAGAATGGAGCCTGGAGGTCAAAGAATAAATTATCAAATAGTTCAAAGCAGGTATCATTATGGTATCAACTTACCCTGAGTGGTTATCCAATGTGGTCCCAGTGCCGAAGCCTGGTGGGAAGGTACGAGTGTGTGTAGATTATCGAGATCTCAACAAGGCCAGCCTTAAGGATGACTTCCCAATGCCATTTATCCATGTATTGATAGACAATATGGCACAGTACGAGATGTACTCCTTTTCCGATTGCTTTGTCGGTTACCACCAGATCATGGTTGCTGAAGAAGACAGGGAAAAGACTGCCTTCATCACCCCCTGGGGAACTTTCTGCTATAAGAGATTAGCGGTTGGCCTCACCAATGCCTTTACTGCATATCAAAGGGCTATGATGACCTTATTCCATGATATGATACATAAAGAGATCGAAATATATGTGGATGATATCATCGTAATGCCCAAAGAAGTAGATTACCATTATACCCATCTCTGGAACCTGTTTGATAGCCTTTGCAAGTATAACTTGAAACTGAACCCAACCAAGTGTGCTTTTGGCGCGAAATACTGAAAACTCCTTAGATTCTATATAAGTAATCAAGGCATCAAGTTGGATCCAACCAAAATAAAAGCCATTATTGAGATGCCCGAGCCAAAAACTGAGAAGGAAATTTGAGGTTTTCTAGGGAGGATAAACTTTATCAGTAGATTCGTCTCGCAACCAACAGCCACATATGAATCTATTTTCAAGTTGTTGAGAAAGAACTCCTTCGGGAAGTGGAATGAAGATTGTCAGAAAGCTTTTTGCATCATCCAGAAAAGGTTAATTGTAGCACCCATACTGGTACCCCTAAGGGATGGAGTCCCGTTGTTCATGTATATATTAGTCAATTTATATGCCATGGGCTGTTTGCTAGGGCAAAAGGATTATTTAGGCATAGAAAATGCAATATATTACCTCAGTAAACATTTTAGTAGTGGAGAGCAGAAATTCACACTGATAGAAATGACCTGTTGCGCATTAGCTTAGGTCACCATGAGGTTACAACATTACCTACATGGCCATACCACTCATCTCATATCCCACATGGATCCTTTGAGGTATATTTTTAGCAAATCGATGTCGAACTACCGATTATCCAAGTGGCAGCTAATCCTTCAACAGTTTGACATCGCCTATGTAACCCAAAAGTTCGTTAAGGGATAGGGAATCGCGAACCATCTATCGGCATCACCGACAGGAGGTTATGAGCCTCTTGAAACATATTTTCGTGACGAGGAGGTAATGGCGGTTCAGCAAGCCAATAAAGAAGATATGGGTCAATTCTAGAAATTATACTTTGATGGTGCCACCAATGCAAGAGGAACCGACGCAAAGGTAGTTCTTATATCTATCACTAGGGAGCAGTACCCAGTAGCAACTAAGTTGTAGTTTTGTAATACCAACAACACAGCATAATTTGAAAAATGCCTGCTGGGGCTAAATGTGACGCCCCCAAAATAGGTATACACAACCCATTCTGAGTTGCCAAATACATGGTACATAATTCAAATAAAAACTTAATCTATACAACTATTAAGTGTCGTGCAGAATACGACAAAACATAAGCTGAGAGTTTTAACACGAATATTGTCTCATAGACAATATCCAAACTCAAATGGATTCCTCATTACAAATATTATTATACTATTTTATAGAATAGTGAGGACTACTACAGCCACCATCTCGGACCGTCACTCAATTCCCCGACTAGTTTCAGCTATGTTCTCATTTCTTGAAGAGAACTATGAAGGCAAAGGGTGAGTTCAACTAGCCTAGTAAAGAATATTATGACTAAGATAATATATAATAAATTATTGTTAGCCTTCAACAGTGTAAAACTGATAGAATATAATAGACAACAAGTTTAACAGTAGCGGAACAAGCAATCCATTAGAAGTGTCAAGTAGAGCATGATATCTACTATCTTCTATGATTTAAAAGTTCATCATCAATATTTTATCGTTGTAATACATCTCAATAAATAATTCACATCATGAAATTATCCATACACTACGGGCCAAGGATATTTGTTATTATCACCAGTGGTCATGATCATGCCAAACAACTGTTCATCAATGCACTACGGGCCAATGAGGACTTTTACCACATTATTTGTAACATTACATGTCATGATTATATCGATACATAATTCCTGGTCATAATCATACCAATCAACAGTCCATCTATGCACTACTAGCCAAAGATGACTTCCATCACAATATAAGCATAAGGATGATGACAATGATATAAGAATTCAATTAAGTGAGAGCAATGATAAATTTTAAAGATTTATAATTCAATCTATCTAGAGTTCAAGAATGTCCAAATTGTCAACATGATAATTGCTTTGTGGAGTAAAATTCAAGAATAATATTCATGTATCAAAAATAATTTAGACTCAACAAAAATCAATTTTTGTCGTGAATAGTACCCTGGGTGAATAGTACCTGAGTGAATAGTATCTCATAAATAGTACTTTGTAAATAGTACGCCGTGAATAGTACTCCAGCATGAAAAGATTAAAATTTAACAAGAATATTCAAAAAAATATTCTTGTGAAACGATACTAGATGAATCGTAAATTTCAAGGATATTCTACTAATTTCAAGGAGTATAGAAGCAATACTTATCAAAATAAGTGTAGAATTAGGAATATGAAATGAAATAATATTACTTACATACTACAGAGTATGGAAGAAAATATTATTTCTTACGAATATTGAACAAAAATAATATCATTTACCTTAAAAGGAGATTATTTCTGACTGGTACAGCGGGAATATTCTAGAAGACAACTTGCACTATTTCCTACACTCAAAGCTCCCTTAAACTCAAAAGAAATACGCTCAATATTATGGAAGAAGAATTCTCTAATTTTGGTGTGATTTTTATTTCTAAACTAAGCATCATATTTATAGGAGAATGGCAGGGCACTATTTGAATATTTATCACAGGTGAACGGGAGAAGAATTCACGAATGAATTATTCGGCGAAAACTGATTTTCACTATGCAATAAAATATTCTAATAAAATAAAAACTTTATATAAAATATAATATATTCTATTTTATATAAAAAGTTTTTTGTTTTATTATGTGACGCCCCCAAATTTAGGTACTTGAAATCCGAACTCGGTACTTCACGATACCATTTCTATGAGCAGAATAATACTAATAATAATAACAATAATATAGATACCAAACTTAATTTACATATTAGAGTTTTCTAAATTTCCCAGGTTTCCAACCATTAATACAGTACATTACATCATAGATAATAAATATCATTGTCTTAATAAAGTTAAACTATTACATAAGATAACACAAACTTATTCAGCAACCTTTCCTTTTCCCTTATTCTTAGCAGAGCTTTCTGGTTGATCACACTTAGCTGAAAACATTTAAATTAAGCAAGAATGAGCATTTGATTGCCCAGCAAGTAATAGCAACAATAGTTATTAGCTGAAAGGATTAAATATTTTCTTTGTACGATACTTCTACAACGAACCAACAAATTTTAAGTAACTACGTATATCATATCAATAATAACATCATATCAATTCTATATCAAATTTTGAAATTACGTATTAACTGTAAATGGAGATCAGTCGACAGACTATGAATATTTTTTTCTATCTTTGAAAAGGTTAAACAAAAATTCATATATAAACCGTCATAACTTACAGGCATGGGGGGTGATCAGCCCGTTATGCCCTGTATTGATCAATACTACATGCAAGAATGATATTATCGTTCATCTTATCCACCTTAGGTGCACAAAAGTTTTTCCAAGTTCGGGATGTTCATACTTAGTCGAGAATCCGAACCAAAATAATTTGATTGGATAACAATAAAGTTCTATCTTGTTCAATAATATTTTTGAGTTTGTGTCTAGACAGATCAAATAGCTTAGACGGCTTTTAAGTCAACATATACATACTAGAAACCAATAAGTATGTATCAACATGTCATTAAATACAATAATTATCCAAGTGAGGACACTTGTATAACCATATTTAGAAATTAACGAACAAAATAAGTATTTGAATTATAATAACAAAATTTAAAGAACCTGTACCATAGATTATAATTTAATAACTTACTTATACAAAATCATTGCATAAGTATATACAAGGTTAAGATATTTCAACAATGAAAAAGAATAGTTCAGATATTAGCTTACACATGTCCATTGCATAAAGTAAATACAAAGTTAAGATACTTGCCTAAGCTGCTGCTTACAATAACGCAACTTAGTTTTATCTTTTATATCACAACCTATCATTAATAAGATCATTCGGTCGATTAGAATAATATATCATATCACATAGTACTGCTATTTACAGTCAGCAGATAACCTAATCACATTATCACATATGTTTAACAGTCATTGGATCACAAACAAACACGTGTCTAATTAAATTATCTAAGTCCATATCAATTTTTGAAACATTTCGGTGTACCGACGGCTTTATCGGGTAATTATCGAGTCTAAAACTATATTCTATAGTTTAATAAATGTAAATATCATTCATATTATTTATCATAGCCTTATAATAATTTTTAAATAATTATTATAATTTATCATGAATTTTCAAACACTGGAATCATTTTTAAATGATTTAAATATTAAATAATTTTATTATCATTAATATTCAATTAATATTAAATTATTAATGAAACCATTGCCAAAATATTAAAGTTATTTATAATAACTCAAAATATTTTTAAAACATTTTTATTACCATTAAATGATGTTTAAATCAATTAAAATTATTTTTAAATAATTACCATTAATATTTAATTATTAATGTCTTATTTATCAAAATATTAAAAGTCATCGATTATAACTTAAAAATATTTTTAAAGTGTTAATATTACCCTTAAATAATTTTGAAAACAATTAAAATCATTTTTAAATAATTATTATTAATATTTAAGTATTAGTGTATTGTTTATCAAAATATTAAAAATCATTAATTATAACTTAAAATATTTTTAATTCATTTATTTCCCTTTTAAATAATTTTTAAATCAATAAAACTATTTTTAAATTATTTATTTAATATTATTATTAAATAACTTTAATATTAAATTATTAATAAAATTTACCTTTAAATATTAAAAGTTATATTTTATAACTTAAAATATTTTTAAACTATTTATTTTCATTTAAAATGATTTTTTTAATATTAAAATCATTTTTGAACTAATTTATTTAATATAATTATTAAATAAATCTAATATCATTAATATTAAATAATTAATGAAATTTCCTTTAAAATATTATTAAATACCTTTTTATCATTTAAAATGATTTTTAATATAAAATCATTTTTAATTTATTTATTTAATGCATTTATTAAATACACTAAATACCAATAATATCCAAATAAATATTAATATTTAGGAAAAATATGTCAAATTATTAAAAGTTAATTTTTATAACTTAAAATAATTTTTAAAACTATTTTTAGAATTTTTAATAATTGATTTCTATTTTTAGAAAATAATTTAAATAAAATGAATAAATATGTCGCTATAGCCTTTAGCGACAAAATATGTCGCCTTAGGTGTTCTTAAGGCTCAAGAACATTCATAGACAGTTAACGAGGTAGCATGTTTGACCAAGTGCAATGATCTGTTCATAATGTTTTTAGGCATGATTTTGGTCAGATCTTGTAGTGTTAGTGCAATACTACATAATGCAACAACAAACATGGCCAAACAGAATCACACTAAGCAGATCTAAGCATGCAAAGTGGCTGTCAGAGCTGTTCTTCATTTCTGGGTTACTCAGAAATGAAGAACAGTTCGAGCAGTCCCTTTTGGGCTTCCACAACTTCCAATCCCGATTATGGTTTTCTAATTTAAGACTTGCAGTGTGTAGCCAACATGTAAGACAACAGATCCATTACATAAAAATAGTATAACCACAACAGAATCAACCGATCAAAGCCGGTCAAACTATATATGTCAGAGATCACGATCTTGAGTTTTCTGGGTTACCTAGAAAACACAAGTTGTGATCGTCTGTCCTACTTTGACCAGCCACTGTAATCAACATGTTTGATGATTAGGTGTTAAACTAGCATAAATCTACAGTCCATATACTAAACTACAAACTACATACAACTACAAACATAAATTAACAACAAAACGAAAGATCTGGCGTCACAAACTCATTGTCAGAGTGTTCTGGGTAACTTTTGGGTTACCCATATTTTGTTTGGTCATGGTCGGTCAACCGACTTTGACCATGAATAACTTTCAATCCACACATGATTTGGTCCTGATTCAAGCTTCAGCACATAGATCTCATGACATACTACAACCTTAAACCTTTAAACAAACAAAAACTTAAACAGACACGGATCTAAGAGGCCTGGCATTCATTGTCAGACAACATAAATAAAAATTTCTAGATTTTTGAAAACTTCAATTTCAAGCACTTAGACGTTATGGATCTACAATATACCAACCCAGATCATTGATACACACTACACACAACATATTTAATACAAAAAAACTAACATCTAACATGTCATGCAAGATCATATTTTAGGTTTAGGTTTTATACCTTTGTGAACAAACTCTTGAATCTAAGCCTCTGATTTGTTATGGACGTTAGTGGGGCTTGGTTTTGGGACTGATATACTATTGTTTTTCGTGGGTCTTGAGAGAGAGAGACTTTGTGGAGTATAAGAGCACAAATGGGCTAAATAACTGAAATTTCTCTCTCTTATCTCTTTATAGATTGATTGATGAAATGAACTTGGATGATGATATATAGCTAAATTGTGTGTATTTACCAGTCATAAGGCTAATCTAGGGTTGGACAACAACTCCACATAGGTCAAGATCTAACATTCTAGCTTTAATAATGCAAGGGACAAAATAGTCTTTTGGCTTAGGATTTTAATGGCACAAATGTAATCTTGGCAAACCCTTAGGGTTTGACCCTTAGGGTTTAGCCCTAAGGTTTTCCAAAAATTAGTTTTCTAGGATTTTATTTAGGGTTTAAAAAAATAAAAAAATAAAAAATAGTTTCCTAAAAATGTAATTTAGAATTTTTCTAATTACAATTACTTTTCTAATTACATTATACATGAACATTAGGGTTTAAAGTCTACTAATTAGCATTAGGGCTTACAATTAGCAATTATGGTTTTAAATTAGAAATTAGGGTTTCTAATTTATAATTAGGGTTTCTCATAATTACGGTTTCTAGTGAACTAGAATTTTACCTAATTAAGTACAATACCTATAATTATTTACGTTAACACGATTACCAAACAACTTAAACAATTCTTAAAGTCGTAATTGACTTTTTGAATTAGGGTTAACAAATTAAAAATAGGATTTTGACATGCTACACCATAATTGACCAATTATCAGTCTATGCAAACACAGTACATATTTATAATACTGAATTAAAAATTAATATTATATTAATATTCTCATTCCTTATTCCAATTCCAGAATTAGGGTTTGGATTTAATATCTGATTTATTTTGCATATACATACCATTATTAACTAAATTAAAATAATTAACTTAAGTAATTTAAATACATTCATATAATAAATTATTTATTATAATAATACTAATGATCGTTTCATATATTATTTAAATAATATATAAATTTATTTTCATGGAAAATAAATAATAAAAACATTTCTACTATAAAATGAATTACGATAAAAATATACTTTATAATGATTAATAATTCTAAAATAAAATAATTTGTAATTATTCAGGTAATAAATAAATTTTTATCTATCACAAATATACATACGCCTTACCTGGCACAAATTCTCACCTTTAAAATAAAAAAAAATTATATGCAAATTTTCTTATTTATTTAAATAGAAAATATCAGGTTATTACATTCACCATCCCTTATAAAGATTCCGTCTCCGGAATCACCGTTTTAAAACTTATATATACAATGATACATAGCATACACAATCATTGCAAGTATATCTCGATCATAATTGATCGAACTAATCTTTAACTATTCTGCATAAAGCTTTTCTAACTGATTAAACGGAAAATTGATTTCTAAAAGAACTCAAATTCCTCCTTCAAAATTTTTTTATAAATTAATTTACTATAAAAAGGAAATCGTATATACGAAAATAAAAGTTATACGAATAATACCTGGAGTTCCATCACCAGTTGCCACGGTATCCTAGACCGTCGTGTTGAAGACTCTTATAGTTGATTTTGTTGGCTTACTTGATGATGTTAGTCCTGTGATCGCCAGAGTCCCACTGCCTTTTCCCATGGTCACACTTCCTGCATCTATTTTCCTTTCCGGACAGTCTTTAACCTTATGTTCCATCGATCCGCATAGAAAACACCCACTGTTCATCCTTAAATTGAGGCAGTTGGGAGAGATATGGCCCTCCTGCCCGCACTTGTAACACACAAATTTACCCTTTAAACATTCACCAGCATGGTTCTTTCCACAGTTCCCACACTGTACAGTCTGTTTCTTAACACCTTCCTGCTTAACTTGAACATTTCCAAATTGTTACCCTTTCTTTTCGCATTTCTACTCCTACTCTCACTATTAGTTTCCACCTTCACAGCTCCCTCGACTTTGCCCTTGCTCCTTTTCTCCTTGTTGTAGAGGCTCAGGGAGTCACTTCCCTACTCAGCTATTATAGCCTTTTCCAAGAGTGTTGCAAAGGTGTTGATCTGCAACACCGCCACCTTGTTGTAGAGCCAGGGTTTTAATCCCAGCTCAAACATTCTCGCTTTCCTATCCTCCGTATCAATTTGATGCGGAGCGAATCTAGCCAACTCATTAAACTTTACGGAATACTCCGCAACTGTCATGTTCTCCTGCTTTAACTCTAGAAACTTCATCTCCATTCTCGCCTGCATACTCGCTCAGAAATAGTTTTCGAAAAATTAGTTTCCTAAAAATGTAATTTAGAGTTTTCCTAATTACAATTACTTTTCTAATTACATTATACATGAACATTATGGTTTTAAGTCCACTAATTAACATTAGGGCTTACAATTAACAATTAGGGTTTTAAATTTGAAATCAGGGCTTCCCATAATTAGGGTTTCTAGTAAATTAGGATTTTACCTAATTAAGTATACTACCTATAATTATTTACATTAACATGATTACCAACCAACTTAAACAATTCTTAATGTCGTAATTGACTTTTTGAATTAGGGTTAATAAATTAAAAATAAGGTCTTGACATGCTACACCATAATTAACAAATTATCAGTCTATGCAAACATAGTACATATTTATAATACTGAATTAAAAATTAATATTATATTAATATTCTCATTCCTTATTCCAATTTCAAAATTAGGGTTTGGATTCCATATCTGATTTATCTTGCATATACATACCATTATTAATTAAATTAAATTAATTGACTTAACTAATTTAAATACATTCATATAATAAATTATTTATTATAATAATACTAATAATCATTTCATATATTATTTAAATAATATATAAATTTATTTTCATGGAAAATAAATAATAAAAACATTTCAAGTATAAAATTAATTAAAATAATAATATACTTTATAATGATTAATAATTTTAAAATAACATAATTTGTAATTATTTAGGTAATAGATAAATATTTATCTATCACAAATATATATACACCTTACCTCGCACAAACTCCCACCTTTAAAAAAAATTATATTCAAAATTTCTTATTTATTTTTATAGAAAATATCAGGTTATTACAACTATTATAATACTAATAAAACAAAATATAATATATATATATATATATATATATATATATATATATATATATATATATATATATATAATTTATATAATATATATATACACCCACCCACACACACACACACACACACACACATGTATATATATATGTGTGTGTGTGTGTGTGGGTGGGTGTATATATATATTATATATTTATATAATATATATAATATATATTATATATATTATATAAATATATAATATATATATACACCCACCCACACACACACACACACTGTAGGGTTTCGGCACAGAAACGCACAGCGGAAATTAAAATTTTAAAGCAATTTCCGAAACCCTAAAACAGGATCCATGCGAAAAATCAATTAATTAAGAGGTTTAGAGATTATACCGATTATGAAAACGAGAGTCTGAAATCGACTGCGCCTCGAATCTCCAACGCAATACAAACCGACTGCGTCTCTACGGTATCCACACGAACGCTCCGCGAATCGTCTTACGATCTGCAGAAGAAGGAATCGCGGTACTAGCCACCAAGGATGAGGATTTTCGGAACTATTTTCTCTAGTCTCTCTCTAAGAGCGGCTAGGGTTTTGTTTTGACGTAAAAACCTAAAGTCTGATATACATCATATATATAGCAGTCAGGAGGAATTAATCAAAACCTAATATTATTAAAATCCGAATTTATATATATCTTAATTAAGTCTTACTTAATTAATATGCATATATATAAATTATCCTATTAATTTAAATTCGTAATTTAAAATTATATCAATCATATTGACATATTTAAATCTTTACAATTTAAATTAATTTCCTTTTAATTACGTTCTTTGTGTGTGACCCTATAGGTTATTATTACGTTGGCAATAACCTTAAAATCATATTATAAAGTTATAAACAGTGAGCGGCATCTAGTAATGCATCACTGCTACCCAAGTAATAATAAGATCGATGATTCGATGCAACCTTTTCGTGACCAATGTTTCAATGTAATTTAATCCTTTTAACCTTAATATCCTAGATTAAACTCGAGTCATGGAATGTGTCATACTCTTCATAATTTAATCTGAGTTTTCTTGATCAATGAGTAGACTATATGAAACAAATCACTATTTGAGCATGGCCATGCATTTCATAGTCCTACTCAATCAAGAGGCCCATGGATATCACCTATAAAATATAGGATGGTTAAATTCCATCTAGATCACTCATATTACTCACACGATTCATAATGAACCCAATAATCACCTTTATAGTCCACCCTATTAAAGGTGACATTTGATGATATCAAAGTACATAAATTCTCGTGTAGTAATATAGCGGTTTCAGGTCGGAGGACCATTACATCATTGTCACTATGAGAATTACTAATGACACTTCGCATAATGCTCCATATAGAATTCTCATGGTGGGTCTGTCCAGTACATTGTTCTCTAACATGTACCTATGCATTGACTTAATATCTCATATATTTATGACCAATGAGATTTGGTCATCAGTCAATCCACATACTAGTCTCAATGCATCATTGTTGTCCCATCAACAATGATACTCGACTAGGGACATTTAAGAACAATGATATTAATTGTAATTATATAATCTCATGTTCAAGTCACATACTTGAAACTATATAATTTGTATCACTATTCTAAGGAATTTTATTATGTTAACAATTATATTACGCAGTAATTAAAACCATAATAAAATCATTTATTTATTCAATCAACAATAATATCAAATGTTAAGAAATTACATCAAATAAGTGGCCTCTAGGGCATAAACTCTAACAGTCTCCCACTTGCACTAGAGCCAACCACGCATGTATCTAATACCCATGGAACTAATGTGACCGTCGTGCTTCTGCTGCGACAAAGCCTTGGTCAGTGGATCTGCAACATTATCATCTGTTGGCACTCTTCCTATATGTACATCTCCTCTGTCAATGATTTCACGGATGAGATGGTACCGCCTAAGTATATGCTTGGATCGTTGGTGAGATCTGGGTTCCTTAGCCTGTGCAATGGCTCCATTATTATCACAGTATAGAGCAACCGGATCAACAATGGTTGGAACAACACCAAGTTCAGTGATGAACTTTTTAATCCATACAGCCTCCTTGGCTGCACTAGAAGCAGCAATATACTCAGCCTCTGTTGTAGAATCAGCGACTGTCTCTTGCTTTGAACTTTTCCAGCTAACAGCACCACCATTAAGGCAAAACACAAAACCTGACTGAGACTTATAGTCATCATTGTCAGTTTGGAAACTAGCATCTGTGTAACCCTTTACTGCCAGTTCGTCTTCACATCCATATACCAAGAATGAATCCTTAGTCCTTTTCAGGTACTTGAGGATATTCTTGACTGCTGTCCAGTGACCTTCACCTGGATTCGACTGGTATCTGCTCGTCATGCTCAAAGCATACGAGACATCCGGACGAGTACATATCATTG
Source organism: Panax notoginseng (assembly GCA_016801055.1). Classification (NCBI taxonomy): domain Eukaryota; kingdom Viridiplantae; phylum Streptophyta; class Magnoliopsida; order Apiales; family Araliaceae; genus Panax; species Panax notoginseng. The sequence continues at coordinate 8,983,471 of CM029012.1, forward strand.
CATACATGATAGATCCAATTGCCGAAGCATAAGGGATCTTTCTCATACGCTCCTCATCATCTTGTGATTTAGGACATTGGGCCTTAGAGATCTTTATACCATGAGTCACGGGTAAATTTCCTCTTTTCGCCTCTTGCATGCTGAACCGTTTCAACACTTTATCAATATATGTACTTTGACTTAGGCCGAGCATTTTTCTCGATCTATCTCTATAGATTTTGATACCTAAAATATAGGCAGCATCGCCCAAATCTTTCATGGAGAAACATTTTCCTAACCATGTTTTTACAGCCTGTAAGGAAGGAATGTCATTCCCAATAATTAATATGTCATCAACATATAATACTAGGAATACAATGTGACTCCCACTAACCTTCTTATATACACAAGGTTCATCTTCATTTTTAATAAAGCCAAATTCTTTGACTGCTTCATCAAATCGAAGATTCCAACTCCGAGAGGCTTGCTTTAATCCATAAATGGATCGCTGCAGCTTACATACCTTTCCAGCATCCTTTGGAATGACAAAACCCTCAGGTTGTGTCATATACACATCCTCAAGTAGATTTCCGTTAAGGAAAGCAGTTTTGACATCCATCTGCCAGATTTCGTAATCATAAAAAGCTGCAATAGCAAGTAAGATCCTGATGGATTTAACCATTGCCACTGGAGAAAATGTTTCATCATAGTCAACACCTTGAATTTGTTTGAAACCTTTTGCTACCAGTCGGCCTTTATAGGTTTGTACATTACCATCCATGTCGGTTTTCTTCTTGAAAACCCACTTGCACCCGATTGGTTTTACCCCTTCGGGTGGATCAACCAAAGTCCATACTTGGTTAGTATACATGGAATCCATTTCAGATCTCATGGCTTCAAGCCATCTCTCAGAATCTGGTCCATTCATAGCTTCTTGGTAGGAAGTAGGCTCATCCTGATCTATGAGCATCACATCACCGTTTTGAGTCACAAGATATCCATAATATCTCTCAGGCTCTTGGCGTGTCCTACCAGATCTACGAATTCCTTGTGTAATTTGAGCAGGTTCACTTTCCACAATTTCTTGTGGTTCCTGCTCACGTTCCAACTCAGGTTCAATGATATTTTGTGGTTCTCGAATTTCTTCGAGTTCTACTTTCCTCCCACTGTTTCCTTTAGAGACAAATTCTCTTTCTAGAAAAATACCAGTTCGAGCAACAAACACTTTATTCTCAGAAGGTTTGTAGAAATAATACCCTTTTGTTTCTTTTGGGTATCCCACAAAATTACATTTGTCAGATTTGGGTCCGAGCTTATCAGAATCTAGACATTTTACAAATGCCTCGCATCCCCAAATCTTCATGAACGACATACTAGGACGTTTCCCAGTCCACATCTCATATGGTGTCTTCTGAACCGTCTTTGTAGGAACACGGTTAAGTGTGAATGCAGCTGTCTCTAGGGCATGACCCCAGAAGCTTATTGGAAGATCTGCATGACTCATCATTGATCGTACCATGTCCAACAAGGTTCGATTCCTCCTCTCAGACACACCATTCCATTGTGGTGTTCCAGGTGGAGTGAGCTGTGATATAATACCACACTCCTTTAGAAGGTCATCAAAGTCTTGGCTTAAGTATTCACCTCCTCGATCGGATCGAAGGGCTTTTATGCTTTTGCCAAATTGGTTTTGAACTTCATTCTTGAATTCCTTAAACTTTTCAAAGGATTCGGATTTGTGTCTCATTAGATACACATATCCATATCTACTGAAGTCGTCAGTAAATGTAATGAAGTAATAAAACCTACCTCTTGCTAACGAACTCATGGGTCCACATACATCACTATGTATAAGTCCCAATATATCGCTAGCCCGTTCACTGTGTCCAGTGAAAGGGGCTTTAGTCATCTTGCCTAATAAACAAGATTCGCATTTTTCATATGATTCAAAATCAAATGAATCCAAAAATCCATCTTTATGGAGTTTTGATATGCGTTTCTCATTTATATGGCCCAAACGACAGTGCCAGAGATATGTCGGATTTGAATCATTTGATTTAAATCGTTTTGTGTTTATGTTATAGATAGGCATTTCTAAATCAAGAATATAAAGACCGTTAAATAATTGTGCAACACCATAGCAAATATCATTTAAGTAAAACGAACAACCATTGTTCTTAATTATAAATGAAAACCCTTTCTTGTCCAAACAAGAAACAGAAATAATATTTTTGTTTATAGCAGGCACAAAATAACAATCTTCTAATTCTAAAACTAGCCCAGTGGGCAAAGATAAATGATAAGTTCCTACGGCCAGTGCAGCAACTTTTGCTCCATTCCCAACTCGTAGGTCAACCTCTCCTTTCGCCAAAGTCCTACTCCTTCGGAGTCCCTGCACATTAACACAAATGTGAGAACCACATCCAGTATCCAATACCCATGATGTAGAAGTAGACAAATTGACTTCTATAACATATATACCTGAATCAGAAGTCGTACTTCCTTTTCTTTTCTTCACTTCTTCCAAATAAGCATGACAGTTCCTTTTCCAGTGTCCAGGTTTTCCACAGAAGTGACATTCACCTTCTTTAGCCACCCCACCTTTAGGTTTTAAAGCCTGTTTGGTTTTGGAATTGGGTTTGGCAACAGACTTAGATCCTATCTTCTTTTTGCCTTTCCAATTTCCCTTAGCATTCCCCTTTTGCACCATCATTATGGGAGCGGGTCCTGCCTTTTTCATGTTGTTCTCGGCAGTTCTTAACATGCTCAACAACTCAGTAAGGGGTTTCTCAATTTCATTCATAAGATAGTTCATAACAAATTGAGAGTAGCTGCTGTTCAAAGATTGTAAAACAAGATCAGTTTGGGCTTCCGGAGTGATTGGAAAACCCAACCTATCCAGGTACTCAATATACCCAATCATTTTCAGCACATGTGGACCAACTGGATCACGTTCACCCATCTTGCAGTGATACAACGCTTTGCTTGTATCATACCTCTCCTGTCGAGCATGCCCTTCGAACAATTTCTTGAGATGCTCGATCATCTCATAAGCATCCATTAACTCATGTTGCTTCTGAAGCTCAGCGTTCATGGTTGCTAGCATGAGACAACTCACGTCCAGAGCATCATCTTGATGCTTCTTGTAAGCATTATGCTCCGCACGTGGTGCAGTGACAGCCGGTGCTGCAGGAATGGGCCCATCAAGGACATATAGCTTACGCTCTTGTTTAAGGACAATCCTCAAGTTCCTGTGCCAGTCAAGGAAATTAATCCCACTCAGCTTGTCCTTCTCAAGGACTGATCGTAGTGAAAGACTACTTGTGTTGTTGTTGTTGTTTGCCATTGATATCTACAATTTATAAGTGCCAAAATAATAAGTCAAATTGCAGAGTTGATATTATGTAATTGATAATAGTACATTCAAAATATACCTCCCACTATTTTATTCAAATTAATAGCCCTCACCATTAATTCGGAAAGTATTTTCTATTAAATCTTTCTAGTGAGCCAAGATCCATATTTCATTATGACTTAAGTTAGCTTTGGCTAATCTCTTAAAACATAATTATTTAGGTAGACAACCCTTTGTCAATTATATCATATATAACTCCTGGATAGTTTGGTAAACAACAATTGTTTTTAGTCCATCTAATGGTACCTACCAAACTCTATGCCTCTAAGTCCACAATCCTATTGAGATAACTTAGTTAAGTCGGCCCCAATGATTTTAACAGTTTGGATATCACAATTATCCTATCGCATCTTACCTAGATAAATAGGGTACTTTGCTTTGGCAAACCTACATCTATTGATCAAGGTCTTGATGAGTGTTATTCATTGGAAGGCATCTGATTTAGACTTAATAATTTAATGAGGGATTAATTTAGATCTCACCAATTTTAATCTTATTAAGCATGCACATTATTTATCATATCATATCGCATACAAGCATAAATAAAGTGCAAAATTAAATGTGTCACAGTTATGGCCCAATCCACTGTCAATCTTTTCAAGCTAATGAAAGATTGAAGGTCAATCTAAGGTGGTAAAAGATCTTAAAATAAATAGCCTCCTTGGATCTTCCTCAAGCATGTGCCTCCTCTCCATCTTGACATCTTCATCAATTACAGATTATTACATGACATAAAGAAACCTCGAGTTACATTCGAGGGGATTTAGATGAGAAGAGAATATTACATCAGAATTTATAGAAAGGCACGACATGCAAGCCGTATTTCAAAACCAAAAACCACTAACCTATGGGTCAAAAGGCCATAACTGTGCACCATGCATATCACAATAAGCACATAACAATTTATATATAATTAAAGAAAACAATATATAACATATAGGGGACACGACCATCGTGCGCTACGACGGGGGGGTCCAAGGGGGGGTCTCCCCCCCTGGCGGTGGTCCGGCTGACCGATCAGCCGGCGGGTGGTCTCGCTGACCGGTCAGCGAGCGGGGTCGGGGGCAGCGCCCCTGGAAAAAATTTTCGAACTACAATCTGTATTGCAGAATTTTTCCATAAAATCTCTGAAACAGTTTCAGAATCATACATTTTAATCCACCAAAACACCCATAATAACAAATCATATAATACCAGTTTCGATTTAATCATATTAAAACGAATAACAGTACACCCAGAATTTATCATATATTTCCAGTTTCGATTAATCATATTAAAACGATTCTTCATGTTTCTAATCCGATTAGAACAGTTATATTGTTATTCCATCGATTAAAGATACGATTAACATTATCATCATATATATTACCAGAATATACATACAACGGAATATCATATATTCAATTTCATATCGGTAAACATGCATCATCATATATCATATATATCGAATACAAGTAAAACACGTAATCTAAATTAATCGTTTCGCAAGTAGCTCTGATACCACTGTAGGGTTTCGGCACAGAAACGCACAGCGGAAATTAAAATTTTAAAGCAATTTCCGAAACCCTAAAACAGGATCCATGCGAAAAATCAATTAATTAAGAGGTTTAGAGATTATACCGATTATGAAAACGAGAGTCTGAAATCGACTGCGCCTCGAATCTCCAACGCAATACAAACCGACTGCGTCTCTACGGTATCCACACGAACGCTCCGCGAATCGTCTTACGATCTGCAGAAGAAGGAATCGCGGTACTAGCCACCAAGGATGAGGATTTTCGGAACTATTTTCTCTAGTCTCTCTCTAAGAGCGGCTAGGGTTTTGTTTTGACGTAAAAACCTAAAGTCTGATATACATCATATATATAGCAGTCAGGAGGAATTAATCAAAACCTAATATTATTAAAATCCGAATTTATATATATCTTAATTAAGTCTTACTTAATTAATATGCATATATATAAATTATCCTATTAATTTAAATTCGTAATTTAAAATTATATCAATCATATTGACATATTTAAATCTTTACAATTTAAATTAATTTCCTTTTAATTACGTTCTTTGTGTGTGACCCTATAGGTTATTATTACGTTGGCAATAACCTTAAAATCATATTATAAAGTTATAAACAGTGAGCGGCATCTAGTAATGCATCACTGCTACCCAAGTAATAATAAGATCGATGATTCGATGCAACCTTTTCGTGACCAATGTTTCAATGTAATTTAATCCTTTTAACCTTAATATCCTAGATTAAACTCGAGTCATGGAATGTGTCATACTCTTCATAATTTAATCTGAGTTTTCTTGATCAATGAGTAGACTATATGAAACAAATCACTATTTGAGCATGGCCATGCATTTCATAGTCCTACTCAATCAAGAGGCCCATGGATATCACCTATAAAATATAGGATGGTTAAATTCCATCTAGATCACTCATATTACTCACACGATTCATAATGAACCCAATAATCACCTTTATAGTCCACCCTATTAAAGGTGACATTTGATGATATCAAAGTACATAAATTCTCGTGTAGTAATATAGCGGTTTCAGGTCGGAGGACCATTACATCATTGTCACTATGAGAATTACTAATGACACTTCGCATAATGCTCCATATAGAATTCTCATGGTGGGTCTGTCCAGTACATTGTTCTCTAACATGTACCTATGCATTGACTTAATATCTCATATATTTATGACCAATGAGATTTGGTCATCAGTCAATCCACATACTAGTCTCAATGCATCATTGTTGTCCCATCAACAATGATACTCGACTAGGGACATTTAAGAACAATGATATTAATTGTAATTATATAATCTCATGTTCAAGTCACATACTTGAAACTATATAATTTGTATCACTATTCTAAGGAATTTTATTATGTTAACAATTATATTACGCAGTAATTAAAACCATAATAAAATCATTTATTTATTCAATCAACAATAATATCAAATGTTAAGAAATTACATCAAATAAGTGGCCTCTAGGGCATAAACTCTAACACACACACACACACACACACACACACACACATATATATATATATATATATATATATATATATATATATATATATATATATATATATATATAAGTAATAAAACAAAATTGTGATAAATTTCTATCGACGATTTTGAAAAATGAGTAAGTGAGGTTCCATGTAATAAGCCAAATTTACAACAAATACTTGATTAAAAAAAACCATCTATTTATGTCAATTCAGTTGGTTTCACTAAACACATTTTTAATAACATTTATTCCTCATTAATATTATAACTCACAATATTAACAACCAGATCATTCCCAAGAAAGAGGGGACTTTCCGATAAGAACTTCTCCTTATTGACGTGCAATTTGGTGACCAAACCCTTTTCCTCGACAGAACTTTCTACATATCATCAATAATGCAAATAATAATATGAATAACTTTGTCGTCTCAATTATTGATTTAATAATATAAAATATTATGCAGATGATACTGTGACAATAATTGAATCAATAATGTGAGATACTATACAACAACTACTGTTGTAATAATTGAGTAAAACTGAGTGACTTCTCACTTAAGCATCAATAATCAAAGATACTGTATAATAATGTGTGCTACTATGCAACCACACATATTACTGTGCTTTTATCACCGGGTACTTCAACAGTTAACTGTAAACGTTTTTACCGTTATTTTTATAAAAAGTTATTTCTGCCATTTTCTAACTCCAACAGTAATTCCGTTAGGGGGTCCACCAATGATTGTGTCATCGTACGAATATTCCCTGATAAAACAAATATTCCCCGACCAAACGAATATTTTATGACAACTTGCTTACTTTTCAAAATTTATAAATATGACCCACAACTATAACATTATATCATATCCACACCTTATTATTCAAAATAACATTTAGTAAAAAAAAAATTATTCATAAAAGTTGGAGTCTTACAACCTCCCATTCTTCTGAAATTTCGTCCTCAAAATTGGTGTACGTACCTGGTATGTCGAAGACGTGAGGATACCTTATTTTCATTTCAGATTTCTGATTCTAACTCCCAAGTCATTTCCTTAATATCGTGGTTTCTTCACAAAACTTTGACTTGAGGTATAACCTTTGAGCGTATAATATGTTCCTTCTTATCCAAGATTTTAACAGGTACCTCTTCATACTTTAAATCTTCTGCTATCTCGTCTGGTTCTAATTCAATAATGTGGTTCGGGTCTTCCACATATTTACGTAGCATAGATATGTGAAAAAGCATTATGAACACGAGACATACTTGGGGGTAAGGCGAGTCTATATGCCACAGTTCCTACTCGGTCGAGGATTTCAAATGGGCCAATGAATTGAGAATTGAGGATTGAGCTTTTCTCTCTTTCTAAATCTCGTAACTCCCTTCCATGGAGCAACATGTAATAATACATGATCTCCAACATTGAATTCCACGTCTCTTCGATGAAGATCAACATAACTCTTTTGTCGATCTTGTGAAGTTTTTATACGTTGTCGGATCATTTGAATCTTTTCGGTAGTCATGCGTACCAATTTTGGTCCCAACAACGTTGCTTCACCCACCTCGCCCCAGTATACTGGAGAACGATACTTGCATCCATACAACGCCTCAAATGGAGCAATACCTATACTTGCTTGATAACTATTATTGTAGGAGAATTCCACCGATGGAAAGAAATTGTCCCAACTTCCTGTGAAGTTTAGGACACGGAGTCTTAATAGATCTTAAAGAGCTTGAATAGTCCTCTCTGACTGCCCGTCCGTCTGAGTATGATATGTAGAACTAAATTAAAAATCCATGCCCATAGCTTTCTGCAAACTGACCTAAAACTGTGAAGTAAATCTTGGGTCTCAATCAAAAACTATGAATATTGGCATACCATGTAGTCTTACAATCTCATTTATGTATATACGAGCAAGATGTTCAAGTGAATAAATTTCTCGTCTAGGTAAGAAATGAGCAGACTTGGATAATCTATCGACAATGACCCAAATTGCATCTATGCCTTGAGAAACCTTGGGAAGACCTGTAACGAAATCCATGCTAATGTGTTCCCACTTCCATTCTAGAATTTTAAGTGGTTGCAATGGTCCTTTTGGTACTTGATGCTCTGCTTTGACTCGTTAACAAGATAAACACTTTGAGATAAACTCCACTATTTCTCTCTTCATATTGCTCCACCAAAATCTATGTTGAAGAGCATGATACATGTTGGTCGAAAAACCAATCACTAAACACGTGAAAGTATACGCGGTCTAACAAGTAATATAGTGATAAGGAGTGTGTCATACCCACGAGGAACTATGACTAATATTTACCAAGTATCGACTTTGAATCGCTAAAGTCTTGTTCGAACAACAGTAAATAGAAGTGTGATTAATCTATTTAAAACTAATTAACAAAACAGGTAAATGGATAAAGAATGGTAATCTAAGGAATTACGAGCTAAGGACATAACTTCACCCCACACAGGCATTCTATCGAACACTTGGCGTGTTATGCTTCATCCAATTAGCTACCATTATCTCTTTGGTCTTAATGGTCATGACAATTTGTCGACCGAGAACACACAGGTGCATATGCACCTCTATCGAGGTATGCACAAATATATCCTATCCAGATCCACCCAAAAGGGAATAGAACAGAAAAGAACATCCAAGCTAGATGCAATCCTACATATATCTCTGCGAATTAATCATAACAAGGATTTAAGCATAAGTTCTCAATTAGGTCGCACGTGGCGCACAGAGATATGTCTATTCTACGCACAACTTATGTAGTCAAAACTCACAATCACATGCCAATATACTTAGGTGTAAATCTACATTCCTTCTGTCGATATCATGCAAATTACCAAAATCATCACTAATGTCTTAGCGAGAATTATTAAGCACAACTATATTAAACCAAATCATATAGTGCCAACCAAAGAGATAAGACAGTCAATTTAACTAACAAAGGGTTCCATTATAACCTTAGAGATAATATTCAGTTCGTAGCTATTAAACCAAATACAAGTAGCAGTAAAGACAACATTTATGGATTACAATAATAGAAGAAATAAATGGATAAGAATAACTCTGTCAAAGCCCTTCGGGCTCCAAGCAATCAGCTCATTTCAAGCTTTTCAATCTGTGTCGCTCACTGCTCATGTCGCTCCAAAGAAATACAGACTTCTCCCTAATCTACCTAATCTATATTTACAGAGATAAACTAGGATAAAGAGAAAAATATGTAAGAGAAAACTATCCAAGCTAAGCTATTCTATATAATTATGTGGTCTCCTCCATCTGAGATGATGATCCCCCACCTTTTTAAATGCAGATGCTCTCTTCTGTTATATATCTGCTTGCCTTCAATCTAGGTCAAACATCATTAGTCATGGCCTGGGCACCGGAGCTCGCGTTGCGGCGTGGGAAATAACCTTGTGCTTGGCGCTACGGCGCCATGTATTTTGGAAAAACCGGAGCTCGCGCTGCGACGCAAGCTAGTACAGGATAAGTGGCGTTGCGGCGCGAGGTAATGTCAGCAGGGACACGGAGGTAGCGTTGCGGCACGACCAATAGGCTTGACATTGGCGCCGCAGCGCGGCTATGCGTAAAATGCCCGTTTTGCCCCTGATTGCTAGAAAACACCTGTGAAGCTATGTAATTGATCGATTAAGCACAATAACACTATAATCATATAAAATCTACGAGAACAAAAAATGATTTAAGTCATAAAATATCCGATCCGCGGGTATAAATCCCACTCATCAAATACCCCCAAACTTAAGTCTCTGCTTGTCCTCGAGCAAACTAACTAACACAACACTAATACAAATAAAACACACGTGAATAGAAAAATAAAACATTATAGTAGTATCATGGCTTCAAAGCTTGATCATAGCTACTCCCAGAGAATAGGGCAAACACAAAAATGAATAAGGGTTCATTCAATTTCAAGCATAAGACTATATTCGATCCATTCTATGTGTGTATGTGCATACCAACCATCCTAACTAATCATAGCTCAAATAAGTTAGCACAGTCGATTGTTAATAAAAATGTGCACACTCCGCAACTTAAACATTCAACAAGCATTAAGAATAAGACGTAAGTGCAGGAAAAGATCAAAAGACTCTAGCATAACGACAGTAAAATTTGACTCGGACAGTCCTTAATTACCTTAGGTTATTCATAACTACCCATGAATGAGCTTTTGATCAGTGACTCCCAAGCCAGACGACTTTAGGGCACTAGGTGTAGAACACCCCTATGAATCTAATAACTCGAGTAGTAAAGGCCACACAATCAACATAAGCCAACTGAGACTTTATAACAAAAAAGAAGATTATTTAACGAGTGCATTTTATGCTCCATCTCGACATCGGTCCTGCTTTTATGGGCGAGTGTGTTTTACACTCCATCTCGATCCGCTGCAAAACTTTCGATATAAACACTTCTTTTTATTATTATTCTCATTTCATTCATCATTTTTTTTATATGTCAACATGCCAGAATCCAAAATCCAAAACTGTATTCTAGATGACAATATTTGTATTTAAACTCACAGTTCTTATGTTGTAATAATAAAGATATAGTTGTTTCTGTACCATGTATTTTGGCGACTCGGAATGGGTGTTGTATACCTATTTTAGGGGCGTCACACTATACTTCAATGCTGTAGCGCCATTCCACAGTACATTCTAGCGCTGCATCGCCACAATGTCATTAGTATCAAATACTATTATAATTTTTCTGCACAAAAATCCAATTCTGGAACTTGTCTTTGCCTTTGCATGTATCCAAAGTTTCGTCTTAATTTGAAATGTTTATCATGATATAACAAGGGTGAGCAACAAGTTTGCCCAACAAGTTTAAATTCAAATGAAAATATATCATTATTGAAAAGAATAATAAGCTGATAAACTTTTAACAATATAATAATTGTGAAAGAACATGAATAAATTTTCCTAACTGAATAACCGAGTCAATAATGTTGAATGGCCAACAATGAACATGAACAAATTTAACTGAACCAAATGGTAATGAAGGTGATCAGCCTTTCATAACTGATGAACATATGCAATATGCAAAAAGTGTGAATCAATAATTCAAAGATGTGATATAATCAACAATTATTAACCACGAACATGCTTTTACAATAACAACTCGAGTTCGAGTTAGAAAACTTTCTCAACAAAAAAGTATAGGAACTTGTACAATGAGAATAAAGTTCAGGAAACTTGCCTGTATTGTCGACTACTGCTACGCAAAGCTAATTTAGCTTCAGTTGAAAGACCTATTATTGATAATATTGATCTCTCAATTAGAATAATATCATAACGTATACCACTACTAATTACAGTCATAATATTAATTAAAAACATAAGCAAATATGCCTAACAGTCACTAAAACACATAAGACCTATTATCAAGTCAAACTATTTCAGTCTAGTTTGATTTCAGTACTATTTCGACGTCCCGATTGCCTTATCGGATAATATCGAGTTTATTTTAAATAAAACTCTACTTAACTACTTCAATATTATTTTAGATAATTTAATTATCAGTCATAACATTTTTCAGTAGCTCATAATAATTTTCAGATAATTATTATCATTTATAATAATTTTTCAATCATTAATATCATTTTAAATGATTTAAATACCAAATAATTTCATCATCATTAAGATTTAATTAATTTAAAATATTATTGAAATACATGTCACAATATTAAAAGTTATTTATTATAACTCAAAATATTTTTAATAACTTAATATCACCTTTAAATGACTTTTAAAATATTTAAAACCATTATTAAATAACTTCTATTAATATTCAAATATTAATGTATTTCATGTCAAAATATTAAAAGTTATAGATTATAACATAAAATATTTTTAAAACCTTTAAATCATTTTTAAATGATTTTTACAACATATGAAGAAGTTATAAGCCATCAAACTAGATGTCTGGCATGTTCTTCATTTTCTAGAATTTCCAGAAAATAAAAATAGTGTGAGGGGTTACTTTTGGGCTTTAATAACATGAATTCTGGGTTTTGATTGTGTGTTAAAGTGTAACACTTATGTAGTATGCATGTCAAGATACAAAAGTAATACACTTAGGTAGCTTAACCACATCATAGAAGCAAGAATCTGGCTTGGTCAAACTACCGGCCAGAAACTGTTCTTAAGAAATCCGGGTTTTCCATAAAAGTCTTCCCAGTCAGTTGGTCAACCCAGTTTTCACCATTAATATCTTTGATCCTGTTGATGATTTAGGTGTTCTAGTGTCATGGTTTGGTAGTCCATATATCAGAGTATAAAAGCTATACACTTCCATGGCCTAACAACTTACCAATTGCAAGATCTAAGGCCTGCAAAAATGTTGTCAAATAGTTTCTGGGTTTTTTGGGTTTTCCAGAACCCAGTTTTTGTGACTAGTCAGCCATGTTTGACCATGAATAACTTGGAATATAGACATGGTATGGACTTGATTCCACTTCCATTGTACTCTCCTTATGGCATACTATATCAATGATACACTTACAACTTCAAACAATAAACAGATTGAGATCTAGAGGCTCTTACATTTGACTGTCAGACCTCATTTTAGGGTTCTTGATTGTTTTCTAAAATTCCTATTTTCATGCACTTAGATGTTATGAATCCATGATGTATCATCATAGATCACTAAATAACATCATATAACACATATCTAAACATCAAAACACATAATTTACAGAAATCTTAAGGATCTATATAGAATTAGGGTTTATACCTTTTTGGTTCAAATCATGATTTTTGCTCCTTGATTCTGATCTTGGCTAGCTAAGAGGTTATCTTTGCTTAACTTATCACTTCTTTTCACTCCCAAATTTCGGAAGTTATAGAGAGAGAAGGTTTGGCTAAGTTAGAAAATAAAGTAAGATATTTCTTAACTTAAATTCCTAATCCTTTGATTCCATGGTTGCCAGTGATGCTATGTGTTCAAAATTTGGTGATCCAAGTTGTCAATAACACATGGCAAGCTCAAGTCGTGACTCACCATGAATTGAAAATATCTTTTACTTAAAAGTTAAGTAAAAAGGTATTTTTGTAATCTCGCACCTACTAAGGGTATTTTGGTTATTTTCCCAACAATTCGAAGGGTAATTTGTTCATTTCACATATATCACATAAATCTTAACAATTAGGGTTTGATACTTAGCACTAGGGTTGTGACGACCCCAAAATAGGTATACATCACCCATTCTGAGTCGTGAAATACATGGTACAGAATCCAAATACAAACTTAATTAATGCTACTGTCGTGTAAAATACGACAAAACATTACTGAGTTTTTATAAGAATATTGTCTCATAGAGAGTATCGAAACTACAATTCAATCCTCATTACATTTATTATCTAACTAAATAGTGAGGACTACTAAAACAACCATCTTGGACCGTCACTCCATTCCTCGACAAGTCTCGGCTACGTTCTCATTTCCTAAAGAGAACAATGAATGCAAAAGGGTGAGCTCAACTAGCCCAGTTAGAAATATTATGACTAAAATAATGCAGAATAAATTATCATTAGCCTTCAACAGTGTTAAACTGATAAAATATAATACACATCAAGTTTAACTGCAACGGAACAAGCAATCTGTTAGAAGAGTATAGTAGAGCATGATATCTACTATCATCTATGATTTAAAAAGTTTAGCTTCAATTCTATCGCTGAAACTCAGCTTAATAAGTAATCCACATCATCGAATCATCCCTGCACTACGGGCCAAGGATATTCATTAGTATCACGTCCACAAATTATCCATGCACTACGGGCCAAGGATATTTGTGTAATCATCAATGGTCATGATCATGCCAATAACTATCCATCAATGCACTGCGGGCCAATGAGGACTTTTACCACATTATTTGTAACATTACGGTCATGATTATAACGAATAATCCCTGGTCATAATCATACCAATCAACAGTCCATCTATGCACTACGTGCCAAAGATGACTTTCATAACAATATAAGCATGATGATTATGACAATGATATAAGAATTCAATTAAATGAAAACAAAGGATAAATTTTTAAAGATTTATAATTTAATTTATTCAGAATTCAAAAATGTCCAAATTGTCAACATGATACTTCTTTGTGGAGTAAAATTCAAGAATAATATTGTATAAAAAATGATTTTGACCAAAAAGAAATCAATTTTTGTTATGAATAGTACCCCGGATGAATAGTACCTGAGTGAATAGCATCTCGTGAGTAGTATTCCGTGAATAGTACTCCGATATGAAAAAGTTAAAACTCATCAAGAATGTCAGAATAATATTTTCGTGAAAAAATATTGGATGAAGCGCAAATTTCAAGGATATCCTACTAATTTCATGGAGTATAAAAGCCATAATTTGACAAAATGAGTGTAGAATTCAGAATCTGAAATGAAATAATATTACTTACATACTACCGAGTATGGAAGAAAATATTATATCATACGATATTGAACAAAAATAATATCCCTTACCTTAAAAAGGAGAGTATTCCAACTGGTATAGCGGGGATATTCTTGAAAAAAACTTTCAATATTTTCTACGCTCAAAGTTTCCTAAAACTAGAAAGAAATACGCTCAATATTATAGAAGAAGAATTTTCTGATTCTGGTGTGATTTTCAATTCTAAACTAAGCATCCTATTTATAAGAATGAAATGATACTATGTAGAATTTTTCTCACGGGTGTATAGGAGTGAAATCACAGGCGTTCGACGAATTCGTCTGAAAATTTTTCTGATTTACTATGTAGTCACTATGCAAAGACTATGCAGACACTATGCAAATAGTATGCATAATAAAATATAATATATTCTATTTTTCATAAAAAACAAAACTTATAATAATAATAATAATAATAATAATAAAAATGATAATAATAATAATAATAATAATAATAATAATAATAATAATAATAATAATAATAATAAGGGTTAAGTTTATATGACCACCTAGGGTTTGGGTGATTTTTCACTTAACCGCCTGTAGTCAGTAAAGCTACATTTAAACTCTCGACCTTTTGAGTTGAAGTGAATAAATGTTTTTCGTCTTAACTTTGTTACTTTATTTGGCTAAAGACTTAATTACCCTTTATATATATATATTTGAAAATGACAGATGCGATAAGGGTTTTCTTTCATTTCATTTCAGTTTGAATTCTAGGGCTAGAGAGGCAACGATCATGGTGATATCTAGGGCTAGAGAGGCGAGAGAAATAGGGTGTGGGTTTAGTGTGTTCGTGGTGGATCATCGTGATTTACTAGGTTCCCACCTTCGTTTAGTCTGTGATACTTAATTTGGTGTCGATTTAGGTAATTTTCTCCTTGTCTGATAGATATGATATGTACTTTGTTTTTAATTTTGAGTTGTTTGTCGTATATACATGTATGTTTTTTGGATGAATTAGTTAGTATATTTGGTGTTGGATAAATTATGCTCACTACTATGGTCCCCCTTTCTTTATTACTATTATTATCCCCCTGTGTCTACCACTGACATTGGTCCCCTTTTTGTGATACTTGTTATAAAGTTTTGTATATTATTCAAACATTTATCCTTCATTTCTTTAATGCAGAATGTTTATCAGAATTGTTTTTCATTATGGTGGGAAGTTTGTTCAAGATCTAGTACATAAATATGTTAGGGGTAGTGAAGAAATAGTAGAGAATGTTGGGTTCGATTACATTCTTTGCTTAGTATACATGAATACTACACTACTTTATGTCCAGTTTCAAATGTAAATATTTATTATCTTGTACCGGGATATGAAATTTGGGAGGGTGGGGCATTATTGATGCAAAATGACAAAGATGTCATTGATATGACTGATTTCTTAGTTAATGCAGGGAGTGAGGATGTGCATATATATGGACAAGAAATGGGGGGGGGGGCCGGGTCCCATGCAAGTTGTTAGGCCAAGCATAGGTGAAAATGATAACATTAACCAAATTGTTAGGCAAATTTGTGGTTTGACAACTGATAACATGAACCAAAGTGAAAATGGAAAAGACTTTGGACTTCAAAGTGAAACAACTGATAACATTAACCAAAGTGGTACTACTAATAAAGGGAAGCAAAAAGAAACAGATAAAGGGTATCAGAAAGAAACAGACAAGGGAAAAGGGAAACAAACTGGAAAGCCTAAAAAATAAACAAAACATACAACGGAAAAAAGTAAAAAACAAGCTGATAATGATAATGGGGAAGAAGCAGAGCATCCACCATGGATGGATGAGGATCTAGAGGGGCCTGTGGATGATGATATATTCGAAGAAGACAAAAAAAATAGATGAACCAAAGGTGAACATGAATGATGTATTTATAGAGGATTGGTGGAGTGATGATGATGATGATGGAGAAGGGAAAGATGCATTAAGGAGGAAGTTTGTTCTATCAGGTGATGAGGACAATTTAGAAGGGGATGGATGTATGGAGTTTAATGAGGCAACTGATATGGGTAAGATAGAATTTAAGATTGGAATGGAATTTGCAAATCATGAAATTTTTAGACTTGCATTAGCTGAATTTTATGTTAAAGGGGGGTTTGACATAAAGTATATTCAAAACGACAAAAAAAGAATAACCGCTAAGTGTAAAGCTAAAAACTATAAATGGAGGATTCATGCATCAATCAAATAGGGTGAACAAACTTTTAAGAAAAAATCTTAGGGGGGGGGACCATGCATGTGCTGGACAGGATAAGAATCATCTTGTTGAAAGTAGATACTTGGCCAAAATATATATGCATGACTTGAGAGATAATCCTAAGTGGGATTTGTAGGCATGGAAGAAGAAGGCACAAAAAGAATGTAACTTTACTCTAAGTAAATCATCCCTAGATAGAGCTAAAAGAAAGGCTTTAAAACATATGCAAGGTGATGTAGGAGAGCAGTATAATAGGCTGATGGATTATGTGTAGACAGTCAAACAGTTTAACCCTGGAACAATCTTCAAATTTTGTTGTGAGGATCTAGATGAAATGCCTGGTTCACTACCTATTTTTCAGAGGCTTTATATGAGGCTTGCTGCTTCCAAACATGGTTTCCTAGTTGGGTGTAGAACTATTATAGGATTAGATGGGTGTTTTTTAAAGGGGGTTGTTGGAGGGCAGCTACTGAGTGCTATAGGAAGAGATGCTAGTGACAACATATTTTCCATTGTAGTTGCTGTTGTTGAAATTGAATGTAAAGATAGTTGGCAGTGGTTTCTTACTCAGCTTCTAGATGACATGGGTGAAAATGAAATAAGAAGTTATGTTTTCATTTCTGATAGGCAGAAAGGGCTAGTAGAGGTGTTCAATACAATGTTACCCAACAATGAACATAGATTTTGTTTAAAACATTTTTACAACAACTTTAAAATTAAGTTTAGGGGGAAGCTAGTTAGGGATTTGTTTTGGAATGAAGCTAGTTGTGGTGACATGTTCTCATTTGAAGTAGCCATGAAGGAGGTGCACAAAGATGATGCAGAAGCAGCTAAGTGGTTAATGGCTGTATGGCCAAAATTTTGGGCCAGGTCTCATTTTTCCCCCTACTGTAAGTGTGATGTAGTAGCGAACAACTTGAATGAGTCATGGAATAATTACATCTTGGAGGCAAGGGATAAAGGTATAATAAACATGCTAGAGTGGATAAGAAAGAAATTAATGGTTAAGTTTCAGGTAAAAAGGGAAGGCATGGACAAGTATGTAGGGTCACTTTGGCCCAGAATTCAGAAAAAATTGAAGACGATTAAGAAAGCTTGCAGGGGATGCACTACTTTGAAGTCTTGGTGTGGAGAATTTGAAGTAGAAGTTGATGATAGAACATGGGTTGTGAATTTGAATAATTGGACTTGTGGTTGTAAAATGTGGCAGCTTAGTGGGATTCCATGCAAACATGTTGTGTTTGCAATATGGGCAAATAGGGAGCAGCCAGGGGATTATTTCCATTAGTGCTATAGCAAGGATGTATATTGAACGCATATAACTTTATCATAAAGCCTGTGCCAAGTCACCATGAATGGGTTCACTCCAATTTTGCTAAGATTCAGCCTCCACTCTATCATAAGCCCACTGACAGACCAAGGAAACTCAGAAGAAAGGCTGTAGATGAACCAAAAAACCAACATAAAGCAACAAGAAAAGGTGGCACTGTCACATGTGCAAGGTGTTTAACAATAGGGCATAACAGCAGGGCATGTACATTTCCTTTTCATCCTAAATCAAGAATGAAGAAGGTATTTACTTTATGTTTTGCATACATTCCAATTGTATTTTTAACTCTTATTTATAACAGTTTAACAGTTTTGATTTTCAGAAAAATAACAAGGAGTCAACTGAACAGTCCACTGAAGGGACTGCAACTAATGTGCAACCAAAAATTCCTACCAGACATCCTGTTAAGGTACATTTTTATGGTTGCAAACTATAAACTGTAAACTGTTTTTGAAAACTAATTTATATTGGACTGATAGACTTGTGCATTCCTTTTCAGCTAAATCCCATGCCACAAAATCTATAGACTAAAGGACAATCAAATCAAGGGACTGCTAATGCTACAATAACTTCAGAAATACCTAATCAACCCAAATCAAGCTCTCAACCTAATCCCACACCAACTTTGTCTACTATGTGGAGTAATCAGCCTATTTCAAGCTCACAGCCTACGAGGAAGAACATAAAGAAGGAAACCATAAAGGGCAAGATAGGAAAATCACCAAAAAAAGGAGGATTGGGGGGATTAAGGCTTTAATGTTTGAATGAGTAGTTTTTGGACATAATATTTGTCAGTTAACTGTTTTTGAGGAGTTTAATTGTGTATACTTTGTCAAATAGATAGTTTTTGGACAATGTTTCAATGACAAGTTGTTGGACTATGTTTTATAGTTGGATATTATGTAACAGACTTGGAATTAAGGCTTTAATGTTTGAATTGGTAGTTTTTGGGCATAATTTTTGTCAGTTAACTGTTTTTGACTTCAGTAATTGTGTATACTTTGTCAAATAGATATTTTTTGGTCAATGATTCAGTGACAAGTTTTTGGACTATGTTTGATAGTTGTGCATTATGTAACAGACTTGGAATTAAGGCTTTAATGTTGGATATTTCACACCTTGTTATACAGTTTATACATTGACAGTTTATACATTCCATTAAACATTGACCAATAAAAGTTTAAACATTACCATTAAACATTGAACATTGAACATTGAACATCACCATTAAACATTGAACATTAAACATTACATCATAGTTGGTAGGTCTCCTAAACTACCATTAGTTTATACATTCATTTGTTACTAATAAAATAAATCATAACTGACATGGAATACAACACCAGTCCAACAACAATTATCATCTTCACATTACTTTCAACAACTATCATCCTACTTGGTATGTTATTCAGCTCACACGAACACTTGCATTTTGTTCCACTCACCAACGTCCCCATTTTGTCATTGTCTTCATTGGGGCCACTGACTATTCCACATGAGTTTGTTGTAGAAGGCAAGCACCATGCCCAAACCTCACACTCATCGCATACAAAATATAACCTCCCCTTTGATGGTTTGTTCGAGTCAACAATTCTTACACTTGCTTTTTTCCCGCATTTACATCGCTTAGGTATGTAGCGCAACTCACCATTCATCCTTCCTACATCATTGCTTAACGAAGACATGACTCCTGATTCACATAAATAACACAAAGAATAATATTAAAGAGTAGACCATAAATGTATATATATTAGTTTTAGCTTGAATTTGGTTTTTGCTATAATCTAATACCTCCAAATTTTCTAATAATAATTACTTTGGTCTAATTAACACCACATATGATAAACAAGTCAAGCCCAAGCTTTACTTTGGTCTAATATATAGTTTTCAGTCAAAATAGCTCTTTTAGAACTTTTATCAAACAGTTGATAGGCATAGTTTTAGGTTACTAATTTCATATCCATTGTTTACAATAACTACCCAACATCCTTATTATTCCACATCCATACCTATCTCCTTGTGCCTAATTTTCATACATAAAAGTAGCATACCAGTGAACTAAATTTACAAGCAGCAACATAGCAACTAAAAGGACAAACTATCCTTCAAGTTCAGATCGAGCCATTCGGCTATGAAAGTCCTTTTCTTAACAAGGATGGAATGAAAAAGGAATGGAAGACTCAGCTGCTGCCCTGTGGGTTATGTCCGGTCTCGAACGAACAATCATACTTAATGTATTTTGACATGTTAAAGGCTTTCACATGCTTCTTAGATCAATCTTGGTCCCTTCTTGCATAACATAGCTCTAAGTTCGATCATTTCAATAATTTAAGATCATAAAACCATAAGGTCTAGAATGCTTGCTTTCTAAACATTCAAGATAGCTATAACAATCACATTAGGCATCCCTGTGTGTATTCATAAGACATACGCAAAACTAACTATAGTTGAAAATAAGCTTCATTTATGCATTACTTGAGCTATGATAATTAGGCATGGCATATATACGTTTATGACACATGAGTGCATCTAGGAGAGTCATTAAATATGATCATAAAAGTCAGATTCTAGTCTTCAAGATATCATGACATTATTCACATTCTAAACTTACTAGTGAGTCCAACTTGTTCATGTTTCCTTGCAATTCACTTAAGCATAAGATAAAGGTTTATTCATGCATAACTAAGTCACCTTAACATGCTTGCAAAGTCAGAATATACAACATGTAGAAATCATGTAAGCTAGCATACTAGTTTAAGTCTCTTATTGAAAATATTTCTAACATAAGGCTTAAGAAGCTTGATCAACGGACTATGTAAACTACAACATGCTCTTCTAAGTGCAAAATCAGTTATGTATAGATCACTGGGTTCAAAACTTGTAAAACATGACCTTTTACCTAGTTTGTTTTCAAAACTTAAAGTTCAAATCTCTATTTAAACCATATGTCTGCATTAATCATGCAAGTCTATGAAAACATGCTCACATTAGGTTATCGTACCCATATATACATCATACACATGCTTACATGTTAGCTTGAGTCAAAACAACTAGCTAATTATGATCAGATTTGAAAACAGATTGTTCAACTGAGTTCAGCAACCGGCGCAGCTGCGCTTCGCCTCAGTGTAATTACGGCGCAGCTGTTCTGTGCCTGATTCAGGTGCAGAAACAGTAACCTCGGCAACTGTTTAGCCCAAACTCAAAATTTACTCACAAAATCATTCCCAAACACTTACTTATCAGTTCAAACATGCTTGTAAGGTCCTATAACAACAATGTGAACATTACTCAATCTCATTAACATACAATTACATGAATTTAAGAATTTGAGTTTAAAGAGTTCAAGAACTCTGTTAACAGAAATGAAAATGGAAAGCAAGGAATGGAATTATACCTTCGTAATATGCAATGAACTTGATCTAACTGAAGTCTCAAGCTCTTAGAATGCTCTCACTCTACTACTTAGCAATTTATCAGATAATTCTCAGCAACAAGAAATGAAGAAGTATATTGCTATTTATAGAAGAACACAGAACCAGACATTGCTTTTTCTCATTGAATCAAACCCATGGATTGTAGGATTGCATGAAGGTTATGGTGGAGTTTGTAATTAGTGGTTGAAGCTCATGATGAACACCACCATGATCATCAGCTAAAAAGTTGGAAGAAATAGGCTTAGCCTTTTGAAAACATACGTATTATAGATTGTAGTCACTGTTCATGTCCTTGTACCACTCATTTTGGGATAAGAAGAAGCTCTCAGCAACAAGCTTAGCCTTATTCTCATATAGTTACTTTGTTATCCATAAATGGTTTTAATGTTCAAGTATTACCATATTAGGAGAAATTAGGGATTTATTATACACTCACATCTTATAGTCCATGTACATTAAATATACGCAATAAAATAATGCAGTCAGATATTATTCCCCGGGTAGTTCCATAATTAATCCTACCACTCCTATAATCATATTTTAAATTTCTACTCACCTTCATATTGTTACATACACATTTCATGATATATCTATACCATAAAGTTTTAATATGTTTAATTACATTGTTTCTTACAACATATTTACATACAACAAAATATATAGTCACATATATGTCACACTGCACCATATAGTTATTCTTCTATTATTTCTCACATGCACACAACTATTAATATAATATTATTATATTAATAACTCACTTAATTATGCTAAATAAATAATCATGCACTTTCTTAATTAATTACCACTAATATTAATTAATCCAATCATTTATGGGTTTTCCATAATCATTACCATTTGTATTTCCCTCACCATGCCACACAAGGCATTCAACGAGTTTACCACAAACTCCACGTATTCTTAACTATTTAATTATTTAATATAATTGAGTTAACACATTTCATAACACGTAATTGTTCATATTCAAATAAATATTCATTTTCATTAATATATTTATTTAATAAAATGCGAAAATTCTCGGGTATTACATCCTCCCCCTTATAAAAATTTCGTCCCGGAATTGCTACAAGGTTACACAAAACAGATGGGGATAATCCCTCATCATCCTATCTTCTAACTCCCACGTTGCCTCCTCGACATCGTGGTTGCGCCAAAGCACTTTTACAAATGAAATGACTTTGTTTCTTAAGGTTTGCTTTTTCTATCTAGAATTTGGACAGGAATCTGTTCGTACGCTAAGTTCTTCTCCACTTGAATGGGATCATAAGAAATCACGTGCTTGTAGTCAGGCTTGTACGGACGTAACACGGATATGTGAAAACACGTTATGGATGCGCTCCAACTCAGGTGGTAGTGCAACTTTGTATGCTACCTCCCCCCACTTGCTTGAGTATCTCGAACGGTCTTATGAATCTTAGACTCAGTTTTCCTTTATTGCCGAAATGGATTTTTCCTTTCCATAGAGATACCTTCAAGAATACAAAACTGTCGACTTCAAAGTCTCGGTCTTGCCGATGCAAGTCTGCATACTTTTTCTGGTGATCTTGAGCTGCAACAAGTCTAGCCCTTATTACCGTCACCACCTCTGCAGTTTGTTGTACTAACTCTGGCCCGAGTATTCGTCGTTCTCCGACTTCATCCCAAAACAATGGCGTTCTGCACTTTCTTTCGTAAGGAGCTTCGTATGGTGGCATGCCGATACTCGCATGATAACAATTATTATACCCAAATTCGACTAAGGGTAGGTGGCCGTCCCAATTCCCTTTAAAGTCCATCACGCAAGTCCTAAGCATGTCTTCTAGCGTTTGTATTGTTCGCTCACCTTGTCCGTCTGTCTGAGGATGATAAGCAGTACTTAACCTTAACTGTGTTCCCATCCTCTCTTGCAAGCTTTTCTAGAATTTTGACGTGAAACACAGGTCTCGGTCAGAAACAATCGATACCGGTACTCCATGTCGTGAAACAATCACCTTTACATACAGACTCGCTAACTGAATCAAACTGTAGAGGATCTTGATTGGTAGAAAATGTGTGGTCTTTGTAAGTCGATCCACGATAACCCAAATGGCAACCAATCCTTTCTACGTGACCGGAAGTTCAACCACAAAGTCCATCGTAATATGCTCCCATTTCCACTCTGGTATTTCCAACGGTTGTAGCAAACCACTCGGCCGCTGATGCTCTGCTTTTACGCATTGACAAGTCAAATAACTACTAACGCACTCTGTGACTTCCCGTTTCAAATTGGGCCACCAAAAATGTTGCTTCAAGTCTCGAAACATCTTAGTGCCTCCCGGATGAACAAAATATATCGTATTGTGTGCCTCTTATAAAATCTCTTCCCTCAACTCGATTACCGTCGGTACCCACACTCTCTCTTCGAATCTTAAAATACCATCTTTATCTATTCAAAATTTTTCTTCCTCTTTTTCCACGATCCTTCTTCTGATTTTATCACATTCTCCATCTTTCTCCTGGGCTTCCTTTACTCTATCCAACAATGTCGGACAAGCTTCTATTACGAATAACTTTTCTGCAGACCTCTCAGGTCCCCTTACTTCTATTTTCAATTTCTCCATATCTCTTATTAACTCCTCCTGAGTTATTAGTCGAAATAATTTCTCCCTTCCTTTCCTGCTCAGAGCGTCGGCAACTACGTTTGCCTTCCCCGGGTGATACAGAATTTCACAATCATAGTCTTTGATTAATTCTAACCACCTCCTCTGACGTATATTAAACTCCTTCTGTGTGAAGATATATTTCAGACTTTTGTGGTTTGCGTATATCTCACATTTTACCCCGTACAAATAATGCCTCCATATCTTTAACGCAAAAACTACTGCCTCTAACTCTAAGTCATGAGTAGGGTTTTGTTTTTTGTAATCCTTCAATTGTCGTAACGCATACGTAATGACTTTGTCATGCTGCATTAGCACACAACCCAATCCTCTATTTGATGCATCACTATACACTACAAATCCCCCCGTATCATTTGGTAAGGATAATACAGGCGCCTCGCTTAACCTCTTCTTCAACTCTTGAAAACACTCTTCGTATTTGTCAGTCCATACAAATTTCACCGTCTTCCTTGTCAAAATCTTGGATGAATCTTTGATAGTACCCTGCTAGCCCTAGGAAACTCCTCACCTCCGTCGGTGTTCTCAGTTGTTCCGAACTACTTACCGCTTCAACATTTTCGGGGTCTACTGAGATTCCATTCTCATCCACCACGTGGCCTAAGAATTGAACCCTCTTCATCCAAAATTCACATTTTGAAAACTTCGCATACATCTCCTTCTTTTGTAGTGCCTCCAAGACAATCTTTATATGTTTGGCATGTTCTTACTCTGTCTTCGAGTAGATCAAAATGTTGTCAATGAAAACTACCATGAATTTATCCAAGTATGGCTTGAAAACTCGATTCATCAAGTCCATGAATACTGCTAGAGCATTAGTTAAACTGAATGACATTACCAAAAACTCGTCATTTCCATAACGGGTTCAAAACGCAATCTTTGGTATGTCCTCATCCCACACTTTCAGTTGATGATATCCTATCCTTAAGTCGATCTTCGAGAAACATTTCGCTCCCTTCAGTTGATCAAATAAGTCATCTATCATCGATAATGGATATCGATTCTTGATCGTTACTCTATTCAATTCTCGATAATCGATACAGAGCGTCATCGATCCGTCCTTTTTCTTCAACAATAACACTGGTGCTCCCCAAGGAGACACACTCGGTCGAATATAACCCTTATCTAATAACTCTTGAAGTTGTATCATTAATTCCTTTATTTCTATCGGCGCCATACGATATGGAGCTTTCGAAATCGGTGATGTTCCCGGTGCTAAATCTATTATGAATTCGATCTCTCTGTCTGGCGGGAGGCCAGGCAAGTCGTCCGAAAACACATCCTAAAATTCACTCACTACGAGTATATCTTTAATCTCTACTCCCTTTTTCTGAGTATCCACAATGTAAGCTAAATAACCTACACATCCTTTCTTTAACAATTTTTTGGCCTGCATCGTTGTAACGCAACACGATTGCTTAAGCGATCAGCTACCATGAAACACTACCTTAGACCTACTCGGAGTCTAAAGGTTCACACACTTGTTCTGACAGGAAATTATCGCTGCATAGTTATATAACCAATCAATTCCTAGTATTACGTCAAATTCTCCCAGTCTAATAGGAATCAAGTCTACGCTCAGTTCATGTTCTCTAACGTTTTCATGATAATTTTGATAAACGTATTCTACATGGATTATTTCCTTATTCGCAACTTCTATGTTTAAAGGATCTTCTAAACGTTCTCGGGGTGTACTAAGTTTACTAGCAAATTCTTCAGATACAAACGAATAGGTGGCAACCGAATCAAATAATACATAAGCATTTATATTATTGATTGAGATTATACCTGACACTACGTCCTTTGCAGCTACGGTGTCTTGGACGGTCATGTTAAAGGTTCGAGCGGTCGATTGGTTGGGTTACGCAGGTCCACCAATCATCAACTTACTTCCTCCTCCTTGGCTTCCGCCAGCTCCACCGCTTCCTTTCTTCGGGGAATCCTTTATCTGGTGCTCTGTTGATCCACAAGCAAAACATCCTCTGATTTTCTTCGACTTCAGGCAGTTTGGCGCTATTTACCCCTCTTGGCCGCAATTATAACATGTGTTTTTCCTCTTCCAGCATTCTCCCTGATGGCTTCTTCCACATTTGTTACAAGCTTTGGTTCTCTTCTTGAAATTTCCTTGGTGATTCCCACCTTGATTGTTGCTTCTGTTGTTATTTCCCAGTTCCTTTTTTCGGAGTTACTTCCTCCGCTGCTGCTCCCTCCACGATGCTCACTACTAGCGTTCTTATTCTTCTTCTCCTTATAATATAAACTTAAGGCCTCACTGCCACCTTCCGCAATGATAGCCTTCTCCAACAATGTCGTAAAGGAATCAATCTGGAAGACCGATACCTTATTGTACAACCACAGTTTTAACCCTTGTTCAAAATGTCTCACCTTTCTCTCCTCATCCACAACTTGGTGTTCTGCAAATTGCGCTAGTTCATTAAACTTAGCTGCGTACTGCGCCACCGTTATGTCACCTTGTTTTAATTCTAGGAACTTCACTTCCATCCTACTCTTCATACTCTTCGAAAAATAATTCTCAAAAAACAACGCCATAAACCTTTCCCATGTTATCGGTCCTTCCCCTGCTCTCTGCTGATTTGTTTCCCACCAATAGTTTGTTTTGCCCCTCATCATGTATGTGGCAAATACAGTCTTTTGGTCTTCACCCACGCATGATATAGTGAAGACCTTCTCGATCTCCTTGATCCAGGTTTGCGCAACTATCGGGCCAGTAGTTCCCACGAACTCTGGGGGTCCTACACTCTTAAAGTCTTTGAAGGTTGTTACTGGGATAGCTCGAGGAACGGGTGGTACATGTTTGTTTCTTCCCCTCAAAGCTTCTCCCAATAAATCTGCCAGTCTCTGTATCGGATCTACAGGACCTCTCTCATCGTTAACTGACTCTTCTGGGATAGTTATTTTACGTCTGGGCGGCATTTTCTGCATCACAAAATTTTTCACTTTATTATCTAATTATAACTTAGACATTTCTGAATAGAACGAACTACAAGTTTATAACACATTTATGAAATAAGGTCATTTATATTCATATGCCAAAGGGTTATATTACATGTTCTTTTCTATCATACTGCTATAAATAATAACACATATCCCCTAGTATCATAAAAGAAGGGGATCACACTAACTTACTACCCCTCTAACATTTTTCAAAAGTTTGGGGTTACCACTATCTCACATCTTACACAAAAGACAGAGATTACAACACCATATTAGCAACACATAAATAAAACTACTACACTACTGAGCTTTTCCCTCTAGACTCAATCTAACATCCCACGATCCATGGCGCTCTGGTACTCCTGCTGCGTAATGTGTGCTACCATATCCCGACTTATGGTATGCCGGGTCTGTCCTTGCTCAGCTGGGTAGTGATTTACCTCCATCGATTAATCTCTCCATGGTTGTGCGTAGAGCATAGCCCATCTTGTTCATCTTCTTTCTCTTGCATCGCACCTCGTCCTCTAGGTCATTCACCCTATCATTGGAATCCTCCCACTTCTCCTCGAAGTGAATCATATCCATCACCTCCATCTCTAACTGAGTTTGGAGAGCTTCCTTCTCCGTCCTCCCACTCAAAACCCTCTACTCCATCTCTTCTAACCTTCTTGCCAATTCAACGTTCCTCGTCACCGATCGGTGAAACAAGGCTCCCATCTGGATCCCTGCCTCCTTTCGGTGAGCAATCTCCACCTACATTTCCTGCATCACTAACTGCCTTTGACGGTCCTCATCCCTCAACTTCTGGAATGTAGACTCCCTTTCCCTAGCCTCAACCTCTAGCTCCTCTACTCTACATCCCAACTCTAATATCTGCTCCTCATACTTTCCTAACATCTGATCCTCAAAAGTATCCTCGTTAGAGTCCTCCAAAGGCTCGGGCTCCTCTTCCAAAGGCTCCTCCTCAGGGTCAGACTCCACCTCTTCCTCATCGTCATCATCAAATGGGGCTACTACCGAAATAGGTCTGCTATCAAGGTTGTCCCAAATATTACGTGGATATCACGCGGCTCCTCCTCTACTACTCAGCTAGGTCCTCCCATGTTAGTCATCCTACAATCACCAATATAAAACAACACAAACAATAACTCTATTAGTATGTTAACAAACATAAGTTCATTGTATAAAATGAAGTTACATTTCATAACACACTAAGTCCCTTAAGGAAACTCCACATGAGTTTTATCTCCTTCCTAACTTCTAAGTTCCCTTAAGTTATAATCTAAGGACACTCGCTCCTAAGGTTTATAACTAAGGCTTTGATACCAACCTGTGACGCCCCCAAACTCTGACCTCCACTTGGTCACTTGAATTTGGTTCATCACGTTCTCATGGTAAACCCATAATAACTAAAATAACGCATACACAACGAAAAATCTACTTTAGAATAATATACAATGATTTATTATAATTATTCCCCCAAGTCTCGCAACCTACAGTGCTTAATAGATTACATAATAATATCGAATAAAGACTTATTACATAATAGTACATAAGCTTAAACATAGTTTGAAAATAGTCTTAAAACAACATAATAGATTAAACATAAAAAGGGACAAGCTAGTCGGTAGCCTTGCCATTGCCCTTGTCTGCTCCAGAGACACCTCCCTGTTCTTCCTTAACTGAAAGGTTTTAAATAAGTAAGGATGAGCACAAATTGCCCAGCAAGTAATATACAACATGGGTGTAGGATATAATATCACAAGGGTTGAAATATCGAAGGATTATTTCTAGGATAGTTCAAGTGTCAGAATAACATCATGAATAAGAGATATAACAATTCAATATAAATCAGCAGATATATATGAATTCAATGGCTAACAAGGTATCCAACTGGATAAGTAATTTATACTGAGCAGTCACTAAGGACTATGGAACTTCCACTAGAGTTACCAATATTAAATTGATAACCCAAAAATATCAAGTACTATAGATGATCAGTCTACAATACTTCACGTTATGCATAACACCACAATAATATTCATGTCTTGGGATTTCCAACAACATACACTCCCCTTACCAAAAGGGTTGTCCAACTCAGTTTTTAAGATTTCCGCACCAATTAATTGGTTTGGACAGTTTTATTATAAACATGAATATAGTCTAGCCGAATCAAATGGCATCGACTCTTTCACAATATTCAAGGACAATACCAATTTTAACATGAATAATAGTTTTCACAAGGGTTTAACAAAGTAATCCAACTTGTATTAAAAAGGATAAGCTTACGGTATTGTCCAAATAAATAATGCAATGATATTGCACAACAATAATAATAAGGTTCGGATACTTGCTCAATAAAAGTAAGGTTCAAGGAAACTTGTTCAATAATAATCAGAGTAAGTTTAGGGAACTTGCCTCAAGCGTAGATTACCAAAATACCGCTTAACAATACAATTTCGAATCCTATCATAATGTGATCCGCATATAGGATATTCATTAGCTAAATATACTAGATATGTAAATCTAAATGCATACCCACACATTTAACTTAATTGCATACTCTTCACATTATTAACTAATATACACTTTAAACAAGCTTGACATGATACGAGTAAGCACATATGGTACATAAATCAGTTTGTAAGTCACCATGAAAATCAAATGACATAGTTACTTTGTAAGTAATTCAAGAATGCTCAAGTTTAAGATCTCCTACCCATGGACTTTTCATTTTAATGCAACACTGACTTATCAACTAGGCATTACGCATAAATATATATATCAGTAGGTTTTAGATCACACTTAGCATCATGGGCATCATGTAGTTACTGTCCAAAAGATCAGAAGTCATTTTTTGAGATTCCAGACTGGCGCAGCTGCGCCATGGCTAGGCCTAGGACCGGCGCAGCTGCGCCGTCCCCTGACCCTGCCAAGACTCAGCTGTTGCCTTGTGGGTTCTGTCCAGTCTCAAACGCACAATTATACTTAATGTATTTTGACATGTTAAAGGCTTTCACATGCTTCTTAGATCAATCTAGGTCCCTTCTTGCATAACATAGCTCTAAGTTCGATCATTTCAACAATTTAAGATCATAAAACCATAAGGTCTAGCATGTTTGCTTTCTAAACATTCAAGATAGCTATAACAATCACATTAGGCATCCTTGTGTGTATTCATAATACATACGCGAAACTAACTATAGTTGAAAATAAGCTTCGTTTATGCATTACTTGAGCTATGATTATTAGGCATGGCATATATACTTTTATGACACATGAGTGCATCTAGGAGTCATTAAATATGATCATAAAAATCAGATTCTAGTCTTCAAGATATCATGACATTATTCACATTTTAAACTTACTAGTGAGTCCAACATGTTAATGTTTCCTTGATATTCACTTAAGCATAAGATAAAGGTTTATTCATGTATAACTAAGTCACCTTAACATGCTTGCAAAGTCAGAATATATAATATGTAGAAATCATGTAAGCTAGCATACTAGTTTAAGTCTCTTATTGAAAATATTTCTAACATAAGGCTTAACAAGCTTGATCATGCTCAACGGACTATATAAACTGCAACATGCTCTTCTAAGTGCAAAATCAGTCATGTATAGCTCCCTAGGTTCAAAACTTGTAAAACATGACCTTTTACCTAGTTTGTTTTCAAAACTTATGGTTCAAATCTCTATTTAAGCCATATGTCTCCATTAATCATGCAAGTCTATGAAAACTTGCACACATTAGGTTAGCGTACCCATATATACATCATACATATGCTTACATGTGAGCTTGAGTCAAAATAACTAGCTAATCATGATCAGATTTGAAAACAGATTGTTCAACTAAGTTCAGCACCCGGCTCAGCTGCGCTGTGCCTGATTCAGGTGCAGTAACAGTAACCTCGACAACTGTTTAGCCTAAACTCAAAATTTATTCACAAAATCATTCCCAAACACTTATTTATCTATTCAAACATGCTTGTAAGGTCCTATAACAACAATGTGAACATTACTCAATCTCATTAACATACAGTTACATGAATTCAAGAATTTGAGTTTTAAGAGTTCAAGAACTCTATTAACATAAATGAAAATGGAAAGCAAGGAATGGAATTATACCTTCGTAATATGCAATGAACTTGATGTAACTAAAGTCTCAAGCTCTTGGAATGCTCTCACTCTACTACTTAGCAATTTATCAGACAATTCTCAGCAACAAGAAATGAAGAAGTATACTGCTATTTATAGAAGAACACAAAACCAGATATTGCATTTTCCCATTGAATCAAACCCATGGATTGTAGGATTGCATGAAGGTTATGGTGGAGTTGGTAATTAGTGGTTGAAGCTCATGATGAACACCACTCCCGACCATGATCATCAGCTAAAAAGTTGGAAGAAATAGGCTTAGCCTTTTGAAAACATACGTATTATAGCTTGTAGTCACTGTTCATGTCCTTGTGCCACTCATTTTGGGACAAGAAGAAGCTCTCAACAACAAGCGTAACATTATTTTCATATAGTTACTTTGTTATCCATAAATGGTTTTAATGTCCAAGTATTATCATATTAGGAGAAATTAGGGATTTATTATACATTCACATCATATAGTCCATGTACATAAAATATACGCAATAAAATAATGCAGTCAAATATTATTCCCCGGGTAGTTCCATAATTTATCCTACCACTCCTATAATCATATTTTAAATGTCAACTCACCTTCATATTGTTACATACACATTTCATGATATATCTATACCACAAATTTCAATATGTTTAATTACATTGTTTCTTACAACATATTTACATACAACAAAATATATAGTCACATATATGTCACACTGCACCATATAGTTATTCTTGTATTATTGCTCACATGCACACAACTATTAATATAATATTATTATATTAATAACTCACTTAATTATGCTAAATAAATAATCATGCACTTTCTTAATTAATTACCACTAATATTAATTAATCCAACCATTTATGGGTTTTCCATAATCATTACCATTTTTATTTCCCTCACCATGCCACACAAGGCATTCAACGAGTTTACCACAAACTCTACATATTCTCAACTATTTAATTATTTAATATAATTGAGCTAGCACATTTCATAACACGTAATTGTTCATGTTCAAATAAATATTCCCTTTCATTAATATATTTATTTAATAAAATGCGGAAATTCTCGGGTATTACAGATGTAATGAAGGTTTCTCCCAACGGAGTTTCAACAGATAAGTCCAAGTCTAATTTCTCCGGAGTTAAATTTAAACGTTGTGCGCAAGTAGGAGAAATAAAAGAATGGGTAGAACCAGTATCAAATAAGGTATAGACTTCGCTAGAGTTTATGATTAGCTTACCCGTGATGACCTCGTTCGGGTTCCTCACTTTTTGGGAGGTTACGACAAATGCTCTCCCTTTTACTACTGCTTTGACTTCTCTAGGATGGCCTTTGGTGCCTCCATCCCAGTTAGACTTGGCTTCACTGCACGATAAAATTAGGCTAGGTGACCTTCTCTTCTGTAATTATAACATGTTTTGGACTGCTGCGTATAGTTTGGACTGATGTGTCCCTCCCTTTTGCATTTGTAGCAATGATCGGTGGTCGTTCTCCTTCCTTAACAACGATTGTTGGTGCTAACGTCTTTTTGTCATTATTGAATCTCCTCTTCTTGAAATTTCCACTCTTATTGTCTTGGTCATGATTACCACCGAAGTGGTTACCATTTCTGGCATGTTAACTTCCTCCACGTTTGTTGTCACCGCTTCGATGACTGCTACCACTAGTATTATCATTTTGTCGGCTGCTTTCTCTTGGTTGGGTTGACTCATTATCGCTCTCTAATAACTGAGCCCTATTTACAACATCTGAATACAAGCACAGTTTGTGACAAATGAGGTATTAACGTATTTCAGGTTTCAAACCTCGCAGAAATATTTGTGTCATTCTCTCCTCATTATCAACAAAATGGGATGCAAATCGGGACAACTCGGTAAAGTTAGCTTCATACTGTGACACGGTCATATTGTTTTACTCCAGCTTGATAAATTCTGCATCCTTCATGTGACGAATACTTTCGAGAAAGTACTTGTCGTTGAACAGTTATTGGAACTTCTGTAAGACCCCAACTTATTATAAATGAAATTGAATTTCTCTATTTGTTATTTTGAAATAGTAATGGTTGAATTGATTAATGTGGTTAGTTATGGGTAAAATACGCAAATATTTCAAATAAGCAAGTGGTTATAAAATATTCATTATTGTCGGGGAATATTCGTTTGGTCGTGGAATATTCTTACTGTCGGGGAATATTCGTACGACGGCGCAACCTTGTGTGGGCCCCATAACAGAAAGCGATTGGATGAAAAAAATTACAAGTATAAGTTGTTTATAAATAATAGCATAGTTGTTACCGTTAATACTGTTGGAATACCCGGTGGTTAAAACATAGTAATACGCGTTGTTGCACAGTAGCACACAATATTGCACCAATTATTGGTTCTTACGTAAGAAGGCACTACTCAATAATTGTTACATTAATTATTTTTCAATATTATATTTTATTGATTCAATAATTGCTATGTCGATATTTTATATTATTGTTATTTCAATAATTGTCACTGCATAGTATTTTCTATTATCAGATCAATAATCAATATTATTTGAATAATATTATTAGATGGCATTATTGGCAATGTCTAGAAAGTTCTATCTAAGAAGAGGTTTCGTCACCTAATTCTACACCAGTAAAGAGAAATTCTTATTGGAAAGACCCTTCTTTCCCTAGGAACGGCCCAGTTATCAGTATTGTGATTCTGTAATATTATTTGTGAATAATTAATTATTAATTTATATATGATATGGAAAATATTCATTTTATGTGGATATAGATTCAAAAAAATTTTAATGTGACAATTGTTGAAAATTGATATTTTATCTTTTCTGATAAAATAATTCATTTAAATATATTATTATATTATAATAATATAATAATGGTGATATTTTTACAATGAATATGGGATAAATGAGGAGGAAAAGTATTTTTGTTACTAAAAATATTTAAAACATGTTTTTCATGTCTGTGGACCCCATTTCTTGAATGAAATTTGATTATAGCTTGTAAAATCGTCCGTATGTGAATTTCGGTCAATTTCTGTTTGAAATTTGAAAAAACTTAAACTTAAAAAGTTGTAGAGAATTGAATTTCCTATGTAAGGACATAAGATTCAAATTTTTCTGATAAAAGGGCTATTAATTATGAATTATTGAAGTTCCAGAATAATTAATTTTTGGAGTTTTAAATAATTTTAATAACAAAAATGTTTTTGGTGAGGTGAGCCACTTGGTGGCTGACGTTTTGGGCAAAAGAAGGGTGCGTAGGAAATTTTAAAAAATATATTAATATTTTATTAAATTTTCTGCTTTGGTGTTCTAAGCAATTTCCTATAAATAGGGTGCTTAGGTTAGAATTAAAAATCACACCAGAAACTAAAGTTTTCTCTCTCTATATTATCGAGCGTATTCTTGTGAGTATTTTGATACTTTGAGTGTTGCTATACGGTGCAAATTCCTTCAGCACTATATCCAGTATTCCAGTCAGAAGTACTGTCTTTTTCGAGGTAAGGGATGTTATTTTTTCTTATAAATAATATTATCTCTTTCAATATCATTATGCCGGAATATTGGTAAAATTTTTCTTGTGAAAATCTAGTCTTTTAGTGTCGGAGTTACTATTCATGTATACGGCACTATTTACGTATACGACACTATTCACGAATACGGCACTATTCACAGAAAAATTAAATTTTCATTTTTTGTCCAAGATATCTATTGTGGGTACTAGCTTTGATTGTATCTATGTTTTGATCATTCTTGAATTTTACTCTATTGTGGTTATTTATGAAGTATTTTTGAACATGGATAAATCGAAATATGAATCCTTAATATTTATTCTTTTGTTTCACTGGATTCGTTTTCTTTAAAAAAAAATTCATCATCTTCAGTCCTAAATGGTGATATTATTGAATATCTTTGGCTTGTAGTGCAAAGATAAATGATTTTTTGATGAATATCTTTGGCCGTAGTGCAAAGATGTACAGGTGTTTAGATGAACATGACCAACTGATGAATATCTTTGGCCTGTAGTGCAAAGATGAATATTTGATTCCAGATATATATTGATTAATGTTACAGGGATAAAATATTGACGATGAACTTTTAAATTCATAAATAGAAGATAGTAGATTTTATTTTCTACTTAACGCTTCTAATAAATTATTATTTTCGCTGCAAATATTGATTTAAAACTTGTTGTCTATTGTATTCTATTAAATTTTTTCCCTGTTGAGGACTAACGATAATTTGTTCTATATTATCTTAGTCATAATATTCTTTACTGGGCTAGTTGAGCTCACCCTTTTCCTTTTTGTTCCATTTTTTTTCTTAGGAGGCGAGAATGTTACGAGTACTAGTCGGGGTGTGGAATGATGGTTCTAGAAGTTGTTTTATTAGTCCTCACTATTTTGTAAAATAGCGTATCAATAATTGTAATGAGGACTTATTTGAGTGTGGATATTGTCTAGATGATAATATTTGTATTTAAACCCACAGTTTAAGTATTGTCGTATATTGCACGACAATTGTATTAATAAAGTTGTAGTTGTTTCTATACTATGTATTTGGCTACTCAGAATGGGTGTTGTATACCTATTTTGGGGGCGTCACATTTGGTATCAGAGAGCTTAGAGATATGGTATCTGGCGGAGATCGGGGAATAGATATAGGAGGGGAGAGATGAGTAAATCCTTCGCTAGTATATTCTACCTAAGCTTATTTGTTGGTTGGTCAAAGTATAGGGTTATTATGTTGCATGTCAATTTTTTTAATTAACCCTTGTTTTGAGGCAGTATTTAACAATGGCATCTGAGAATGTTAACAGTGGAGTAAATGAGACCGTGGAGACACCTTTAATCACCAACAAGGTGAACGTGATGGGTTTCGACAGAAACACACAGCGAAAATAGAATAAATATAAAGCAATTTTGAAACCCTAAACAGGATCCATGCGAAAATTAATTAACTCAGTGGTTAGAAATTATACCGATTATGAAAATTAAATTGATGCGCTCGAATCTCCAACGCAATCCAAATGAATCGCGCCTCTACGGTATCCACACGAACGCTCCGCGAATCGTCCTACGATCTGCAAAAGAAGGAACTGCGGTACTAGCCACCAAGGATGAGGATTTTAGAACTGTTTTTCTCTAGTCTCTCTCTGAGAGTGGCTAGGGTTTTTGGTTTTTTAATAATCCCCTAAGTGGTTGCTATATATCATATATATAGTAGTTAAAAGGTATTAATCAAAACCTAATTTCATAAAATCCGAATTTATATATATATATATATCTTAATTAAGTCTTACTTAATTAATATACATATATACAAATTATCCTTTTAATTTAAATTCGTAATTTAAATACTATTAATCATATTAATATATTTAAATCCTTAAAATTTAAATTAATTCCCTTTTAAATTACGTTCTATGTGTGTGACCCTATAGGTTATTATTACGTTTGCAATAACTTTAAAATCATATTATAAAGTTATAAACGGTGAGCGGCATCCAGTAATGCATCACTGCTACCCAAGTAATAATAAGATCGATGATTCGATGCAACCTTTTCGTGACCAATGTTTCAATGTAATTTAATCATTTTAACCTTAATATCTAAGATTAAACTCGAGTCATGGAATGTGTCATACTCTTCATAATTTAATCTGAGTTTTTCTTGATCAATAAGTGGACTATATGAAACAAATCACTATTTGAGCATGGCCATGCATTTCATAGTCCTACTCAATCAAGAGGCCTATGGATATCACCCCTAATATATAGGATGGTTAAATTCCATCTAGATCACTCATATTCCTCACACGATTCATGATGCACCCAATAATCACCTTTATATTTCACCCTATTAAAGGTGACATTTGATGATATCAAAGTACATAAATTCTCGTGTAGTAATTTAGTGATTTCAGGTCGGAGGACCATTACATCATTGTCACTATGAGAATTACTAATGACACTTTGCATAATGCTCCATAGAGAATTCTCATGGTGGGTCTGTCCAGTACATCGTTCTCTAACATGTACCTATGCATTGACTTAATATCTCATATATTTATGACCGATGAGATTTGGTCATCAGTCAATCAACATACTAGTCTTAATGCATCATTGTTATCCCATCAATAATGATACTCGACTAGGGACATTTAAGAACAATGACACTAATTATAATTATATATTCTCATGTTCAAGTCACATACTTGAAACTATATAATTTGTACCATTATTCTAAGGATTTTTATTATGTTAACATTTATATAACGCAATAAATAAAACCATAATAAAATCATCCATTTATTCAATCAAACATAATATCAAAACGTTAACCAATTATATCAAATAATTGGCCTCTAGGGCATAAACTATAACATAACGTACAACAGGACGGCGATGTTCCTCCAATAAACAACACTGAGCAGACGATGAATGATGAGATGTTTAGAAGCTATTTGCGATTCATGCAAAACAAGACAAAGGAGACTTCTGTTCAAAATACAGGTAGAACCAATGGCAACGCACAGCTGGTCACTGCCAAGCAGTTCAAAGAGTTAGGACTAGCAAAATTCTGGGGAAAGTCAGATCCGATTAAGGCAGAAACGTGGGTCAAATAAATTACCAAGATATTCGATGTCTTGGGATGCACGGAGGAACATACGGTTCCATTCGCCACCTTTATGTTCCGTAATGAGGCAGATTACTGGTGGGAATCTGTGAAGCGTACCCATCCAGCCGCACTCAGCATGTCTTGGGAGACATTTCAGAAACTGTTCAATGACAAGTACTTTCATGAAAGTATTCGTCATATGAAGGAGGTGGAATTTATTCGACTAGAACATAACAACATGACGGTGTCCCAGTACGAAGCGAAGTTCTCTGAGTTATCCAGGTTTGCACCTCATTGGGTGGAGAATGAGGAATGTATGATGTGGATGTTTCTGAGAGGTTTGAAACCCGACATACGTCAATATCTCATTTCTCATAAATTTTCTCTATATTCAGATGTTGTCAACAGGGCTCAATTATTAGAGCGAGATAACGAGTACATTCAATCGAGGGACCACAACCAGGGTCATACCGGTGACAACAGTCATCAGAGCAACGATAACCAGTGGGGAAAGAAAAATTCAGATAAAAACGGTAACCACTCTGGTGGTAATCGTGGCCATGAAAATAGAAGAGGCAAGTCAAGTGGAAATTTCAAAAAGAGGAGATTCAATAATGACAATAAGAAGATGTCTGCACTAGTATCAACTGTTTCTAAGGGAGGAGAACGACCACCGATCATATGCTATAAATGTGTAAAAGAGGGACACATCAGCCCAAACTGTCCACAACAGTTCAAGGTATGTTATAATTATGGAAAAGAAGGACATATCGCTCGAGATTGTACTATAGTGAAACCAAGTCCAGCGGGGATGGTGACTTAAAAGGCTGTCCCAGAAAAGTCAAAGTCAGCGGTTCCTGGAAGAGCGTTTGTCGTGACTAGTCAAAATGTGAGGAACCCAAACGAGGTGATCACGGGTAAGCTAATAATAAATTCTTACGAAATTTATACCTTACTAGATACCAGTGCTACCAATTCATTTATCTCTCCTGCTTGTGCTCAACGTTTAAACTTGACTCCGGAGAAATTAGACTTTGACTTATCTGTGCAGAATCCATTAGGAGAAACTTTCATTACATGCACTATTTATAAATCTTGTTTGATCCAAGTTGGCACCATCATATTACTTGTTGACCTTATCTCTTTAAAGATACTTGCATTTGACGTGATTTTAGGGATTGATTGGTTAACTACTCATCATGCCAAAATTGATTATTTTCGTAAGGTTGTTAGTTTTCATATTCCTAACTAACCTGTTATGCGAATTTAAGTAACTAAACCACTAAAATCAATCAGTGTCATATCAAGCCATAAAGTCATCCGTTTATTAAAAAATGGATGCCGAGCTTTCTTAGCCCATGTTATGGACTTGAACAAAAATACGTCATATTTGAATAAAATTTTTGTTGTTACTAAATTTCCTAACGTATTTCCTGAAGAAATTTCCGGTCTACCTCCAGAATGTGAAGTTAAATACTTTATTGACCTTAAACCTGATACAAAACCCATTTCTATAACCCCATATCGAATGGCTCCTATTGAACTTCAGTAGTTAAAAGGCCCAACTATAGGACTGGACATCGGTTTCATTCGTCCTAGTACATCTCCTTGCGGTGCTCCTGTTTTTATTTGTAAAGAATAAAGACGGGAGTATGCGACTTTGTATTGACTATCTAGAATTAAACCATGTCACCATCAAGAATAGGTATCTGCTACCTCACATTGATGACATGTTTGATCAGTTGCAAGGAGCACAATTCTTTTCAAAGATCGACCTTCTTTCTGGATATCATTAATTAAAGATTAAAACTAAGGATATTCCAAAGATTGCCTTCAGAACTCGTTACGGGCATTATGAATTCTTAGTCATGTCTTTCGGATTGACTAATGCTCCTGCAGCTTTCATGGATATGATGAACCGAGTATTCAAGGAATATTTGGATCAGTTCGTTATTGTCTTTATTGATGACATCCTCATATATTCTAAAAGCCGTGAAGAACATGAGCACCATTTGAAGCTGGTACTCCAAAGGCTTCGTGAAACTAAGCTATATGCCAAGCTGAAGAAATGCAAGTTCTGGCTTGAGGAAGTAGCATTCCTTGGGCACGTGGTGTCAAAACATGGAATATATGTTAACCCGACGAAGTTTGAAGCAATATAAAGTTAGGAGCAACCGAAGTCGGTGATCGAAGCACGTAGCTTTCTGGGCTTAGCTAGTTATTATCGGAGATTCGTGGAAGGATTTTCTCGAATCGCTACTCCGTTAACTCAGCTGACTCGGAAAGATACAAAATTCGTATGGAGTGAGGAATGCGAGAAGAGTTTCCAAGAACTCAAGAGGAGACTCATTTCGGCACCTGTTTTGACAATACCATCTGGTTCGGATGGATTTGTTATCTACAGCGATGCTTCAGGCAAAGGGTTAGGATGTGTTCTCATGTAACATGGGAATGTCATAGCATATGCCTCGCGACAACTCAAAGAATATGAGAGGAATTACCCTACTCATGATTTAGAGTTGGCAGTAGTTATTTTTGCGTTGAAGATCTGGAGACACTACCTGTATGGGGAGAAAGTGGAAATATATTCAGACCATAAAAGTCTCAAATATTTCTTCACCCAAAAGGAACTCAACATGTGGCAACGACGTTGGCTCGAGCTGTTGAAAGACTACGACCATACCATTCAATACCATCCTGGAAAAGTGAACGTGGTAGTTGACGCATTAAGTAGAAGATCATATGAAGAAACGAGTGCGATGTTGTCAACACAAAGGCCCATTTTGTGTGATTTACAAAAGTTAAAGATAAAATTCAAGACTCTGGGAACCCATGCGATGATGTCAAGTATACGCATAGAACTGACTTTAATCGAAAAAGTTAAGGTTGCTAAAGCCACAGACCTGGAGCTGATGCATATGAAGAAGAAAGTACAAGAAGGTGATATTCCAGAAGCAAGAATCGATGAAGAAGGAATACTTCGAGTCCACTCAAGACTTTGTGTTCCTAATGACTCTGATTTGAAATACAAGATCATGATGGAGGCACACAATACGCCATTTTCAATCCATCCTGGAAGTACTAAAATATATCGTGATCTTCGATATACATTTTGGTGGAACAATATGAAGAGAGAGATCGCGAAGTTTATCTCGAGGTGTTTAACTTGTCAACGGGTAAAGGCGGAGCATCAAGTGCCGAAGGGTCCATTGCAACCACTTGAGATTCTGAAATGGAAGTGGGAACACATTACCATGGATTTCGTTACGGGTCTTCCCACGGTTTCTCAAGGCATAGATGCGATTTGAGTTATTGTTGATAAATTCACTAAGTCAGCTCATTTCTTATCGATACAGGAGACTTATTCCCTTAAACGTCTTTCTCGTATGTACGTAAATGAGATTGTGAGATTGCATGGCATGCCAATATCCATAGTTTCGGATCGTGACCCAAGATTCACTTCACAATTTTAGGTTAGCCTGCAAAAAGCTATGGGCACGGATTTACGATTCAGTTTGGCATACCATCCTCAAACGGACAGACAATCAGAGAGGACTATTCAAACTCTTGAAGATCTATTAAGACTATGTGTCCTAGACTTCAAAGAGAGTTGGGATAAGTATTTACCATTAGTGGAATTCTCTTACAACAA
The DNA here is from genome assembly GCA_016801055.1 of Panax notoginseng. Taxonomy (NCBI): domain Eukaryota; kingdom Viridiplantae; phylum Streptophyta; class Magnoliopsida; order Apiales; family Araliaceae; genus Panax; species Panax notoginseng. Next base: position 9,025,367 of record CM029012.1, read on the forward strand.
CAGTTATCAGGCAAGTATAGGTGTGGCTCCATTCGAAGCATTATATGGACGAAAGTGTCGCTCTCCAATATGTTGGGATGAGGTTGGTGAAGCAACATTGTTGGGACCAGAGTTGGTACGTATAACTACAGAAAATATCCAAATAATTCGACAACGTATACAAACGGCACAAGATCGACAAAAGAGTTATGCGGATATTCATCGAAAGGACGTGGAATTTAGTATTGGAGATCATGTATTATTGCGAGTTACTCCATGGAAGGGAGTTACAAGATTTAGGAAGAGAGGAAAGCTCAATTCACGATTTATTGGTCCATTTCAGATTCTTGACCGAGTAGAAAATGTGGCTTATAGACTCGCGTTACCTCCAAGTATGTCTCGTGTTTATAATGTTTTTCACATATCTGTGCTTTGTAAATATGTGAAAGACCCGAACCACATTATTGAGTTAGAACCAGACGAAATAGCCGAAGACTTAGCGTATGAGGAGGCACCTGTCAAGATCTTTGATAAAAAGGAACATATCTTACACACAAATGTCATACCACAAGTCAAAGTTTTGAGGAGGAACCATGCTATTGAGGAAATGACCTGGGAGTTGGAAACGGAAATGAAAGCGAGGTATCCTCACCTTTTCGAAACACCATGTACGTACGTCAATTTCGAGGACGAAATTTTATAAGAAGGGGAGGTTGTAATACCCCGACTTATTATAAATGAAATTGAATTTCTCTATTTATTATTTTGAAATAGTAAGGGTTGAATTGATTAATGTGGTTAGTTATGGGTAAAATTCTCAAATATTTCAAATAAACAAGTGGTTATAAAATATTCATTATTGTCGGGGAATATTCGTTTGGTCGTGAAATATTCTCACTGTCGGAGAATATTCGTACGACGGCACAGCCTTGTGTAGGCCCCATAACGGAAAGTGATTGGATGAAGAAAACGACAAGTATAAGTTGTTTATAAATAACGGCGTAGTTGTTACCGTTAATACTGTTGGAATACCCAGTGGTTAAAACACAGTAATACGCGTTGTTGCACAGTAGCACACGGTATCGCACCAATTATTGATTCTTACGTAAGAATGTACTACTCAATAATTGTTACAGTAATTACTGTTCAATATTATATTTTATTAATTCAATAATTGCTATGTTGATATTTTATATTATTGTTATTTCAATAATTGTCACTACACAGTATTTTCTATTATCAGATCAATAATTAATATTATTAGATAGCATTATGGGTAATGTCTAAAAAATTCTGTCTAATGAGAGGTTTGGTCACCCAATTGCGCGCCAGTAAGGAGAAATCCTTATTGAAAAGCCCCCTCTTTTCTGGGAACGGCCTGGTTGTCAGTATTGTGATTCTGTAATATTATTTATGAATAATTAATTATTGATTTATATATGATAAGGAAAATATTCATTCAATGTGGATATAGATGGAGAAAATTTTTAATGTGACAATTATTAAAAATTGATATTTTAATCTTTTCTGATAAAATAATTCATTTAAATATATTATTATATTATAATAATATAATAATTGTGATATTTTTATAATGAATGTGGGATAAATGAGGAGGAAAATTATTTTTGTTATTAAAAATATTTAAAACATGTTTTTCATGTTTGTGGACCCCATTTCTTGAATAAAATTTGATTATAGCTTGTAAAATTGTCCGTATGTGGATTTCGGTCAATTTCTGTTTGGAATTTAAAAAACTTAAACTTACAAAGTTGTAGAGAATTGAATTTCCTATGGAAGGACATAAGATTCGAATTTTTCTGATAAAAGGGTTATTTATTATGAATTATTGAAGTTCCGGAATAATTGATTTTTGGAGTTTTAAATAATTTTAATAACAAAAACGTTTTTGGTGAGGTGAGCCACTTGGTGACTGATGTTTTGGGCAAAAGAAGGGTGCGTAGGTAATTTTAAAAAATATATTAATATTTTATTAAATTTTCTTCTTTTGTATTCTAAGCAATTTTCTATAAATAGGGTGCTTAGGTTATAATTGAAAATCACACTAGAAACTAAAGTTTTCTCTCTCTATATTATCGAGTGTATTCTTATGAGTATTTGGATACTTTGAGTGTTGATATACGGTGCAAATTCCTTCAGCACTATATCCAGTATTCTAGTCAGAAGTACTGTCTTTTTCGAGGTAAGTGATGTTATTTTTTCTTATAAATGATATTATCTCTTTCAATATCATTATGTCAGAATATTAGTAAGATTTTTCTTGTGAAATTCACGTTTTTTAGTAACGGGGTTACTATTTATGTATATGATACTATTCACGAATATGACACTATTCACAGAAAAATTAAATTTTCATTTTTTGTCCAAGATATCTATTATGGGTACTAGCTTTGATTGTATCCATGTTTTAATCATTCTTGAATTTTACTCCATTGTGGTTATTTATGAAATATTTGTGAACATGGATAAACCGAAATACGAATCCTTAATATTTATTCTTTTGTTTCAGTGGATTCTTTTTCTTTAAAATATTTTTTCATTAACCTCAGTCTTAAATGATGATATTATTGAATATTTTTGGCATGTAGTGCAAAGATAAATGATTTTCTGATGAATATCTTTTGCCGTAGTCCAAAGATGTACATGTGTTTAGATGAACATGACCAACTGATGAATATCTTTGGCCTGTAGTGTAAAGATGAATATTTGATTCCAGATATATATTGATTAATGTTACAGGGATAAAATATTGACGATGAACTTTTAAATTCATAAATAGAAGATAGTAGATTTTATTCTCTACTTAACTCTTCTAATTAATTATTATTTTCGCTGCGAATATTGATTTAAAACTTGTTGTCTATTGTATTCTATTAAATTTTTTCCCTGTTGACGACTAACGATAATTTGTTCTATATTATCTTAGTCATAATGTTCTTTACTGGGGTAGTTGAGCTCACCCTTTTCCTTTTTGTTCTATTTTTATTCTCAAGAGGCGAGAATGTAGCGAGTACTAGCCGGGGTGTGGAATGATGGTTATAGAAGTTGTTTTAGTAGTCCTCACTATTTTGTAAAATAGTGTATCAATAATTGTAATGAGGACTTATTTGAGTGTGGATATTGTCTAGATGACAATATTTGTATTTAAACTCACAGTTTAAGTATTGTCGTATCTTACACGACAATTGTATTAATAAAGTTGTAGTTGTTTCTATACTATATATTTGGCGACTCAGAATAGGTGTTGTATACCTATTTTGGGGGCGTCACAACTTCTCCCAAGACATCTTCAGTGCGACAGGCTGAGTACGCTATACAAATTCCCACCAGTAATCTGCCTCTTCTCGCAACATGAAGGTGGCAAAGGGAACCTTTTACTCCTCGGAGCATCCCAAGACATCAAATATCTTAGTGATCTGCTTTATCCACGTCTTCACCTTAAGTGGTTCTGGCTTTCCCACAAACTCTGGTGGTCCCAGCTCCTTGAACTGCATAGCGGTGACCATCCGTGAGTTGCCAATATTTCCACCTGTATTTTGAATAGGAATTGCTCTCATCTGATATTGCATGAATTTCATAAAGCTTATGAATATCTCATCGTTCATTATTTGGTCGGTGTTGTTGTTTTCCTGAGAATTATTACCTTCCTGATGCACATTATCCTTGGTATTGATCGGTGGTGACTCAACGATCTCATGTGCTCCATTACTTAAGTCGACATTTTCAGATGCCATTTTCAAACACTACCACAAAACAAGGGTTAATTGACATACAACATATTATCCCTATATTCTGACCGACCAATTAAATAACAAATAAACTTAAGTAACTCATACTAGCGAAGGATTTTCCCGTCTATTCCTCTAGTTCTAGTCTCACATCTTAGCCAGGGATCATATCCCTAAGGTTTGATACCAACTGTGACGCACCCAAAATAGCTATACATCACTCATTCTGAGTTGCCAAATACATGGAACAGAATTCAAATACAAGCTTAATTAATGATACTATTGTGTAAAATACGACAAAACATAGCTGAATTTTTACACGAATATTGTCTCATAGAGAATATCCAAACTCAAATTCAATCCTTATTACATTTATTATCAAACTAAATAGTGAGGACTGCTATAACAATCATCTTGGACCGTCACTCCATTCCCCAACTAGTCCTGGCTACGTTCTCATTTCTTGAAGAGAACAATGAAAGCAAAAGGGTGAGCTCAACTAGCCTAGTAAGAAATATTATGACTAAGATAATGCAGAATAAATTATCGTTAGCTTTCAACAGTATTAAACTGATAAAATAAAATAAACATCATGTTTAACTGTAGTAGAACAAGCAATCTATTAGAAGAGTCAAGTAGAGCATGATACCTACTATCTTCTATGATTGAAAAAGTTTATCATCAATTCTATCGCTGAGACTCAGCTTAGTAAATAATCCACATCATCGAATCATTCCTGCACTACCGGCCAAGTATATTCATTAGTATCACGTCCACGAATTATCTATGCACTACGGGCCAAGGATATTCGTGTAATCATCAATGGTCATTATTATGTCAACAACTGCCCATCAATGCACTACGGGCCAATGAGGACTTTTACCACATCATTTGTAACATTAGGGTCATGATTATACCGATTAATCCTTAGTCATAATCATACCAATCAACAGTCCATCTATGCACTACGGGCCAAAGATGGCTTTCATAACAATATAAGTATGAGGATGATGACAATGATATAAGAATTCAATTAAATGAAAACAAAGGACAAATTTTTAAAGATTTATAATTTAATTTATCCAGAATTCAAAAACGTCCAAATTGTCAATGTGATATTGCTTTGTGGAGTAAAATTCAAGAATGATATTGTCTCAAAAATGATTTGGGCCGAAAAGAAATCAATTTTTGTCATGAATAGTACCCCGGATGAATAGTACCTGAGTGAATAGTATCTCATGAATAGTACTTCGAGAATAGTACCCTGTGAATAGTACTCTGGCATGAAAAAGTTAAAACTTGTCAAGAATGCTCAGAATAATATTTCTATAAAAAAAATACTAGATGAAGCGCAAATTTCAAGGATATTCTACTAATTTCATTGAGTATAAAAGCCATAATTTAACAAAATGAGTGTAGAATTTAGAATCTGAAACGAAATAATATTACTTACATACTACAAAGTATGAAAGACAATATTATTTCATACGAATATTGAACAAAAATAATATCCCTTACCTTAAAAAGGAGATTATTCCAACTAGTATAGCGAGAATATTCTTGAAGAAAACTTTCAATGTTTTCTACGCTCAAAGCTTCCTAAAAGTCGAAAGAAATACGCTCAATATTATAGAAGAAGAATTCTCTGATTCTGGTGTGATTTTCAATTCTAAACTAAGCATCCTATTCTGGTGTGATCAATGTTTTCTTACGGGTGTACAGGTGCGAAATCACTGGCGTTCGACGAATTCGTCTAAATTTTTTTTTGACTTACTATGCAGTCACAATACAAACACTATGCAGACACTATGCAAATACTATGCATAATAAAATATAATATATTTTATTTTTCATAAAAAACAAAACTTATAATAATAATAATAATAAAATACAACTCCCTCCCGATCAAGTAAACTTCCCCCCTCCCATTTCCATTTTTCATCACACGTGGGCCCCACCCATTTCATATAACTCGTGGGCCCCACCACTTATTTAATAAAGCTAATAATTATACTCCCCCCTTTTCTCAACCATCCAAATTTCTTCCCCCCGTGACAAAATAGTATATATATATATATATATATATATATATATATATATATATATATATATATAACGAAACTGAGATAACTTTCTCCCCACTATTTTAAAAAATGGGTAAATGGGATCCAAATAATAAGTAAAATTTTCCACAAATACTTCATAAAAATCCCCTCAATATTTTTAACAATATTTATTCATCATTATTATAACTCGCAATATTAATAACCAGATCGTTCCCAGGAAAAAGGGGGCTTTCCGATAATGATTTCTCCCTATTGGAGCACAATTAGGTACCCAAACCCCTTTCCTCGACAAAACTTTATAGACATTGTTAATTATTCAAATAATAATAAGAATAACTTGTCATCTCAATTATTGATTTAATAATATATAAAATATTGACAATAATTGAATTAAATAACGTGAGATACTATGTGACAATTACTGTAGCAATAATTGAGTATAATTGAGTGACTTCTCACGTAAGCATCAATAATCAATATCGTGTGCTATTATGCAACCACACGTATTACTGTACTTTTATCACCGGGTATTTCAACAATTAATGGTAAAACTTTCGCTATTATTTATATAAAGATATTTATGTCATTTTCTAACTCCGAAAATAATTCCGTTGTGGGGTCCACCAATGATTGTGTCGTCATACGAATATTTTCCGTTAAAACGAATATTCCCCGACCAATCGAATATTTTATAACAACTTGCATACTTTGCAAAATTTATAAATATTACCCACAACTATAAAATTATATCAAATTCACACCATAATATTCAAAAATATATTTTGAGAAAAAAATCATCTTTATTTATAAAAGTTGGGGTCTTATAAGGGTTCCCAAATTAGGGTTTAGGAATTCTCAATTAGGGTTTAGCGCTTTTACAAATGAAATTAGGGTTTTTAAAGCTGGAATTAGGGTTTCTAACTGATCGTTAGGGCTTCCTCAATGAACATTAAAGTTCATAACATAATATTAGGGTTTACCAATGTTATAATGTATCTATTCAACACTTGACCCTTAACCACGTAGTGTACACACATAATCACTATTCACAAAACCATATAAGTCATTCACAAACTTTTTTAAATCCATACTCTATTTTCAATCTTGGTTTTATTATTTAACCTTTATTTAATGATTTAAGATTTTATTAATCTTATGAATTCTAAGGTTGTCACAGTTATTCGCACTTAGTGCAAATCTCATATGTTTATCAAGTATGAAAGACTGATCACCTTGATTGCCAAAGTATTTATTCATGGTCATTGTTGACTACTCAGCGTTATTGATTCAATCATTCATGTATTAAAATGTGATTCATGCTCTTTCACAATCATTATATATTGTTAAAAATTTGAAAGCATATTATTTCTTTCAATCATGATATATATTTATTGTATTTAAACTTACTGAGTAAAGTAGTTTCTCACCCTTATTATATCATGATAATATTTCAGTTATGTTCGAGTGTTCGAAGAAGGATAAAGTCAAAGACATAGTTAGAGAACAGCTTCATATGAACATTTAACTTTTACATTTATGTAAATGATAATTTAAACCTTTTGAATTATTAAGGTATGTATTGAGTTAAGGTTGTAGACCTTGGGAAATGTTGAGGAACCTTTTGTATTAAATAAATTATGTTTATAATTCCGCATTAGCTTATAGAATATGTATAAAGATGATGTATCATGACACACCAGTTCCGAGGTTCAAGGGACCCGAATTTTGGTGCGCTACAGTTGGTATGAAAGCTGTAGGTTATAAACCTTAGGTAAGAGTACCTTAGGCTATAACCACAGAGATGGGGATAAGGAATAAACTCAAATAGAGTTTAAAGTGTTAAGAAATGAATTTGGGAAAATTAATTTCGAAGTAAAGAAGAAGATAAATAAGATTCAAAGAAGAATCTCAAACAATTATAAGATAAGAATCCGGTGTTACCTGACTCCAGTAATAAAGATGAAAAGTGTAAATAAAATCATAATAAAATATTATTAAAGAGAAGAATAATAAGATCATATAATAAAACGTTCATAAGGATAAGGAGAAATAGTTACAAAATACACGACATGGTCAAATTGAATTGTTGAATAACATATGATAAGTTAAACGATTCACTACTACAAAACAGTAAATAGACAACGCGGAAAAAACGTTGTGGTTTCAGTCAGAAAAACGTCGTGGTTAAGGGTGTTATCTATTTGACACCCTTACACAACGTTTTTAAAACGTTGTAGTTAAGCACAATACACAACGTTTTTTAGAAAAAAAACGTTGTAGATTTGTTTTTTAAAAATTAGCAGATGCTTAAAAACGTTGTAGAAGGTATGATTCCACAACGTTTTTTGGATAAAAATGTTGTTGTTTAGTATATCAGACAACGTTTTTTAAATGTTGTAGATAAAGAAAAAAAAAGAAAAAAAAATAATGTGGTTCACCTATATTACCAATGCACCTGCAATATACTAATGCCATGATATATAGCCAAAATGTATCAACAATTCAAAATACATCCCAATAATGCATCCCTATTCATAATTTATTTTCCATAAGAACCACTTATTTAAAAATGTAGACTAACAAACAAATGCTCTCTCAATCACTTTCCTTCACTGTTCATAACCTATGCATATTACAGAAACCAATTTCTGTGAAACCTTGCTATAAACAAAAGAAAGGAGCAAAACTAAAGGTAAAACGAAACATGCCCATAATCCTATCTGGTCTGTTTAATTGCCTAACATCAAGACCACAAGATCCTAATTCTGAAGCAGGTACAGTCCCTTGATACTCGAAATTGTGACATGTAAAACAGGCTCTAGCTGAATTCAGACCTTTCGGTGCATATAGATCCCAGTACAGTGGTGCCTTATAAAATAAGAGAAATCATCCGGTCAGAACATAAGACTAATAAATTCAGCAAATATTGAAAGAAAAAGTAAAAACTGTGGTCTAATCATTCGTACAGCAAAAGTTATCTGCCAATCATTCGTGCAACAAAAGTTGTCTGCCCTTTCTTGTCCCCATCTTATTTTGCCTGCAAATGAAAAGGAATCAGTAACTAATTAATCACTATAATTAATCAATGTCATGTTTAAGCACCACAACATTAAAATTGCATAAACTACTAAACTAGTGAATCCATGGGGGGGATGTCTATGAGACTGTGTAGTGAAGCACCATAAAGTGCACTACGGATATCAAGTTCCAAAGAAAATATAAAGCACCATATAGAAGGATAGCTTACACTATGAACTCTGAACCTAATAGCTTACACGGTTTAAGTGTTGTCGATTTACTACTTTGTACTAGTGTCTTCTTTTAGTACATGTTACAACTTACATGTAGAGGTCGTTGCGATTAGTAAACTGTACGTGAGGAGCTGGATGGTCCATAGACTTCCTCATAGCTACTACTCACTTTGTTCCGATGAATATAGCATCCACCTGCAGGGCAAAACCCAAAAACTTATGCCTTAACGAAGCTAAAACCAAGTGCAATAAAAGGGAATAGCTTGGGAATATCTTAGGGGTCAATTCCAGATCCTGAATCTTTTACCTACACGAGAGGAAAAACCTAAGTAAATAATTAAGATAAGAATCAAGCATTAAGCACTCACGGGCAGAAAAAATATAAACCAAGTAAAGATGAATCAAACCTGTACAAGCAAATAAAAGTGATTATTATCAGTAGGCACAGGGAAAAAATTAGGAGCTTGAGGCTTTCTTAAAGACTCCGATTTTGAGAGAAATCCAGATATTAAGATGTTGCCCTGTTTTGAGAATTTAACAGCATTCCCAACAACATTTAACATAATTTGCATAAGACGCAGCCACCTGGGTAAACAAGGAAGGAGTAACATATTATCACCCCCAGAAAATACTAATAGTCAAAACCATTTTTCAGTTCCAATCTAAGAAGAACTATCAATACAGTAGTATCAAGCAAATGTGCATGCATATATTTTCATATAAGATTGAAGCAGATGAAGTCCAATATCATCATCAACCTGATATGTGCACTCCCCAAAGGCTATTTCTCAATATTATAGTGTAAAATCAACCACATCTGCTATAATATTAGTAGTTTTGAGTGTATGTTTGCAAGCCATCCTGTTTTCTTAACCAAATCTTTATCTTAAAAATTAGCAACAAAATATCTACTCAATATATACTGAAATATTCAAAATTCACCATGTCATCACATATAGCACTCACGTGATAAGGCAGTTAACAAAATATGTTTCCATAAAATATGTTTCCAATTACTTTTTCCTTCTCTTTTTAATTATTTTGGACAACTAACAACATGCTAATATAGCACTCACATGATAAGGGCTCCACTAAAGCTGGTAGATCGTTATATAACACAAATAAAGAACAGACATCCATGGCTAAAATTTTGTTTGTAATACTAGGATCTACTGGGATCTCACCTTAGAAGAAGCCTTTGTGCCAGTTGTTCCTTTACCAGAACCAGAATAAGCAACCTTGCTCTTTGCCCTCAACAGCAGAGTTAAATTTTTAATGGTAGCTAAGACTGCAATAGCACTAATAAGGCATACAGCAGGTGTAGCAACAAGAATTAACCGAACCATGACACCAGCGAAATACATGCTTGTGAGACCATACATCACTATAAATATTGTGGCATCAGCCAGTCGCTTGAAGCAAAAATAGAGACCAGCCGGGAAAAGGAAAAGTAGGATATGGAAATCAAATATGAAAAATGACCATGCCGTTGGCTGATGCTCAGATATAGATGCAATTATGGGGATGCGATCTTTAGCATAAGTTGGATCCAACAGAGAATCAAATTAGTGGAATACAAATGGCTACTATCTTAGAGAAGGACGTAAATCATCTACATGAAAATCTTGAAAGCACTTACCTCAATAGCTTTTTCATGAGTTTATAAATAGTTGCATCTTTCCAGCTATTGTGCGTGCATGCTGCCTCAAGTATCGACTTATCTCCATCTACAACCAAGAAAATTTTATAGTCAAAGGTTCTGTATTTTATACCCTCAGTACTGAGTAATTACTGTATAAGACTAAATTATAGTGGTATCATGACTAAATTATAGAAGCAACTGTCACAAGACTCTGAGCATCAACAATTCCAGCCTATGTAAACTGTAATAAACATTATCAGAAAATACAAAAAATGAAAATACTTCTTTGCTCAGACTACCTTGCTTTGCAACTCCTCCACTTTCACATCAACATGGATAAGACCTATTGTAGAACCAGGCACAATTTCTTCAAAATACAGTGCATCCTTCACAAGCTGACGAAGAAGATGCAAAACTATGCCATCTTTATTAGTACCTCATCCGCAGGATTTATGGCCAATAAACTTTTCACCTGCAATTTGCATGTAGAATATTAGAGAAAATGTAATCAGAATCAATTGAGTGACAGCATCTAGATATGCTTGAAATACAAGAAAAAAAATTGAGGCAATAGATAAGTATATAACTAGGTTATGATAGTTTGTAGGCCTGTTGTACCAGACATCTAGAAAGGAATCAATGATGTTTAGCTGAACCAACTGGCAAAGTACACGGCAATGATAATTATGAAACTGTTTACAGGTAACCTTCAGATATTACAAGTTAGAGGAACTACTAATCTTTCCGTCATATTAAAGATGTCTTCCCATAGAAGCCTTTCAAATCTTACCAGTGTACAGTCAATGCCCATGAAGAACCAATTCAAACTGAGGAAACTCAGTTATATAGAATGGGACAACCCATTTTAAGATACCAGATGACTTGTCAAGTCTCTAATTTTTTTAGTTACACGATTAATGGAAATTTGCAAGAATTAGTCAACCACAATTACAAGAATAAGTCCAATGATGTTTCTTAACTGTTAATGGCATACTGGCACTCTGCTGACCATTCTCTAATATCGAATATAACAGAGCCCTACCACATAGTTACATATAATAAAGCATAGTGATTTTTTTTGTGGACATAAATCGATGAATCGTACCAGGGAAATAAGATATGTACGAAGGGAACTTGAGTTGGTTTCCCATAACAAAGATTCATTATACCTGTCAAGTCCGGCAATAATATTAACAGTAAATATTTCAGACACAGGAGTTCTAGCATCCCTTGTTATTTTCTCTGTGAGCTCAAGTGCTCCTGAGATGATTGTTGTCTCTTTACTTGATAGTTCTCCTCCTTTCCCAGCCTACTTGCCCAAGAGAAAGAAGAAGATGCATCAATAGGCAAAATACATAAAATGGTGGGAACACATAATAGAAACTAAAGAAAATTGGCTGATGCAGAACTTAAGTACATATTATAAGCACTAGAGAACAGAGAGCTCTATGCAACCTCTCCTCTCTCCTCTCTCCACATACAGTTCCAATTGCTGCTTCAATGCCAAATCCTCCTCCGACTATAAACCCACAAGTTTCAATCAAATTAACAATTTCAAAGCAAAAACGAAGAAATTCATCGATGCAACCAAACAAATCAAGGAACTTAGGAGATCCTCATACTTCTTTTCGTCCTTCTTCTTAGGGTCCTTGGAAGTAACCTTAACTGATGCCTCATCTCGGGTTGTTCCGTTGCCGCTGGCACTGTTTGAATCCGGCGCCATAGTAAATCGAGTACAAGCTGAAACCCTAGAATCAAAGAGTAAAGGAACTGAGAGACGAAATATTTATCAATCAACAGAAAGAAGAGATCGTCAGATTTGATCTCCGTATGATGAACGAAGAGATCGTCGCTGCCGTCGTCGGGTTTTATGAATCCGCAACCCTTCTGCTCGTTAAACCGAACCACCACACCTCGAGATCTGATATTCTCCTCCTCCATTGATGATCCAGGCCCTAATCCAACCTCTTGTAAAACCAATCTGTAACTATAGATCTCGCGAGAGAGTAATAGATAGAAAGAAAAGTAAAGGAAGCCCTAATTCACTCGCTTACATCAAGGAAAAGCTGCTTTAGTTGTTGGAAGGCTGGGAGCTGGGGAATGGTTTTTAATTTCCAATACCTCCGTGTTTTTCATATACATAACGTTTTTTTAAATTAAAAATTATACAAATAAATAGATAACATTTTTTCTTATGTATCTACAACGTTTTATTAAAAAACGTTGTTAAAAAAAACCACAACGTTTTTTATAAAAACATTGTTGTTTAAGTGTTGTCTATTTAGTGTTTTGTTGTAGTGATTAAGAAGATATAGCCTGACACTATAAAGAGAATATAATATGAAATTGTAAGATGTAAACTCACGAAAGAGTGATAAATATTAAGATACAGTTTAAAAAAATTCATATTAAGAGAGGAGAAAGCTATGATTATGTGCGATTTCAACTTAAGACTCATGATAGCTGAGTTGTACAAACCTTTATATGGGCAAGGGTTTGGTGCTTGGTCTAACGACTACTCAGTTTATGATATTGATAATCATTAAAATGTTGGTGTCGCGCTATCGATATACATATGATGAGAAGGTGATTATTTTCTCATAACTATATTTGATAGTTAGAGAATATAAGAATTATGTACGAGTTCTTAAAACTCCTACTTATAGTAAGTTTATGACTAATAATCGTATGGTATGTTTTTGAACACCTAAGCATATGGATAGTCCCTAATCTGTTCTTGAACTACGTATTGTTAGGACAAGTTCTTAAACTCATATTATTATGAAAAGTTTCTGAACTCATAATGCGTGGTATGTTTGATAAACTATACTAGGGTATAGAAAATTAGTGGATTTGGAACCGATGATTTTTCAGTGTAGTAAGCTTTAAGAATGATAGAAATAGATAGAATTATTAAGCAATGAAGTATTTTAGAAAATTGGAGTTGATGGAGGATGCATATGTATTCCAAATCTTCTAGTTATGCTTGATTTTAAATTTATTGACATCATGGTAGTAAAAGCATTTTTGAAAAAAAAAATTGGGTCAGATTATTGAACCAATGAGTTTTAAAAGTTCTATTATTCATATGTGTATGCTAATTATTTCGGCTAGACAAAAATGATTTAAAAATATCAAAATGTATCTTATATATCATTAATGCATCATGGAACCTAGTGTAGAGATGATAAAAACGATGGAGTTATCAATGCAAATTTACCTAGTGCTGGATGTAATCTAAGGATCATCATCCCACTATGGTATGATGTAGTATGAAAAAGTCACAAAATGACGGAATCCTCAAATAGACAGTAAATACAGTGCGGTATCATGACGTCATAAAATAGTTTTCAGAGTTTTAAACCAGTTAAAGAAAAGTCAGTGCCAAATAAAGTGGCTAGACAAATGTTTCGATTGATAATTGAATTATTGATATATGTCTAAGCTATTTGATCCAGCTAGACAAATGTTTATGAAATTCAAGTATTCTTTTGAGAACTTATCCCAAACCAAATTATTTTGGTGCGGAATCTTCTACTAAGTCTAAGGTAAACAACCCTAAAAATGGGGAGATACCAATTGGATAAAATATTTCAATCTAAGAATGCATATAGTCATTCCAAAAACTAAGGTACGATAGACTGATCATCTAATGTACCCGCACATGTAGTTTACCTTCTTCGTGATTGTAAACATACCTAGTAGAAAATGTTTCAGAGGTAGATTACCATTCTTTTGTAATTAAATGAGGTAGCAGATAGAAATACCCTAAACCTCAAAGTTCATGGTTTTTATGGCCCCTCAGACTAATATGAAAAGTTTTCTTGAATAAAACTCTTTACATTATTTATATTGCTTCACAGTTATTGAATAATTTTGAAGACTCCAGAATGTTTAAAGGGATTGAACTCCTTAAAGAGAGAAGTCATTGTTAAATGTGATGCTAGAAGAGAAATCCTTAGAGGAAGAAATTGTAAAGGTTAAGTTGAAAACCTAGTTTTGATTAATAGAATGAGCAGAGATTAGTATGTTATAATTTCGAGGACAAAATTCTTAGAAGAAGGGGTGAATGTGACAACTTTAAAATTTATAAGATCTTGAACGATTAAATTAAAGGTTATAGAATAAAACCTAGACTTGAAATAAAGGATTGATTAAAAATTTTTGAAAAAAAAAACTATACGGTTGAAAAGAATATAGAGAAATTAAATGGGAATGATATAAATTTTGAAGAGTAATGAGAAGATGAAGAATTATATGAGATATGTGGAGAATGAGTAAACATTTTAACCAAATCTATGTGTTAGGGTTTAAATTTGAGAAAATATGGATTACAAAAATCCAAAACCCTAGGATGGATTTATATGTACCTTTGAAGTATATTAAGGATAAGATATTAGGATACATTTAAATTTATGAGAATTAAATGGTGAAAGAGAGTATGTAATGATAATATTTCAGTTAAGTCCGAGTGTTCAAAGAAGGATAAAGTCAAAGATAAAGGTGGAAAATAGTTCCATATGAACGTTTAACTATTACATTTATGTAAAATGATAATGTAAACTTTTTGAATTCTTATTGTACATATTGAGTTAAGGTTGTAAACCTTAGGAAATGATGAAGAACCTTTTGTATTAAACAAATTATTTTTATATTTTCACATTAGTTTATAGAATATGTATGAAGATGATGTATCGTGACGCACCAGGTCCGCGGTTCAAGGGACCCGAATTTGGGGGCGCTACAATAGATCTAAATTTTAACCGTTCATTTTGTATAAATAGTCAATATTTAAAGTGTATTGACTAGATCTTTCCTCGATCTAGCCAGATCTAGCATTTAACCAGTCCAAAAGCTTAATATCTTGACCCATTGAGCTAGATTAGAAAAGATCTTGGTAGATCTAGTTTATTTTCTAGTTTTGTAAATATTAGTGCAACCACGCGACCCTAGATCTGTATCTAGAGGAAGCGGGAGGCTTTTTTACTCGCGTGCAAGGATTTAATCGATAAATCCCTTGTTTAGCGATGTTATGTGATATATGTATATATTATGTTTAAATATACATCTTGCTAGCTTTAAATGATATTATGTGAGCCTAGGAACCATAGAGTTAAGGATTTAATCAATGGGTCTAGATCCAGTTCCCATGATGGACTTGTTTGAGTTGTACAATCAACTTGCAATCCATTATAAATGTAATCTTGGGCCTTAAAGAAGTATCTAGATTTAAGACCCCAAAATAGTGAAATCATGGTTGGTGGTTGGTCGAGCTCACTTCGATTGCTTTCGTTCCCATAAAGAGTCCGACCCTTATAATTCATAGTTTTAATTTTGTCACTCAACATGATTTTCAAATCAAATTAACAAATATTTTATAAAATATAGATCGTGCTGGGATGGATGGACTAAAGGAAAAATCAAGCTTTTAGAACAAATTATAAACCACCCCCAAAGATGCTTCGCATCCAATAAAATTCAAACAACCGCTTCTAGGATTAAAAGAAGGCTTAGTCCAAGTTAAAATTGGAAGTATCAAAGGGCCTCGATTCCTATCTGGCGTTAGGGGTGCCTAACACCTTCCCATCGATTAAGCAAGCCCCCAAACTCTCTTGGGTTCCAGAACAATTAAACGGAGTCACATATTGTGAAAACCGTGAAAATCTGGTTGAATTGGTACAACCATTTAAAGTCATACCAATTGGCGTCTCTGTCTAATTCGACCCAATCATTAAAATCAATCTTTTCAAAATCGTCAACACGTATATCGGTCATTTCCTAAAACTCACCCCTTAAATAAATAAAAATAACATAGCAATAGATAAAGGGTATAAACAACATAGGAAAAGCAAAATTTCCTGGCGTCGACAACATGATCACTACAATTGTCAACTAACGACACATCATGTAAAGATTGAACACTATAAACACATGAGTAAGAAACCCTAGAATGAATAATATGATAATAAGTACATTGAAAACAAGAATAAATATCATGATCATAAACTAACTCAACAAATATCAAATATCCTCCGTAGTTTATGATAAAGACGATTCTACCCTTAAAATAGCTAAACACAAATTTTCCAATGGAAGCATGCAAAATATGTTTTAAATAACTCATAAAAACACTATATGCATTAGTTAATCTATCATAAATAACTATCCACCTATATAAGTCATATGTTAAAATAGCTTCCCATTTATCATACTTTCTCATGCTAATTTGATTAGGCATTGTCATCATATGATCATTATCATATGTAGATAAAACATAAGTGCTCACTCTCTTTTTCATAATCATATATTTCTTCTATCTCTTCTTTATGGTCACCCTCTCGTTTGTTTTTCTCTCATTTATTTTCAAGCTCAATCTTTTCATGCTCTCTTTTTTTTCTCTCATTATGTTCAACCTTTTCCTTTACATTATCAATCTTTTAAACAACTTCAATTTGGCGATCTTTTTCACATGTATTTTCTTCCACAAACTCATCTTCTTGATCACTAGAACCCAATAGCTATCATTAGACTACATATTCGATTATATCCTCTTCCTCCCTCGGCTGAACTTGCTCCTTTTGTGCCTTAGAAGTATATTATAGCCGCATCCAATAATATTCTACCCCCTTAAAGATCTCCTTGATGTCTTCCTCTAAGTTCTTGGATGTCTTAGGAGTGTCTTGGGGTTGTCTCCAATGCGAATCCTTTTTGTTTACATGTCTGCGAACCCTCTTATCATCTTCTAATGTTGATCGTCTTGAAGGTTGCTCGACATGTCTTTGAGATATATACTCCTCCCTTCTATCTCGTTGTGTTGAGCTAATCGTTTTCTCATTGTTATTTTTAATTCTGCCCATGTCTCAATCGAGCACTCTTTATAATTTTTGTGAAACTCCCACCATATAATTACATGATCGGAGAGCTCTTGAACTGCCCGTCTGACCTTCCTTCGCTCAGAGTAATCATGATAGTCAAACTCTTGCTCAATTTTTCTCTCGCATCTCAGATATGCCTTTGTATCCATATTACCTTGGAAATTATTCCTTCGAGACCCATAAGAACTTTTATAATTGTAGCCATACATGTTTGCTGCAAAACATAGGTTAGTAGATAAAAAATTTCCTCACGCACTCCCTTACGTGTTTCGCTCAAACAATAATCACACAATTATAAAACACTTGTGTATCGTTCTATTAACTTTTGCCCTCAATTAAGCTCACACTTTTACCTTTTACCACTCTATAATTCCCTCTTATAGGTTCTTTTTGAATTCACCAAATAATATCACAACTGACTATTCAATTCAAAAATAACTTATCTCAAAACAAAATATAGCAATATACGACGTATGATAACCAACAAGATTTCATAATCGCCAATTATATCCTTCTCACATGAATTTCCAATAATCCTCAAACTCGTAGAAACCAGGTAATTGAAACAAATAATAATTTTCTTTCCTTAATTTTTTTATACTCACGAATTTTATTTTATTTTTTCAATATGTCGACAAAAAATTAACGATATATAACTTGCTAGAAATGCTTAGCTTTGATACCAAATGATGGACTTCATGGCACGCTTATGCGAGGTGGTCGTCGCCCGGATCGTTTCTAGCAAAGTTGTAAGTTGGAACACTCACAACACTGTAACCAAACACTTATAATGAGATGAAAACCTTGGTACATTCGATTGCGCACGGAATTTACATTTAATGGAACATCAATGACACCTCGACCCCTCGCCCCCTCGCCCCCTCGCCCCCTCGCTTATATGTAAGTGATATCTTCGTATAATCAACGATTGATGTACGGTAGAAGATGCTACACACAATTATGTATTGTTATATGATAAGTCGAGTTTGAATCTCATAAAAAACTATGAACAATTCAGGAGTTCTCAAAGAACCAAAAAGAGAATAATCTCACAAGTTTTATTTATCAAAGTTGTCTCTCTATTACATCAGCCATCTATGCTATATATACTAATAATAAAAACCCAAATTCCGTAAGTAATAAGAATTCCAAAAGGAATGTGAATACCAAAAGGAATGTAAAACCCTGGCTCACAAACCAATATAGAAATCAAATCATATCTAATATAACTCCTAGATACATTAGAAATCTAAAATACACTGTAAATAGATCATTTAAGAAGTAAATCAGCGTCCCAAATATGTTAAAACTCGTAAAAATCCAACTTGGAAATCGATGAATCTGTCGGGGCGGATTTGTAGGCCTAGGAATCTGCCAGGGCGAACTTCGGCATAGAGGAATGGGCTGGGGTGAGATCAAAATGTGTTAGGGCATGTTTGGATGGAGGTATATTTTTTATGCCTTGGAAATTCTCCGAGGCGGATCCAAATTTCCTACAGCGACGTCCTTTAGTAAACTGGCCATAACTTTCTCGTCAGAACTTCGATTAAGGCAGTTTAAGAGGCTCAAAAAGAGAATGAATAGCTCTAATACTTTCATTCTTTGGGGATTAAAATTATCTAGCTAGATCAAGGTCGAAGTCGAGCTTAAAGTGGTTGTGATGTATTTGGCAAGTTGAAAACGCCAAGCTTTGAGCTCGATCGCATGATGAACGCATTACCTTGAAGCTTGAATACGTCTTATTCGTTCCATGCATTCCAGCCCCATTTTGTTGCATGATAGATTATAAGCTCCTATTCACGCAATGTACACGACACCAATTGACTTGAACTACAATGTAAGTAAACTCAGATTGAATTCAGCCCAACTACTCGTAATCAATCTTTGAACACTTTAAACTCTAGTTGAATCGTTGTTGTTTGATGTGAGCCCGGTCAGGATTGTGTCACGGATGTCTTGATACATCTTTGTACTACTAGGATGAATCGTATACCTTGAACAATGGGCCTCTTGGATGATTTGTTCTTTCAACTCTAGTTCCGATGGAACCCAAATTCTTCCTTTAAATCTTATAACTCCGTTATTATCGACTTTAATCTTATTTTATTTTCCTTTGAACATCATTTCATTCAACTTCTTACACTCCTCATCTCTAGATTTTGCTTCCTTGAATTTATCAAATAAAGTTGGACAAGTCTCTATTGAATACAGCCTCTCTTTTGATTCTTGTGAAAGTCTAACTTCCAACTCCATTCTCTCCATTGTTGTTATTAGCTTGTCCTAAGTCGTTAACATCATCAACTTTTAACGACCCTTTCTACTTAAGGCGTCGGCCACAACATTAGTTTTTCCTGGGTGATAAAGGATTTCGTAATCATAATTCTTAATCAACTCCAGCCATCACCTCTACTTCAAATTTAACTCTTTCTCTCCATATAGATAACGGCTCCAAATTTTCAAGGCAAAAACTACTGCTGCTAATTCCAAATCATGAGTAGGATATCCCTTCTCATAATCTTTCAACTATCATGATGTATACTCAATGACCTTTCCGTGTTCCATAACCAAGCATCCTAGTCCCTTATGCGACACGTCACTATACACAACAAAATTCCTTGTTTCAACTGGTAGTGACAACACTGGTGCTTCACTTAACCTTTTTTTAAGTTCTTGAAAACTGACTTCACATTTCTCTGTCCATACAAACTTCACTGCCTTTCTTGTCAAATTAGTTAATGGAATAGCTATCTTTGAAAAGTTTTATATGAATCACCGATAGTAACCCGCTAACCCAAGAAAACTACGCAATTCAGTTGGCATTTTTGTTGTTCCCAATTCAGTATTGCTTCTAGTTTCTCTGGATCCACATATATCCCATCGTTGTCAATCACGTTACCCAAAAATTAAACTTTTTCTAGCCAAAATTCACATTTACTAATTTTGCATAAAACAATTTGTGTAAAAATCAATTAAGAATAACACGCAAGTATACGTGGTCAACAAGTAATAAAGTGAAAGTAGAGTATTGTTCCCACGAGGAATTATTTAATCAAAAATATCAAGTACTAACCTTTAACCAAATTAATTTTATTTAAACAAATGATTTAAGACAGTGAATTAAAATATTTAACAGAACTAATAATAACTACCACGAGTTTAAAATCGGATTATGAAGATTTAATATCACAACTTCACTTATTACTTCCCTTAAATCAATATATTTCCTATGATACTCTACTTTCACTTTACTACTTGTTGACGACGTGTACTTGAGTGTTGTACTTAATTAGATTTTGACCAACATCTAACTAGACTTAAACAAGATATAACATAGATCTAGTATACTGAACAAGGTTTACAAAGGAAATGACCAAAAGTTAACCTTTTTCACATTGGGGGACGCGTTAAAAAGCTTCTCTTAGCTCGGGATCAACTTATATCACTCTAGACATTCAATATGTATGTGATAAGTGAGTTATATACCCATAATTAAGTGCACTTGAGCTTAATCTATTGGATGTTTTTAAGTGTTTGTGTCTATTCATGCATGTTTTACGTTGTTTTGTAGGAATTGAGACAAAAGTTACTTGGATCGACGTTTGGGGTTTCTAGATTCGCGTTTTCGGATAGCCATTTACATAGCATCCACTTCAGATCCAATTTTAGTATTTCTTTGGACCTTATTTTGGAAACCTCAAATAATGAAAGTTGTAGATCTACGTCTCCTCTTTCCGGAACATCTTGAATCATCAAAATCGGAGTTCAGACGAAGAAGTGATGGGCATTTTCCCAAAGGACGTTGGAGTATAAAATTTCCATAAAAGAGGCCAGCACCGGGGCACCCATTTCAAGCCTGTTCCCAGTGTCGGGGTGCTAGGAGGCAGTGGTGCAGTGTCGTGAACAGTGTTGGGGTGCTGGGGAAGGGCCTGGTCAAGCTTAGACGCGTTTTGGGGCGAATTTTGACACTTTTTTGACTCCAAATTGAATTAGGTTTGTTCCTAAGCTAAAAATTACACTTGTAACCTATAAATACATGATGTAAGACATAAATTAAAGGGGGATTCTATAGATTAGATTCGATAAAAACACTCCAATAGATTAGAACATAAACCCTAGTTTATATTGGATTGTTGGAGATTGAAGCAACTTGAAGAACATTGAAGATTCTAAGCAAGAGTGGAAGAGGAGTCTCAAGACTACTGATAACTAATTCTATTCTCTTCCCTTCTCTTACTTTTATCTTTTAATGCATATTCAATTGTGGATTCTAGACTTTAATTCAATGATAATGAACTAAATCTTTTGTTTAAGATTACAATAGATCTTATTGCATAGATTATTTTAGTATGTTTCTTTGTTAATTACTATGATCTATTCTATGGATTGTCTATTATGGTTTGTGTTTATTGTTTAATTGTCTAGCTAACAATTACCATGGTAATGTATATGAATTCGGGAGATGAAATATAGATTTAGATCTGGTCATAATAGTATGTGATTATGTTTTCTACATGGTGTTGGAATTCATGATTTGTGCTTAGGATTGGGATATACATTTACGCCGCATGTAGGGAACCTGTGGTTTAAAACCTTTTTTATTGTAATTCACATAGGAATATAGTGAATTAGTTAATTAGGGTGTTTGATTCAATTCTATTAACTGTGGATTTAGATTAATATGTTTGTGATGCATCAGAAGGTGGTTATAAATACTAATAAGTTCTTGATTAACAAACCAGAATAATGAGCATAATTAATAAGAAGTGTTTTAATATAAATGAAGCAATAAGTGAAGTTGTGATCTTAAATCTCCATAACCTGATTTTCAACTTGTGGTAGTAGTAGTTGTAAAACCATAACTTATTAATGAATAAAATCAAATTTTCTCTAAATATTATTGTGAATATTAAGGTGTTAATTTGATATAATACTTTAGTTATGGGTTAAATGTGCAAATTTTGCAAAATAAATAAGTGGTTATAAAATATTCACTTTGTCGGGGAATATTCGTTTGGTCGTAGAATATTCTTTCTGTCGGGGAATATTCGTACGACGGCGCAGCTATTTGTGGGTCCCATAACGAAAAACGATTGGATGAAGATAACGACAAAAAATTGAGTTTTTATAAATAACGGCGTAGTTGTTACCGTTAACACTGTTGGAATACCCCGTGGTTAAAATACAGTAATACGCATGGTTGCACAGTAGCACACGGATTGCACAGTATTTTTGAATTATTGATTCTTACGAAGGAAGGCACTACACAATAATTGTTATAATAGTTACTGTTCAATATTTTATTTTTTTGATTCAATAATTGCTGCGTTGATATTTTATATTATTGTTATTCAATAATTGTTACTGCACAGTATTTCCCATTATCAGATCAATAATTCATATTATTTGAATAATATTATTAGATAACATTATTGGCAATGTGTAGAAAGTTCTGTTTAAGGAGAGGTTTGGTCACCTAATTGCGCGCCAGTAAGGAGAAATTCTTATTAGAAAGCCCCTTCTTTCCTAGGAACGGCCTGGTTGTCATAAATGTGATTCTGTAATATTATTTGTGAATAATTAATTATTATTTTATATGATAAGGAAATATTTATTTTCTGTGGATATAAATGAGGGATATATTTTTGTGGTTAAAAATGAAGGAGTTAATGTTGAGGCGTTTTATCTGTATTTTTGTCGGACGGAGGTATTGAAAATCAAATTAGGGTTTTTGAGATATTTTGCGAGGGTTATAATTTTTAATCCGACCATTGGATCGTGGTAATATTTGGATATGTTATACATATATAAGTTGAGTATATGTCCACAAATTTTGAACCGTTAAAAATGAACGTATGATTTGTTATAAATTTTACGAGATGACTGGTTCAGAAATTTTTGAATTTTCGGAGTTAATCATTTTGGTAGAAAATTTTAGAATTGGTGGGCCCCACTCTTGGTTGGTGAGAAATGTGCTGAGATTTTTATTCAAATGTGGTGGGTGAAAATAGTAGCAGGTAAAGCCATCAGGTTGCAGGTTAAGTCTGCTTCGGCGTGCTAACATTTTCCTATAAATAGAGGGATAAGTTAGAATTGAAAATCACACCAGAATTCATAAGTTTTCTCTCTTTATCTCTCTAGATTATTGAGTGTATTTTGTGAGTAATTAGATACTTGAGAGTTGCTATTCAGAACAAGTTTCATTCAGCCTCATATCTGATATTCAGTCAGAAGTACGGTTATTTTGAGGTAAGGGATATTATTTTCTTCTTAAATGATATTATTTTTTTCAATATCATTACGCTAAAATATTGATATAAACTTTTTATAAAATTTAGAACTTTTTGTGTCGGGGTTACTATTCACGTATACGGCACTATTCACGAATACGGCACTATTCACCGAAAAATAAAAATTTTTCTTTTTGTCCAAGATGTCTATTATGATTACTATCTTTGATTGTATCCATGTTTTCATCTTTATTTTTAAATACTCCTTCACAATTGGTTATTAAGGAGTATTATTGTACTTGGATAAACTATAATACGAATTCCTAATATTTGTCCTTCTGTCTCATTAGATTCGTTTTCTTTAAGATAATTTTTCATCATCCTCAGTCCTAAATGATGATATTACTGAATATCTTTGGTCTGTAGTGCAAAGATGAATGATTAACTGATGAATATATTTGGCCAGTAGTGCAAAGATGAACAGGTGTTGAGATGAACATGACCGACTGGTGTTACAAATGAATATCTTTGGCCTGTAGTGCAAAGATGAATATTTGATTCAAGATGTATATTGATTGATGTTACAGGGATAAAATATTGATGATGGACTTTTAAATCTTAGAAGATAGTAGAATTCTTTCTCTACTTGACTCTTCTAATGGTTTGTTGTTTCTGCTGCAGTTGTTGATCTAAAACTTGTTGTCTATTATATTTTATCAGATTTTTCGCTGTTGAAGACTAACGATAATTTGTTGTATACTATCTTAGTCATACTATTCTTTACTGGGCTAGTTGAGCTCACCATTTTCCTTTTTGTTCCATTTTTCTCAGGAGGCGAGAATATAGCGGGAACTAGTCGGGGTGTGGAGTGATGTTTCCAGTCAGTTGTGTTAGCAGTCCTCACTATTTTGTAAAATAGTGTTTCAATAATTATAATGAGGACTTATTTAAACTCACAGTATTGGGTTGTTGTATTTTACACAACAATTGTATTAATGAAGTAGTAGTTGTTTCTGTACCAAGTTTTTGGCGACTCATAATGGGTGATGTATACCTATTTTGGGGGCGTCACAGTTAGTATCAGAGCTTAGGGATATGGTCTCTGGCGGAGATTGAAGAATAGAACTAGGAGGGGAGAGACGAGTAAATCCTTCGCTAGTGTGTCCTACCTAAGCTTATTTGTTGGTCGGTCATAATACAGGGATATTATGTGATATGTTAATTTATTTAATTAACCCTTGTTTTATGGCAGTATTTGAGAATGGCAGCCGAGAACGTTAACAATGGAGTATATGATACTGTGGAACAACCTTTAGTCACAAACCAGGAGAACGTGCAATAGGAAGGCAATATTCCTCCTATAAACAACGTTACCGAGCAAATGATGAATGATGGAATGTTTAGGAGCTTTTTGCAGTTCATGCAAAATCAGACGAGGGAAACTCGTGTGCAGAATATGGGTGGAAATGATAACAACGTGCAGTTTGTCATAGCCAAGCAGTTCAAGGAGTTGGGACCACCAGAATTCTGGGGAAAGCCCGATCCGATTAAGGCATAAACGTGGGTCAAACAAATTACCAAGATATTTGATGTCTTGGGATGCACGGAGGAACAGAAGGTTCTATTCGCCACATTTATGTTCCGTGGTGAGGCAGATTACTGGTGGAAATCTGTAAAGTGTACCCAGCCTGACACACTCAACATGTCCTGGGAAACATTTCAGAAACTGTTCAATGATAAGTACTTTCCTAAAAATATTCGTCATATGAAGGAGGTGGAGTTTATCAGACTGGAACAAATTAACATGACGGTGTCCCAGTACGAGGCGAAGTTTGCAGAGTTATCCAGGTTTGTACCTCAATTGGTGAAAAATGAGGAACGAATGACAAGGATGTTTCTGAGAGGTCTAAAGCCCGAGATTCGGCAATATCTTATCTCTCATAAATTTTCTTTATATTCAGATGTTGTAAATAGAGCTCAATTATTAGAGCGAGATAATGAGTATGTTCAACCAAGGGACCACAACCAGGGTCATACCGGTGGCAGCGGTCATCGGAGCAATGACAACCAGAGGGAAGGAAAGCATTCAGACAAAAACGGTAACCACTCTGGCGGTAATCGTGGCCGTGATAATAGAAGGAGCGAGTCGGGAGGAGATTTCAAGAAGAGAAGGTACAACAATGATAACGTGAAGACGTTAGCACAAATATCAATTGTTTCTAGGGGAGGAGAACGACCACCGGTCGTATGTTACAAATGTGGGAAAGAGGGACATATCAGCCCAAACTTCCCACAATAATCCAAGGTATGTTATAACTGTGGAAAGGAGGGTCATATAGCTCGAGAGTGTTCTGTAGCAAAACCAAGTTCAGCGGGAATGGTGACTTCAAAAGTTATCCCGGATAAGTCGAAATCAGCGGTTCCTGGAAGGGCGTTTGTCGTGACTGGCCAAAACGTGAGAAACACGAAAGAGGTGATCACGGATAAGCTAATCTTGAATTCTTGCGAAGTTTATACCTTATTAGATACCAGTTCTACCAATTCTTTTATCTCTTCTGCTTGTGCTCAACGTTTAAACTTGACCCCGGAGAAATTAGACTTTGACTTATCTGTTGAAACTCCGTTAGGAGAAACTTTCGTTAGATCTACTGTTTATAAATCTTGCTTGATTCAAGTTGGTACCATCACATTACCTACCGACCTTATTTCGTTGAAAATTCTTGCATTTGATGTGATTTTAGGGATTGATTGGTTAACCACGCATCATGCTAAAATTGATTATTTTCGTAAGGTTGTTAGTTTTCATATTCCTAACCAACCTATTATGCGAATTCAAACAACCAAATCATTAAAGTCAATCACTGTCATTTCAAGCCATAAAGCTATTTATTTATTGAAAAACGGATGTCAAGCTTTCTTAGCCTATGTCACGGACTTGAACATAAACACGTCAGATTTGAATAATATTTCTGTTGTTAGTGAATTTCCTGACGTATTTTTCGAAGAACTTCCTGGTCTACCGCCAGAACGTGAAGTTGAATTCTTTATTGATCTTGAACCCGGTACAAAGCCCATTTCTAAAACCCCATATCGAATGGCTACTATTGAACTTCAAGAGTTTAAAGTCCAATTACAGGAGTTATTAGACATCAGTTTATTCGTCCTAGTACATCTCCTTGGGGTGCTCCTGTTTTATTCGTAAAGAAGAAAGACGGGAGTATGCGATTTTGTATCGACTGTATGGAATTGAACCATGTCACCATCAAGAATAGGTATCCGCTTCCTTGCATTGATGACATGTTCGACCAGTTACAAGGAGCACAATTCTTTTCAAAGATCGACCTTCGTTCTGGATATCATCAGCTGAAGATTAAAACTGAGGATATTCCAAAGACTGCCTTCAGAACTCGGTACGGGCATTATGAATTCTTAGTCATGTCTTTTGGATTGACTAATGCTCATGTTGCTTTCATGGATATGATGAACCGTGTATGCAAAGAATATTTGGATCAGTTCGTTGTTGTCTTTATTGATGACATCCTCATCTATTCCAAAAGCCATGAAGATCATGAGCGCCATTTGAAGCTGATATTGCAAAGGCTTCGTAAAAACAAGCTATATGCCAAACTGAAAAAATGCGAGTTCTGACTTGAGGAAGTAGCATTCCTTGGGCACGTTGTGTCAAAACATGGAGTATCTGTCGACCCGGCGAAGATTGAAGCCATACAAAGTTGGGAGCAACCGAAGTCGGTAACTGAAGTACGTAGCTTTCTGGGCTTAGCTGGTTATTATCGGAGATTTGTGGAAGGATTTTCTCGAATCGGTACTCCGTTAACTCAGCTGACTCGGAAAGATACAAAATTCGTATGTAGTGAGGAATGCGAGAAGAGTTTCCAAGAACTCAAGAGGAGACTCATTTAGGCACCTGTTCTGACAATACCATCTGGTTCGGATGGATTTGTTATCTACAGCGATGCTTCAGGCAAAGGGTTAGGATGTGTTCTCATGTAACATGGGAAAGTCATAGCCTATGCCTCGCGACAACTCAAAGAATATGAGAGGAATTATCCTATTCATGATTTGGAGTTGGCAACAATCGTTTTCGCGTTGAAGATCTGGAGACACTACCTATATGGGGAGAAAGTGGAGATCTATACAGATCATAAAAGCCTCAAATATTTCTTCACCCAAAAGGAACTCAACATGCAGAAACGACGTTGGCTCGAGCTGCTGAAATATTACGATCATACCATCCAATATCATCTTGGAAAAGCAAACGTAGTAGCTGACGCATTTAGTAGAAGATCATATGCGGGTACGAGTGCAATGTTGTTAACACAAAGGCCCATTTTGTATGACTTGCAAAGGATGGAGATAGAGATGAAGGCTCCAAGTACCCACATGATGATATCAAATATACGAGTAGAACCGACTTTAATGGATAAAGTTAAAGCTGCTCAAGCTACGGACATGGAGCTGATGCGTATGAAGAAGAAAGTGCAAGAAGGTGCTATTCCAGAAGCAAGAATCGATGAAGAAGGAATACTTCGAGTCAACTCCAGACTTTGTGTTCCTAACGATTTTGACTTGAAGCATAGAATAATGATGGAGGCACACAACACACCGTTTGCAATCCATCCTGGGAGTACCAAAATGTATCACGATCTTCGACATACATTTTGGTGGAGTAATATGAAAAGAGAGATCGCGGAGTTTATCTCGAGGTGTTTAACTTGTCAACGTGTAAAAGCGGAGCATCAAGTACCAAAGGGTCCATTGCAACCACTTGAGATTTCGAAATGGAAGTGGGAACACATTATTATGGATTTCGTTACGGGTCTTCCTAAGGTGTCTCAAGGCATAGATGCGATTTGGGTCATTGTTGATAGATTAACCAAGTCTGCCCATTTCTTGGCTATACGTGAGACTTATTCCCTTGAACGTCTTGCTAGTATGTACGTGAATGAGATTGTGAGATTGCATGGCATGCCAGTATCCATAGTTTCGGATCGTGACCCAAGATTCACTTCACAATTTTGGGTTAGCTTGTAGAAAGCTATGGGTACGGATTTACGATTCAGTTCAGCATACCATCCTCAAACAGACGGGCATTCAGAGAGGACTATTCAAACCCTTGAAGATCTATTAAGACTCTGTGTTCTAGATTTCAAAGGAAGTTGGGATAAGTACTTGCCACTGGTGAAATTCTCCTACAACAACAGTTATCAGACAAGTATAGGTATGACTCCATTTGAAGCCTTATATGGACGAAAGTGTCGTTCTCCAGTATGCTGGGATGAGGTAGGTGAAGCAACATTATTGGGACCAGAATTAGTACGCATAACTACAAAGAAGATTCAAATGATTCGACAACGTATACAAACGGCACAGGATCGACAAAAGAGTTGTGCGGATCTTCATCGAAAGGATGTAGAATTTAGTATTGGGGATCATGTATTGTTACGTGTTGCACCATGGAAGGGAGTTACAAGATTTGGAAAGAGAGGAAAGCTCAATCCACAATTTGTCGGTCTATTTGAGATTCTTGACCGAATAGGAAATGAGGCATATCGACTCGTATTACCTCCAAGCATGTCTCGTGTTTATAATGTTTTTCACGTATTTGTGCTTCGTAAATATGTAAAAGACCCGAACCACATAATTGAGTTAGAACCAGACGATATAGCCGAAGATTTAACGTACGAGGAGGCATCTATTAAGATCTTGGATAGGAAAGAGCATGTTCTACTCACGAAGGTTATACCACAAGTTAAGGTTTTATGGAGAAACCATGCTATTGAAGATATGACCTGGGAGTTAGAATCAGAAATAAAAGCGAGGTATCCTCACCTTTTCGAAACACCAGGTACGTACGTCAATTTCGAGGACGAAATTTCATAAGGAGGGGAGGTTGTAAGACCCCAACTTATTAATGAATAAAATCAAATTTTCTCTAAATATTATTGTGAATAATAAGGTGTTAATTTGATATAATACTTTGGTTATGGGTGAAATGTGCAAATTTTGCAAAATAAACAAGTGGCTATAAAATATTCATTTTGTCGGGGAATATTCGTTTGGTCGTGGAATATTCTTTCTGTCGGAAAATATTCGTACGACGGCGCAGCTATTTATGGGCTCCATAACGGAAAACGATTGGATGAAGATAACGACAAAAAATTGAGTTTTTATAAATAACGGCGTAGTTGTTACCGTTAACACTGATGGAATACCCGATGGTTAAAATATAATAATACGCATGGTTGCACAGTTGCACACGGATTACACAGTATTTTTGAAATATTGATTCTTACGAAGGAAGGCACTACTCAATAATTGTTACAGTAGTTACTGTTCAATATTTTATTTTATTGATTCAATAATTGCTGCGTTGATATTTTATATTATTGTTGTTCAATAATTGTTATTGCACAGTATTTTCCATTATCAGATCAATAATTCATATTATTTGAATAATATTATTAGATAACATTATTGGCAATGTCTAGAAAGTTTTGTCTAATGAGAGGTTTGGTCACATAATTGTGCGCCAGTAAGGAGAATTCTTATTGGAAAGCCCCCTCTTTCCTGGGAACGACCTGGTTATCATAAATGTGATTCTGTAATATTATTTGTGAATAATTAATTATTGATTCATATGATAAGGAAATATTTAGTTTATGTGGATATAAATGAGGGATATATTTTTGTGGTTAAAAATGAAAGAGTTAATGTTGAGGTGTTTTATCTGTATTTTTGTCGGAACAGATGTATTGAAAATTAAATTAGGGTTTTTGAGATATTTTGTGAGGGTTATAATTTTCAATCCGACCGTTGGATCGTGGTAATATTTGGATATGTTATACATATATAAGTTGAGTATATGTCCACAAATTTTGAACCGTTAAAAATGAATGTATGATTTGTTATGAATTTTACAAGATGACTGGTTCAGAAAGTGTTGAATTTTTGGAGTTAATCATTTTGATAAAAAATTCTAAAATTGGTGGGCCCCACTCTTGGTTGATAAAGAAATGTGCTGAGATTTTTATTCAAATGTGGTGAGTGGGAATAGTAGCAGGTAAAGCCATCAGGTTGCAGGTTAAGTATGCTTTGGCGTGCTAACATTTTCCTATAAATAGAGGGCTAAGTTAGAATTGAAATCACACCAGAATTCATAAGTTTTCTCTCTTTCTCTCTCTAGATTATTGAGTGTATTTTGTGAGTATTTAGATACTTTGAGAGTTGCTATTCAGCACAAGTTTCATTCAGACTCATATCCGATATTCAATCAGAAGTACGATTATTTTGAGGTAAGGGATATTATTTTCTTTTAAATGATATTATTTTCTTCAATATCATTATGCTGAAATATTGATATAAACTTTTTATCAAATTTAGAACTTTTTGTGTCGGGATTACTATTCACATATACGGCACTATTCACGTATACGACACTATTCACGAATACTGCACTATTCACCGAAAAATAAATTTTTTTCTTTTTGTCCAAGATGTCTATTATGATTACTATCTTTGATTGTATCCATGTTTTGATCTTTATTTTTGAATTCTCCTTCACAATTGGTTATTATGGAGTATTATTGCACTTGCATACACTATAATACGAATCCCTAATATTTGTCCTTCTGTCTCATTGGATTCGTTTTCTTTAAGATAATTTTTCATGATCCTCAGTCCTAAATGATGATATTACTAAATATCTTTGGCCTGTAGTGCAAAGATGAATGATTAACTGATGAATATCTTTGGCCCGTAGTGCAAAGATGAACAGGTGTTGAGATGAACATGACCGACTGGTGTTACAAATGAATATCTTTGGCCTGTAGTGCAAAGATGAATATTTGATTCAAGATGTATATTGATTGATGTTACAGGGATAAGATATTGATGATGGACTTTTAAATCTTAGAAGATAGTAGAATTCTTTCTCTACTTGACTCTTCTAATGGTTTGTTGTTTCCGCTACAGTTGTTGATCTAAAACTTGTTGTCTATTATATTTTATCAGATTTTTCCTTGTTGAAGACTAACGATAATTTGTTGTATATTATCTTAGTCATAATATTCTTTACTGGGCTAGTTGAGCTCACCCTTTTCCTTTTTATTCTATTTTTCTCAAGAGGCGAGAATATAGCGGGAACTAGTCGGGGTGTGGAGTGATGTTTCCAGTCTGTTGTGTTAGCAGTCCTCACTATTTTGTAAAATAGTATTTCAATAATTGTAAGGAGGACTTATTTGAGTGTGGATATTGTCTAGAAGACAATATTTATATTTAAACTCACAGTATTGAGTTGTTGTATTTTACACAACAATTGTATTAATGAAGTAGTAGTTGTTTCTGTACCAAGTTTTTGGCGACTCATAATGGGTGATGTATACCTATTTTGGGGACGTCACAGTAGTAGTT
Source organism: Panax notoginseng (assembly GCA_016801055.1). Taxonomy (NCBI): domain Eukaryota; kingdom Viridiplantae; phylum Streptophyta; class Magnoliopsida; order Apiales; family Araliaceae; genus Panax; species Panax notoginseng. The sequence goes on from CM029012.1 coordinate 9,057,586, forward strand.
TAATTATATATTTTAATTCACAACATTAAATCTATTGTTTAAATAAAAATAGTTTGATTAAGAACTAGTACTTGGTGATTTTTATTAAATAATTCCTCGTGGGAATGATACTCTACTTTCACTTTATTACTTGTTGACTGTGTATACTTGCATGTATGTTTTGATTGTGAAATCGATCAACAAGTTTTTGGCGTCGTTGCCGGGGAATTAATTTAATAATATTTGCCGATATTAATTTTTATCAAATTAGTTTTAATTTAAACATTTTTTTATTATTTTCTTTAATTCTCTTTCTATTTTTTTTTCTTTTCAGGTACCATGGCGAAATTTAATTATCAATGGCCGTATACGAGAATGACTCAGCCAAGGGGAGCGGAGATTGATGGACTCGCTACACTTTTTGCATTGTCAGCACAGATTAAGATAATTTAAAGGAGGTTGGACGCTTTTGCAGCACAACATCGTCAAAGTGTGGCGGTTACTTGTGATTATTGTGCTGGAAATCATCTGAGTCATCAATGCACCACCAGTTTTGACCCTGTACCGTATGGCGGTGATTACCCTACTAATTATGCTTATCCCTACAACTATTATCAGGATTGGGTGTATCACCCGGATTTTTCATGGAGCCATACATATCAAGATCAATTTTATGTTCCAAATCCAACATACTCACCGGAGTTCTCGTGTCCACCTCCACTGCAATAGGAAGAAAATCTAAATTTGGAGGAAATTCTATCAAAGTTCATAGCTTCAAGTGAGGAGAGGAGGATTTATCAAGAGATATCGAGTCAAAATTTTGTGGAACAACTAGTCAATGCCTCGAACATTTGCCCTCAATACACTCGGCTCTATGACATGGATTTTGAGACTGATGGAGAGCCCGAACAAAATCTACAACTGGATGTGCCAAGAGATTTTGAAAGAGAGGAATCAATTGGGGACCAAGAAAATGAGATCAACGATAATTTAACTGTATGCTTCAATGAAGATGAGCCGATTTCATTAGTATCCCATGTGCCTCCTCCGCCAAAGTTCAAGGATTCAGACAGTTTTGCAAGGCCGTATCCAGTTGGCAGTCATATCGTCAGCAAAGCTCTTTGTGACATGAGAGCTAGTAAAACTTTAGAGCCATGGTGGGATTAGAAAAGGGAAGATAGAAGAGGAACCTGTTATGTTTGACAAGCATCCATGCCACACTCTGATCACAGACACAATGGGGAAAGCACATAGTTATTTCCCGCATTTAATGGGGATCCTATCTAAAAAAAAATGTTAGGTGACTTAGATTCAATGGCCATTACAATTGGGAATCTCTCAAAAGAGACATTGTTACTGATGGATGGAGGGTTCCTCAATTTTCGTATGGGAATTGGATAGAGAATTGAAGAAGTCGGGCTGAGACTATAAAACAAGCGCTTATTGGGAGACAACCCAAGTTTAATTTTTATTTTTAGTTTTTACTAGGTTTTATATTAGTAACTTTGAATTAGCATTTATTTAGGATATAATAAAATTGCTTCTATCATGGGTTTACAGGTTATTCAAGTCAAATTCAAGTGTGGTGCCCAATTTGTTCCATGTGCCTAACCTATTCTCCAAAATTAGTGGGCAAGGTGGAAGATTGCTATATTTTTACCCCTGCTTTATTTTTTTCTATTTCAGTCATTGAGGACAATGTCTAGTGTAAGTTTGGGGGTATTTTAGTGTCGTATTGCATATAGTTAGTTATTTGCATTATAGTTCGTTATTATTACGTGTTAGCATTGTGTTTTTTCATTTAGTGTGCATATAATACATAGCAGGTAATTGCATATTCATATGTGTTGCATTAGTATGTGTTCATGTAGTATAATTGCATATTTTTTTTGCATGAATCTGTGCGATCGATTGGTGTGGTCTTAGCTCGGCCTATAATAAGATTGGTTTTTTATGTTAACTTGAATAGTGTTGATAATGGATGATGAGTTCTAATTTTAATCATGATGATAATCTGAGCATGTCTGAAACTTATGTAACCGGTTAGCACTTAAAGTTTAACTATTTTAATCCACTTGGTTCAAGGGTTTCATAATTTGTTTCTGAGGGAAAATCTTGGTTAAAATTTAAGGAAATTAGTGAACTGGCGGTAAAGGTTGTAATGACGTAAAAACTTGAGTTTAGGAGAATTTATGGGGTATATATATACAAAATGAACAAAAAGAAAGGATGAAAAGAAAAAAAAATAAAAAATCTAGAAAAAAAATGAATAAACATCGTGGCATGCTTGTCTAGTTTTGTGGACTTTGTTACTTGAGTAAGTAAGCTCAAGGGGATTGTCTTTACACCTAGCGCCCTAAGGTCTTAATGGTCTGGGAGTCGTTGCTCGAAAGCTCGTTAAGGTAGCATTGAAAAGCCTAAGGGAATAAGACATTGCACAACCATGAGAAAAATAAAAAATGAATAAAACACGAGAAAGAACAAAAATGCCCTCGTGATTTAATAAAGGTAGAAATAAATCATGTATTTACCCTTAGACTTAGTATTTACTTAGTTTTAACCGGAGTTGTCATGTTCATAAAAGTAATTGAATTAGAACTGAAATTTTCTTTCTAAGAAGTTTGTTATGTGATTATCTTGAATTGTGGTTGGTTAGAATGGTTAACAAGAACACACGCACAACATGGGTGATGACAGGTTTGGATTGACTAACTGGTTAGAATTATGGACTTTAACTTGATTGGATATATTGTTTGAGTATCATTGACATCTTTGAGGCCTGTTGTTATATATCATACTGATTTTTACTATGTTCATAAGTATATTAGGAAGTAGATCATGCATATGCATTTATGTAGTTGAGTTTGTTTGTTTATTTTTAGTTCTTTTGTATTTTTGCTTGAGGATAACCAAAGATTTAAGTTTGGGGGTATTTGATAAGTGAGTATTATACCCATAATTGAGTACATTTGAGCTTAATCTTTTGGATATTTTTAAGTGTTTGTGTCTATTCATGCATCTTTTACGTTGTTTTGTAGTAATTGGGATAAAAGTTACTTGGATCGACGTTTGGGGTTGCTAGATTCGCGTTTTCGGCTTGCCATTTACATAGCACTCACTTCAAAGTAAATTTCAGTATTTCTATTGACATTATTTTGGAAGACTCAAAGAATGAAAGTTGTAGATCTACGTCTTCTCGTTTTGGAACATATTGAATCATCAAAATTGGAGTTAAAACGAAGAAGTTATGACCATTTTCCCAAATGATGTCAGAGTAGAAAATTTCTAAAAAAGAGGCCAGCATCGGGGAGCCCATTTCAAGCCTATTCCCAGCGCCGGGGCGATAGAAGGCAGTGGTGCAGCACCGTGAATAGCGCTGGGGTGCTGGGGAAGGGCCTGGTCAAGCTTGGACGCGTTTTGGGCGAATTTTGACACTTTTTTGACTCCAAATTGGATTTGGTTTGTTCCTAAGCTAAAAATTAGACTTGTAACCTATAAATACATGATGTATGACATAAAATAAAGGGGATTATATAGATTAGATTAGATAAAAATACTCCAATAGATTAGAACATAAACCCTAGTTTATATTGGATTGTTGAAGATTGAAGCAACTTGAAGAACATTGAAGATTCAAAGCAAGAGCGAAAGAGGAGTCTCAAGACTACTGACAACAGATTCTATTCTCTTCTCTTATCATATTTTTATCTTTTAATGTCTATTCAATTGTGGATTCTAGACTTTAATTCAATGATAATGAACTAAATCTTTTGTTTAAGATTACAATGGATCTTATTGCATAGCTTATTTTAGTATGCTTCTTTGTTAATTACTGTGACCTATTCTATGGATTGTATATTATGGTTTGTGTTTATTATTTAATTGTCTAGCTAACAATTACCATGATAATCTATATGAATTCGGGAGATAAAATATAGATTTAGATCTGATCATAATAGTATGTGATTGTGTTTTCTGCATGGTATTGGAATTCATGATTTGTGTTTAGGATAGGGATATACCTTTACGCCGCATGTAATCTGATAGGCAATCTGTGCTTTAAAACCTTTTTAATTTTAATTCACATAGGAATATATTAAATTAGTTAATTAGGGTGTTTGATTTAACTCTATCAACTGTGGATTTGGATTAATATGTTTGTGATGCATTGGAAGGTGGTTATAAATACTAATAAGTTCCTGATTAACAATCCAGAACAGTAAGCATAATTAATAAGAAGTGTTTTAATATAAGTGAAGCAATAAGTGAAGTTGTGATCTTAAATCTTTATAACCCGATTTTTAACTAGTGGTAGCAGTAGTAGTTTAATTATACGTTTTAATTCACAACATTAAATTGATTGTTTAAATAAAATTAGTTTGATTAAGAACTAGTACTTGGTGATTTTTATTAAATAATTCCTCGTGGGAACGATACTCTACTTTCACTTTATTACTTGTTTACCGTGTATACTTGCACGTATGTTTTGATTGTGAAATCGATCAACAGTATGATATAGAAGATCAAACAACTCAAAGATGGTAGAAATATGACAAACCCGAGGGTTTCTCTCTCTAGATCTCTCTCTGTCTTCTTCCTTTTTTTCTCAAATGAACAGCTAGCTGCTGGTTAAAGGCCTGCGACTTGGCCCCGTGGGGCCGGCCATCTCGAATCTCGAAGTTTGTTCTTTCAGTTTCGATCCAGTGAAAGTTAACCTTTGTACCCAAAAATTCAAGAAATCTTGTGCCGAAGGCTACTAAATAAGGTCTAGTCTAATTGAATCGGAGTCCATTAGGATGACGCAATTATCCGAAAGGTATCTTCCGGTTCCTATGGTTTGTCAATTAACTCAACTTGACCTGCTTGCAGCTCAATGATTGTTATGGTGGCTTCTTTTGGTCACGTCTTTAGCTTAGCAATCCTCGTTCAGACCACATCTTGTTTGGGCATCGTTGCACTTCAATTTCTCCACGGGGTTATCTTCGGAGTGAAATTATGCCTTTACCCTCCCTCAGGGTTGTCTCCGAACTATCATTAGGATTTTAACCTCCAGCAAGGTTAGTCTAAGGAAAGTGAAATTTTGAGACAAAGATTATTAGACACTTGATGCATGACAATATATATCTAATGATGTAATGCCATGTATAAATTATGAAATGATATATGACTATTAGATTTTAAAAGGTCACTCCCACCTGATAGGGAGAATGATGTTTATACTGATGTAATCGAGTACTACCGACATCTTCGTTGAGGTTAACGACAATGGATTCTACAATCGAGGTTAAGCCAAAGCCTTCACTGGGGTCAATGCCAACATATTCAACATCAGAAGTTAAGCTGACACCTTCACTAAGGTCAATGACAGTGAATTCTATATTGGGGTTAAGTCGACGCCTTCATTGGGGTCAATGTCAATAAATTCTACATCGGGGTTGACCCGACGCCTTCACTAGGGTCAATGCCAGTGGATTTAAAGATAGGTTATCGATAAAGTGATTTCAATCATAATTCCTAGTTCCTCATCGTTCTACGGCTGGTTTTCTAGGTTTTGCCCTATTTTTGTCCTTTTTAGGGTTTTTCGGGGTTTTTAAGGCCTTAAAATGAACCGAACGGGTACCTTTCTAGGTAAACACCTTTTTTTGGACCCTAAAAGAAGTGTTTTGAACTATATTGTACCAAAAGGGGACCCGCGGGGCCCACCCTGGGTAGGCGCAGGTATTTCTACGGCCAACCTCAGGGGATCTTATACCCTTGGGCTGGCTCATTTTCATTCATTCGATTCAAGTTTTCTTTCATTCTATCTGTAAACTCTGACCCTTGTTCTCAGATCTACTCAGTTGCGGTTTAATTTTGAGGATTTTGCCACCGTACATGCGTTCTACACACTACAAGTAACGTCTAGACTCTTTTTTTTCGTGTTTTCACTGGTGTTTTACCGTATTTTCTCCATTAAACGCAATGTATTGAAAATGTATGCATATATAACCTGATAAACATGTTATAATTCATTACATGCTTAGGTATCGTCATATGGACCGTATGGATACAATATATTTCACTTTATTAGTTAGTCTAGGCATGGATTCTGACTATGCATTAGAAAAACTGTTTAAATAGCTATCTGACTATTTGGTTGTGATTGTATACCCTCATAGGGTGATTTAATGCATGCATATGTGCATGTGGATAGTCCATTTTATAAGGGAAACTATGGGGAAATTTTTTCAAGAGTTAGATAACAGGATCCTATATGCATGCTCAACTATGCTAGGATATGAAATGATGTAAACATCTATTAAGCGCGTGTAGGACATGCATGCTGCTATGATCCAAATTATATTCCTAGGAGTCTATTGTCTCTAGGTTATTGCAAATGCATATTTAAATAGAATATGATAGAGTCGTACCTTGTCTTATTCTGAATTGCATTGACTCGTTGTCTAAGCATGGATTTGAACAGACCTAGCAGCTCTACTTCCCATAGGGCTATATCTGGGGTTCGCCTTTAGAGGTCCACATCAGATGTTCCCATTCCACATGTTGCCTTCCAGGTTCTCTAGTTCACGGAGTTGGTGATTCGTCCGATTAACGTGGATCAGACACATTTGGATGAGGATGAGGATGAGGAGGATATCACTCCTAAGTCTGAGGTTCATTCCTGGACTGCCGCTATTCCTCAGTTTCTCCGTAGTATCCAAATGACCATTCCTGACTTACCAGGTATTGACTTAAGCTGCCACCCATCCATTCACTTATAGGTGAACGAGGTACAGGAGCTCTTATATTGATTCGCCTTAATTTCCCAGTCTTGCCAACAATCGGTTTTTTAATCTTAATGTTGTGCAGATTCCTAAGTTTACCCAGCCCAAGGGTAATTGGTTCAGCGTATATTCTTTATACGAGTCGCTTCATGCAAACTACAGAGCTATAGTTCACTCTTAGGTTTAGAGGTGTTCTTCACCATTTCCCCTTATCACTGCCCTTAGGGTAACCTCCGTTCCTTATTAGAGAGGTGGTTTCATCAGAGCTAGTCCTTTCATCTTCTGGACTACGAGGTAATGATGACACCTATGGATTGGAGGTTTATCACGAGCTTGCAGTTCGCTGGAGACTGAGTGCCTTTGGAGGCTGATATCACTACTACTGCTACTCATACCCTTCTAGGGTTTTCTCCTCAAGACTGGGCCTTCAAGGCCCATAGCATTTGATCTGTACCTTTGAGCATTGATGTTGCACAAGGTACTCTGCAGAAGCACGTTCTAGAGGATTTGATGGAGAGGGATCGCATCTTGCGACGTCTGTTCTTGACCATCAGGAGGGGTTGTTTCCTTGCGAACAACTCCTCTACTGTTTCTTTCAGCTAGTTGGGGTTATCCCGGTTGTAGATCTCATCGGAGAATATGATTGAGGTTCATTCACCTTTGTATATTTTCTGTAAGGGATGCGACTGCACTCTGAGGGAGTTACCGATGCTTGGCTCGAGTTTTATCCATTCCTTCTGGTTAGTCTCTTGTCTGATTTTAATGTCTTTAAATTTTAATTCATCTTTTCCCATGACTGATGTTGGGTTCATTGGATTAATGATTCTTGGCTTATGAGAGGCTTTTTTGCCTTGGCCCTCTCACTATGCTGTGTGTTTAGACACATACCCTCGTGGGCGTAGATGGCATCTGTCGACTTTGGCTGAGGTTCCAGTTGTAGAGAGCTTAGCCCACTATCGTCTCCAGCTAGAGATGCTGTCAGACACATATGTTGTGCAGGTCCCCTATACTGCGGAGCACCTGCCAGATGGCTTCGAGGGACGTTTCCCCACGAGGCCTAAGTATGTTTTATCTACTCACTAGATTCCATTTTTGTTTGATGAAGGTTGGGAGCTCTACCTCAAGGAGCGTTCCTTCAAATGTATCACATTGGAGATCTACCTCCCTTTCCTTCCTCCAACTCAGCGGTTTTGGCCTTTATCTCTGCTGATCGCAGGGATTCCTACAGTGGGTTATGAGAGATTTCATTTAATAACCCAAAATTTTCAATATAATTAAATAAGAAATTTTGTGTATAAAATTTTTTTTCTTTTAAAGGTGGGATTATGTACAAGGTAAAATGTATGTATGTATGTGATAAATAAAAATTTATTTATTACATGATTAATTTCAAATATTTTTTTTAGGAATTATTGATCATTATAAATTATACTCTTATAATAAATTAATTTGGTAATAAAAATATTTTTATTATTTATTTTTCATGAAAATATGAGTATATATTATTTAAATAATATATGAATGATTATTAGAATTATTATAATAACTATTTTATTATATAAATTTATTTCAGATTAATTAAGTTAATTATTTTAAGTTAATTAATAATGGTATATATGAAAGTTATGTCGGATATGGATTCAAAACCCTAATTCTGGATTTTGAATAAGGAAAGAGAATATTAATATAATATTAATTATATTTAAGTACTATAAATATGTATTGTATGTGTATATTGATCACGATTGGTCAATTATGCTATAATAATAGAAAACCCTAATATTATTGTGATAAACCATAATTTGAAACTCAAACTGGAGTTTAAGATTGGTAAGGAATTATGTTAATGTGAAAAAAGACAAGTATTATAGATATTAATCTTAATTGGGGAAACCCTAGTTATTATTTAGGAACCCTAATTGCCAATTTATTAACCCTAAATGCTAACTTAGCAAGCTTAATTATAATTTGTAAATCTTAAACCTAATTTTAATATTCTATGTAATTAGGAAACATAATGTGATTAAGAAACCCTAATTTCAAAAATTAGAAAGCTAAATTTCTATTCTAATTGCTAAGTTATTAAACCTAATTGTTAATTTAGCAAGCTTAATGGTAATTGTGACGCCCCCAAAATAGGTATACATCACCTATTCTGAGTCGCCAAAAATATGGTACAAAATTCAAATACAACTTACTAATACAGCTGTCGTGTACAATACGACAAAACATAAACTATGAGTTTGAATACAAATATTAACTACTAGAGAGTATACAAACTCAAAAGGAGTCCTCATTACAATTATTATCACACTATTTCACAGAATATTGAGGACTACTAATGCTATCCTCTGGACCATCACTTCGTTCCCCGACTCATCCCAGCTATATTCTCATTTCCTGAAGAAAACAATGAAAGAAAGGGTGAGCTCAATTAGCACAGTAAGAAATATTATGACCAAGATAATGCAGAATAAATTATCATTAGTCTCCAACAATGTTAAACTGATAAAATATAATAGACATCAAGTTTAACTGCAGCGGAACAAGCAATCGATTAAAAGAGTCAAGTAGAAAATAAAATCTACTAACTTTTATGATTTAAAAGGTTTTTCATCACTGTTATCGCTGAGACTCAACTTAATAAATATTCCACATCATCGAATCACCCCTACACTACGGCCAAGGATATTCTTTAGTATCACGACCACAATTATCCGTGCACTACGGGCCCAGAATATTTGTGTATTCATTAATGGTCATGATCATGCCAACAACTGTCCATCAATGCACTACGGTCCAATGAGGACTTTTACCACATCATTTGTAACATTACGGTCATGATTATACCGAATAATCCTTGGTCATAATCATACCAAGTCCATCTATGCACTACAGGCCACAGATGACTTTCAAAAAAATATAAACATGAGGATGATGACAATGATATAAGAATTCAATAAAACAAGTTCAAGAATTAATTTATTCAGGAACTAATAACGTCCAAGTTGTCAACATGATACTGCTTTGTGCAGTAAAATTCAAGAATGCTCAGAAGAATATTTCCATGAAAAGATACTAGATGAAGCACAAATATCAAGGATATTCTACTAATTTCATGGGGTATAGAAGTCAAAACTTTAACCAACTGAGTATAATAAAGAATGGAATAACAAAAGAAAACATCATACATGCGGTACTTTGCATTGACAGGTTATTCCAACAGAATAATAATAACGGAACCAAGTCAGGCAAAATTTGCACCGACAGGATGTTCCAACAGGATAGTAAAGACGGAATCAGGTCCGATGTAAAACACACAGACAGGATGTTCTAACAGAATAATAATAAAGACGGAACCAGGTCCGGTGTAAAACACACTGACAGGATATTCCAACAGAATAATAATAATGACGGAACTAGGTCCGGTGTAAAACACACAGACATGATGTTCCAACAGAATAATAGAAGAATGTCACCAAGTATAGGGTAGACCGCGTATACAGGTTATTCCAACAGAATAATAAGCAATGGAATAACAACAGTTCTCTTCATGAATAAGAAAGAATAACACCCCTTACCGTAAAAGAAACTGAATATAAGAGTAGGAAAGTAGCAGAATACTTTTCTTCTTTCTCTCTATAATTTTCTCTCTCTAGAGTTTCAGTGAATTCGTAAGAAATAATGAAGGAATGAGCTTCTATTTATAGGAGAATGAAAGTGTACTGTTTATGAACGAATTATTTCTGCAGAATTATTTCTTCAATCAACTAACTAAGTCAAACAACTAACCAATAAGATTTCAACAAAAATTAAAATATAATACATATATATAAACACATGTTTTCAACTTATATATATCAATATTATATATACCACTAGATTTTTTTCCCCCCCATATCCAACATCAATCCCCCACCCTCCCAATAATCACTCTTACACATCACTATCACACTACTACTTTTCCACTATTTTCCACTCATACACACATCACACACCTATCACTTTCACATATCATTTTCTCCCACCATATACTCAATACATACATGTACTTCCATACGTATACTCTTCCATTTCTGAAACCATTTTTCCAACACATATGGGCCCCACATGTGGCCGCCACATATGGGCCCCACCTTTAAATAATTTTCTTTCGATTATTTTGAAAAATGGGTAAATAGGAATCCATAAAATAAGCAAAACTTCATAAATCACCTTAATAATTTTAACAATATTTATCATCTTTATTATAATTCATAATATTAATCGACCAGGTCGTTTTCAGGAAAGAGGGGGCTTTCCAATAAAGATTTCTCCCTATTGGCGCGCAATTAGGTGACCAAACCTCTCATTAACAGAACTTCTAGACATCGTTAATATTGCAAATAATAATATTAATAACTTTGTCGTCTCAATTATTGATTTTAACAATATATAAAATATCGACAATAATTGAATCAAATAACGTGAGATACTATGCAACAATTATTATAGCAATAATTGAACAAAACTGAATGACTTCTCACGTAAGCACCAATAATCAATACCGTGTGCTGCTATGCAACCACGCGTATTACTGTACTTTTACTACCGAGTAGTTCAACAGTATTAACGGTAAAACTTCCGTCGTTATTTTTATAAAATATTTTTGTCGTTTTCTCAAGCAGACAATAATTTCGTTGTGGGGTCCACCAATGATTGCGTTATTGTACGAATATTCCCCGACCAATCGAATATTACACAACAACTTGCATACCTTGCAAAATTTATAAATATTACCCACAACTATAACATTATATCAAATTCACACCATAATATTCAAAAAAATATTTCGAGAAATTTAAACCTTTATTCATAAAATCTGGGGTCTCACAGTAATTAGAAATTTAAACCTTTATTCATAAAATTTGGGTCTAAGTACTTAGAAAACCTAAACCAATCAAGAAACTATAATTTTCATTTTTATAAACTAAAATTTTTATTTTAAACCCTAAATTGAAATCCTAGAAACTAAAATTCTAAAACATTATGGTTAAACCCTGAGGGTTGGGATAGAATGTCAAGATTGCCATTAAAATCACAAGTTAAATGACTAACTTGCCCTTCTTGCATTATTAGTGGATAACTTGTGGATCTTGCCATATATAGAGTTGTTTACCAACTCTAGATCAGCCATGTGACTAAATGTAACATATATCAGCTATAAACTTCAGTCATACACATTACATACATAATATATATATATATATATATATATATATATAGATTATGAGAGAGAAAATGTCATATTCAAGCCTCATTTGATCACAACACTCAACCAAAACTCTCTCAACTCCAAACCTCTGATATATATTGCTAGACCAGTCCCAAAACAAGTCCCCACTATCTCCACTAACAGATCAGAAGCATAGAATCAAGAATTTATTCATAGAAAGGTATAAACCTAACCTAGAATTTGATCTTAGTTGCTATGTTAAATGTTTATGTTTAAACATGTTGTATGAAGTGTATATAGTTGATCTAGGTTGGTATTTGATAGATCCATAACATCTATAGGCTCGAAATAGAAGTTTTTCAAAATCTAAAAAAGTTTGAAAATATTGTCTGACAACGAATGTCATACCCTATAGATCTCTTTTTGTTTATATTTTTGTATGTTTTAAGGTTAGCACTTGTAGTATGTTGTGAGATCTTTTATCTAGAACTCGAATCAGGGTAAGATCTGGTTTATATTTCAAGTTATTGATGGTCAAAGTCGGTTGACCGACCATGACCGAGCAAATCTAGAAAACCCAGATCGTGCCCAGAAATGTCTGACAAGATGTTCTTGGGCTCTGATCTTCCAGTTGTTTGTTACTTTGTTATAGTTGTTGCATCTAACTTGTAGTATGTTGTATTAGCTGCAAAATCATGCCTTTTGATCACAAAAACAACAAACCGGTTCAACATAGTGGCTGGTCAAAGTAAGTTAAACGATCATGAAAACTATTTTCTGGGTAACCCAGAAAACATTTGAACATTGTGTCTGACAGGGTTTGACTGGCCTAGATCTCACGATTCTGTTGTTGTTATATTGATTGTTTGTAATGGATCTCTTCATTTACATGTTGGCTACACGCTGAACCCATTAGATCACAAAAATGATACAAGAATAATAAGTTGTGGAAGCCCAAAGTAGGCCTCACGAACTGTTCTTCATTTCTGTGTAACCCAGAAAATGAAGAACAGCTCTGATAGCTTGTTCAAGGTTTTGGATCTTGCTTGTGTTATGAATCTGACCCAGAACTTGTTTGATACTTGTACTAGTACATATATACTACGGTATCTAATCATTAGTCAGCCCAGAAACATATTACACAATGAAATATTGTTCGTCAAAGTAGGCATCTCAATATCTGGTTATGAACGTTCTTGAGGACTCAAGAACACTTTAGGCGACGGTTTCTGTCACTAAAAACTACAGCGACAAATTTTTTAATTTTAATTAATTTATTTTTCTAAAAATAATTTAAAAATAGAAATAAATTATTAAAAATTCCAAAATTATTTTAAGTTATAAAAATTAACTTTTAATAATTTGACATATTTTTCATAAATATTAATATTTATTTGAATATTATTGATATTTAATTTATTTAATTAATGTATTAAATTAATTAATTAAAAATTATTTTAAATGATAATAAAGTATTTAAAAATATTTGAAGTTATAAAACTTAACTTTTAATATTTTAAGGCAAATTTCATTAATTATTTAATATTAATGATATTAGATTTATTTAATAATTATATTAAATAAATTGATTTAAAAATGATTTTAATATTATAAAAATTATTTTAAATAAAAATAAAGTATTTAGAAATATTTTAAGTTGTAAAACCTAACTTTTAATATTTTAAGGAAATTTTTTTTTAATTATTTAATATTAATGATATTAGATTTATTTAATAATTATATAAAATAATATTGATTAAAAATAATTTTAATATTATAAAAATCATTTTAAATGAGAATAAATAGTTTTAAAATATTTTAAGTTATAAAATATAACTTTTAATATTTAAAGATAAATTTTATTAATAATTTAATATTAATAATATTAAATTTATTTAATAAGTATATTAAATAAATAGTTTAAAAATAGTTTTACTGATTTAAAAATCATTTAAAAAGGATATAAATAATTTAAAAATATTTTAAGTAATAAAAAATGACTTTTAATAATTTAGTGAATAAAAAATTAATATTTAAATATTAATAGTAACTATTTAAAAATAATTTAAAATATTTTAAAAATCATTTAAAGGTAATATTAATGTTTTAAAAATATTTTGAGTTATTATAAATAATTTTAATATTTTGGCTATAGTTTCATTAATAATTTAATATTAATGATAATATAATTATTTAATATTTAAATCATTTAAAAGTTATTCCAATGTTTGAAAAATCATGATAAATTATAATAATTATTCAAAAATTATTATAAGCCACTGAAAAATAATACGACTGATATTTAAAATATCTAAACGAATATTGAATGATAGAATAGAGTTTTAGACTCAATAATTATAGGATAAAGTCGTCGGTACACAGAAATGTTTTAAAAATTGATCTTGACTTATATAATTTGTTTGTATAGGTGTTTTTTTATGTCGTAATAACTGATATATATATGTGACAATGTGCTTAGGTTATGTGTTGACTACAAATAATAGTACTATGTGTTACGATATATTATTCTAATCGAAAGAATGATCTTATTAATGATATGTCATTGTAGTAAAGATAAAACTAAGTTGCATAACTGTAAGTAGCAGACCAGTCAAGTATCCTATCTTTGCATTTACTTTATGCAACGGACATACGTAAGCGAATATCTAAACTATACTTTTGCATTGTTCAAATATCTTAACATTATATATACTTATGCAATGATTCTGTATAAGTAAGTTATTAAATTATAATATGTTGTACAAGTTCTTTAATGGTGTTATTATAAATCAAGATATATATTCTGTTCATTAAATTCTAAATTTGGTTATACAAGTGTCCTCACTTGGATAACTATTGTACTTATTAATACATACCAATTAAATTTCGGTATGTATACATTGATAAAAAGTTGTTTAAGCTATTTGATTCGGTTAGACATAGATTTAAAAATATTATTGAACATCATAGAACTTTATTGTATCCAATCAAATTATTTTAGTTCGGAATCTCGACTAAGTATGAACATCCCAAACATAGAAAATATTTGTGCGCCAAAGGCAGATAAGATGAACGAAAATATCATTCTTGTAGGTTGTATTGATCAATACAGGGCACATTAGGATGATCACCCTCGCGCCTGTAAGTTATGATGGTTTGTGGATGAAGTTCTGCTAAACATTATCGAAAATTGAAAACAAAGTTCATATTCTGTTGACTGCTCTCCATTTATAGTTAGTACGTAGTTTTAAGAAGTTGATATAGAATTGATATGTTGTTATTATTGGTTTAGCTTACATCACAATTGTTGATTCGTTGTAGAAGTGTCATTCAAAGAAAACATTTAATCCTTTCAGCTAATATTTATTGTTGTTATTACTTGCTGGGCAATCAAATGCTCATTCTTGCTTTAAATTTAAATGTTTTCAGCTAAGCATGATCAACCTGAAGGTTCAGGCAAGAATAAGAGAAAAGAAAAGCAAATAGAATAAGTTTAATGGTATCTTTTGTAATAGTTAGACATTATTAAGACAATGATATTTATTATCTATCATGTAATGAAATGTAGTGAAGGTCGAGTACCTAGGATTAGACTCTGATATATGTAAATTAAGTTTGATATTAATATTATTGTTATTATTTCACTCAAAGAAATGTTATCGAGAAGCACCGAGTTCAGGTTTCAAGTACCTGGATTTGGGGCCTTCACATTCCACTTGTCTGACGGTCCCATCACTTCAGCTAATTTTTTTGCTTGGTACAGGCCCCGCACTATTGGAGCGCAGACTAGGGTTACCCAATTTCTAGGAGATGTGGTCCACGGGTTTGTCATGATGACCAACTAGATTGCTTGCGTTCGGGAGCCTACTCATCAAGTGCAAATTATAGATCTGACATATCACTTGGATCAGGTATCTCTTTTTGTTCGCCACTTGGGTGGGGATCCTTCTGAGTTTGAGACCTTTGATTCTCATAAACCCGAGGCTAGACCATCAGATACAAATAGCTTTACCGATAGAGGGTGTAAGACCCCAACTTTTATAAATAAAGATGAATTTTCTATAAATGTCATTTTTGAATATTATGAAGTTAATTTGATATAATGTTATAGTTGTGGGTAATATTTATAAATTTTGTAAAGTACGCAAGTTGTTATATAATATTCGGTTGGTCGGGGAATATTCGTTTTAAAAAGAAATATTCGTACAACAGCACAATTATTGGTGGACCCCACAATTGAATTATTGTCGGATTGAGAAAACGATAAAAATATTTTATTAAAAATAACGGCGGAAGTTTTACCATTGATACTGTTGAACTACTCGGTAGTAAACGTACAGTAATACGTGTGGTTGCATAGTAACACACGGTATTGATTATTAATGCTGATGTGAGAAATCACTCAGTTTGATTCAATTATTGTCAGTTAATAATATGAATTATTTAGCGATAATAAAATTTTGTTTTATTCGTATTATTAATGTAATAAAATAGAAACATCTTTTTATATAAAACAGAATACTTTATTAAAGTTATTATATAAATAGAATATATTATATTTTATTTAAAAGATTTTTCTTTAAATATGGACCGTCAGATTAAAGTAATCAATCTGGACCGTTCATGGATTAGTTACTATGAATTCCATTTTTCTATAAATAGCAGCTCATTCCTTCATTATTTCTTACGAATTCACTGAACTCTAAATAGAGAAACTATAGAGAGAGAGAAGAAAAGTATTCTGCTACTTAACTACTTCCTTATTTCAGTTCTTCTTTAAAACGGTAAAGGGTGTTATTCTTTCTTATTCATGAAGAGAACTGTTGTTATTCCATTTCTTATTATTCTGTTGGAATACCCTGTATACGCGGTCTACCCTATACTTGGTGACATTCTTCTATTATTCTGTTGGAACATCCTGTCTGTGTGTTTTACACCGGACCTGGTTCCGTCTTGTTATTATTTTGTTGGAATATCCTGTCTGTGTGTTTTACACCGGACCTGGTTCCATTTTTATTATTATTCTATTGGAACATCCTGTCTGTGTGTTTTACACCGGACCTAGTTCTATCTTGTTATTATTCTGTCGGAACATCCTGTCTGTGCGTTTACGCCGGACCTAGTTCTATTATTTATTATTCTGTCGAAATATCCTGTCTGTGCGTTTACGCCAGACCTGGTTCCATTATTTATTATTCTGTTAGAATAACCTGTCTGTGCGGTCTATTGCATGCCGGGTGATTTCTTTTGTTATTCCATTCTTTATTATACTCAGTTGGTTAAGTTTTAACTTCTATACTCCATGAAATTAGTGGAATATCCTTGATAATTGCGGTTCATCCAGTATCTTTTCATGAAAATAATCTTCTAAGCATTCTTGAATTTTACTCCACAAAGCAGTATCATATTGACAATTTGGACGTTGTTAATTCTTGGATAAATTAATTCTTGAACTTGTTTTATTGAATTCTTATATCATTGTCATCATCCTCATGTTTATAAAATGTTGAAAGTAATCTATGGCATGTAATGCATAGATAGACTTGGTATGATTATAACCAGGGATTAAACGGTGTAATCATGGTCGTAATGTTACAAATGAAGTGGTAAAAGTCCTCATTGGCCCGTAGTACATTGATGGACAGTTGTTGGCATGATCATGACCATTAATGAATACACGAATATCCTTGGCCGTAGTGCAAGGGTGATTCGATGATGTGAATTATTTTATTAAGATGAGTCCCAGTGATAACAGTGTTGAAAAACCTTTTAAATCATAGAAAATAGTAGATTTTATTCTCTACTTGACTCTTTTAATGGATTGCTTGTCCCGCTGAAGTTAAATTTGATGTTCGTTATATTTTATCAGTTTAACACTGTTGAAGGCTAATGATAATTTATTCTGCATTATCTTAGTCATAATATTTCTTACTGGGCTAGTTGAGCTCAACCTTTCTTTCACTGTTCTCTTCAAGAAGTGAGAATATAGCTGGGACGAGTCGGGGAACGGAGTGATGGACCAGATGATAGTATTAATAGTCCTCACTATTCTATTAAATAGTGTGACAATAATTGTAATGAGAACTTCTTTTGAGTTTGTATAGTCTCTAGTAGACAATAATTGTATTCAAACTCACAATTATGTTTTGTCGTATTGTACACGACAGTTATATTAGTAAGTTGTATTTGTATTCTGTACCATGTATCTGACGACCCAAGATGGGTGATGTATACCTAATTTTGGGGGCGTCACAGTTGGTATCAGAACTTAGGGATATGATCCCTGGCTAAGATGTGAGAATAGAACTAGGAGGGGAGAGACGGGGAATTCCTTCGTTAGTATGACCTATCTAAGTTTATTTGCATGATATTTAATTGGTCGGTCATAATATAAGGATAATATATGACATATCAATTAACTTTTATTTTGTGCCAGTATCTGAAAATGGCATCTGAGAATGTTGAGAATAGCAATGGAGCACAGGCGACTGTTGATTCACCACATATCAATAATTAGGATAATGTGCAACAGGAAGGTGACAATCCGCATGCAAACAACAACACTGACCAGATGATGAATGATGGAATGTTCAGAAGCTTTATGCAGTTCATGCAACAGCAGGCAAGAGCGGCTCCTGTCCAAAATATATGTGGAAATACTGAAAACTCTCAGACGGTCACCGCTAAACAGTTCAAGGAGCTGGGACCACCGGAGTTTAAGGGAGAGCCAAAACCACTTATAGCGGAAACATGGATAAAGCAGATCACCTAGATATTTGATGTCTTGGGATGCTCCGAGGAGCAAAAGGTTCCCTTTGCCGCCTTTATGTTGCAAGGAGAGGCAGATTACTGGTGAGAATCGATTAAGCGTACTCAACCTGCCGCATTGAAGATGTCTTGGGAGTAGTTCCAAGAGCTGTTCAATGACAAATACTTTCCCGAAAGCGTTCATCACATGAAGAAGGTGGAGTTCATCAAATTGGAGCAGAATAATATGACCGTATCGCAGTATGAGACTAAATTTGCTGAGTTGTCCCGGTTTGCGTCCCACTTGGTGGATAATAAAGAGCGAATGATGCGAATATTTTTGCGAGGTTTGAAACCTGAGATACGTCAACATCTTATTTCTCATAAACTATGTTTGTATTCAGATGTTGTGAATAGGGCTTAGTTAGTGGAGCGCGATAATGAGTTAACGTAACCAAAAGAGAGCAGTCGGCAAAATGATAATACCAGTGAGAGCAGTCATCGAAGCGGTGACAACAAGCGTGGAGGGAATCAACAGGCCAACAATGGTAACCACTTCGGTGGTAATTAGGGTCAAAATAATAAGAATGGTCATTTCAAGAAGAGGAGATTCAACAATGATGGAAAGACGTCAGCACTAGCACCCGTTGTTAAGGAAAGAGAACGACCACCTATCATATGTTTCAAATGCGGAGGGGAGGGGCACATCAGTCCAAACTGCGCGATGCCATCTAAAGCATGTTATAATTAAGGAAGAGAAGGTCATTTAGCTCGATTTTGTCATTTACCAAAAATAAGTTCATCTAAGATGGAGACACCAAATGTCGTCCCAGAAAAGTCAAAATCGGTAGTGCAAGGGAGAGCGTTTGTTGTGACCTCCCAGAAAGCAAGGAACCCGAATGAGGTCATCACGGGTAAGCTTATCATAAACTCTAACGAAGTCTATACTTTATTTGATACCGGTTCTACCCATTCTTTTATTTCTCCTACTTGCGCTCATCGATTAAATTTAACTCCGGAGAAATTAGACTTTGATTTATCTGTTGAAACTCCATTGGGAGAAACCTTCATTACATCCACGGTTTATAAGTCTTGTTTGGTTCAAGTTGGTACCCACACATTACCTGTCGATCTGATTTCATTAAAAATACTTGCATTTGACGTGATTCTAGGGATTGATTGGTTAACTACTCATCATGCAAAAATTGATTATTTTCGTAAGGTTGTTAGCTTTCATATTCTTAATCGACCTATTATGCGAATTCAAGCAACCAAACCATTAAAATCAATCGCTGTCATCTTAAGCCATAAAGCTATTGGTTTATTGAAAAACGGATGTCAAGCTTTCTTAGCTCATGTCACGGATCTAAATAAAAATACGTCAGTTTTGAATGATATTTCTATTGTTAATAAATTTCCTGATGTATTCCCTGAAGAACTTCATGGCCTACCCCCAGAGCGTGAAATTAAATTTTGTATCGACCTTGTACCCGGTACAAAACCCATTTCCAAAGTCCCATATCGAATAGCTCCTATTGAACTTCAGGAGTTAAAGATCCAACTGCAGGAATTGTTAGACATTGGCTTTATTCGTCCTAGTACTTCTCCTTGGGGTGCTCCTGTTCTATTCGTGAAGAAGAAAGATGGAAGTATGCAACTTTGTATTAATTATCGGGAGTTGAATCATGTCACCATCAAAAATAGGTACCCATTGCCACGTATTGATGACCTGTTTGACCAGTTGCAAGGAGTACAATTCTTTTCAAAGATCGATCTTCATTATGGATATCATCAGCTGAAGGTTAGAACTGAAGATATTCCAAAGACGGCTTTCAGAACTCGGTACGGGCATTATAAATTTCTAGTCCTGTCCTTTGGATTGACTAATGCTCCTGCTGCCTTCATGGATTTGATGAACCGGGTATTCAAGGAATATTTGGATCACTTTGTGGTTGTCTTTATTGATGACATCCATATTTATTCCAAAAGCCGTGAAGATCATGAGCAACACTTGAGGCTGGTACTCCAAAAGCTTCGTGAATACGAGCTTTATGCCAAGTTGAAGAAATGCGAGTTCTGGCTGGAGGAGGTAGCATTCCTTGGGCACGTAGTATCAAGTCGTGGAATATCGGTTGACCCAGCAAAGATTGAAGCTATTCAAAGCTGGGAGCAACCTAAATCAGTGACCAAAGTACGTAGCTTTCTTGGTTTAGTTGGTTATTATCGAAGATTCGTGGAAGGATTTTCTCAAATCGCTACTCCATTAACTGAGCTGACTCGGAAAGATACAAAGTTCGGTTGGAGCGAAGAATGTGAAAAAAGTTTTCAAGAACTCAAGAGGAGACTCATTTCAGCACATGTTCTAACAATACCATCTGGCTCAGAGGGATTTGTCATCTACAGTGATGCTTCGAGCAAAGGGTTGGGATGCGTTCTCATGCAACATGAAAAAGTCATAGCCTATGCATCAAGACAACTCAAGGAATATGAGAGGAATTATCCTACTCATGATCTAGAGTTGGAAGTTGTTGTCTTTGCACTTAAATTTGGAGGCATTACTTGTATGGGGAGAAGGTGGAGATCTTTACGGATCATAAAAACCTCAAATATTTTTTCACTCAAAAGGAACTTAACATGCGACAACGACGTTGGCTTGAACTATTGAAAGATTATGATCATACCATTCAATACCATCCTGGAAAAGCGAATGTGGTAGCTGACGCATTGAGTAGAAGATCATATGCAAGTACGAGTGCTATATTGTCAACACAAAGGCCCATTTTGTGTGACTTGTAAAGGAAGGAGATAAAGTTAAAGACTCCAGGGACCCATGTGATGATGGTGAATATACGAGTAGAACCAACTTTAATCGATAAAGTTAAAGCTGCTCAAGCTACAGACCTGGAGCTGATGCGTATGAGGAAGAAAGTGCAAGAAGGTGCTATGCCGGAAGCAAGAATCGATGAAGAAGGAATACTTCGAGTCAACTCCAGACTTTGTGTTTCTAACAACCCTGATTTAAAGTATAAAATCATGATGGAGGCGCACAACACACCGTTTGCAATCCATCTGGAAGTACTAAAATGTATCATGATCTTCGTCATACATTTTGGTGGAGCAATATGAAGAGAGAGATAGTGTTATTTATCTCAAGGTGTCTAACTTGTCAACGAGTCAAAGCGGAGCATCAAGTACCAAAAGGTCCATTGCAACCACTTATAATTCCAGAATGGAAGTGGGAGCACATTACCATGGATTTCGTTACCGGTCTTCCTAAGATTTCTCAAGGTATAGATGCGATTTGGGTCATTGTTGATAGATTGACCAAGTCTGCTCATTTCTTACAGATACGAGAAACTTATACACTTGAACGCCTTTCTCGTATTTACATAAACAAGATTGTAAGACTGCATGGTATGCCAGTATCCATAGTTTTTGATCGAGACCCAAGATTCACTTCACGATTTTGGGTTAGTTTATAAAAAGCTATGGGCACGGATTTACGATATAGTTCGGCATATCATCCTCAGACGGACAGACAATCAGAGAGGACTATTCAAACTCTAGAAGATTTATTAAGACTCTGTGTCCTTGACTTCAAGGGAAGTTGGGACAAGTTCTTACCATTGGTGGAGTTTTCCTACAACAACAGTTATCAAGCAAGTATTGGCATGGCTCCATTCGAAGCATTGTATGGAAGAAAATGTCGTTCTCTAGTATGCTGGGATGAGGTGGGTGAAGTAACGTTGTTGGGACCGGAGTTGGTACGTATGACTATAGAAAAGATTCAAACGATCCGACAACGTATAAAAACCTCACAAGATCGACAAAAGAGTTATGCTGATCTTCATCGAAAGGACGTAGAATTTGATATAGGAGATCATGTGTTCTTACGTGTTGCTCCATGGAAAGGAGTTACGAGATTAGAAAAGAGAGGAAAGCTCAATTCTCGATTCATCGGTCCATTTTTAATCCTCGATCGAGTAGGAACTGTGGCTTATAGACTCGTTTTACCGCCAAGTATGTCTCGTGTTCATAACGTTTTTCACATATCCATGTTACGTAAATATGTGGAAGACCTGAACCACATTATTGAGTTAGAACCGGACGACATAGCAGAAGATTTGACGTTTGAAGAAGTTCATGTTCAAATCTTGGATAAGAAGGAACATATTTTACGCTCCAAGGTTATACCTCAAGTCAAAGTTTTGTGGAGAAACCACAATGTTGAGGAAATGACTTGGGAGTTAGAATTTGAAATGAAATCAAGGTATCCTTACCTTTTCGACATACCAGGTACGTACCCTAATTTCGAGGGTGAAATTTATTAAGAAGGGGAAGTTGTAAGACCCCAACTTTTATAAATAAAGATGAATTTTTTAAAAATATCATTTTTGAATATTATGGAGTTAATTTGATATAATGTTATAGTTGTGGGTAATATTTATAAATTTTACAAAGTACGCAAGTTGTTATATAATATTCGATTGGTCGGAGAATATTCATTTTAACAGGGAATATTCGTACAACGGCACAATCATTGGTGGACCCCACAACGAAATTATTGTCGAATTGAGAAAACGACAAAAATATTTTATAAAAAATAACGGCGGAAGTTTTACCATTGATACTGTTGAACTACTAGGTAGTAAAAGTACAGTAATACGTGTGGTTGCATAGTAGCACACGGTATTGATTATTAATGCTTATGTGAGAAGTCACTCAGTTTGATTCAATTATTGTCAGTTAATAATATGAATTATTTAGCGATAATAAAGTTTTGTTTTATTCGTATAATTAACGTAATAAAACAGAAACATCTTTTTATATAAAACAGAATACTTTATTAAAGTTATTCTATAAATAGAATATATTATATTTTATTTAAAAGATTTTTCTTTAAATATGGACCGTCAGATTAAAGTAATCAATCTGGACCGTTCATGGATTAGTTACTATGCATTCAATATTTCTATAAATAGCAGCTCATTCCTTCATTATTTCTTACGAATTTACTGAACTCTAGAGAGAGAAACTATAGAGAGAAACTATAGAGAGAGAGAGAAGAAAAGTATTCTGCTACTTAACTACTTCCTTATTTCAGTTCTTCTTTAAAACGGTAAGGGGTGTTATTCTTTCTTATTCATGAAGAGAACTATTGTTATTCTATTTCTTATTATTCTGTTGGAATAACCTGTATACGCGGTCTACCCTATACTTGGTGACATTCTTCTGTTATTCTATTGGAACATCATGTCTGTGTGTTTTACACCGGACCTGGTTCCGTCTTGTTATTATTCTGTTGGAACATCCTGTCTGTGTGTTTTACACCGGACCTGGTTCTGTTTTTTATTATTATTCTGTTGGAACATGCTGTCTGTGTGTTTTACACCGGACCTGGTTCCGTCTTGTTATTATTCTGTCGGAACATCCTGTCTGTGCGTTTACGCCGGACCTGGTTCCATTATTTATTATTCTGTCGAAATATCCTATCTGTACGTTTACGCCGGACCTGGTTCCATTATTTATTATTCTGTTAGAATAACATGTCTGTGCGGTCTATCGCATGTCGGGTGAATTTTTTTTGTTATTCCATTCTTTATTATACTCAATTGGTTAAGTTTTAACTTCTATACTCCATAAAATTAGTGGAATATCCTTGATAATTGTGGTTCATCCAGTATCTTTTCATGAAAATATTCTTCTAAGCATTCTTGAATTTTACTCCACAAAGCAGTATCATGTTGACAATTTGGACGTTGTTAATTCTTGGATAAATTAATTCTTGAACTTGTTTTATTGAATTCTTATATCATTGTCATCATCCTCATGTTTATAAAATGTTGGAAGTAATATATGGCATGTAATGCATAGATGGACTTGGTATGATTATAACCAGGGATTATTCGGTGTAATCATGACCGCAATGTTACAAATGAAGTGGTAAAAGTCCTCATTGGCCAATAGTGCATTGATGGACAGTTGTTGGCATGATCATGACCATTAATGAATACAGAATATCCTTGGCCGTAGTGCAGGGGTGATTCGATGATGTGGATTATTTTATGAAGCTGAGTCCCAGCGATAACAGTGTTGAAAAACCTTTTAAATCATAGAAGATAGTAGATTTTATTCTCTACTTGACTCTTTTAATGGATTGCTTGTCCCGCTGCAGTTAAATTTGATGTTCGTTATATTTTATCAGTTTAACATTGTTGAAGGCTAATGATAATTTATTCTGCATTATCTTAGTCGTAATATTTCTTACTAACCTAGTTGAGCTCACCCTTTCTTTCACTGTTCTCTTCAGGAAGTGAGAATATAGCTGGGACGAGTCGGGAAACGGAGTGATGGACCAGATGATAGTATTAGTAGTCATCACTATTCAATTAAATAGTGTGACAATAATTGTAATGAGGAATCCTTTTGAGTTTGTATAGTCTCTAGTAGACAATAATTGTATTCAAACTCACAGTTATGTTTTGTCGTATTGTACACGACAGTTATATTAGTAAGTTGTATTTGTATTCTGTACCATGTATCTGACGACCCAAGATGGGTGATGTATACCGAATTTTGGGGGCGTCACAGAGGGGATCCTTTTGACTATCACCCAGATATGAAGGATCTGCCCACTCAGGAGGATTTGGCTCAGGTTGACCAGTTTGATGACTCCAGTACAAATATTGTCTTCTAGACAATATTCACGCCCAAATAAGTCCTCATTACAATTATTGAAATACTATTTAATAAAATAGTGAGGACTGCTAACACCACTGACTAGAAACATCACTCCACACCCCGACTAGTTCCCGCTATATTCTCGCCTCCTAAGAAAAATGGAACAAAAAGGAAAAGGATGAGCTCAACTAGCCTAGTAAAGAATATTATGACTAAGATAATATACAACAACTTATCATTAGTCTTCAACAAGAAAAAATCTAATAAAATATAATAGACAACAAGTTTTAGATCAACAACTGCAGCAAAAACAACAAACCATTAGAAGAGTCAAGTAGAGAATGAGTTCTACTATCTTCCAAGATTTAAAAGTCTATCATTAATATTTTATACCTGTAACAACAATCAATAATCATCTTTAATCAAATATTCATCTTTGCACTACAGGCCAAAGATATTCATTTGTATCACCAGTCGGTCATGTTCATCTCAACACCTATTCATCTTTGCACTACGGGCCAAAGATATTCATCAGTTAATCATTCATCTTTGCACTACAGGCCAAAGATATTCAGTAATATCATCATTTTGGACTGAGGATGATGAAAAATATTTAAAAAAAAACGAACTCAGTGAGACAGAAGGACAAATATTAGGGATTCGTATTACTGTTTATCCAAGTGCAATAATACTCCATAACAACCAATTGTGAAGTAGAATTCAAAAATAAAGATCAAAACATGGATACAATCAAAGATAGTAACTATAATAGACATCTTGGACAAAAAAAAAATTTTATTTTTCGGTGAATAGTGTCGTATTCGTGAATAGTGTTGCATACGTGAATAGTGCCGTATACGTGAATAGTAACCCCGACACAAAAAGTTCTAAATTTAATAAAAAGTTCATATCAATATTTCAGCATAATGATATTGAAGAAAATAATATCATTTAAGAAGAAAATAATATCCCTTACCTCAAGATAACAGTACTTCTGTTCGGAATATCGGTATTAGGCTGAAAAAAACTTGCACTGATAAATAAAAACTCACAAAGTATCTAATTACTCAAAAAATGCGCTTGATAATATAGAGAGAGGAAGAGATAAAACTTATGAATTCTGGTGTGATTTTGAATTCTAACTTAGCCCTCTATTTATAGAAAAATGTTAGCATGCCGAAGCAGACTTGACTTGCTACCTGATGGCTTTACCTGCTACTATTGCCACCCACCACATTTGAATAAAAATTTTAGCACATTTCTCACCAACCAAAAGTGGGGCCCACTCAATTCTAGAATTTTTCACCAAAATTATTTATAAACCTAATTTCTAAATCATTCACCTCTTAAAATTCATAACAAATTATACGTTCATTTTTAACGGTTCAAAATTTGTGGACATATACTCAACTTACATATGTATAACATATCCAAAAATCACAACGATCCAACGGTCAGATTAAAAATTATAACCCACGCAATATATCTCAAGAACAGTGATTTAATTTTTAATACCTCCATTTCGACAAAAACACCTCAACATTAATTCCTTCACATAAAATAAATATATCCATCAATTATATCCACATAAAATAAATATTTCCTTATCATATAAATCAATAATTAATTATTCATAAATAATATTACAGAATCACAATTATGACAACCAGGCCGTTCCCAAGAAAGAGGGGCTTTCCAATAAGGATTTCTCCTTACTGGCGCGCAATTAGATGACCAAACCTCTCCTTAGACAGAACTTTCTAGACGTTGCCAATAATGCTATCTAATAATATTATTCAAATAATATGAATTATTGATCTGATAATAGAAAATACTGTGCAGCAACAATTATTGAAACAACAATAATATAAAATATCAACGCAGTAATTATTGAATCAATAAAATAAAATATTGAACAGTAACTACTGTAACAATTATTGAGTAGTGCCTTCTTACGTAAGAATCAATAATTGGTGCAATATCGTGTGCTACTGTATTTTAACCACCGGGTATTCTAACAGTATTAATGGTAACAACTACGCCATTATTTATAAACAAATTATACTAGTCATTTTCTTCATCCAATTACTTTCCATTATGGGGCCCACACAAGGCTGCACCGTCGTACGAATATTTCCCGACAGAAAGAATATTCCACGACCAAACGAATATTCTCTGACAACAAATGAATATTTTATAACCACTTGCTTATTTTGCAAAATTTGCACATTTCACCCATAACCAAAGCATTATATCAAATTAACACCTTATTATTCACAATAATCTTTAAAAAAAAATTTAATTTTATTCATTAATAAGTTGGGGTCTTACAACCTCCCCTCTTTATGAAATTTTGTCCTCGAAATTGACGTACGTACCTGGTGTTTCGAAAAGGTGAGTATACCTCGCTTTCATTTCTGATTCCAACTCCCAGGTCATTTTCTTCAATAGCATGGTTTCCCCACAAAACCTTTACTTGTGGTATAACCTTTGTGCGTAGGACATGCTCTTTCCTATCCAAGATCTTAACAGGTACCTCCTCGTACGTTATATTTGATATCATTATGTGGGTACTTGGAGCCTTCATCTCTATCTCCATCCTTTGCAAATCATATAAAATGGGTCTTTGTGTTAACAATATTGCACTCGTACCCGCATATGATCTTCTACTCAATGCGTCAGCTACTACGTTCACTTTTCCAAGATGATATTGGATGGTATTATCGCAATCTTTCAACAGCTTAAGCCAACGTCGTTGCCGCATGTTGAGTTCCTTTAGGGTGAAGAAATATTTGAGGCTTTTATGATCCGTATAGATCTCCACTTTCTCGCCATACAGGTAGTGTCTCCAAATTTTCAACGCGAAAATGACTGCTGCCAACTCCAAATCATGAGTAGGATAATTCCTCTCATATTCTTTGAGTTATCGCGAGGCATAGGTTATGACTTTCCCATGTTGCATGAGAACACATCCTAACCCTTTGCCTGAAGCATCGCTGTAGATAACAAATTCATCCGAACCAGATGGTATTGTCAGAACAGGTGCCGAAATGAGTCTCCTCTTGAGTTCTTGAAAACTCTTCTCACAATCCTCACTCTAACCGAATTTGGTATCCTTCCGAGTCAGCTGAGTTAACGGAGTAGCGATTCTAGAAAATCCTTCCACAAATCTCCAATAATAACCAGCTAAGCCTAGAAAGCTACGTACTTCGGTCACCGACTTCAGTTGCTCCCAACTTTGTATGGCTTCAATCTTCGCCGGGTCGACAGATACTCCATATTTTGACACCACGTGCCCAACGAATGCTACTTCCTCAAGCCAGAACTCGCATTTCTTTAGTTTGGCATATAACTTGCTTTCACGATGCCTTTGCAGTACCAGCTTTAAATAGTGCTCATGATCTTCACGGTTTTTGGAATAGATCAGGATGTCATCAATAAAGACAACAACGAACTGATCTAAATATTCTTTGAATACACAGTTCATCATATCCATGAAGGCAGCAGGAGCATTAGTCAATCCAAAAGACATGACTAAGAATTCATAATGCTCGTACCGAGTTCTGAAGGCAGTCTTTGGAGTATCCTCAGTTTTAATCTTCAGCTGATGATATCCAGAACGAAGATCGATCTTTCAAAAGAATTGTGCCCCTTGCAACTAGTCGAACATGTCATCAATACGAGGTAGCGGATAACTATTCTTGATGGTGACATGGTTCAATTCTCGATAGTCAATACAAAGTCGCATACTCCCGTCTTTCTTCTTTACGAATAAAACAGGAGCACCCCAAGGAGACGTACTAAGACGAATGAAATCGATGTCTAACAATTCTTGTAATTAGACTTTTAACTCCTGAAGTTCAATAGGAGCCATTCAATATGGGGTTTTAGAAATGGGCTTTGTACCGGGTTCAAGGTTAATAAAGAATTCAATTTCACGTTCTGGGGGTAGACCAGGAAGTTCTTCAGGAAATACGTCAAGAAATTCACTAACAACAAAATATTATTCAAATCTGACGTGTTTTTGTTCAAGCCCATAACATAGGTTAAGAAAGCTTGACATTCGTTTTTCAATAAACGAATGGCTTTATGGATTGATATGATAGCGATTGATTTTAATGGTTTGGTTGCTTAAATTCGCATAACATGTTGGTTAGAAATATGAAAACTAACAACCTTACGAAAACAATCAATTTTGGCATGATGAGTAGTTAACCAATCAATTCCTAAAATCACATCAAAAGCAAGTATCTTTAAAGAGATAAGGTCAACAGATAATGTGATTGTGCCAACTTGGATTAAGCAAGATTTATAAACTGTAGATGTAATGAAAGTTTCTCCTAACGGAGTCTCCACAGATAGGTCAAAGTCTAATTTCTCCGGAGTCAAGTTTAAACGTTGAGCACAAGAAGGAGAGATAAAAGAATGGGTAGAACCGGTATCTAGTAAAGTATAAACTTCGCAAGAATTCAAGATTAGCTTACCCGTGATCACCTCGTTCGGGTTTCTTGCGTTTTGGCCAGTCACGACAAATGCTCTTCCATGAACCGCTGATTTCGACTTATCCGGGACAGCTTTTGGAGTCACCATCCTCGCTGAACTTGGTTTTGCTATAGAACACTCTCGAGCTATATGACCCTCGTTTCCACAGTTATAACATACCTTGGATTGTTGTGGGCAGTTTGGGCTGATATGTCCCTCTTTCCCGCATTTGTAACAAACGACCGGTGCTAGTTCTCCTCCCCTAGAAACAGTTGATGTTTATGTTGACGTTTTCGCGTTATCATTGTTGTACCTTTTCTTCTTCAAATCTCCCCCCGACTCGCTCCTTCTATTATCACGGCCACGATTTCCACCAGAGTGGTTACCGCTTTTGTTCGAATGTTTTCCTCCCTGCTAGTTTACATTGGTCCGATGACCGCTGCCACCGGTATTACCTTGGTTGTGTTCCCTCGGTTGAATATACTCATTATCTCGCTTTAATAATTGAGCCATGTTTACAACATCTGAATGTAAAGAAAATTTATGAGAGATAAGATATTGCCGAATCTCGGGTTTTAATCCTTTTAGAAACATCCTTATCATTCGTTCCTCATTCTTGACCAAATGAGGTGTAAACCTGGATAACTCTGCAAATTTCGCCTCGTACTGGGACACCATCATTTTATTTTGTTCCAGTCTAATAAACTCTACCTCCTTCATATGACGAATACTTTCAGGAAAGTACTTGTCATTAAACAGTTTCTGAAATGTTTCCCAGGACATGTTGAGTGCGTCAGGCTGGGTATGCTTCACAGACTCCCACCAGTAGTCTGCCTCACCGCGAAACATAAAGGTGGCGAATGGAACCTTCTATTCCTCCGTGCATCCCAAGACATCGAATATCTTGGTAATTTTCTTGACCCACGTTTCCGCCTTGATCGGATCCGGCTTTCCCTGAAAGTCTGGTGGTCCCAACTCTTTGAACCGCTTGGCCGTGACAAACCGCGCGTTGTTATCATTTCCACCCATATTTTGCACACGAGTCTCCCTCGTCTAATTTTGCATGAACTGCAAAAAGCTCCTAAACATTCCATCATTCATCGTTTGCTCGGTAACGTTGTTTACAGGAGGAATATTGCCTTCCTGTTGCACGTTCTCCTGGTTTGTGACTAAAGGTTGTTCCACAGTCTCATATACTCCGTTGTTAACGTTCTCGGCTGCCATTCTCAAATACAGCCATAAAATAAGGGTTAATTAAACAAATTAACATATCACATAATACCCCTATATTATGACCAACCAACAAATAAGCTTAGGTAGGACACACTAGCGAAGGATTTACTCGTCTCTCCCCTCCTAGTTCTATTCTTCAATCTCCGCCAGAGACCATATCCCTAAGCTCTGATACTAACTATGACGCCCCCAAAATAGGTATACATCACCCATTCTGAGTCGCCAAATACATGGTACAGAAACAAATACAAATTTATTAAAACACTTGTCGCGCAAAATACGACAACACAATACTGTGAGTTTAAATACAAATATTGTTTTCTAGACAATATTCACACTCAAATATGTCCTCAATACAATTATTGAAATACTATATAATAAAATAGTGAGGACTGCTAACACCACTGACTAGAAACATCACTCCACACCCTGACTAGTTCCCTCTATATTCTTGCCTCCTGAGAAAAATGGAACAAAAAAGAAAAGGGTGAGCTCAACTAGCCCAGTAAAGAATATTATGACTAAGATAATATACAACAACTTATCATTAGTCTTCAACAGGAAAAAATCTGATAAAATATAATAGACAACAAGTTTTAGATCAACAACTGCAGCGAAAACATCAAACCATTAGAAGAGTCAAATAGAAAATGAGTTCTACTATCTTCTAAGATTTAAAAGTCCATCATCAATATTTTATCCCTATAACAACAATCAATAATCATCTTTAATCAAATATTCATCTTTGCACTACATTCCAAAGATATTCATTTGTATCACCAGTCGGTCATGTTCATCTCAACACCTGTTCATCTTTGCACTACGGGCCAAAGATATTCATCAGTTAATCATTCATCTTTGCACTACAGGCCAAAGATATTCAGTAATATCATTATTTAGGACTGAGGATGATGAAAAATATTTTAAAGAAAACGAACCCAGTGAGACAGAAGGACAAATGTGACAACCTGAGAATTTAGAAAATTTTTAAAATTTTAATTAATTGATTTAAGGTTCAAAATTAGAACCTAGACAGAAAATAAGTGTATGCGTTTGATATTTTTAAGATGGAATTTTGAGGATTTCAAAATTTTGTGAAGGATTTAGATGAATTATTCAGGATTAAGGGAATACGTGAATATGTTATGTGAGTATGGTCAATTATGTGTTCAGAATGTAGTTAAGGGTCAAGGGTTGACCAAATAAACGATATCTGTAACAAACCCGAGGTATATATTAAGAACGTCAACGTTCAGTTAGAAAACCTTAATGTCTGATAAGAAACCCTGGAAACCGGTTCTTGAAACCCTAACTTCAGTTTCGGGAATTTAGAAACCCTAATTCGAATATTAGAATCTTAATTTGGGAATTTAAATGTTATGTATAAGGTTTTTGTATTTTAATTACAAACCTAATTAGGGATAACCCTAAGGATTAATTAGATTTTCTAATAATTTAGAAACCCTAATTTATAAGTTTAAAATCCTAATTGTTCCGTTTGAAACCCTAACGGACCAAATTGTTAAATTAGAAATCTTAATTAGGAAATATTAATTCTAATTAGCAAGCATGAATTATGATTAGAAAAATTTTAATACAATTAGAGAATTCTAGTTATAATTAAGTAATATTTTTTAAAAAATAATAATAATAATAAAATAAAGTTTTAAGGGTTAAACCCTAAACCCTAAGAGTTAGGGTAAATGACAAAAATAAACAGGAAATGTCCAAAATACCATTTACTTAGTTATTAAGTAATTAGATTTGCAAATCTTGTGAGTCATCAAGCCTAGTGTGTAGCCATGTGCCATAAAATAATTACAAGATCAGATTTGGTGGACACCTAGCCACACTTACAACAATGGATCAAAAAAATCAAGAATTAAAATAAGAAAATGCTTACTTTACTTTTTATTTTGTCCAAGATTTTTCTCTCTCTAGAATTCGAGATTTGAGAGTAATATGAGTGTTAAGTTAGGGCTAGATCAACATTTAACTTTCCAATATCAGATCAAAGATCAGGAGTTCAAGGATCAAAGCTTCAAAGTGGTAAAAAACCCTAAATCTTAAATTTTTATGATCTCATATTAGATGTTAAGTTTTTGTGTTAAAACATGTAGTATGTAGTGTTAATAAGTGATCTGGGTTGTTGGACCATGGATCCATAACATCTAGATGCACGATTTTGAAGATTTTAAAAATATGAAAAACTTGGAAAATATGGCCTGACAGCCATATGTAAGAGGCCCTAGATCATTACCCGTTAACGTGTTGGTGTATTTTATGTGATGTATCTGTTCTTTTTTGTTAGGGCTTTGATTTGAGACTTTAATCAAGCTCAGATCGTTAGTATGTTGTGAGATATGACCGGTCAAAAGGCGTTGACCGACAATGGCTATGCTTTCTGGGCAGCCCAGAAAATTCCCAGAAATCTGACAATGATTTTCCAGGCCCTTGATCTTGCTTCTAGTAATGGTTTATGACATGATGTTAGATTGATGTTGTAGCTGGACATATGGACTACACGTATATGCCCTTATATTACTCAAATCCTTAACTTATTCGTAGTTAATGATGGTAAAACGACCGTTAACTGTATGACCTGATTAAGATTCTGGGAAAACCTAGATCTTCAAGACCCGTTTACTGACCCCTAGTTTGACCGGCCTTAATCTCTTATATTCGGTGTTGTTATGATGTTATTATTTTATGTCGTTATACCCTGTCATGTGGAATACAACATTGAGCCAATAGATTACACACAAAAAGTCCAGTATGTTATGATTTAAAGATTCAAAGTAGGCACCTTGGCTGTTCTTCATTTCTGGGTAACCCAGAAAAAGAAGAACAGGCCTGACAAGATTTTTACAAGCCCAGATCTTCGTGATGTTTTGTGTTATGACCAACATTGTGGTTGAAGATTGTAGTTCTACATTCCTACTACACGATATGAGCCTTAGATGGGACAGAAACAATTTAGAAAGAAATTTATGCACGGTCAAACTAGAATACTCGGTGTCTGACATGCGTTTTCTGGGCAGGCATCAAGAACGCCAATAACACCTATAGCGACGGTTCTATCGCTATAGGGCCTTTTAGCAACAGTTTCTACTTAATTTATTTTCTGATTTTCTGAAAATTAATTAAAAATAGGAAAAAATGGTTTTAATTATTAAAAATACAAAATAAATTTTGAAAAATTATTTTAAAGTCTGAAAAATAGTTTTTAATTATTTAGAGTATATTTCATAAATATTTAATATTTTTGGAATATAAATGGTATTTAAGTTATTTAGTTATAATATTAAATAAATTATTTAAAAATAATTTTAATACATGAAAAATCATGAAAAATAATATTATGGTAAAAGAAAATATTTTAAGTTATTTTCAATGACTTTTAATATTTCGTGATGAATTTAATTAATTAATAAATATTAATAATAATTAGTTTATTTAATAAATATATTAAATAAATTATGAAAAAATAGAATTAATGATTTAAAAATTATATAAAAATGATTTAAGTGATATAAAAATATTTTTTAAGTTATAACTTATAACTTTTGATATATTGTCATGAAAACATTAATATTTTAATATTAATAGTAATTACCAGATAATGAATTTAACAGTTTAAAAATCATATAACAATGATTTTAAAGTATTAAAAATACTTTGTGATATTATAAATATATTATAATATTATGACATGAATTTTATTAGTATTTGATAATAAATAAATATTAATGATAACAGAATATTGGGGTATTTAATTCATTTAAATACGAGTTAATGGTTAAAAAATCATGATAAATAGTAATAATTACATGAAAAATCATTACAAGCTTAGGAAAATTATTTTGACTGATATTCAAATTATTTAAGTTAACTGTTAAGTGTTAGGCAGAGTTTAATTGAACTTAAACTCGATAAAAGCCCGACTAGACCGTCGGGACGTTAGAACTTTGTCGAACTTAAGTCAGACTGAAATAGTTTGACCTGATACTGAGTCTTATGTGTGTTATAGACTGATAGGGTTATGTGTTATGTGTTTAGATTATTCTGTGCTTATATATACTATTCACTGTGATTATTCTTTGCCAACGGGGTTTGGCTATACCTAAATAATTCAATTGAATTGAATTATTAATATGAGTCTATGCTATTCAATTCAGCTAGACTAATGTTATAAAAACTCTAAGTGTTCATTAAAAGAAATTTTCCTAACCAAATTGTTTTGGTGCGAAATCCATTAAGACTGAGGTAGAAGTTTATGTGCCCAAGTCGAATACGAGAAACAGATCAGACCAGAAGTACTTTATAAGTATAGGGCGTATCGGGCTAATTACCCACTATGTCCGTAAGTTAAGACGGTTAGCGGATGAATTTCCATATAACCTTTGCGAAAATGACAGACAATAGTCTGTAAAACTCCTCAGCACAATTTCAAAACTTTAATTCTTGTGAAGAATGTATTGGGTAGCATTCGATGTTGTGTAAGAATGGTGTATGGTGTAAGGAAAATTTCAGGGACGAAATTCTTAGAAGAAGGGGTGAATGTGACAACCCGAGAATTTAGAAAATTTTTAAAATTTTAATTAATTGATTTAAGGTTCAAAATTAGAACCTAGACAGAAAATAAGTGTATGCGTTTGATATTTTTCAGATGGAATTTTGAGGATTTCAAAATTCTGTGAAGGATTTAGGTGAATTATTTAGGATTAAAGGAATACGAGAATATGTTCTGTGAGTATGGTCAATTATGTGTTCAGAATGTGGTTAAGGGTCGAGGGTTGACCAAATAAACGATATCTGTAACAAACCCAATGTATATATTAAGAACGTCAACGTTCAGTTAGAAAACCTTAACGTCTGATAAAAAAATCCTAGAAGTCGGTTCTGGAAACCCTAGCTTCAGTTCCGGGAATTTAGAAACCCTAATTCGGATATTAGAATCTTAATTTGGGAATTTAAATGTTATGTATAAGGTTTTTGTATTTTAATTACAAACCTAATTAGGGATAACCCTAAGGATTAATTAGATTTTCTAATAATTTAGAAACCCTAATTTATAAGTTTAAAACCCTAATTGTTCCGTTTGAAACCTTAACAGACCAAATTGCTAAATTAGAAATCTTAATTAAGAAATATTAATTCTAATTAGCAAGCATGAATTATGATTAGAAAAATTTTAATATAATTAGAGAATTCTAGTTATAATTAAGTAATATTTTTTTTTAAAAAAATAATAATAATAAAATAAATTTTTAAGGGTTAAACCCTAAACCCTAAGGGTTAGGGTAAATGACAAAAACATACACGAAATATCCAAAATACCCTTTACTTAGTTATTAAGTAATTAGATTTGCAAATCTTGTGAGTCATCAAGCCTAATGTGTAGCCATGTGCCATAAAATAATTACAAGATCAAATTTGGGGGACACCTAGCCACACTTACAACAATGGATCAAAAACATCAACAATTAAAATAAGAAAATGCTTACTTTACTTTTTATTTTGTCCAAGACTTTTCTCTCGCTAGAATTCGAGATTTGAGAGTAATACGAGTGTTAAGTTAGGGCTAGATCAACATTTAACTTTCCAATATCAGATCAAAGATCAGGAGTTCAAGGATCAATGCTTCAAAGCGGTAAAAAACCCTAAATCTTAAAATTTTATGATCTCATGTTAGATGCTAAGTTTTTGTGTTAAAACATGTAGTATGTAGTGTTAATAAGTGATCTGGGTTGTTGGATCATAGATGCATAACATCTAGATGCACGATTTTGATGATTTTAAAAATCTGGCAAACTTGGAAAATATGGCCTGACAGCCATATGTCAGAGGCCCTAGATCGTTACCTGTTAACGTGTTGGTGTATTTTATGTGATGTATCTGTTCTTTGTTGTTAGGGCTTTGATCTAAGACTTTAATCAAGCTCAGATCGTGAGTATGTTGTAAGATATGACCGGTCAAAAGGCGTTGACCGACCACGGCTATGCTTTCTGGGCAGCCCAGAAAATTCCAAGAAATCTGACAGCGTTTTTCTAGGCCCTTGATCTTGCTTCTGGTAATGGTTTATGACATGATGTTAGTTTGATGTTGTAGCTGAACATATGGACTACACGTATATGCCCTTATATTACTCAGATCCTTAACTTATTCGTAGTTAATGATGGTCAAACGACCATTGACCGTATGACCTGATGAAGATTCTTGGAAAACCCAGATCTTCAAGACCCGTTTACTGACCCTTAGTTTGACCAGCCTTAATTTCTTATATTCGGTGTTGTTATGATGTTATGATTTTATGTCGTTATACCCTGTCATGTGGTCTACAACATTGAGCCAATAGATTACACAAAACAAGTCCAGTATGTTATGATTTAAAGCTTCAAAGTAGGCACCTTGGTTGTTCTTCATTTATAGGTAACCCAAAAAATTAAGAATAGGCCTGATAAGATTTTTACAAGCCCAGATCTTCGTGATGTTTTGTGTTATGACCAACATTATGGTTGAAGATTGTAGTGCTACATTCCTACTACACGATATGAGCCTTAGATGGGACAGAAACAATTTAGAAAGAAATTTATGCACAGTCAAACTAGCATACTCGGTGTCTGACATGCATTTTCTAGGCAGGCATCAAGAACACCAAGAACACCTATAGCGACAGTTCTGTCGCTATAGGGCCTTTTAGCGACAGTTTCTAATTAATTTATTTTCTGATTTTCCAGAAATTAATTAAAAGTAGAAAAAAATGGTTTTTAATTATTAAAAATACAAAATAAATTCTAAAAATTTATTTTAAAGTCTGAAAAATAGTTTTTAATTATTTAGAGTATATTTCATAAAAATTTAATATTTTTGGAATATAAATGGTATTTAATTTATTTAGTTATAATATTAAATAAATTATTTAAAATGATTTTAATATATGAAAAATCATGAAAAATAATATTATGGTAAAAGAAAATATTTTAAGTTATTTTCAATGACTTTTAATATTTTGTGATGAATTTCATTAATTAATAAATATTAATGATAATTAGTTTATTTAATAAATATATTAAATAAATTATGAAAAAATAGAATTAATGATTTAAAAAATCATATAAAAATGATTTAAGTGATATAAAAATATTTTAAGTTATAACCTATAACTTTTGATATTTTGTCATGAAAATATTAATATTTTAATATTAATAATAATTACCGGATAATGAATTTAACGGATTAAAAATCATATAAATATGATTTTAAAGAATTAAAAATACTTTGTGATATTATAAATATATTATAATATTATGACATGAATTTTATTAATATTTGATAATTAATAAATATTAATGATAATAGAATATTGGGGTATTTAATTCATTTAAATACGAGTTAATGACTGAAAAATCATGATAAATAGTAATAATTACATGAAAAATCATTACGAGCTTAGGAAAATTATTTTGACTGATATTCAAATTATTTAAGTTAACTGTTAAGTGTTAGGCAAAGTTTGACCTGATACTGAGTCTTATGTGTGTTATAGACTGATAGGGTTATATGTTATGTATTTAGGTTATTCTATGCTTATATATACAATAGTATTCTTACTGTTATGATATTATTCTAATATTGGAAATCTAAATTACTTGTATTAGGTTTTCGGATAAAGTGTTATAAATTGTGTTGCGGTAATCAACGGTTCAGGCAAGTTTGTTTTTACTTAACTCTACTAAGAGTTGTTTCATTCAGATATGCTTATGGTTAATCATTGCTGATTGCCACTGTAGAATTGTACTCTGTACATATTGCATGTATAAGTCAGGTATGAAAGGCTGATCACCTTCATTACCAGTTGGCCCAGACATATTTGTTCATGTTTAATACTTGTTCAGTCAAAAGTTTGTTCCTGCTAGTTCACAATTATATTTTTAAATTATAGACAGCTTATTATTCAGACACTTTTAATCATGATATGTCTTAATAAATTTAAACTTGCTGGGCAACTTTTATGCTCACCCTTGCTATATCATGATTTAACATTACATATTTAGGTGAAAACGTCGAACACAGGAAAGGATAAAGCCAAGTTCAGCTTGGGATAAAATGTGCAGCTATTTTGTAATAGAATAGTTTGATAAATATGTTATATGTCTGATAGTTTTTGAATTGTGTATAAGTTAAGGTTACTCGATTTTGGGAAAATAATGTGTGCGTTTATTGTATAAACAATTCATGTTTATATCTTTCGCAAATAGTGATAGAATGATTGTACCTGATCCGCGGTGATTTGGGACCCGAATTCGGGGCTCTCACAATTGGTATCAAAGCTGTTGGTTATAAACCTTAGGTAGGGTTACCTGAGACTAATAACCGCAGTGATTAGGATAGGTACTAACTCAAATAGAGTTAGGGTATCGGTAAGATTCAAAGAAGGATCTCGGCGAGTTATAAGATACAGAGTTCCCTAACTCTGATAACAAAGTTTAACAGTAGTGGTGAATAGATAAAGTCTAAAAGACTAATAGTACAGTAATAGGAGATTGTAAAATAAAACGATCAAGATATAGGAATGAATCGTAATATATACGATGAGATCACCTCGTGATCTGATATGGATCGAGAAAATGATTGACAAGTTTACGGCAAGAATGTTCTGTGACAGTTGTACTATGAAATGGTACAGATTCAGGAAAGGATTATGAATATGAATTGAATGAAATTCGTATTGAGAAGGGAGTAGGTTTAGGTGGGGATTCAATTGTGGACTCATGTCAGTAGCTGAGTTGTATGATTCCTTATTATGGGCGGGGAATTGTACTTGGTGTAAAACCACTTAGTTTCTGGCACTGATAATCATTGAAATGTCTGTGTCGCGCTATTTGCTATATGCGTGTCGAGAGGGTGATTCATTTCTCATGTGTATAACAGATAGATAGGTTATAGGTAGAGAATATAAGTTTAAGTACAAGTTATTAAAACTCATACTTATGGTATGTTCGTGACTCATAATTATATGAAATGTTTATGAACCCCTCAGCGAATGGACGCCAAAGGTCTGTCTAGGACAAGTTCTTAAACTCATATGATTGTGGCAAGTTCCTGAACTCATAAGTGTGGTAAGTTTGACGAACTGGGTATAGTTCTGTGTGAATGGAGTGTTAAGGATAATAGGAATAGATAAACTATTTAAGCAAATGATTATTAGTGGAGACATAGGTTTTCCAAAATTCCTAGCTATGCTAGACTTCGAACTTTTTGGACATCAAGCTAAATACGCACTATGTGCTTTTAAAAAAAATGTAGACTCGTAATCATTTTTGAAACGGTTTAAAGTATAGTCTATGCTATTTATTTCAGCTAGATACAAATGATTTGAAATATCAAAATCTATTTTACTTATCACTTATGTACCATGTAACCTGGTGCAGAGATGATAAAAAGTTGATAGAGTTGTAAATACAGGAATACTTAGTGTTGAATGGATCCAAAATCATTGTTCCATTATTGTATGATGTGTTATGACAAAGTCATGTAATGAAGGCATCCTCAAACGAACTGTTAATACAGTACGACATCATGACGTCATTCTCAAAAATATTTTTAAAAAAATTTTAATGTACCAACGGGGTTTGGCTACACCTAAATAATTCAATTGAATTGAATTATTGATATGAGTCTACGCTATTCAATTCAGCTAGACTAATGTTATAAAAACTCTAAGTGTTCATTAAAAGAAATTTCTCCAACCAAATTGTTTTGGTGCGGAATCCATTAAGACTGAGGTAGAAGTTTATGTGCCCAAGTCGAATACGAGAAACAGATCAGACCAGAAGTACTTTATAAGTATAGGGTGTATCGGGCTAATTACCCACTATGTCCGTAAGTTAAGACGGTTAGCGGATGAATTTTCATATAACCTTTGCGAAAATAACAGACAATAGTCTGTAAAACTCCTCAGCACAATTTCAAAACTTTAATTCTTGTGAAGAATGTATTGGGTAGCATGCGATGTTGTGTAAGAATGGTGTATGGTGTAAGGAAAATTTCAGGGACGAAATTTTTAGAAGAGGGGGTGAATATGACAACTCGAGAATTTAGAAAATTTTTAAAATTTTAATTAATTGATTTAAGGTTCAAAATTAGAACCTAGACAGAAAATAAGTGTATGCGTTTGATATTTTTCAGATGGAATTTTGAGGATTTCAAAATTCTGTGAAGGATTTAGGTGAATTATTTAGGATTAAAGGAATACGAGAATATGTTCTGTGAGTATGGTCAATTATGTGTTCAGAATGTGGTTAAGGGTCGAGGGTTGACCAAATAAACGATATCTGTAACAAACCCGAGGTATATATTAAGAACGTCAACGTTCAGTTAGAAAACCTTAACGTCTGATAAAAAAATCCTAGAAGTCGGTTCTGGAAACCCTAACTTCAGTTCCGGGAATTTAGAAACCCTAATTCGGATATTAGAATCTTAATTTGGGAATTTAAATGTTATGTATAAGGTTTTTGTATTTTAATTACAAACCTAATTAGGGATAACCCTAAGGATTAATTAGATTTTCTAATAATTTAGAAACCCTAATTTATAAGTTTAAAACCCTAATTGTTCCGGTTGAAACCTTAACAGACCAAATTGCTAAATTAGAAATCTTAATTAAGAAATATTAATTCTAATTAGCAAGCATGAATTATGATTAGAAAAATTTTAATATAATTAGAGAATTCTAGTTATAATTAAGTAATATTTTTTTAAAAAAAATAATAATAATAAAATAAATTTTTAAGGGTTAAACCCTAAACCCTAAGGGTTAGGGTAAATGACAAAAACATACACGAAATGTCCAAAATACCCTTTACTTAGTTATTAAGTAATTAGATTTGCAAATCTTGTGAGTCATCAAGCCTGATGTGTAGCCATGTGCCATAAAATAATTACAAGATCAAATTTGGGGGACACCTAGCCACACTTACAACAATGGTTCAAAAACATCAACAATTAAAATAAGTAAATGCTTACTTTACTTTTTATTTTGTCCAAGACTTTTCTCTCGCTAGAATTCGAGATTTGAGAGTAATACGAGTGTTAAGTTAGGGCTAGATCAACATTTAACTTTCCAATATCAGATCAAAGATCAGGAGTTCAAGGATCAAAGCTTCAAAGCGGTAAAAAACCCTAAATCTTAAAATTTTATGATCTCATGTTAGATGCTAAGTTTTTGTGTTAAAACATGTAGTATGTAGTGTTAATAAGTGATCTGGGTTATTGGATCATAGATGCATAACATCTAGATGCACGATTTTGATGATTTTAAAAATCTGGCAAACTTGGAAAATATGGCCTGACAGCCATATGTCAGATGCCCTAGATCGTTACCTGTTAACGTGTTGGTGTATTTTATGTGATGTATCTGTTCTTTGTTGTTAGGGCTTTGATCTAAGACTTTAATCAAGCTCAGATCGTGAGTATGTTGTAAGATATGACCGGTCAAAAGGCGTTGACCGACCACGGCTATGCTTTCTGGGCAGCCCAGAAAATTCCAAGAAATCTGACAGCGTTTTTCTAGGCCCTTGATCTTGCTTCTGGTAATGGTTTATGACATGATGTTAGTTTGATGTTGTAGCTGAACATATGGACTACACGTATATGCCCTTATATTACTCAGATCCTTAACTTATTCGTAGTTAATGATGGTCAAACGACCGTTGACCGTATGACCTGATGAAGATTCTTGGAAAACCCAGATCTTCAAGACCCGTTTACTGACCCCTAGTTTGACCAGCCTTAATTTCTTATATTCGGTGTTGTTATGATGTTATGATTTTATGTCGTTATACCCTGTCATGTGGTCTACAACATTGAGCCAATAGATTACACAAAACAAGTCCAGTATGTTATGATTTAAAGCTTCAAAGTAGGCACCTTGGTTGTTCTTCATTTATAGGTAACCCAAAAAATCAAGAATAGGCCTGATAAGATTTTTACAAGCCCAGATCTTCGTGATGTTTTGTGTTATGACCAACATTATTGTTGAAGATTGTAGTGCTACATTCCTACTATACGATATGAGCCTTAGATGGGACAGAAACAATTTAGAAAGAAATTTATGCACAGTCAAACTAGCATACTCGGTGTCTGACATGCGTTTTCTAGGCAGGCATCAAGAACACCAAGAACACCTATAGCGACAGTTATGTCGCTATAGGGCCTTTTAGCGACAGTTTCTAATTAATTTATTTTCTGATTTTCCAGAAATTAATTAAAAATAGAAAAAAATGGTTTTTAATTATTAAAAATACAAAACAAATTCTAAAAAATTATTTTAAAGTCTGAAAAATAGTTTTTAATTATTTAGAGTATATTTCATAAAAATTTAATATTTTTGGAATATAAATGGTATTTAATTTATTTAGTTATAATATTAAATAAATTATTTAAAATGATTTTAATATATGAAAAATCATGAAAAATAATATTATGGTAAAAGAAAATATTTTAAGTTATTTTCAATGACTTTTAATATTTTGTGATGAATTTCATTAATTAATAAATATTAATGATAATTAGTTT
The DNA here is from genome assembly GCA_016801055.1 of Panax notoginseng. Classification (NCBI taxonomy): domain Eukaryota; kingdom Viridiplantae; phylum Streptophyta; class Magnoliopsida; order Apiales; family Araliaceae; genus Panax; species Panax notoginseng. The sequence continues at coordinate 9,101,266 of CM029012.1, forward strand.
ATTTAATAAATATATTAAATAAATTATGAAAAAATAGAATTAATGATTTAAAAAATCATATAAAAACGATTTAAGTGATATAAAAATATTTTAAGTTATAACCTATAACTTTTGATATTTTGTCATGAAAATATTAATATTTTAATATTAATAACAATTACCGGATAATAAATTTAACGGATTAAAAATCATATAAATATGATTTTAAAGAATTAAAAATACTTTGTGATATTATAAATATATTATAATATTATGACATGAATTTTATTAATATTTGATAATTAATAAATATTAATGATAATAGAATATTGGGGTATTTAATTCATTTAAATATGAGTTAATGATTGAAAAATCATGATAAATAGTAATAATTACATGAAAAATCATTACGAGCTTAGGAAAATTATTTTGACTGATATTCAAATTATTTAAGTTAACTGTTAAGTGTTAGGCAGAGTTTGACCTGATACTGAGTCTTATGTGTGTTATAGACTGATAGAGTTATATGTTATGTATTTAGGTTATTCTATGCTTATATATACAATAGTATTCTTACTGTTATGATATTATTCTAATATTGGAAATCTTAATTACTAGTATTTGGTTTTCGGATAAAGTGTTATAAATTGTGTTGCGGTAATCAACGGTTCAGGCAAGTTTGTTTTTACTTAACTCTACTAAGAGTTATTTCATTCAGATATGCTTATGGTTAATCATTGCTGATTGCCACTGTAGAATTGTACTCTGTACATATTGCATGTATAAGTCAGGTATGAAAGGCTGATCACCTTCATTACCAGTTGGCCCAGACATATTTGTTCATGTTTAATACTTGTTCAGTCAAAAGTTTGTTCCTGCTAGTTCACAATTATATTTTTAAATTATAGACAGCTTATTATTCGGACACTTTTAATCATGATATGTCTTAATAAATTTAAACTTGCTGGGCAACTTTTATGCTCACTCTTGCTATATCATGATTTAACATTACAGATTTAGGTGAAAACGTCGAGTACAGGAAAGGATAAAGCCAAGTTCAGCTTGGGATAAATTGTGCAGCTAATTTGTAATAGAATAGTTTGATAAATATGCTATATGTCTGATAGCTTATGAATTGTGTATAAGTTAAGGTTACTCGATTTTGGGAAAATAATATGTACGTTTATTGTATAAACAATTTAAGTTTATATCTTCCGCAAATAGTGATAGAATGATTGTACCAGATCCGCGGTGATTTGAGACCTGGATTCGGGGCTCTCACAATAAATATTAGGGATTCGTATTACAGTTTATCCAAGTGCAATAATACTCCATAACAACCAATTGTGAAGTAGAATTCAAAAAAAAAGATCAAAACATGGATACAATCAAAGATAGTAACCATAATAGACATCTTGGACAAAAAAAAAATTATTTTTCGGTGAATAGTGCCGTATACGTGAATAGTAACCCCAACACAAAATGTTTTAAATTTGATAAAAAGTTCATATCAATATTTTAGCATAATGATATTGAAGAAAATAATATCATTTAAGAAGAAAATAATATCCCTTACCTCAAGTTAACAGTACTTCTGTTCGGAATATCGGTACAAGGCTGAAGGAAACTTGCATTGATAAATAAAAACTCATAAAGTATCTAAATACTCACAAAATACGCACGTAATCAAAACATTCATTTATAACTACCCAATCATAAATAAAAATTGAATAATAAACTTGTCCATACAAGAATTACATAAAATAATATCTCCCAGATTATCTAACATTTAAATAAATCATCCATGCGGAAAATTTAAATAAACTTCATTATATTCCTTAAACCAAAGTCTATCAAAACTATTACAAGTCTTCAGTACTTGTTCATCTTTCCCTTTCCTTTACTGGTGCTAGGTACGTCACCCTTTCCATCTGTAGCTGTAAGGAATTTACATGCAAGAGTGAGCAAACAAGGCTCACTTGAAATAACAATGAATAACTTTTACATTCTCTGCCCATTCAGGGGCTCAATAGAACTGAACAGTAGATTCTATTAACATCTTAAACATTCCTTGCCCATTCAGGGGCTCAATAGAACTAAACAATGAGTTCTATTAACATTTTAAACATTCACTAAGTGTCTAATGACCACGAACCTTGTCCACAGTTATAAGTAATCTTTCAACTTAAAATTTTATAGTCATACGACCATAATGACTTTAAGGTACTTAGGGGGATCAACCCTTCGTACATGTATTGTATACAAACATTTCAGCGCAAAGTAAAAATCTAAGCGTAACCCCTATAAATAGGGTTGTTCATCTCAGTATTTTGAGTACAAGTCCGCCCCAAAGATAGTTTGGTTTGGATACACTTCAAGGTAATTTAGAATTCAACAGACATCTACTAAGGATTAGTTGAATAAAAGATAATAACACTATGTTATTGAATAATCATAACTGAATAAGTATTTCGTTCTAATTTCATGCTTTAGGGATAATCTAATAGCATAACTATTGAATAATACATCATACCTTGCTTTGAATAACATTAAGCTAAGGTTACATCTTAGAATTTAATATCAAGCATGCACAACAAATAATAGCTTGAACGATAAACTAAAGGTACTTGCATGCTAATATAACAAGTTTAGAGTTAAGAAAACTTTCATAATCATAATAACTATCTCAACGAAAGTGCAGGGATGAGAAACTTGTATCATCATGAATAACTGGATACAATGAAGTTGCTTAATGGAAATACTTTACTCAATAAAGTATAGCATATGAATTTTACATAACGAAGCCTTAGAATTAGAAAACTTTCTTAAGTATAACATAACAGTGAAAAGTAACCTTGCTGAATAATAAAGTAGCAAAGGTTAGGGAACTTGCCTCGTGCGTAAGTTAAACAATTACTATTCACGTTCACCCCAAGTCCTACACATATCATATGTATTGACAATACACATTAGTTACACTAACATTACCTTTATGAGTTACTTTAATACTCTTAGTATAGTTACTAACTAAGTTTAAGTTTAAACAACATCACATCTTTTCATGAATATTACTTTTTAGCTTTATTACAACTACTTAAGTGATCATATCCTTGCACCATATGCACATTAACAACTTGATACAACATCCTATTACATGTCCAACATGTTATCATTAAGTTATACTAATACACAAAGGGTTGCACTTGCATTCGTGCATCCCGACGCCCTCCGATTGGCTCCAAATACACAACAGTCCTAATGATGGCCATTTTGACTACTGTTACAAACCTCAAATTAAAAAACTTAAAGCATAAAAGTTGTAGGTCTATTCGTTCTCGTTCCGGACCATCTTGAATCAACTCAATCGGAGTTCGTATGAGAAAGTTATGACTGTTTTACTACAGGAGGTCAAAACTATCCGACCCAGGCCACTTTTCCAGCGTTGGGGCGCGAACAGTGGCGCCGGGGCACGAACTTCTAGCCTATTTTTGGCGCTGGGGCGTGAATTTTGACGCTGGGGCACCGAAACTCACAGAACCAAACCAGAAAAACAGAGCAAAGCTACTGTCTAAGTTATTTTTAACAGCCAATGACATCCAACAACATGTATAACTTCATGACAATTACACATAAAAGTTATGAAGCATTTGTGTACGAATTTTACACAACTAAACAATAATATCAGAGAACTAATTATTTGAAAACACTGTTTTCCTTTAAAACAAAACTTTTAAAAATCAAAACTCCATTGTGGATATAGTAAGCACTGTAATCATAGTTAGAAAATAATTTGATTTATTCTAACTATATTCTACTTAATTCTTACCCAATTCATATAATCACAGTTAAATTTCATGATTATCATACAATACAAGTATAAATTTTGGTACTATGAAAAACATACATTCATACATGTTTATGTTCACAGTAAAACTATTTCTTTTTCTTTAACACACGATTAAAATACCACTCAAATATACATATACATATACATGCTAGTTATAACAATTATAACAATAAAACATGTAATACCAAAACAAATTCTAGAACAAGGTTTACAGATAAATTTGGTAAAAACTTATACACGGTTATTTCAAGAAAAACAGAGACATACAATTTCTCAAAAACTATATAGTGTAAACATATATGATAAGGTTTATACAACCTACCTTTAATTTGTTCCGACAACACTTGTTAATCACGGAGAATAGCTTTTACAAACTCAGAACGTATTTGAAAAAAACACAGCCTTTTCTCTCTTAAACTTTCTCTGAAATTCTCTCTTAGTGTTCTTCTCTCTTTTCTCAGCAACTAGAATGTGTAACAAGAAAACAACCAATAGCTATAACGCGTAAAATAAAACCGCTAACCTTAATACGTCTAATTTAATAACATATCAGTTACAAAACTAACGTATATATTATATTATTATTTTATTAATCATTTAAATTTCAAAATCCAAAAGCCGTAGGCTTTGTGTGGCCTATCCCTTTAAAATAAAATAGTTTATATCCTTAAGCTTTGTTTGGGTAAAACTAAATTAAAATTACTTTAATTTATTTTAATAACTCTTTATCACATAGTAATTAGTCACACATTTTGTAATAACAATTAAATAAATTACTTAATCACACAACTCAATCCACATAACACATTAATTGACTAATCACATTAATTACTTAGCAAATAAATAATTAACTAAATAACTCAATCAAATTGAACAATTACTTATTCAATAATAAACACATCCAATAAATATTTATAAAAATCAATAAATATTTATAACTTACATTTAAAAAATATGGAATGTTACATCATTCCCCTCTTATAAGGATTCTGTTCTCAGAATCACAACTCAAACAACACATTCGTTACATTATTCCCTACTTATAAAGATTATGTCCCCAGAATCGAAGACACAGATTAAACAAATTACTCAGGGAACTCTTTCATCATTTTCTATTCGAGTTCCCACGTTGCTTCTTCAGCATTGTGGTTTCTCCATATCACCTTCACAGAAAGTATCACTTTATTCCTGAGCACTTGTTCTTTCCTGTCGACTATCTGGATAGGAACCTCTTCATAAGACAAATCTTTCTCGAACTACAACGGTTCGTACTCGATCACGTGATTGTAATCGGGTTTATATGGTCGTAACACCGAAATATTAAAAAATATTATGAATGTTTTCCAACTCTGGAGGTAGAGCTACCTCGTAAGCTACCTCTCCAACTTTTCGCAGCACTTCAAAGGGTCTAATAAATCTCGGGCTTAGTTGTAACGACCCCAAAATTCATATAATTTAATTCTCGACTTCGGTTATTAATAATACATTCAACCTCTAATTTTACATCATTAAACGATAATACAACCATTGAAATTTGCGGAATAATTAAAATTTTCTATTACAAACTATCCTCGTTCCCAAAACCTTCAACCTTTACATCTAAATATCTCAGAATCATTTTAATACTACAATAGTTTACATTCGCAAAACAATATTACAATTCAACATTAACACATTATTCGAAACATTAAACATGGTTCAAATAATAACACAACCAAAGTATATAAATCTTCAAGTATCACATCTGATTCATGTCTTTCAAGTAACGCATAACTTTACCTTGAATCTTGAACCTGTAAAAGTGGTTATTTGCAAGGTTGAGCTCGACAGCCCAGCAAATTTAACAGTCTATCATGTTTCACATAGCACACAATTCATGCATTCTACATTTCTAATTTATCGAGTTACATTATACAACATGCATGTGCTATCACATATCACATATAAATTGAGTTCCATAACCCAATTAACTTGGTCATATTTTGACTTTAACAATTCATAAAGCATGGTATGTAACTCACCACATAATCACATTTAATTCACAAACATAATAGAACTGAAAAACTTGCCTTGGATGTTGTTTAATGTTTATAACTTATCTGTGCTGTGATGATCCTACACAAATTGAGGATACATACATGTACATATTAGTTTCACATACAAAATTCACGTACTCAATGTAAACTAATTTTATTTAACTATAATATTTTGTTCTTGTCTTAAAACCATTCTATGTTTCTTTAGAAACTTTTGCCCGTTATAACCTTTTTACGCCCAAAAGGTTCTCTCATGGATTTAGTATGTAAATACTTTACATATCAAAACATAAACCATTTATATCCCCTTCGTTTTATATTACTAGGTTCAATATAATTTCACAAGGCAGCAGCCCCTCACCTTTGACACCCATTTCGCGGTTTAATAGCTTGCAATTTACTTATCTAATCGTAAGGCATTTTTTTTAGTATGTTTTTCATGGCATACAAGACTATTTTTAAGAAATACTAACCTCTCATTTCGGGTTTGTTAAGTAGTCTAAAAAGCGTGCCAAAAATTGACGTTCATAGCAGTCTTCAATTTTTTTCCCAGCTTTACCCTCTCTCGCTAAAACAGTCATAACTAATTCGTTTCAAAACATTTTTGAGCGATTCTTGAGCCCACGCGAAGCTAACTTCCGAGGCTACAACTTTCATTCTTTGACCATTTCCAAATTCAAAACACAGAATTCCGAAAAATTCGTTCAAGGTGACTGCCCCGAGTTGGTTAGACAGTTTTGACGCGACTATTTTTAATGGTCATAACTCTTTGCTCCGAAGTCGGAATTAGTCCGTTCCGGAGTTTATGGAAAGCTAATTCAGTGTACTATAACATACGAAAAGCCCAGAAGTTTGTGAAAATATTAACTGATCGAAACAGTGTCCCGAATAGCACATCCTGCTGCTGACTTTCAGTTTGACAAATTCGACACATTTTTTTCCAATCACCGTAACTCCCTCATCCGAGGTCGAAATGAGGTCATTCCAAAGCCTATGGCTTCCTAACTCAGTGCACTACAACTACCCAGAAACTCAGAATTTTTCAGGCAACATAGCTATTCCAGAATTTGACACTATAGTCACTGTTCATTCAATTTTCATTTCTAGACATGGTTTACTAAAATCTTCACCACGGATTCATTTTAACTCCGTTTTGGTTCATTCAAGTTAGGAAATCTTTAGAACTTAGAGGGATATAACATACAATTATCAAATTAAGCTTTTAGACATAAATCAAAAGCACAAAGTGTCCTCAAGCTCAGTCCCAAAAACTGCCCAACAAGGTTCTTTGTAAATCTTTTATTTTGTGAGTTTTGGTTACACTTGGATGATGTTAAGGTTTCATATCTCTAATTACAATCATTATCACTCATTTACATAATCAATTACAAGCCAAAATAAACATAGTAAACTAACTAGTTTTCTAACAAAACTAACTAAACTTCCAAAATACAAATTTTAACTAACAAACTAAATACAATATTTAAAATAATAACATTATCAAAAATTAAATAAGAAACATACCCGAAAATACGAATTTCACAAACTGAATATGTACTCGACCAAAATTTTACTAAGAGAAAGTCTTTATAAAAAGTCCTCCCACAACAAAGCCTTTCTCAAAATTAGAGGCCTTATTGTTGGTGAATGAAACAAAGGATCAAGCCCTTCTATTTATAGGTTTAGCACAGGGTAAAGTTCTCAATTTAGTTGATGTGAGACTTGGTTTATACTAATTCTAATTTGTTTATACTAATTTTTCCTATTTTCAACATACTGAGTGTATTCATTCATCAAGAATTCGTTTCTTAACTAATTTGATCCGTTCAAGTTGCGTTGCTTTCGTTTTATAGAGGAGAACAACAATCATCCATCAATTTAAAGTTTTCATCATGAATTCATCATCAACTTTAGTCCCAAAGTACACCAAAACACACATTACAATCAAAACCCAAATTCCTCTTCTTTAGTATAAATACATGAATTTGATTTCTGAAAATTTGTTTCTAGATGACCACTATCAAATTATAAATATCTAATAACATATATAACATCGTAACTCACAAATTCATTAACCAAAACTCCAATTTTAAAAGAAACTCAAGAACACATAAACTAGAAATATAAACTAGATTATGTACCTTTAATTCCTTAAGAAATAAAATTAACCTTATTAGTAAAATTATAATTTCTATTCAACCTTCATAACATTATTTAACAAATTCTCACTCGCGTAATAAAATGCGTATAAATCTCATCTATTTTATCATACTTAAATAAACTATCTCATACCAATTTTCATCAAATATTTATTTAATATCATAAATATTCATCTAATTCCATAAACTTTCCAACTAAAATATTTAATGTACTTAATAAATATTTTACTCGCATTATACTAATATTTACATTTTCATGCAATATATTACATTCTCACTTTATTAAATCAATTATACTTGTATTAATTCACTATTTTAATTAAGTGAATTATTCACACTATTTATGAAACTTAACTCATAATAATTTTCATTGCCCATAAGGCATAATAATTAAAATTATATTATCTCATAACATAATTTCAACTTAATTAAATTAACTAATATTATTTAATTTCTTTAATAGTTTAATTACCTATTAAATCTCACATTCTCCAACATATGAATATATAATTCTCTTCACACCAAATCATATAATTCAAAATATATACACCTTATAATAAGAATTTTAATTATTAAATTCTTATTTTAATAACTTATAAAAATTCGGGTTGTCACATTAGTTTTCCCTTCTTATTGAAACGAATTTTCCCCTTCCAAGGAGAAACTTTTAGGAATACATAGCTTCCTACGTCAAATGCACGATCTTGCCTATTTTGATCAGCATACTTCTTCTGTCAGTCTTAAGCTGCTACCAATCTTATCCTAATGAGTTTGATAACCTCAGCAGTTTATTGCACTAATTCTGGTCCTAGTAGTTGACGTTCACCAACTTCATCCCAGCACAGTGGAGTTCTGCACTTTCTGCCGTATAACGCTTCGTAAGGCGGCATGCCGATGCTCGCGTGATAACTATTATTGTAAGCAAATTCCACCAATGGTAATTGCTCTTCCCAGCTTCCTTTGAAATCCATGACGCATGCTCTCAGCATATCTTCTAATGTCTGAATCGTTCGTTCGCTTTGGCCATCTGTTTGTGGATGATAAGCCGTACTCATTCGTAATTGAGTTCCCATGCACTCTTATAGTCTCTTCCAGAAGTTTGACGTGAATCGCGGGTCTGTATCAGATACAATTGACACTGGCACTCCATGTCTTGAAACGATCTCTTTGATGTACAATCTTGCCAACTGATCAAGATTGAACCTAATCTTTATTGGTAAAAAGTGCTCTGATTTTGTCAGTCTGTCCACTATCACCTAAATTGCATCGCATCCTCTCTGAGTAGTTGGAAGACCCACCACAAAATCCATTGTGATATGCTCCCATTTCCATTCCGATATTTCCAACGGTTGAAGTAATCTGCTGGGTCTTTGATGTTTGGCTTTTACTCTTTGACATGTCAAACATTTAGCCACGCATTCTGCAACATCCCTTTTCATATTTGGCCACCAAAAATGTCGGCGTAAATCTTGATACATCTTCGTGCTTCCTGGATGAATCGAATATCTTGAGCTATGAGCTTCGGTTAAGATTTCGTTTTTTAATTCTGGTGTTGCTGGAACCCAGATTCTTCCCTCGTACCGTAGTAATCCTTCGGTATCGACCTTGTATTTTGTATCGCTACTATCAACCATATTCTCTTTTATTTTTCCACATTCTTCATCTTGTAACTGAGCGTTTTTCACCTTGTCCAGTAAAGTTGGACCTGCTTCTAGCTGAAATAGTCGTTCGTCGGATTCCTGTGGAAATTTGATTTCCAGTTCTAACTTTGTCATTGCTGAAATGAGCTCCTCCTAAGTTGTTATCATAATTAATTTCTCCCGACCTTTCCTACTTAAAGCATCTGCAACCACATTCGCTTTGCTCGGATGATAAAAGATCTCACAATCGTAATCCTTTATCAATTCCATCCATCTCCTCTGACGCATGTTCAGGTCCTTCTGATTGAAAATATACTTCAGACTTTTGTGGTATGTGTAGATCTCACATTTCTCTCCATACAGATAATGTCTCCATATCTTGAGAGCAAATACCACTGCAGCCAATTCTAAATCATGAGTCGGATAACCTTTCTCATAATCCTTCAGTTGTCCTGATGCATAGGCAATAACTTTGCCGTTTTGCATAAGAACACAACCCAATCCTTTGTGTAAGGTATCACTATACACCACAAAATTTCCAATATTATCCGGCAGGGTTAACAAAGGTGCCATACTTAGCTTCTTCTTCAAATCTTGGAAGCTCTCTTCACACTTTTCTGTCCAAACGAATTTCATAGCTTTTCGTGTCAAATTTGTTAACGGAGTGGCTATCTTGGAAAAATCTTGTATAAATCTTCTATAATAACCGGCCAGCCCCAAGAAACTCCTCACCTCCGAAGGTGTCCTTGGTTGTTCCCAATTGATTACAGCTTCCACTTTCGATGGATCTACTGAAATTCCATCTTTGTCAATCACATGACCCAAAAATTGTACATGATCGAGCCAAAATACACACTTAGAGAATTTCGCGTACAACTTTTCCTTTCTTAGTGTCTCCAATGTCAGACGTAAATTGTGACGCCCCCAAAATTAGGTATACATCACCCATCTTGAGTCGTCAGATACATAGTACAGAATACAAATACAACTTAATAATACAACTGTCGTGTACAATACGACAAAACATAAACTGTGAGTTTGAATACAAATATTATCTTCTAGAGAGTATTCATACTCAAAAGGAGTCCTCATTACATTTATTAACACACCATTATATAGAATAGTGAGGACTACTAACTAATACTATTCTTCGGACCATCACTCCGTTCCCCGACTTGCCCCAGCTACGTTCTCATTTCCTGAAGAGAACAGTGAAAGAAAGGGTGAGCTCAACTAGCCCAGTAAGAAATATTATGACTAAGATAATGCAGAATAAATTATCATTAGCCTTCAACAATGTTAAACTGATAAAATATAATAGACATCAAGTTTAACTGTAGCGGAACAAGCAATCCATTAAAAGAGTCAAGTAGAAAATAAACGCTACTATCTTTTATGATTGAAAAAGTTTTTCAACACTGTGATCGCTGGGACTCAGCTTAATAAAATAATCCACATCATCGAATCACCCCTGCACTACGGCCAAGGATATTCGTATATTCATTAATGGTCATGATCATGCCAACAACTGTCCATCAATGCACTACGGGCCAATGAGGACTTTTACCACATCATTTGTAACATTACGGTCATGATTATACCGAATAATCCCTGGTCATAATCATACCAAGTCCATCTATGCACTACATGCCACAGCTGACTTTCAACATTTTATAAACATGAGGATGATGACAATGATATAAGAATTCAATAAAACAAGTTCAAGAATTAATTTATCCAGGAATTAACAACGTCCAAATTGTCAACATGATACTGCATTGTGGAGTAAAATTCAAGAATGCTTAGAAGAATATTTTCTTGAAAAAATACTGGATGAAACGCAACTATCAAGGATATTCCACAAATTTCATGGAGTATAGAAGTCAAAACTTAACCAACTGAGTACAATAAAGAATGGAATAACAAAAGAAATCACCATGCATGCGATAGACCACACAGACAGGTTATTCCAATAGAATAATAAATAATGGAACCAGGTCCGGCGTAAACGCACAGACAGGATATTCCGACAGAATAATAAATAATGGAACCAGGTCCGGTGTAAAACACACAGACAGGATATTCCAACAGAATAATAATAAAACGGAACCAGGTCCGGTGTAAAACACACAGACAGGATGTTCCAACAGAATAATAAACGGAACCAGGTCCGGTGTAAAACACACAGACAGGATGTTCCAACAGAATAATAGAAGAATGTCACCAAGTATAGGGTAGACCGCGTATACTGGTTATTCCAACAGAATAATAACAAATGGAATAACAGAAGTTCTCTTCATGAATATAAAAGAAATAATATTCCCTACCTTAAAAGAACTGGATATTGGAAAAGTGATGTAGCAGAATACTTTTATTCTCTCTCTCTTATTCTCTCTATACTTTCTCTCTCTATAGCTTGAATGAATTCGTGAAAAATAATGAAGCCCTAGGCCTCTATTTATAGAAAAACTGAGGGTGGCTCTTGGTCTTAACGAAGGGTCAAATGACTCTTGGTCTTAACGAAGGGTCAAATGACTCTTGGTAATATTGAAGGGACAACTACTATTGACGAAAGTAATTACTATTGACTAAGGTAAATACTATTGACGAAGGTAATTACTATTGACCAAGGTAAATACTATTGACGAAGGGACTCTTAGATGATGACATATGGCCCCCCATAAAATAACCAAACTTACCACAACGTCTCAATTATTGATTTAATAATATAACATATTATACAGATGATACTATGACAATAATTTAAGAGATATGATGCAGCAATTACTGTAGCAATAATTGAGTATAGCCGAGTGACTTCTCACGTAAGCATCAATAATCAATACCGTGTGCTACTATGCAACCACGCGTATTACTGTACTTTTACTACCAAGTAGTTCAACAGTTTTAACGGTTTTAATGGTAACACCTCAGCCGTTATTTTTATAGAAAGATAATTCTGTCGTTTTCTCAATCCGACAATAATTCCGTTGTGGGGTCCACCAATGATTGTGCCGTCGTACGAATATTCCCCGACAAAAAGAATATTCTCCGACCAAACGAATATTTTATAACAACTTGCTTACTTTGCAAAATTTATAAATATTACCCACAACTATAACATTATATCAAATTAACTCCATAATATTCAAAAATGATATTTATAGAAAATTCATCTTTATTTATAAAAATTGGGGTCTTATAACCTCCCCTTCTTATGAAATTCCGCCCTCGAAATTAGGGTACGTACCTGGTATGTTGAAGAGGTAAGGATACCTTGATTTCATTTCTGATTCTAACTCCCAAGTCATTTCCTCAACATCGTGGTTTCTCCACAAAACTTTGACTTGAGGTATAACCTTGGAGCGTAGAATATGTTCCTTCTTCATACGTCAAATCCTCCGCTATTTCGTCCGGTTCTAACTCAATAATGTGGTTCGGGTCTTCCACATATTTGCGTAACATGGATATGTGGAAAACGTTATGAACACGAGACATACTTGGCGGTAAAGCGAGTCTATAAGCCACAGTTCCTACTCGATCGAGGATTAAAAATGGACCGATGAATCGAGGATTTAGCTTTCCTCTCTTTCCAAATCTCGTAACTCCTTTCCATGGAGCAACACGCAAGAACACATGATCTCCTACATCAAATTCCACGTCCTTTCGATGAAGATCAGCATAACTCTTTTGTCGATCTTGTGAGGTTTTTATACGTTGTCGGATCGTTTGAATCTTTTCTGTAGTCATACGTACCAACTCCGGTCCCAACAACGTTACTTCGCCCACCTCATCCCAGCATACTAGAGAACGACATTTTCTTCCATACAATGCTTCGAATGGAGCCATGCCAATACTTGCTTGATAACTGTTGCTGTAGGAAAACTCCACCAATGGTAAGAACTTGTCCCAACTTCCCTTGAAGTCAAAGACACAGAGTCTTAATAGATCTTCAAGAGTTTGAATAGTCCTCTCTGATTGTCCGTCCGTCTGAGGATGATATGCTGAACTAAATCGTAACTCCGTGCCCATAGCTTTTTGTAAACTAACCCAAAATCGTGAAGTGAATCTTGGGTCTCGATCAGAAATTATGGATACTGGCATACCATGCAGTCTTACAATCTCGTTTATGTACATACGAGCAAGACGTTCAAGTGTATAAGTTTCTCGTATCGGTAAGAAATGAGCAGACTTGGTCAATCTATCAACAATGACCCAAATCGCATCAATACCTTGAGAAACCCTAGGAAGACCGGTAACGAAATCCATGGTAATGTGCTCCCACTTCCATTCTGGAATTTCAAGTGGTTGCAATGGACCTTTTGGTACTTGATGCTCCGCTTTGACTCGTTGACAAGTTAGACACCTTGAGATAAACAACGCTATCTCTCTCTTCATATTGCTCCACCAAAATGTATGACGAAGATCATGATACATTTTGGTACTTCCAGGATGGATTGCAAACGGTGTGTTGTGCGCCTCCATCATTATTTCATACTTTAAATCAGGGTTGTTAGGAACACAAAGTCTGGAGTTGACTCGAAGTATTCCTTCCTCATCGATTCTTGCTTCCGGCATAACACCTTCTTGCACTTTCTTCCTCATACGCATCAGCTCCAGGTCTGTAGCTTGAGCAGCTTTAACTTTATCGATTAAAGTCGGTTCTACTCGTATATTCGCCATCATCACATGGGTCCCTGGAGTCTTCAACTCTATCTCCATCCTTTGCAAGTCACACAAAATGGGCCTTTGCGTTGTTAATATTGCACTTGTACCCGCATATGATCTTCTACTCAATGCGTCAGCTACCACGTTCGCTTTTCCAGGATGGTATTGAATGGTATGATCATAATCTTTCAACAGTTCAAGCCAACGTCGTTGTCGCATGTTGAGTTCCTTTTGAGTGAAGAAATATTTGAGGCTTTTATGATCCGTAAAGATCTCCACTTTCTCCCCATACAAGTAATGCCTCCAAATTTTAAGTGCAAAGACAACAGCTGCCAACTCTAGATCATGAGTAGGATAATTCCTCTCATATTCCTTGAGTTGTCTTGATGCATAGGCTATGACTTTTCCATGTTGCATGAGAACGCATCCCAACCCTTTGCTTGAAGCATCACTGTAGATGACAAATCCCTCCGAGCCAGATGGTATTGTTAGAACAGGTGCTGAAATAAGTCTCCTCTTGAGTTCTTGAAAACTCTGCTCACATTCTTCGCTCCAACCAAACTTTGTATCTTTCCGAGTCAGCTGAGTTAATGGAGTAGCGATTCGAGAAAATCCTTCCACGAATCTCCGATAATAACCAGCTAAACCAAGAAAGTTACGTACCTCGGTCACTGATTTAGGTTGCTCCCAGCTTTGAATAGCTTCAATCTTTGCCGGGTCAACCGATATTCCACGACTTGATACTACGTGCCCAAGGAATGCTACCTCCTCCAGCCAGAACTCGCATTTCTTCAACTTGGCATAAAGCTTGTATTCACGAAGCTTTTGGAGTACCAGCCTCAAGTGTTGCTCATGATCTTCACGACTTTTGGAATAAATAAGGATGTCATCAATAAAGATGACCACAAAGTGATCCAAATATTCCTTGAATACCCGGTTCATCATATCCATGAAGGCAGCAGGAGCATTAGTCAATCCAAAAGACATGACTAGGAATTCATAATGTCCGTACCGAGTTCTAAAAGCCGTCTTTGGAATATCCTCAGTTCTAACCTTCAGCTGATGATATCCAGAACGAAGATCGATCTTTGAAAAGAATTGTGCTCCTTGCAACTGGTCAAACAGGTCATCAATACGTGGCAATGGGTACCTGTTTTTGATGGTGACATGATTCAACTCCCGATAATCAATACAAAGTCGCATACTTCCATCTTTCTTCTTCACGAATAGAACAGGAGCTCCCCAAGGAGAAGTACTAGGACGAATAAAGCCAATGTCTAACAATTCCTGCAGTTGGATCTTTAACTCCTGAAGTTCAATAGGAGCCATTCGATATGGGGCTTTGGATATGGGTTTTGTACCGGGTTCAAGATCGATACAAAATTCAATTTCACGCTCTGGGGGTAGGCCAGGAAGTTCTTCAGGGAATATGTCAGGGAATTTATTAATAATAGAAATATCATTCAAAACTGACGTATTTTTGTTTAGATCTATGACATGAGCTAAGAAAGCTTGACATCCGTTTTTCAATAAACGAATAGTTTTATGGCTTGAGATGACAGCGATTGATTTTAATGATTTGGTTGCTTGAATTCGCATAATAGGTCGATTAGGAATATGAAAACTAACAACCTTACGAAAACAATCAATTTTTGCATAATGAGTAGTTAACCAATCAATCCCTAGAATCACGTCAAATGCAAGTATTTTTAATGAAATCAGATCGATAGGTAATGTGTGGGTACCAACTTGAACCAAACAAGACTTATAAACAGTGGAGGTAATGAAGGTTTCTCCCAACGGAGTTTCCACAGATAAGTCAAAGTCTAATTTCTCCGGAATCAAATTTAATCGATGAGCGCAAGTAGGAGAAATAAAAGAATGGGTTGAACCGGTATCAAATAAAGTATAAACTTCTTTAGAGTTTATAATAAGCTTACCTGTGATGACTTCATTCGGGTTCCTTGCTCTCTGGGAGTTCACAACAAACGCTCTCCCTTGCACAACCGGTTTTGACTTTTCTGGGACGGCTTTTGGTGCCTCCATCCTAGCTGCATTTGTCTTCGGTAAACGACAAAATCGGGCTAAATGACCTTCTCTTCCACAATTATAACATGCTTTGGACGGCATCGTGCAGTTTGGACTGATGTGCCCCTCCCCTCCGCATTTGAAACATATGATAGGTGGTCGTTCTCCTTCCTTAACGACAGGTGCTGGTGCTGACGTCTTTCCATCATTGTTGAATCTCCTCTTCTTGAAATGTCAATTCTTATTGTTTTGGCCCTGATTACCACCGAAGTGGTTACCATTTCTGGCCTGTTGATTCCCTCCACGCTTGTTGTCACCGCTTCGATGACTGCTCTCACTGGTATTATCATTTTGCCGGCTGCTCTCTTTTGGTTGCATTGTCTCGTTATCGCGCTCCACCAACTGAGCCCTATTTACAACATCTGAATACAAACACAGTTTATGAGAAACAAGATGTTGACGTATCTCCGGCTTCAAACCTCTTAAAAACATCCGCGTCATTCTTTCTTCATTATCCACCAGGTGGGACGCAAACCGGGATAACTCCGCAAATTTTGCCTCGTACTGCGACACGGTCATATTATTCTGCTCCAATTTGATGAACTCCACCTCCTTCATGTGACGAATACTCTCGGGAAAGTATTTGTCGTTAAACAGCTCTTGGAACTTCTCCCAGGACATCTTTAGTGCGGCAGGTTGAGTACGCTTTATCGATTCCCACCAGTAATCTGCCTCTCCTCGCAACATAAAGGCGGCAAAGGGAACCTTTTGCTCCTCGGAGCAACCCAAGATATCAAATATCTTGGTGATCTGCTTTATCCATGTTTCAGCTACAAGTGGTTTGGGTTCTCCCTTAAACTCCGGTGGTCCCAGCTCCTTAAACTGTTTAGCGGTGACCGCCAGAGAGTTTCCAGTATTTCCACCTACGTTGTGGACAGGAGCCGCTTTCACCTGTTGTTGCATGAATTGCATAAAGCCTCTGAACATTTGATCATTCATCATTTGGTCAGTGTTGCTGTTTGCATGAGGATTGACACCTTCCTGATGCACATTATCCTGATTATTGATATGTGGTGAATCAACAGTCGTATGTGCTCCATTGCTATTCTCAACGTTCTCAGATGCCATTTTCAGATACTGCCACAAAATAAAAATTAATTGATATGTCATATATTATCCTTATATTATGACCGACCAATTAAATACCATGCAAATAAACTTAGGTATGTCATACTAGCGAAGGAATTCCCCGTCTCTCCCCTCCTAGTTCTATTCTCACATCTTAGCCAGGGATCATATCCCTAAGCTCTGATACCAACTGTGACACCCCCAGTAAGAAATATTATGACTAAGATAATGTAGAATAAATTATCATTAGCCTTCAACAATGTTAAACTGATAAAATATAATAGACATCAAGTTTAACTGTAGCGGAACAAGCAATCCATTAAAAGAGTCAAGTAGAAAATAAACGCTACTATCTTTTATGATTGAAAAAGTTTTTCAACACTGTGATCGCTGGGACTCAGCTTAATAAAATAATCAACATCATCGAATCACCCCTGCACTACGGCCAAGGATATTCGTATATTCATTAATGGTCATGATCATGCCAACAACTGTCCATCAATGCACTACGGGCCAATGAGGACTTTTACCACATCATTTGTAACATTACGGTCATGATTATACCGAATAATCCCTGGTCATAATCATACCAAGTCCATCTATGCACTACATGCCACAGATGACTTTCAACATTTTATAAACATGAGGATGATGACAATGATATAAGAATTCAATAAAACAAGTTCAAGAATTAATTTATCCAGGAATTAACAACGTCCAAATTGTCAACATGATACTGCATTGTGGAGTAAAATTCAAGAATGCTTAGAAGAATATTTTCTTGAAAAAATACTGGATGAAACGCAACTATCAAGGATATTCCACAAATTTCATGGAGTATAGAAGTCAAAACTTAACCAACTGAGTACAATAAAGAATGGAATAACAAAAGAAATCACCATGCATGCGATAGACCGCACAGACAGGTTATTCCAATAGAATAATAAATAATGGAACCAGGTCCGGCGTAAACGCACAGACAGGATATTCCGACAGAATAATAAATAATGGAACCAGGTCCGGTGTAAAACACACAGACAGGATATTCCAACAGAATAATAATAAAACGGAACCAGGTCCGGTGTAAAACACACAGACAGGATGTTCCAACAGAATAATAAACGGAACCAGGTCCGGTGTAAAACACACAGACAGGATGTTCCAACAGAATAATAGAAGAATGTCACCAAGTATAGGGTAGACCGCGTATACTGGTTATTTCAACAGAATAATAACAAATGGAATAACAGAAGTTCTCTTCATGAATATAAAAGAAATAATATTCCCTACCTTAAAAGAACTGGATATTGGAAAAGTGATGTAGCAGAATACTTTTATTCTCTCTCTCTTATTCTCTCTATACTTTCTCTCTCTATAGCTTGAATGAATTCGTGAAAAATAATGAAGCCCTAGGCCTCTATTTATAGAAAAACTGAGGGTGGCTCTTGGTCTTAACGAAGGGTCAAATGACTCTTGGTCTTAACGAAGGGTCAAATGACTCTTGGTAATATTGAAGGGACAACTACTATTGACGAAAGTAATTACTATTGACCAAGATAAATACTATTGACGAAGGTAATTACTATTGACCAAGGTAAATACTATTGACGAAGGGACTCTTAGATGATGACATATGGCCCCCCATAAAATAACCAAACTTACCACAACGTCTCAATTATTGATTTAATAATATAACATATTATACAGATGATACTATGACAATAATTTAAGAGATATGATGCAGCAATTACTGTAGCAATAATTGAGTATAGCTGAGTGACTTCTCACGTAAGCATCAATAATCAATACCGTGTGCTACTATGCAACCACGCGTATTACTGTACTTTTACTACCGAGTAGTTCAACAGTTTTAACGGTTTTAACGGTAACACCTCAGCCGTAATTTTTATAGAAAGATAATTCTGTCGTTTTCTCAATCCGACAATAATTCCGTTGTGGGGTCCACCAATGATTGTGCCGTCGTACGAATATTCCCCGACAAAAAGAATATTCTCCGACCAAACGAATATTTTATAACAACTTGCTTACTTTGCAAAATTTATAAATATTACCCACAACTATAACATTATATCAAATTAACTCCATAATATTCAAAAATGATATTTATAGAAAATTCATCTTTATTTATAAAAATTGGGATCTTACATAAATGTTCCACGTGTTCTTCTTGAGTTTTGGAATACACCAGAATGTCGTCGATAAACACCACTACGAACTTGTCTAAGAATGGTTTAAATACCCTGTTCATCAAATCCATGAACGCAGCAGGGGCATTTGTTAAACCAAAAGACATCACCAGAAACTCGTAATGTCCGTACCGAGTTCTGAATGCTGTTCTAGGTATATCCTCCTTTCTTACCTTCAATTGGTGATACCCACTTCTCAAATCTATTTTTGAGAAGTATTTAGCACCTTTCAACTGATCAAACAAGTCATCTATTCTAGGGTACGGATACCTATTCTTAATAGTGACCTTGTTTAACTCCATATAATCAATGCAAAGACGCATTGATCCATCCTTCTTCTTCACAAATAATACCGGCGCTCCCCACGGTGACACGCTTGGTTGAATATACTTCTTGTCCAGTAGTTCTTGCAGTTGCACCATGAGTTCTTTCATTTCTACCGGAGCCATTCTGTATGGGGCCTTCGATATCGGTGCAGTTCCTGGCACTAAATCGATTACGAACTCAATCTCTCTATCAGGCGGTAGTCCTGGCAAATCCTCCGGAAATACATCTACGAATTCTCTAACCACTGGTATCTCCTCCAGTTTTACACCCTTCTTCTGAGTATCGACTATGTAAGCCAAATAACCCGGACAACCTTGACTCAACAACTTCTTGGCCTGCATAATCGTCAGACATTTCATTTGTCTAGGCGATTTGCTACCATGGAAAACTACCTTTGACGGAGTCATAAGGTTTACACACTTCTTGTGACAATCAATTACTGCTCCATATTTGAACAGCCAATCCATTCCCAAAATTATATCAAATTCCCCGAGTCTAATCGGAATTAAATCTACCATCAGGATATTCCCTTTAATGTTCACTCTACAGTTCTTGTATACAAACCTAACAGGAATCACCTCCCTATTCACAATTTCTATGTTCAAAGGGAAATTCAGTTCTTTTCTAGGCAATTATAACCTTTTAGCAAATTCATCAGATATAAACGAACAAGTAGCACCCGAATCAAATAATACATAAGCATTAATATCGTTGATTGAGATAATACCTGACACCACATCTTTTGATTGCACAGCATCTTGCACAGTCATGTTGAAAGTTCTGGCTGTGGGTTTGTTTGACGTTATAGGTCCAGCAATGGCCAGAGTACCTCCACTGCTGTCTCCCTTACTTCTTACTGTTTCTCCGACCTTCTTCTGAGGGCATTCATGAGCAAAATGATCCTTGGATCCACATGTGAAATAGACATTCTTCTTGGCTTGGGTGCAATTTGAGGCGATGTGACCCTCCTGGCCACAGTTGTAACATGCACGTTTCCCCATCAAGCACACACCCTTATGAAACCTCCCGCATGTAGCACATGCTTTAAACTTCCTAAACTATTGGTTACTCTGCCAGTTTCTAATACCCCCGTTTCCGTTCCACTTCCTCTTCAAGTTGTTGTTGTTATTGCCATTTCTATTGCCTCCGCTACCATTCTTCACTTCCACCTCATTCTTCTTTTTCTTCTGCTCTTGATTGAATTTTTTCACTGCCTCGCCTCCACCTTCAGCGAGTATAGCCTTCTCCATCACTGCCGTAAACATCTTCAACTGGAACAAGGAAACCCTACTGTACAGCCAGGGTTTCAGTCCCTATTCGAACCTCTTTGCCTTACGCTCGTCTGTGCTGACTTGATATGGCTCAAACCTCGCCAATTCGTTGAATTTCACGACATACTCAGACACCGTCATCGCTCCCTGCTTCATTTCCAAAAATTGAACCTCTAACTGACTCTTAGAACTCTCTGGAAAGTAGGTCTCGAAGAATAACTCCTTAAATCTATCCCAAGTCATCACTCCTGGTCCTTCCCGGGTTTTATTGGCCTGCCACCAATAACTAGCTTCTGCTTTCAACATGAATGTTGCAAAAGCAGTCTTCTGTTCAACCCCTACCCTAGTGACTTCAAATATCTTCTCAATCTCCATAATCTAGGTTTGTGCCTCGACCGGATTTATTGACCCACGAAATTCAGGTGGTCCGACTGCCTTAAACTCCTTAAACGTTGTGCCTTGGTTTTGAGGTTGATTCTGCAACGCTCCTGTTAGTAATGTCACTAGTTGTTGGACGGGATTATCCTCAATATTGTTATTGTTAGTTCTCGCATTGGTTCTCTGACGGGGTGGTTCACGTCTAGGAGGCATTTTCTGTTAGAAAAAAAACATCTATTAGACTATTACCCAACTTCTTTAAGTATTTTCTAATTAACTTGTCTCCAAAAAAAAATAACCACATAACACTTTTGAATAAAATAATAGCTTTTTATTTATTCATCATAACTTTGAAAAACATAACAATAATAGCATCACTGCCATTTACATTCCTTTCATGAACTACAAAAGTTACAGGACAACATCATCATTCTCCTATCCCGTGGTTACTTAACACTCGGGATTTACACATTATTTAACACTTATTACTTGCAAAACAGACAGATTTCCTACGATGATCTGTTAAGATAATCAGTAGCCTTTTGACGTTCTTCTTCCATAACACGGAACATGGTTCGGCGATCCAACACGTATGATGGCAGAGTCTCGAACTGAATTGGATAACCCATGACCCGATCTTGAGCTCGATTAATCACGGTATTGAATACTTTATCCATCTCTTCCATCTTCATCCTCTTTGCTTGTGCGTCCCTTACTGCTCTTCCAGTTTGTTGATAAGCTTCCTCGTATGCGTCTTCAGCTCTCGCCCTCTTGGTAGCTTCTTCATTCTGCTTTTTCTTCAGTTCCACGACCATCTCGATCAGTCTGCATCAGCTTCTCTTCAGCATTAGTTAGACGTTCATCTCGATCCTTGATGTCGTCGTCCTTCTATGTCATTGCGGTCTGTTGTTCAGCTACTATCTCCTGCAACTCCTCAACTGTGTCCTGAAGTTCCACGTTACAGTCGTAGACCTCATCATACATATGAGCAGCCATCGAGGTTAGTGGAGTCTCATCCTCCTCGTCCTCGTTATCTTCATCCTCCTGTGGCAACTCCACGGGATCCTTCACATCCGTCTCCACATCATCATCCTCATCTTCAACCACTGTGACCAACGGGGCTGACTCTCGTGACAGTAGTTGTTCCCAAACTACCTGAATGCCGGCATTTGAGGTCCCTCCTCCCTAGCCTGACTAGATTCTCTGACATTAGTCATCCTGACAACAAAATTTTAAAGTTTTAGTTATTAATCATTCTACTTGACACTCGCGAGCACATAAATTATAAACACATAAGCACATAAGTGTTTTATTACCTCTTCCTTAAAAAACTCGATAAGAGTTATCTCCACTATCTTTTTAAAGGTTACTTCCTAAGGCTTTTCCCCCCACATAAGGTTCATAACCTAAAGCTTTGATACCAACCTGTGACACCCCCAAATCTCGATACTTCATTACCTCAAGATTTGGTGTTCACGTAATCAAAACATTCATTTATAACTACCCAATCATAAATAAAAATTGAATAATAAACTTGCCCATACAAGAATTACATAAAATAATATCTCCCAGGTTATCTAACCTTTACATAAAATCATCCATGCGGAAAATTTAAATAAACTTCATTACATTCCTTAAACCAAAGTCTATCAAAACTATTACAAGTCTTCAGTACTTGTTCATCTTTCCCTTTCCTTTACTGGTGCTAGGTACGTCACCCTTTCCATCTGTAGCTGTAAGGAATTTACAGGCAAGAGTGAGCAAATAAGGCTCACTTGAAATAACAATGAATAACTTTTACATTCTCTGCCCATTCAGGGGCTCAATAGAACTGAACAGTAGATTCTATTAACATCTTAAACATTCCTTGCCCATTCAGAGGCTCAATAGAACTAAACAATGAGTTCTATTAACATTTTAAACATTCACTAAGTGTCTAATGACCACCGAACTTGTCAACAGTTATAAGTAATCTTTCAACTTAAACTTTTACAGTCATACGACCATAATGACTTTAAGGTACTTAGGGGGATCAACCCTTCGTACATGTATTGTATACAAACATTTCAGCGCAAAGTACAAAACTAAGCGTAACCCCTATAAATAGGGTTGTTCATCTCAGTATTTTGAGTACAAGTCCGCCCTAAAGATAGTTTGGTTTGGATACACTTCAAGGTAATTTAGAATTCAACGGACATCAACTAAGGATTAGTTGAATAAAAGATAATAACACTATGTTATTGAATAATCATAACTGAATAAGTATTTCGTTCTAATTTCATGCTTTAGGGATAATCTAATAGCATAACTATTGAATAACACATCATACCTTGCTTTGAATAACATTAAGCTAAGGTTACATCTTAGAATTTAATATCAACCATGCACAACAAATAATAGCTTGAACGATAAACTAAAGGTACTTGCATGCTAATATAACAAGTTTAGAGTTAAGAAAACTTGCATAATCATAATAACTATCTCAACGAAAGTGCAGAGATGAGAAACTTGTATCATCATGAATAACTGGATACAATGAAATTGCTTAATGGAAATACTTTACTCAATAAAGTATAGCATATGAATTTTACATAACGAAGCCTTAGAATTAGAAAACTTGCTTAAGTATAACATAACAGTGAAAAGCAACCTTGCTGAATAATAAAGTAGCAAAGGTTAGGGAACTTGCCTCGTGCGTAGGTTAAATAATTACTATTCACGTTCACCTCAAGTCCTACACATACCATATGTATTGACAATACACATTAGCTACACTAACATTACCTTTATAAGTTACTTTAATACTCTTCGTATAGCTACTAACTAAGTTTAAGTTTAAACAACATCACATCTTTTCATGAACATTACTTTTTAGCTTTATTACAACTACTTAAGTGATCATGTCCTTGCACCATATGCACATTAACAACTTGATACAACATCCTATTACATGTCCAACATGTTATCATTAAGTTATACTAATACACAAAGGGTTGCACATGCATTCGTGCATCCCGACGCCCTCCGATTGGCTCTAAATACACAACAGTCCCAAAGATAGCCATTATGACTACTGTTACAAATCTCAAATTAAAAAACTTAAAGCATGAAAGTTGTAGGTCTATTCGTCCTCGTTCCGGATCAACTTGAATCAACTCAATCGGAGTTCGTATGAGAAAGTTATGGCCGTTTTACTACAAGAGCTCAAAATTGTCCGACCCAAGCCACTTTTCCAGCGTTGGGGGGCGAACAGTGGCGCCGGGGCGCGATCAGTGGCGCCGGGGCACGAACTTTTGGCCTATTTTTGGCGCTGGGGCATGAATTTTTACGCTGGGGCGCCGAAACTCACAGAACCAAACTAGAAAAACAGAGCAAAGCTACTGTCTAAGTTATTTTTAACAGCCAATGACATCCAACAACATGTATAACTTCATGACAATTACACATAAAAGTTATGAAGTATTTGTGTATGAATTTTACACAACTTAACAACAATATCAGAGAACTAATTATTTGAAAACACTGTTTTCCTTTAAAACCAAACTTTTAAAAATCAAAACTCCATTGTTGATATAGTAAGCACTGTAATCATAGTTAGAAAACAATTTGATTTATTCTAACTATATTCTACTTAATTCTTACCCAATTCATATAATCACAGTTAAATTTCATGATTATCATACAATACAAGTATAAATTTTGGTACTATGAAAAATATACATTCATACATGTTTATGTTCACAGTAAAACTATTTCTTTTTCTTTAACACACGATTAAAATACCACTCAAATATACATATACATATACATGCTAGTTATAACAATTATAACAATAAAACATGTAATACCAAAACAAATTCTAGAACAAGGTTTACAGATAAATTTGGTAAAAACTTATACACGGTTATTTCAAGAAAAACAGAGACATACAATTTCTCAAAAACTATATAGTGTAAACATATATGATAAGGTTTATACAACCTACCTTTAATTTGTCCCGACGACACTTGTTAATCACGGAGAATAGCTTTGACAAACTCATAACTTATTTGAAAAAAACACAGTCTTTTCTCTCTTAAACTTTCTCTGAAATTCTCTTTTAGTGTTCTTCTCTCTTTTCTCAGCAACTAGAATGTGTAACAAGAAAACAACCGATAGCTATAACGAGTAAAATAAAACCGCTAACCTTAATACGTCTAATTTAATAACATATCAGTTACAAAACTAACGTATATATTATATTATTATTTTATTAATCATTTAAATTTCAAAATCCAAAAGCCGTAGGCTTTGTTAGACCTATCCCTTTAAAATAAAATAGTTTATATCCTTAAGCTTTGTTTGGGTAAAACTAAATTAAAATTACTTTAATTTATTTTAATAACTCTTTATCACATAGTAATTAGTTACACCTTTTGTAATAACAATTAAATAAATTACTTAATCACATAACTCAATCCACATAACACATTAATTGACTAATCACATTAATTATTTAGCAAATAAATAATTAACTAAATAAACTCAATCAAATTGAACAATTACTTATTCAATAATAAACACATCCAATAAATATTTATATAAATCAATAAATATTTATAACTTACATTTAAAAAATATGGAATGTTACACTTGACCTGCTACCTGATGACTTTATCTACTACTATTGTCACCTACCACATTGGAATAAAAATTTCAGCACATTTCTCACCAACCAAAAGTGGGGCCCACTCAATTCTAGAATTTTTCACCAAAATCATTTATAAACCTAATTTTCGAATCATTCACCTCTTAAAATTCATAACAAATTATACGTTCATTTTTAACGGTTCCAAATTTGTGGACATATACTCAACTTATATATGTATAACATATCTAAAAATCACAACGATCCAACGGTCAGATTAAAAATTATAACTCGCGCAATATATCTCAAGAACAGTGATTTAATTTTTAATACCTCCATTTCGACAAAAACACCTCAACATTAATTCCTTCATATAAAATAAATATATCCATCAATTATATCCATATAAAATAAATATTTCCTTATCATATAAATCAATAATTAATTATTCACAAATAATATTATATAATCACAATTACGACAACCAGGCCGTTCCCAGGAAAGAGGGGGCTTTCCAATAAGGATTTCTCCTTTCTGGCGCGCAATTAGATGACAAAACCTCTCCTTAGACAGAACTTTCTAGATATTGCCAATAATGCTATCTAATAATATTATTCAAACAATATGAATTATTGATCTGATAATGGAAAATATTGTGCAGCAACAATTATTGAAACAACAATAATATAAAATATCAACGCAGCAATTATTGAATCAATAAAATAAAATATTGAATAGTAACTACTGTAACAATTATTGAGTAGTGCCTTCTTACGTAAGAATCAATAATTAGTGCAATACCGTGTGCTATTGTATTTTAACCACCGGGTATTTCAACAGTATTAACGGTAACAACTACGCCATTATTTATAAACAACTTATACTTGTCATTTTTTCCATCCAATTGCTTTCCATTATGGGGCCCACACAAGGCTGCGCCGTCGTACGAATATTCTCCGACAGAAAGAATATTCCACGACCAAACAAATATTTTCCGACAACAAATAAATATTTTATAACCACTTGCTTATTTTGCAAAATTTGCACATTTCACCCATAACCAAAGCATTATATCAAATTAACACCTTATTATTCACAATAATATTTAGAGAAAATTTGATTTTATTCATTAATAAGTTGGGGTCTTACAATATTAGTCTATATGATCTATAGTCAACATTGTAAGGATAAGATTATCCTTACATTAAATCTCAGTCATCCATCCGTCCATCAAACGATAAAACTGAGCTACCATCCATAGTGTAATATGAGAGATACCACACTTTAATACTTCAGACGAAAAAATTGTCAAATATACCCCTATCCGTCCGCATAATTAACCTGCGGATGCTAGGTATGGCTCGGTCATTAACCGACGCCGTTTTTGTCAGTCTGTCTGCAATATTAAACTATGAATGCTTAGTTTATATTTAAATGATACCATTTTAATATAAATAAAATCATTCGTAGTTTAATACTACGGACACAAAGTTAATAATTAAATGACGATGCTTTAATATAAGTCACCATCCACAGAACTAGACTGGGGATGGTTCTTTCTTCCACATATTCCTCATCTAAGATCTAAATAGTAATAGTTTTATTTACTTTCCTTTTTCACTACAAACAAAAAAAAGTAAATAATTTTTAAGTCTTGGTGGAATCATTAGCGGAGAGCACAACCCCGCTCCATCATTAGTCACCGGAAACTCCATCATAATTCTAGTCACCGTACCACCCCTCTCTGGCGACTCCACTCGAACTTCCATCTATTAATCAACCTGACGCAAATTTTTCCGACCAAAATCACTAAAATCACTCTAATTATAATCAAAATCAATAACCTCAATTCCTTCACTTTTATAAACAATAATATCAAAATATATACATTCCTTCACTTTTGTCGTCAAATCTTTTAATGGAATGTCTTTTCGACATACCAATATCTCGAAAAGGCTTAGGTTTTTCTAACTTTAACCCTTAGGGTTTCGTCGGGTGAATTGTGACACCCCCAAATCTGGGTACTTCATTCCCACAGGATTTGGTGTTCACTATCCAAAATAATTATATCTAACTACCCATAATCAAGGATAAAGACTTAACTTAAATAACTTAAATAATAATCCTCCCCATTAAAGGGTTACATCATCTTAAAACAAATCCCAAGTAATCTAACCTTAAATTATTACATAAGTCTGCGGAATACATCATGTAATTAAATAAGTCTCATAACATATATTCTATTAAGTAAAACCAAATAAATCCTCATCATTTGGACATCTTGCCCTTGCTAGTAGACGACTTGTCAACTTTCTCAACTTTAGCTATAGTGTTAAATGCAAGAGTGAACAAACAATTGCTCACTAATATAATGATAACAATAGCAATGACATAAGACTAAGGAATGAATACTAAATAATAAAGAACTCGTTCTTCGAATCAAGATTAGTAAACAAGTTCGAGATTTATATATGAGGGTCTTAAGACCATGAACTATGTCCCAGGTTACTAGGTACTTCTACCTCAACCTTTAACAGTCGCCTGACTATAAAGACCTTTCTTATCGTACTTAGGAGGATCAACCCTTCATACCATATATTGTGCACAAACATCTAAACGATAACGCGTACATAATCCCCTATATTAGGGTTGTTCATCTCAGCTTGACTTATGATTTCCGCACTAAAGAAAAATTAGTTTGGACTACCTTAACAATGGCTCTAGAATTTTAGAACTCTCATCAACTATGGACTATTCAAATCAATAGAGGTTCATTAGCCATTCTTTGAGAACCCAGAATTTCACATAATTTAAATTTTTTGAATAATTTTTTTTAAAAAAAAAAGAATAAAGAGAAAGTACTTGAATCATATAAATGTATATGATAATGAAGCTAGATAGTTAATTTATTAACTAAGAAGTATACTTAATCATTTTCAAGGAAGAGTAATGAAAGTTATGTAAGAAATTAACATGGTTTGAATGTTAGCCTTGATTATTAAATTAAAAGAAGTTACAATACTTAAGTAATTGTATTGATGATTGATATGAGTATGTGAGTGTTTATAACTTATTAAGTCAATTAGGGCTATCAAGTTAATACACTAGAGGGATATGTTATGACATATGTGAATTATGTACGTGATTAAGTAAATATGTATTATATAATGTGTATACATTTATTTTGTAAAGAGATGAAGAATAAAGTTATGTAACCTAATACATATATTAGGTATGATAATTAAATAACATAATGTGTTATAATTTAAGAGAATGATAGTATTTAAAAATATATACTAATCCTAAGAGATTTATTTGATGCATCTCAATTAATTAATCTTATAACCTAAAGAATAACAAGTCTAATTAGGTTATGAAATTAAAAATATATGAGTAAGAAATTAACTTGCTAATGTGTGTAATGGAACCCTAATTAAATAGTGGGGAATGGATAAAATTCATAAGTATAGAACTATGTTGATTTGCAAGTCCATAGAATTAAAATTACTAGCCCAAAGAATTAAAGAAGTGGCCTAACCTTTAGCCCAAGTGGGAGGGGACATGTTGGACAATAAGTAAGTTAATTAAAGCATAAAATGAAAACAATTTTGGGCAATAGAAAGGCCACTTGGACGAAATTTAGAGAGGAGAGAAAGGGGGGAAGAATGTAATGATAACTTACTTTAGTAGGTGGACAACTTCCAACAAGTGTCCAATTTTCATTTGACCAACACTTTATCTAAACTTGCAAGAAACCACTTGGTAATTGAGTGGGAGAGAGAAGAGTTAGATATGTTGGTAGATTAGGGATAGATATACCAAATATATCTATACTTACTTTTCCAACAAATCAAAATCTAAGTCTTATCTTTTTCTTTTCATCTTATTATCTACCAAAAGCTAAGAAAGAAAGAGAGAGACTAGAGAAGAGAGAGAGAAAGTCTAGGAGTTCGGCTATAGAGAGAGAGAGGGAGAGAGGTAGAGTTTTTACAAGCCATCTTGCTCCATAATCAAAGTTTAGAAAGAAGGAAAAAGAAAATCAAGCAAAGGTATAACCAAATTTCTATTTATGTAGTCTAATTTCTTTTTAGTTTGATTTGATTTTTTTTTAATTTGAAGTTTTGATCTTGAGGTTTAAAACCTTAGATATAGGTGTATATAAGTGTTTCATATTTAGATCTAACCCTTTTGAGGATCAAAAGTTAAATCTAAAGTATGAGATAGAAACTAAATTTTTTTCAAAATGTAGAGAACCTAATTTTTATTAGCCTTGATGGTGTTTAACTTTGTGTTTGATGCTTGATTGATGAAATAGATCATGTATTATGGTAGATTCATGGGTATATGAAGTATGAGTAGGTAGTATGATGAGGTATGTTGGTTATTATGTGAGAACATAGAAGTTTTCTTAGAAACCACAAAGGATGGAAAGTCAAATTTTTGTGAAAACGAAACATGAAATTCAAATGACCAAATCTCCTATTATATTTCAAATTTTTGAGTATGGTCAAGTCCTAGAGTTAGATCTATAAGTTTTCTAACATCTTCAAGTGGAATCACGGAAAAAGGAGTTGTAGATTTCCGTATGAACTAGTTTTAGAAAAGGACTCCAAAGCTGCAAAATGACGAAAACAAGCTGCAAAAGAAATTGTAAGGGCCGTTTCGGAAACTTAAGTTGTGAAATAAATTCAGGACTTTTGGGGAATGAAAATATATGGGATAAAGTAGGTTGTGTCCAAAAATGAGCTCATTCTGACTTAAAATGACCAAGTTATGACCAATTCAATATTTTGGTTTTTTGGATGAAAATCGCTATAACCGGAGTTCTATAATTCTGATGGCTACGAAATTTAAACTGGAGGCTCACGTTAACACGTATAAGATTATGTCAAGAGATGGGAATTTCTGGAGTTAAGCACGAGGCAGCTAATTTCTTAAGGAATTAACTAAAAATATTTGTTGAAAAATACTAAAGGAAGTTGGAAAATTATGGAAAAATACTTTTTGTGTATGAAATATATTTATGTGTTTGGACAAAGGATAGAAAAATAATAAGTTAATTTGGTATTTTCGTGAAAAGGATATGGAATCCATCTTGCTGGATTGAAAAATCTGATGAATCCAGCTTGCTGGATTGAAAAGAAGTTTACTGAATTGAAAATATATTGAATCCAACTTGCTGGATTGTAATCTAGTTGATGAATTTGGAATTCAGGTTGCTGGATTTGGAATCCAGTCTGCTGAATTGGTAATTTGATTGTTAGATTTAGCATCCAGGTTGTTGGATTAGTATGTGACTTATTAGATGTTAAAGAATAACTTATGAAATGAAAAAGTAAGTGTTAAATCATAATGTATATGATATATAGATTAAAGAATTAGCAAAGGATGATAATAATACTAATATTGTAAGGAGTTATCTAATATTTTATTATGTGATTAAGTGTTAGATAATTGATTGATAAAGTAATTGTACTATGATACAAAGTATGATATGCTGATTAAAAGATCAATCTTATTAATGATAGGTATTACAAAAGAAGTTTAACTTAAATTGCGTAGCAGTAGTCAACAAATCAGACAAGTTTACTAACTCAACTTGAGTTACTATTTTTCAACCATGGTAGTGAATAATTAATGATAGTTATTCACATCTATAATGATTGTTGTAATTCGCACGTAGTGTAATTGATTCTTGTTCTATTATTTGAACTATATATAAATCATGTCTCAGCTAATTGTTTTAGCAAGACTAATATTTGTTAAAGCTTGAAATGTTCTATTTATTATGAACTGAATTGTTATTGGAAGATCTACGCCATTGGTTTCGGCTAGATTAGTATTGTTATTAATTATTGAAATCATAGTATTTCTTTGAAAGTAATCCAAACCATATTGTTGTGGTACGAACTCGTGATTTAAGACTGAGATGAACAAATTTTAATGTCGTAAATCGACCTATGCGCTATTATTGAGTATTATGCATAATATAGGGTACAAAGGAGTTGGCCGCTCCAGGTACTTGCAGAAGAGTATAGTTTAGTTTTTATAACTAATTTATATTCTTGTGGTAGTTTAGTTTTAATAACTAAATGATTCCTCTAGTAGTTCATGATCCTTTTGTGATCACTCAGCATGAAATCTGGGTATATCCCACTTTATTGAATATTGTTGCAGTATTGTTAATTCTTATTATTCAATTGAATATTATTGAATCTTTGAAAGAATTTTACTCTTTCATCTCTGATATGTTATTCAGTATGAAATGGGAGAAAGTTTTATTATTGAGATTGAATTATTATTCATCTACTTTGAAATCTTTTGATTATTGTTGAAGTTCTAAAGAAGTTAGACCCTTCTATTAATGATATATATATATATATATATATATATATATATATATATATATCATTTATTGTATATTTTAACTTGCTGGGCAAACTCGTTGCTCACCCTTGCTTAAATAAAATATTTCAGCTAATGCCGAAGTAGTAGAATGTTCTAACAGGGACAAAGGCAAAGGCAAGGTTCAGGAGTAGTTAGTGTCAACTTTTAATGGTTATGTTTTATTATGTAAACCTTTTGGTTATATAAGGGTATGTAAATTATGTCAAGGTTAGTTAACCTGGGATATTGTTATAAGTTGTATTAAGGAATATTATGAATGATGTTTTTCATTAATGAATGAGTAGTTAGATGTGATATATTTGATGGATAGTGAGCACCACACCCGTGGTTAGGGAACCCGAATTTGGGGGCGTCACACATTCGAAGTTCGATACAACAACTAGATATTGAGTAACAATATTTTAAACAAAAATGGAATCACAATAATATATAGTTGAATAAAACATTGTATATTCAATAGACTATCTTCAAAGGAATTAGAGAGTTTCGTTCAAAATAATAAACATTTCAAGCTTTGAATTAATAAGAAGCAATGATTAGAACTTGTTCAATGTGAACAAATAACTTGAACCATTGTAATCAAGCAATAACAAGTTCAAGATTAGGGAACTCATTTAGCGAAAAGTAAGATTTAGATACTTGCATAACAATAACAAGCAAGATGGGATAAGGATCTTGCTTTACATACAGAAATAAGGTTTAGGAACTTGCCTCGTGTGTAAGCTATACAACTATAACACACGTTCGTCAAAAACCCTACTATATCATTAGAATCGCAATAACGATTAGTTACGCTAACATTAACCATATATATTTAGTTCTCAAATAAATCCAACTTGTTAACACAATTCAAATTCTGACTTTTGAATTAACATCCCGTCACCAATATGGAATTACAAGGCTATAATAGCAATATAACCTTTAAACCACATCTCAAGACTTAAAATAAATAGTAAGTTAAAGTTTTTCACAACTTATTAAATTTACAATTTGAAATCATCAACTACATGTTTATAATCTAGTATAAAACTTCATTACATGTTTAACACATTATCATGCACCTTAGACTAGGTTAGGTAAATCAAGTCATGGACTGAAACCAAAAAAAAAATTGTTCTACTCAGGGGATGTCACAGTTGCGCTACCCCAAGCCTTGGCACCGGCGCAGCTGCGTTGGTGGTCAATACGCAGAGCACTCAGCAGGCGCAGCTGCACCATTTTTGCCTTTGGTACCGACGCAACTATGCCGGTACGCAGATAGAAACTTCCAGACTGCGTACTCTACTTCACTGTACAACCCAAACAAAACCAATTTCTCCAACTCAACATAAATTTAACATACCCTGAAGCTATAAGTTTGTTAACCACAACAAAATTCCATGAATTTGATCGCTAGAATTTGTTTATAGATGATAATTATCAGATTTTACAAGATTATACGTACATATAATAAACATTTTAAACAACAATCCAACAAAAATCTAAATCACAGAGAATAAAAATTTGAAAAACTAAGACTTGGAAATTAGGAATAGATTATTACCCTTAATCCTTTGTTTATACTAGCAAAGATGATGATCAAAAGCTTGAAGAAGTTTGTGGCTCCATCCTTCTTCTCTAAATACAGGCTTTCTCTCTAACTCTCTGTGTTTCTAACTTTAGTCTTAGGATAATACGTATATAAACCAACTAAAACACAGTGTGCGCAAAATAAACTGATAAACGTGGGTTATCAGTTTAACCAAGCTAAAAGTCCTCAGCTGTTACATTAACCAAAAGCCGCAAGGCTTTGTTTTCCTTGCACACTAAAACTCTCCCTCAACTTATTTTTATATTTTCTTATCATATAGTTTCCTTGTCACATCTTTATTTAGTTAATTTAACTAAATCACAAATCAAATTAACATCTGCCTTATAATTATTATTTTCATAATAAATTATAATTTTACTTAACAAACTAATAAAACTCTAACTTATTAGATTAGAACGACATTATAATTATTTAATAATTCATTTAATTTAATTATCTCATTACATTAAATCTTCAAATCATAAAATTATCATTCATTAATTTAATTATTATAACATACTTTAACTAAATTATTACATGATAATTTCATCAATGTTCATTTATCTCAATAAATAAATCAATTCAAATATTTATTTAATTCAATAAATATTTAAAATTAATAAAATTAATTTTAAAATTCTCGTTCGTTACATTCTTCCATCCTTAAAAAGATTATGTCCCCAGAATCAGGACTCAATTTATTCGTTACATTCTCCCCCCCCCCTTAAAAAGATTATGTCCCCATAATTGCTATACAACATTAAGCAAATAATTGAGAATAATTTTTCATCATAACATCTTCAAGTTCCCACGTAGCTTCTTCAGCATCGTGGTTTCGCCAAATTACCTTAACAAAAGGTATCACTTTATTTCTTAGTACTTGTTCTTTCATGTCAGTAATCTGAACAGGAACTTCTTCATAAGACAAATCTTTTTCAAACTGTAACGGTTCATATTCTATAACATGTTTATAATCAGACTTATATGGTCGTAATACCGAAACATGAAAAATGTTATGAATATGTTCTAGTTACGGAGGTAGAGGTACCTCATATGCCACTTCACTAACTCGACGTAGCACTTCAAAATGTCCTATAAACCTAGGGCTTAATTTTCCCTTTTTACCAAACTATATTTTCCCTTTCCAGGGAGACACCTTCAAGAAAACAAAACTATCGACATCAAATTCTTGATTTTGTCGGTATTGATCGACATATTTCTTCTGCCTATCCTGTGTAGCTATCAATCTTGCCCGAATCACTTTGATGATTTCTACAGTCTACTGCACCAATTCTGGACCTAATAGCTGACATTCACCAACTTCATCCCAACACAACGGGGTTCTGCATTTCCTGTCGTACAACGCTTCATAAGACGGCATGCCAATACTTGCGTGATAACTGTTATTATAGGCAAATTCAACCAATTCTAGATGGTCATCTAAATTCCCTTTGAAATCCATAATACAAGCTCTTAGCATATCCTCCAATGTCTGAATAGTCCTCTCATTTTGTTCATTGTTTTGAGGATGATACGCTTTGCTCATTCTCAACTGCGTTCCCAAGCATTCCTGTAGTCGTTGCCAAAATTTTGATATGAAACGTGGATCTCTATCTGACATAATTGACACTGGGACACCATGTCTGGATACAATTTCATTCACGTACAGTTTTGCCAACTGATATAAGTTAAATCTAATTTTGATTAGCAAAAAGTGTGCCGACTTCGTCAATTGATCCACAATCACCCAAATCGCATCATGGCCTTGCTGAGTCGTTGGAAGACCTACCATAAAATTTATTGTGATATGTTCCCATTTCCATTCTGGTATCTCTAATGGTTGCAACAATCCACTTGGCCTTTGATGTTCAACTTTAACTTTCTGACACGTTAAGCATTTTGCCACACGTTCAACAACATCCTTCTTCATATTCGACCACTAGAAATGATGTCTTAAATCCTGGTACATCTTCGTACTTCCGGGGTGAATCGAATATCGTGAGTTATGAGCCTCACTAAAAATTTCCTATTTAATTTTCGGTACTAGCAAAACCCAAATTCTCCCTTCAAATTGAAGTAACCCTTCCATATTAACTTTAAATTTGTCTTCTTCACTTTTAGATACTTTTCTTTTTATCTTTTCACAGTTTTCATCTGGAAGTTGTGCATTATTTACCTTATCCACCAAAATTGAACTGCTCCTCATCTGGAATAATTTTCCATCTGACTCTGTCAGATATTTAATCTCCAACTCCATCTTGGCCATTTCTACTATAAGCTTTTCCTGAGCAGTCAACATAATAAATTATTCCAACCCTTTCTACTTAAGGCATCGACAACAACATTTGCTTTGCCGGGATGATAAAGAATCTCACAGTCATAGTCTTTAAGCAACTCCAACCATCTTCTATGTCGCATATTCAAATCTTTTTGTGTAAAGATATACTTCAGACTTTTATGGTCCGTATATATCTCACATCTCTCTCTATAAAGATAGTGCTTCCAAATCTTCAGAGCAAAAACCACCGCAGCCAACTCCAAATCATAAGTCGGATACCCTTTCTCATAATCCTTCAATTGACGCGATGCATACGCAATAATCCTACCGTTCTGCATACGCACACAGCATAGTCCTTTATGTGATGCATCACTATCTACTACAAAAATGCATGTATCATCAGGCAATGACAACACATGTGCTGAACTCAATCTCTTCTTTAATTCTTGGAAACTTTCCTCACACTTCTCCGTCCAAATAAACTTTACGGCTTTCCTAGTCAAATTCGTCAACAGAGTTGCGATCTTGGAAAAATCCTGAATAAAACGCCTATAGTAACCTGCCAATCCCAAGAAACTTCTTACTTCTGACGGTATCTTTGGCTGATCCCAATTTATTAAAGCTTCAACTTTTAATGGATCTACTTAGATTCCATACTTGTCAATAACGTGCCTAAGGAACTACACACGTTCTAACCAAAACTCATATTTCGAGAATTTAGCATACAACTTCTCCTTCCTTAACGTCTCTAATGTCACCCATAAGTGTTCAACGTGCTTCTCCTTGGTTTTAGAATACTGTAAGGACCCGAAATTTTAAACAATATAATTTTACTAATAAATTTTTTAATTTTTTTTAATATTGGTATTAAATATCAATATTGTGCTATGTATCTGTGATATAAGCAGAGTAAGATGGTCAAGCTATTTATTGACTGAGTAATATGAGTGGAGTTAAGTTAAACAGCTAATGAAAATCCTAACCCTAGTTATGGACAGGGACTCGATAGTTAATACAATGATTGTATTTTTATCAATGAGTATGTGATAATACAATATGGAATTGATGATCAGTGATTGGTCAAATAAGGTATCACCTTAGTAAACCTTAATGATGGATTAGAAATCCTAATGTATAGCTAGTAAACCTAATAAACAGTTAGGAACCCTAATTATATTCTGAGAAACCC
Source organism: Panax notoginseng (assembly GCA_016801055.1). Classification (NCBI taxonomy): domain Eukaryota; kingdom Viridiplantae; phylum Streptophyta; class Magnoliopsida; order Apiales; family Araliaceae; genus Panax; species Panax notoginseng. The sequence continues at coordinate 9,139,006 of CM029012.1, forward strand.
TAAACCCTAATTAGCAAACCCTAATTGTGATTATTAAACCTTAAGGGTTACAATTAAAGTTAAGCATGTCAATTGACTAATATGCCCTTAAAATCATGAGGGAAATTTCCAAAATACCCTTTCAGAGGCAAAATGACCAAAGTACCCTTTACTTAACTTTAAAGTTAAGAGATTTTTCCAGATTCAATGATTCACCACATTTGGATAATACCATGTGCTTAAAAATCTCAGTCAAATCTAGTCTAAAGTGACGCCTTGCAAGTATTAGATACATTGAATTAAACTTAAGTAATTAAAGAGAGGGAAAATAAAATAAAAACCACATTTGTATCTAAACACTTAGCCAAATTTCTATCACACCTAAGCCACAAAATAGACAAGTGATTCAGTCCCTAACCAAGTCTCTAACACCCCAAGATCAGTTGAGGAAAGCCTAGATCAAAGCTTGTTCAAGAGAGGTATAAACCCTAACTTGAGTTTAATCTTGTATGTGTTGGGTAAAATCTATATACGCTCAGCACGCAAGTATATATGATCAACAAGTTATATAATGATAAGTCAAGTATCGTTCCAACAGAGATTAGCTAGAAATTAACCCTCACAAATTACCAATTTTCTATTAATCCAAATTCTATTAAACTAACCAATTTCAAGATTATAACAAAAGATATTAAAACTACTGAGAATACCAAACAATCAACAACCCTAAAAACTGAATTTTCAAACAAGTATTGGAAAATTAGGCTTACAACTTCACTCTAAGCCTCACTCTGATTATTACACCTTATTCAAGTTTAATTCATTATCCCAATTTATTAATTAAGAACACTCAAGTAGAACTAGCCACCTCTCGATGCACTAATACCGTATTAACTCAAATCCACAATTTAGATAAAAATAAGTTAAACACCTTAATTAACTAACTCACTATATCTCTATGTGAATTATAATTAAAGAAGGTTTAAGTCCAAGTTCTCTAGCCGATTACATGCGATGCTAAGCATATCTCTACCCTAACATTCATCAAGATTCCATTCATTCACAGAATTTAAGAACACGTGCTATATTGACTAAGTCTAGACTCGTATTTCATCTCTCGAATCCATACAAGTCCACATAAAATTGGTGATCAGGCAATTTATAGATTCAAGCACAAATTAATATAGATAAACTGAATAATAGCTTTTTAAATTAAAAATCAAAGTTACATAATCATCGTTTCACTTAAAGATCCGTTATAGGCCTATATAGAGATTTAGTTCATCATCAATGAATTAAAAATTGAATTAATTAAAGAAAACACCATCCCAATTATAGAATTTAAACTACAAAAGAAGAATAAATCCAGAACCACCCTTTTCTCTAGTTCAGTCTGTAATCGTCGTGAAAGTTGCCTTCAATGCCCTTCTCCAATGCTTTACTCAGAAAATCTATCTCCCCTCGATGTAATTGCATGTATGATGCTTTTTCTTGTGTTTGTTGTATGTTAGTTATACACAACCATAAATTCTCATTACAATTCTATCCATAATAGAGTTCCAAGCCATCCAAAACACTTAAGCTTATATTTGCAGCATTAGAAACCAATTAGGACACCAATCTGCCCCGTACCCCAGCCCCGACTGGCATGTTGCTATGTAATAAGCCAGCCCTAGCTGGCATAGCTGTCAATTGAATTCAGGACCCCCAGCCCTGGCTGGGTTTAGTAGAGGAAAAGGCCAGCCCCGGCTAGCTAGTGAACTACTATATAACTTCAAGACCCCCAGCCCCGGCTGGGGTGTTAGGCATAAAAGGGCCAGCCCCGGCTGGCTCATGTTCTGTCAACTGGTCCATTATGCTCTCTTTCTTGCCATATTCCACCATAAGTCCACCCTTTTTATCCAAATGCCACTCCATCAAACCTAAACACGAAACAAAGCTAACCAAGTAAAAATAAAACATAAAATCAAGGAATCAACACCGTTTAAGCTCGACTTAGGAGCCGAATCGTGGGTATAAAACCCACTTATCAAAATACCCCAAACTTAAATCGTGCTAGTCCTCGAGTACAAAATAAAACTAACATGCTATACAATGCAATGCCATGCGATGTAATGCTTCTAATCTGTATGCCTACAAACCTAGCAATCATCATAGAATCAAATTTATTCAAGCGGCCTTAGAGAAATCAAGCATACACTACAACACTTCATATTAAAACCAATCAATAATTCATTATCAATCCTCGAATCTTAAACCGTTATTACTGGTATAGTGTGTGTGTGCTCAACATTCATGCTAACTGATGTAAATTCGAATTTAATACATAACAAGTCTCTTAGAAGGCATCATACAGTGTAAACTCAAAAATTGCAAAAACAGCCAAGATCCAACTAAAATTAGACAATCACCAAGACCAAGGGTCCAAATAGGGTACTTATGCTTTCTTTTTTAATTACGGGGGCTTTTTGTTCTTATTTCCCATTTTATTCTTCTTATTTTTTTTTCTTTTTTTTTCAAAGTGAGTGCGTTTTACGCTCCATCTCACGCCTGTGTTTATGGGGAGTGCATTTCACGTTTCTTCTCAACCCACCACAAGACTCTATTTATTCAACTCGGGAAGGTTTCCAAATTTTTTAAAGAAGCTTATATACCCCACTTTTCCCCTAAACTTTAGGTTCTTGCCTAATTCTTCGTCTTCACTGCCTATCCTTGTCATTTTTTCATTTAAACTAGCATTATCCTTTAGCAAATTCTTATGTATCAATTTGAACTAATCAGTCCACATAAGTGTTCTTAACTTGCTAACCTTTTTATACCAGTGTCAAACATGCAAAAGATCCAATTCATAATAAAAGATTAAATTATAGATCTAATAATCAGTACCATGCTTGTCTACTAAATCCCATTCTCTTCATTGGCCAAAATAACATGAAATATACCAAACCGCTGAATATATGCAATGTAACACACTACTTAACTAAATTTTTTTTTTTTTTTAGATATATGGTAAACATAACATGATTGCAAAATAAATAAATACTATTTACAATCCTATGCTACTATGCAACTAGATGACTACATGAATGTAAAACATTTAAATAATCTTAAAACTAAACATGAAATAACATATGCAAACCTAACTAATAAAAGTAAACGTGCAATAAAAACTAACTAAATCCCCCAAACTTGAAAACTACAATGTCCTCATTATATAGACAAAGCAAAAAATGTGTGAGGACTTCCCTGTAATCTTCTAAGCGGGAGGTGGTGGTGGTTGTTCTTCATCTGAATCACTGGGTGAAAAACATGGCATTCGGTCTGGTTACTGATATGGGAATTATGTATTTGGATTGAAGTTTTGGAGCGTCGCATTCAATGAAGCGAAAGACATATTCATGGCCTCAAACATATGATCCTGTCTCGCTGTGAGTCTCCGAATCTCTCTTCGTGCCTCCTTATTGTGCTCATTCACTTGTCGTTGAAGGTTTAGGAACTGAGGGCTAGATATATCTTCGAGTTGTGGTGTCGCCTCCGTTCCTTGCTCTCCCATTATCGCATCCCCCTAAAACTCCCTGAAACTCGTCATCATCCGAGGTGTCCTCAGCGTCGGCCTCATCCTCCGAGGCTAATGGAAATACAAATTCAACTCCTCTAGGGTGTGGCTCACCCCCGGGCCATATCGAATACCGCATAATTATCCTCAAATCTAACGTCTGAAGCGACATTTGGGTTATCTCATCATCCGACCATCTTACTCTCACTTGTCTACACAACCCACAAATGAGTGATGGGTATGGCAAGTCGCCCGAGAATGGTCCTCGTAAGCATCGTCGAATTAAAAAATTGATTATAGCCCCTATGTCGATGATGAAATTTTGTACAATGGCATATATAAGTAATGCCTTCTCCTTGGGCACATCTGACGTGTCAGTGGATGGAAATAGCTTGGCACGCAGAAACGGATACCATATCTTCCAATACCGACTAAGATCCTTACTGCGAAAGACTGTGCCTCCTTTTAGGCCCTTGATCCATATAGTACCCGGCTTTGTCATTTCCTTCATAATAGCCTCATAATCAGGATTATTGTCGCATAAGTGAGCGTACTGGCAATGTCTAGGCACTCGTAACTGGTAGTATGTATTGATGGTGTCAGCACTAAAAGGAACTAACCTGCCCTTCACAAATGCATTGATGGGGGCCTTATCCTCGGCGTTAGCATAAAATTCTTTGACCACACTCACCACTGCGGCCTCGGGCTCCTTCGTGAGTTTATTCCAACATTTTTGATATATTTGTTGCATCATTTCATCGTCGACATGTTCAGGTGCCAACCCCCACTCCGGTGTGAGTACTTTTGTTACAAGGTAGTCGTAACGGTCGGCGGCGACGACACTTATGAATTTGTGCTTGTCAAAGGTTCAGGTTGGTGGTGTGGCCCTTGAACTCTCTCCTCGTTGCCTCTTTGATGTCAGTTTTAGTGCCATTGCTTTGTAATTGGTGAGCTTCAACAACAAATTTTCCTCACACTTCACTTAATTAATTTGTCGAACACTTGGTGTGCAAGACGTGAAATTCCCCCAAACTTGGTGATTTGGTTCAACCTATGGTGATAGAAATTGAGGAATTAGAAGACAAACTACTTACTTTCAGTATATCTCCAAGTTAGTTGTAGAGATTCGCTCAAACCATAACCTTGAACTTACAAATTGGTGTGAATTGACGTTGTTAGATTGTGTGATGAAGGAGTTGTTTTGTAGAGAGGAGGCAATGTAAGGAATAGTGGGTGACTAGGTTGAAGTAGTGGGTAAGTGTTTGATTGTAGTTGGGATATGGGAAGTAATGTGCAAGTTCATAGGTTTATGTTGTGAAAGAGTGGGATTGTAGGAAGTTAAAGTGCAAGAAGATTGGGAGATCATGTCTGAACAATGTAACTGCTACAACCACCTTTTCAAATTTTGGACCCCAGCCCCGACTGTCGTGTCATCTGTTTTGAACATAGGAACCCCCGCCCCAGCGGGGGGTGTTGTACTATAAATGCCAGCCTCGATTGGCTATTGGCCTGTAAATGAGTCTTGACCCCCAGCCCCGGGTATTAAGCCTAAAAGAGCAAGCTCCGGCTTGCTTGTAATCTGCTAATGCCTTATTTTGCTTATTCCTTCCATCTACTCCAATACATGATCTTGTTAAGTGCCTGTAATGCCAATAACATAAATATAAGTATATATTGAGCAATTTTAAGCATGGGTGGTAAAATTATCTACATAATATAACTGAATAACTATATAATGAACTCATTATATACTAATTATTATTGTAAACTACAAATTGATTAATATGACTAAAGATACTTGATAATAAAATTAAAATTGGGTTGCCTCCCAACTAGCACTTAATTTTAAGTCGTTCAGCCGGACTACTCCCTGTTCATGATGCGTCGGTAAGTGTGATGGCTATAACATCCCAATTCGATTCGCCACCCCAATAATTCTTCAACCGTTGACCGTTGACCTTGAACGTCTCCAATGGGTTTTTGCTGTATAGTTTAACGACGCCATGTGGGAAAACCCTCTTTATAGTGAATGGACTCGGCCACCTTGATTTTAGCTTCCTGGGGAACAACCACAATCTTAAGTTGAACAATAGTATTGATTGCCCTGGTTCGAATGTTTTCTGTATGATTTTCTTGTCGTGCCATTTCTTTACCTTTTCGTTATACAACTTCGAGTTCTCATAGGCTTGAAGTCTGAATTCATCGAGTTCATTTAATTGAAGTTGCCTCTTTTCACCTGTTGCTGCTTGATCGAAGTTAAGTTTCTGAATTGCCCAATAGGCCTTATGCTAAAACTCAATAGGTGGGTGACATGTTTTCCCGTATAGCAACTGATATGGTGACATCCCAATTGGTGTCTTGTAAGCAGTTCTATAAGCCCATAATGTATCATCCAATCTGAGAGCCCAGTCTTTTCTGTCCATGTTTACCACCTTCTATAAGATTTTCTTTACCTCCCTGTTTGAAACCTCAACTAGCCCACTTGTTTGGGGATGATATGTTGTAGCTACCTTATGGTTTATCCCATATTTTGCCAAAAGAACTGTAAACGATTTGCTACAAAAGTAACTTCCCTCATCACTTATTATAGCTTTAGGCGTGCCAAATCTTGTAAAAATATTCTTTTGCAATAACTTAAGAACCACTTTGGCATCATTAGTGGGGAGTGCTATGGCTTCAACCCATTTTGATACATAGTCAACCGCAAGCAAGATATACTGATTACTGAAGATGATGGAAATGGCCCCATTTTTACATAGTTTGTAGTGGCATCTCATTCCTTTTCGATATGTTACCCACCCGTTGACATCTATCACAACTTTTTATGAATTGGTGGGCGTCTTTAAATATTGTTGGTCAATAGAACCCTGCTTGAAGAATTTTTGCTGCTGTTCTCTCACTTCCATAATGTCCTCCGTATTAGGACGAATGACACTCGTGCATTATATTCTTCACCTCATTGTAGGGCAGACACCTTCTAATCATTTTGTCAGCACACTATTTAAATAGGTTTGGCTCATCCCACATGTACCATTTGCCATTATGTAGGAATTTCTTTTTATGTTGTCGTGTAAGATCCGGGAGAAGGACGTTGCTCACCAAATAATTAGCAAAGTCTACATACCACGGAAATTCTGCATTGACTCCAAATAGCTGTTCGTCCGTGAATGACTCATTAATTGCACACTTATTTTCTTTATCTTTCCCTGGATTTTCCAGCCTCGATAAATGGTCTGCAACTTGATTCTCCGTCCCCTTTCTATCCTTTATTTCCAAATCAAATTCCTATAGAAGGAGGATCCATCTGATAAGTCAAGGCTTAGCATCCTTCTTCGAAATTAAATACCAGATTGTTGAGTGATCAGTATAAACCACAACCTTTGTCCCAATTAAATACGCCCAAAATTTGCCAAAGGCATATACTACTGTAAATAACTATTTTTCTGTAGTTGTGTAGTTCAATTGGGCATCCGTAAGGGTTTTACTTGCATAGGATATAGCGTGGAATGTCTTCTCTCGGCGTTGACCCAAAACAGCCCCTATCGCAAAGTCGCTTGCATCGCACATTTACTCAAAAGGCATATTCCACTTCGGTATGACAATAACTGGAGTTGTAGTCAATTTCTTCTTCAATAGTTCAAATGCTAACTTATACTCCTCATTAAAGTTGAAAACTGAATCTTTCTCTAAGAGACTGCACAATAGTTTTGCAATCTTAGAGAAATCTTTTATGAGTCTCCTATACAACCCGGCATGTCCCATAAAGCTTTGGATTCACTTAACTAAAGTTGGCGGTGGAAGATTTTCAATTGTTTCCAGTTTTGCTCTATCAACCTCTAAACCCTTCGCTGGGACCTTGTGCCCCAAAATTATTCATTCTTTGACCATAAAGTGGCACTTTTCCTAGTTAAGCACCAAATTAGTCTCTATGTAGCGCTTTAAAACGATGACTAAGTTTTCTAAACAGATGTCAAAACTATCCCCAAAGACCGAAAAGTCATCCATGAAGACTTCTACATTTTTCTCCACCATATCTGAGAAGATAGCCATCATACACCGTTGGAACGTAGTGGGTGGATTACACAAGCCAACTGACATTCTCCTAAATGTGAATGTGTTGTATAGGCACATGAAAGTTGTTTTCTCTTGATCTTCAAGAGCTATGACTATCTGATTATATCCCGATTACCCATCTAATAAGCAGTAAAATTCGTGCCCCGCCAATCTATCCAACATCTGATCGATGAAAGGCAGAGGAAAGTGGTCTTTGCGGGTTACCTTATTCAACTTCCTATAGTCCATGCAAACTCTCCAACCGGTCATTGTCCTCGTTAGAATTAACTCATTGTCGTCGTTCTTTACTACTGTCATTCTGCCATTTTTCGGCACACATTGAACATGACTAACCCAAGAACTTTCTAAAATTGGGTAGATGATCCCCGCATCCAGCCACTTTAGAATCTCTTTCTTCACCATTTCTTTCATTATCGGATTGAGCCGTCTCTACTGTGTCGACGTCTGGATTTTATTTGTCCCTTTTCTGTTCTTGTCTTTTTGTGTTCTCATGTTAAGTGAGATTTGTTTGAAAAAATAAGTCGTGAAAAGGTCCGACATTTATATATCGACGATTGGACTGTAAAAGTCACCAATTGGTTTTTTAAATGGTTGTACCAACACAACCGAAAAAAGGTTTAGACATTGACCCAGTGATGTGACACTGCTTAACGGGTCTGTGAAACCGAGATTCATTAAGGTCCGGGGAATTACTTATGCGGCGGGAAGGTGTTAGGCACCGCCCAACATCCGTGTTGCCACGGTGACCGACACTTTTTAATTAAACTGTTATATGAATGTGTGTGTGCATGTGTGGGTTAATGTGCAGTTATTTGGAAGTAGTGCTACGCCTCATTCGCACCTATATACAAAGGGTTTGAATATCTGTATAAAATTTTGTTTTAACAAGATATAGCAGTGATGTTTTGTAAAAAGAGGTTTTTCAAATCCTGTGCTCAATAGTAATTGAGGTCTTTGATACTTTCATTTTATTAAATGTTCATCTTGATTGCTTTTATTTTTCAGATGCGAAGCATCTTCGAGAAAATAATATACATATCATTATCAAACTCTTTGGAGCATGAAAGCCATCTTAGGAAGTTCGAATATCGTAAATAATTTACAAGCCATGTACAACTGAAAATGTCCACCACGGGAACCGAATTTAGATTCAGTATACTGAATATATGATCATATGATTCCTAGGCTCACATGATGTAGCAATTTATTTGAAAGTTGTAGGCAATTATATATCTAAAAGTTGTAAATATATATATATATATATATACAGATATGATCAACCACCATGAAGCACCTCCGTGGGAGATTAGAAATATTAATATATAAAAGCGGTAAATATATATATAGAGACATTATCAACCACTACGAAGCAACTCCATGGGGGATCAAAAATGTAAATAAAGCAATAAATACGATCAATCGCCATGAAGTAAACTCGAGGCAGGACTAAATATAAATAGAGGAGTAAAAGGCAACGAAATAAACTCCAGGCCTAACAGAAATGTATGTATATATATATATATATATATATATATATATATATATATATATATATATATATATATATATATAAAAGCGGTGAACGCACAGGATATATATCGATCCCGGCTCGATTTATTATGTCGGCGATTTGTCGCTATATATATATATATATATATATATAAGCAAATAAACGTTCCGAACTCGATAATGTTAGTCCATATATATAGATATATATATATATATATATATATATATATATATATATACACACACACACACACACACACAAAAAGAAATAAAAGTCACAGACTGAAGTTCGTGCATACACACGCTACACGACTCTCAACGTGAATAACTATGTGTGCACAGTAGTGGAGAAAGGCATTAGAAAGTGTAAGAAGGCTTATAGTAGACTGCCAAAGAAGACTTCAATATCTTTAAAAGGATGAACACTCGGCTCCTGCCAGTAAAAATATAGCAATATATAAGCTCACAAGTGTTTAAAATGAGCAAATTGGACAGGGCTTCCTCGACTTTTCTCTTTTTTAAAATGGCTGCCCCAAGCCCTCTATTTGTAAAGGGGAGCCGCAGATTTACCTGTGGCAGCCGCAGATGCACCTACAGCTGCCCGGGGTGCCCCGGGTTCTACGGGTCACGCCGTCTTGAAGTACGTGCACGCGTGCAACGTGATGTCCGCTCGAACTTTTAGAACTTCAATCCGGGCATCCGATCGAGGTGTATATGACCTTTTACGGCATGCTATTATCGAGAGTTACACAATAAAATGGGATTAGAGGTTGTACGAAGTTAGGAAGATGGGACCATGCCCTTGGTCTTCAAGTTTCAAATTCTATCCGGTGTGCTGTCTTGTGCAGTAGTCACTAGGGATTGGAGCTCTTTGGTTCTTGTAGGACATTGCTGTGTAGAATGTACGTATGATTGCTCAGGGTTATCTCTGAGATTAGACAGCTGCAAGTGTTGACCATCCTCAGGGTTATTTTTGAGGTATGCCTGACCTCTCGGGGTTATCTCCGGTCTTGGGGGAATGAGTGCTTTGGGGCCATTGTCGAGTGTTAAAGCTGATTGCATGGATTTCAAACAAGCATTTTTAGGGTTATCTCCGGAATTGCAACTGCATGCCTCGGGGTTCTCTCTGAGGTTGACACTATCTCTCCCGGTGTTATTTTCGGGACTGAGACTGAGTATCTCGGGGTTATCTCCAAAATGACACGGTCTTCTCCGGTGTTATTTTTGGTATTTGAACTGCATTCCTCGGGGTTATCTCTGAGGTTGATGCTGAAACTCCTGCTGTTAGTTTTGGGGTTGAGGTTGAAACTTCAAGTGGTATTTTTAAGATTTGAGCTGGATGTCTCGGGGTTATCTCCGAGATGGTAATAACTGAATATCCAAGGGTTATCTTTGGGATTGAACTGAGCTGTCTTCCAGGGTTATCTCTGAATGACGATTCTGCTCTCTTGAAATGTTAGTAATAGGTATGCAGAAAATTTTGAGTGTTTATAGATGCCTCTCTTTATCATATTCATGCAGTGCAATGGCATGGATAGGATAAAGAATACTAGACACTTGAAATGTAACAAGATAATCATGATGCAATGTACAACAGCATGATGCAAATGTATGTGGTTTGTTGAATTATTCTCTAACATGGTGGGATGATTGGCGGCTCCCCTTGACTTCTACCGGGAGCGGGGTGATTCATGACCACTTTGATAAATTGTTTGGATGTATAATACACAGCTACCATAAACTTCCAGGATGTTAGCGTTGGGATTATCACCAAAGCCCTTAACCCTTGGTATAGACTTTCACTGAAGATGTATCTCTCATATACAAGAGACTCTGTGGGGATGTGTTTTGTCTGTTGAGGATGTGTATAACATATTCCATCATCAGTCATCCCTGATGAGGATGCTCTATCGAAGTTACTGCCAACAGTCTATGTTGTTAGGATTGCCTGACCTTTGCTGACATGTTCATCAACGGATGAAATCCCTGCTGGGGATAATACCAAGACTGCTTCACCTTTGTTGACGTGTACATCAACGGATGAAATCATCGGATGGCTTCCGATGCTTTGATTGGTTTACTTACCACCAGCTAACATAACGCCAATGTTGCTTGACCTTCATTGACATGTACATCAACGGATGAAAATGTGTGACGCCCTCGCCGGGGACCTATGCTTCAATAGATGAAAATGCGTGATACCACCGCTAGGGATCCATGGACATGTACATCAACGGATGAAAATGTGTGATGCCCACACCGGGGATCTGTGCTTTGATAGATGAAAATGCGTGACACCCCCGCCGGAGATCCATGGACATGTACATCAACGGATGAAAATGTGTGATGCCCCCACCGGGAATCTGTTCTTTGACAGATAAAAATGGGTGATACCCCCGCCGGGGATCCATGGACATGTACATCAACAGATGAAAATGCGTGATGCCCCCACCGGAGATCTGTGCTTTGACAGATGAAAATGTGTGATACCCCGCCGGAGATTTGAGCTGGAGTTGCGACCCCAAACTGATGGTATCAGACCTTTGTAAGGTATTACCATGTGTGTTGAGCAACCACTGAGATCATCAGTATAATGTACCTTGTGTTTGGGCGAATACCAATGAATGATATAAAAAGCCACAATTTGGCCCGGGAAAATAAGAGTTTTAGGCTATTTTGCTCAATCGCTTAGCGTTTTTATTCCTGATTTGGCCTTTTCAGCTTGTGAGAACTCCTTTGCAACTCGAACTGGACCGAGCCGAAGAGGTGGGCCCTACCCATAAGAGCTGCAGGTACACCTGCAGTAACCGCAGGTGGACCTGCGGCCAGCCGTGGATGGCTATTAAAGTTGTAGGTTGCTTTTTCAAGTCATTTTACTTTGCGCCGCATAGGAAATCTGAGAGCTCCTCTTCAGATCTGCTGAGTTTGGGCGTCTTTCTGCAAATTCTGTCACCGTACAAGTGTTCTACACTGTCCTGGTAACGTATGCATGTCTTCCTTTCCATTTTCTATCCGTTGGAAAATGACTTTTTATATGAAATGCGTCTAAACACATAGTAGTGAATATGCATGCTCATATGTCTTGATAAAAAATATTCAACATAGTAAATGTTAGTATTAAACCATGCTGAACATAATGATGTGAAAAAAATTTGACTTTTGAAACAGTCAAATTAGCACCTTTTTCTGCTATTTCTTATCCTATTTGAGGACAAATAAGCCAAGGTGGTAGTGCAAAGTAATCTTGGTATTTAGGCTACCCTTATGGAATGGTGACTTTGACATTTAAATGCATCTGGTATGTATATGACTGTGGGCAGGTGTGCTACTGAATGGCCACCTAGTCATGCCTATGTGCATGTGGATAGTTCTATTTACAAAGGAAACTATGGCAAAATTTTTCCAAAATGTAGGTATTGAATAGTTATGCATTTTTACCTCTACTGTAGACGTTTGTTAAAATAATGCATGCATGCACGTAGTCATAAAATGCATTTTAAAAAGCTCCAGGTTAGAGAACACCACACCCTTTCTGAGGTATTTAGAGACTTGTTATCCAGATATATGGATCCAGAACAATCGAGTAGTTCCCACATGACCACTTCTGGTGTGTAGAGAAGGGCTTCTGAAGTGCCTCACCCCGTTCAGTTTGACAGCTTCGTCGTCTGGCAGAGGCGGTGATTCGTCCTATCCATGTTAATGTACCGGATGTCGAGGACAAGGAGGAGGATGTACCGGTAGCGGCTTTAGCTCCTACTGGTCATATTCCCTGTTGGGATTTTCCAGGCATTCAGGTGACTATTCCAGATCTTCTAGGTGATTTGAGTCGCCACCCCTCAGTTTACTTACATGCAAATGAGGTAGAAGCTGGATTTGATCTTCCTTTTTCCTATTAAGGAGGAGCAAGGATTTTGACATTGATTTATATGTGATGTAGGTTCCCAGCTTTACACAGGCTCGAGGGAACTTGTTCAACTTACACTCCCTATACCAGGCTCTGCATCCAGATTACCGAGGTATTATGCATGATTGGGGCTTTAGGGCGTTCTTTTCCATTCTTCCCCATCGTTGTCCCTAGGGTTACCTAAGGGCATTGTTTGAGCGCTAGTTTCACCAGACTCAGTCTTTCTACTTGTTAGATTGTGAGGTGATGATGACGCCAATGGATTTGCAATTTATCACCGGTATGGAGTTTGGAGAGGCATTAGTGCCATGTACGACGGATATTACCCTGACTGCCGTCAGATCCTTGTTGGGAGTTTCGGCTGAGGCGCTCAAGGGTAGGACCATTTGTACGAATCCTTTGATCGTAGATGCTATGAGTGGGCTATTGAGTGAGCCCACGCCGCTGCTGTGAGAGTTAGGGATCATATTCTTCGACAATTGTTCCTGGTTATCATCAGGGGTTGTTTCATAGTAGATAACTCTTCTACGGTGTCATTCGCTTTGATCAGTACCACGCGGGAGGTGGACCGTATTGGAGAATATGATTGGGGTTCCTACACCTTTGGCTATTTCCTCAGGGGAATGCGTATGCATTCGCAGGGCTTAACAAAGGCTTGGCTAGGATTTTACCTGTTTCTGCTGGTGAGTATTTCTCTTTTGATTTCCCATGTACAGGTTAAGAGTATTCACTGACAGCAGATGTTTTCCTTTATGTTGGCAGTTTTGGGCCTACGAGAAGCTTCCATGTTTGCGTCCTATGAGCATGTTAGGTTTAGATACCTATCCACGAGGACGGCGATGGCATCACTCCATTTTGGCGGAGGTTCCTGTAGCGGAGGGTTTCACCTATTGTCGCTTACAGTTGGAGCTGTTGACAGCTGATGTCATCACTTGGGCTCCCTACTCTGGGGAATATTTGACTATTGGGCTTGAGGATGGATTTCTGACTGGGGTCAAGCACGTGATATCCACCCGTAGGATTCCTCTCTTCACAGATGGAGGATGAGAGCTCTATTTAGGAGAGCGTGCTATTAGGAGCACCACAGGAGAGATTCGTGTATCGATCTTGCCTTCTACCAATCGTTATTGGCCTATGTTGCAGTCACCCCCCAATGACATCCCATTGATGGGTATGGACGGATATACTTTATCAGAGGGTTCACATACTCAACATACGTTTCATCACTGGTGCTCCCCTCGTACCATTGCAGCCCAAACCCGCGCCACTCAGTTTATGGGGGATATGGTTCCTGTATCCGTGATGATGACGGATTGGCTTACCTGTGTCTGAGATCCGACTCATATGACACAGATTGATCGTTTGACCCGGTAGTTGAACCGGGCACATTTTTTCATCCGGCACTTGGGTAAAGATCCTTCAAAGGTAGATACTTTTGATCCTTCCAGCTCAGGTGTTGGCCCCTCAGGTGACCCATATGGCTTTGTCGGTGCAGATCCTCCCTTATATAGGCCTGATATCCTTGTTGATAGAGATCCAGTGACTCAGGAGGAGTTACACCAGTTGGATAGGATTGATGATGTAGATATTGACACCATTATCTTCTTCTAATGTATATTCTTGTTATCTCTTTTGGTAGGCATCTGTTAGATATTGGGTGGTTGTGCCCCATTCTCGCTATATCTTTTGATAGGCCTTTATTAGTAGTAGGGCATTTGTGCCCCCATTTCCCTGTATTTTCAGCTGTACAGAGATGATGTATATAGATGATGATGTACTTAGGAATGTATGTATTATTTTCCATTCCCTACATCATATTGTCATCTATTATATGTCATGCATTTATCATGTTATGCATATGTATATATGTCAAGAGATATTCAGCATTGACCCCTGGATGGTCTTATGATACGACCCACACAGATGTCTTCTTCAACAATCAGCCGCATAGATCATACCCCACCAGTATTGGTGGCATCCCGTCTGAGGTCGTGGTATGATAGTATGTCACCTACAGATAGGGTGACTGTAGATCAGCTATTACAACATTCTATGACCCTCTTGATGTTTCAGGTTCTCGTAGGCTTTATAGAGGGTATGCTGGAGCATTGGATACCGGAGAGACATATTTTCTAATTTGATACCCAAGAGTTGACTCCTATATTGGAGGAGTATGAGCGGTTGACGGCTTTGCCCTTAGACAGACCTTGCGCTCATATGGCTGTCGGTGATATGCGCCGACAGTTCATGACCCTCATAGGGTTATGACGTAGAGTAGTAGAGGATGAGAATACATCCGACCATGTATTTCCCCATCATTTCCTGATAGACAGATTTGGCTCAGTGGATAGCTATGCACGACATTTTGGGGATTTTACAACACTAGAGGATTAGTGGCATTTGGCCAAAGTGGATGTACTCGTGATGTGCATAGTGGCGTATGTATACATGCCATGGTATATGGATGAGATGGACATAGGTGTCATCATGGTAGTGAGAGCTCTCAGGGAGGGTCATACCATTATCCCGATGATTATGGTGGAGACATTGAGGTCGGCCACGTTCTGCAGTACCTACCCTACAGGGGTCTTTACAGGTAGTTTGGTCATGCTATACGTGTGGTTTATGTCACACTTGAGACTAATTGGTACTTTCTACCGACACGGGTGCTGCTTTACCTATGATATAGCTATGTCTTACTCCTTTCAGCCATCGGAGTGTACAGACGCTATATCTTTGTCGATATTCTTAGCAGGGATCAGAGATCCATTTGTCATTCTGCCGTGTTCAGGGCTCAGCTCATCCCACAGTTTTATTACTCACACTCCGAGCATGGATTATCTCCCTCTGGCTGGTTTGAAGGGCATGACTACCTGTCACCCACTGGCTGTGATGTCACAGTTTGACCAGTTTTAGGACTTCCATCCTTTTGAGGGGGCATTAGGTCAGCGTTTAGCTTCTCGCCATCTATAAGCAGAGGACCGATCCCGAATGTATGCTTAATGGGATCAGCGTGAAAGTGTTGAGTTTTCTGTTAGCCATCCGGGCTGTTCGTCAGAGTATTCAGCGTGGATGGAGATAGAGACTTCATCGGCTGCGGCAGTATCCACAGTACCGGGTATTGATTCAGATGGTGGAGAGCATATGGAGGACATTGATTCCCACATAGAGGAGTAGCCATACACTGTGTTACTAACAGCTCTTGTAGATTCTCCCAGTTCGTGATCCAGCATTCAGCACAGTACTTGGAGCAGAGTCTTCATCTGATGACTTTTGAGAGGGATTAGGCTAGAGCCATGATGTTGACCGCTCTTGATGGGAGAGTTACCGCTCTATTAGAGAGAGATGAGGCATTAGTACATAGAGATGCCACTATTGAGGACCGGGATGCGGCCAGATCAGACAGAGATGTCATTACAGTTGAGCGAGATGGTGCCATATCTGCCAGGGATGTAGCCGTTACAGATAGTACCACAGTGAGGTCCCTTACTATCTACATGATTGCAAAGATGAGTGCATATATTGATGAGCATAGCGTCACCATCCAGATGGTTGTAGATCTGTTAGCTCATGTGGATACCCTTGTGGAGGAGACCACATCACTACCTCGTTCTTCTAAGAGAGCTTCTATGTTGGGCTTGATAGCTCGCATATACTCTGATTTGTAGATGAGCTTATATTTTCCTGCACAGGCTAGCTTAACCATTTTGTCATGTACAGTTCATATTGTCTATATCAAACAACATTTGATATAACAGGGAATTATATTTTTGATCACTTCCCTTTTAGTTATGCCTTGTTGCTTGCTTGATATTTACCTATTTCTCTAGGGCTTGTGATCTCGATGTATTCTGAATTCCTCCTTGATAGATATACATTGAGTTGTCTCAGGATATTTCAGAATGGATCGTTAATTTGTATGTATTCCCTACCATCTTTGGTGTCTTAGGACTGGTTTCTGTATGTAGATGTGGAGAGGAATATGGCTTTCCTATTTGAGGTTGACCGCACCACATATGGTCCCCAATACTCCTATTTAAGAGGAGCCCAGTTAGTTCCATCTCTTATGGATTGGTGTTTCTCTTTGAGGAATGAACCGCAGCTTAGATGCTCATCGACTCTCCCATTTACATGGGGAGATCAGGTAGTTCCATCCCTTTGGTCTGAAGCCGATGAAGTGTGATGGATTGAATGATGATCCCATTACCATTGACAAGTGTTTATGTTTTGGGAGGGAGTTAGACCGAACCATGAGTGGCTGCCTATGTACTCCTATTGAAGAGGAGATCAGGTCTGCGTAGTTCGAACCCAGTGTAAGAGGTTCAACGCTGTATGTGGCAAAAGAGGGTGTAGTAATGTTTTTTTGTTTTTGTTTTATTTTTTGTAATGAGAAGGGTGTAGAAATATTTTTGTTGTTTTTGTTTTATTGCGATCAGACCATATAAAATATGGCTGCCTACGTACTCCCGTGTATCAAAGAGATCAGTTCGGCGTAGTTTGCCCCATGTTCAGGACGGTTGGCAGCCAATGAAAAGTTTTATCCCATGTTCAGGACAAACTGCAGGTGAGAAAGTTTAATCCCATGTACAGGATAAACTGCGGGTGTGAAAAGTCTTATAGTGGGGTAAAACTGTGGGTGTGAAAGGTTCAATCCTTAGTGGGATAACCAGAGTTGAGTAAGGGTTCAAAACCAAGTCGAAAGAAAGATCTGGTGATCCGAAACCAGGATGCTGGTTAGAAAAGTGTGTTTATCCCTGATGGGGCAGATGAGTGTGAAAAGAAGTTGCAAGTAGTGAAGGGTTAAAGAACCTGAAATGATTTGGGATCTGATGATCCAAAACCAGGATGTTTGCTTGATGGTAACCCCAGACATAGTACTGTTTCATGGTGTCTGCGTTGATAAGCTGTGAAAATTCATCGCCATCCATTTCCTGTAATCTGAGAGCACCTCCTGTCAATACCTCCTTGACAATAAACGTGCCTTCCCAGTTCGGGGTGAATTTTCCCTTAGATTGATCTTGGTTGTCAATGATCTTCTTCAAAACCAAGTCATGTTATTTAAACTGTCGTAGCCAGACTTTTCTATTGTAGGACCTGGCAATCCTTTGTTGATATAACTGACCGTGGAAGATAACAGCGGCTCGCTTTTCGTCTATTAGAGACAATTGGTGATACATATCTCGTACCCATTGGTCTTCATCCAGTTGAGTGTCTATCAACACTCTAAGGGATTCTATTTCCACTTCTATAGGGAGCACAACTTCCTTCCCATAGGTTAATGCATAGGGGGTTGCCCCAGTGGAAGTGCGCATTGACGTTCTATAGGCTAACAGAGTCAGAGGCAACAAGTCAGGCCATCCTTTGTGGGTGGCGGACATCTTTTACATAATCTTCTTGATATTTTTGTTAGCCACTTCAACAACACCATTCATTTTTGGACGGTAGATGACGGAGTTGAGATGTTTGATGTGGAATTTACTGCACAACTCCTCCATCATTCTGTTGTTCAGGTTCTTAGCACACTACTACAAAACAGTAAATAGACAACGCGAAAAAAACGTTGTGGTTTCAGTCAGAAAAACGTCGTGGTTAAGGGTGTTATCTATTTGACACCCTTACACAACATTTTTAAAATGTTGTAGTTAAGCACATTACACAACGTTTTTAAGAAAAAAACGTTGTAGATTTGTTATCCATAAATTAGCAGATGCTTAAAAATGTTGTAGAATGTATGATTCCACAACGTTTTCTGGATAAAAACGTTGTAGAAGGTATGATTACACAACATTTTTAAAATGTTGTAGATTAAAAAAAGAAAAAAAAAGGTTGGTTCACCTACATTACCAATGCACCTGCAATATGCTAATGTCATGATATATAACTAAAAGGTCTAAATTCTCATTTAAATTTAAAGCCAAAATGTATCAATCATTCAAAATACATTCCAATAATACCATTCGTGTAATTCAAATTACTACATCTACAAAATATATACCAAACTATCATATATGCTCTACATGTAGCTGTTCACATACGTTGCCCGCTCATCCCGTACTTAGTCAAAGTATCATATATACCTTCAATACTATCATCTTTCATGCAAATCAAGAAGCAGCTACTCAACTGCCAAGAATAGCAAGAAACCTATATCAGCAGGCTGTTAAAA
The DNA here is from genome assembly GCA_016801055.1 of Panax notoginseng. Taxonomy (NCBI): domain Eukaryota; kingdom Viridiplantae; phylum Streptophyta; class Magnoliopsida; order Apiales; family Araliaceae; genus Panax; species Panax notoginseng. The sequence goes on from CM029012.1 coordinate 9,158,194, forward strand.
ATTATATCATATCAGTCCATGAACCACATAAGACAGTAAGGAAGAAAAATAAGCCAGTATTACTATATTAATAACTAAATCAAGTGTCATTATTAAGCAGCAAAAACAAATATCTATGATTGTACCTCTATTACAAGCCAGTATTGGTTTGACAAAATTGATGAGGCATACTTGCAAACTCATGTGAATTACAACTCTATTACTGAGACATTTCAAATGGCAAGGCATGAAAAGGATGTCGGACCAGAATATTGATTCACATAAAAATATATAATAACAACTTTTGTAAATTGATAATCAACCCTCCAAATTAGGAAGCTGAGCAACGCTCTGGTGTTAAAAAGGTGACTATGTACCGAAGGAAGTGATTACCTAGATGATTTGGTTATAAGTACCTTTGGAGGCAAACCTAATACTCAGTGAGACCTTATATCCTAAAGATAATGACCCACTTGCTGAGCCCCAATAAACAGTGCATCAGCAACAATGAAGATTCCAACCTGTGACAGGCACAATAAGATGGGAGATTATTCTCAAGGTGAAAATTGGACTTAAAAAACAAACAATTGATCGACACATTTTAATATAGCCATGAAGTGTGCAGAATTATTACTAGACGGGCTGAGAAAACTAAAGGGTAACCCCAACCCTCCTTGGCAGCTATAGCTCTTTGTTGTTCATGCTTGAGCTTCCTGTAGTATGGAAAAATATCATGATAGCCAAGACTAGTATCTGCAGGGTAAGTAAATAAATAAAAATCTTAATCACAATGGGATATCATCACAAACTGCCAGAGAAGATGAATTCAACTGAGAGAATGAAAACATCAATTAGATGGATTCTGTCATTTCATGAAGCCAACAAGAAACACTGTTCATCATTTTATAGTCACATAAATCATAATTTGATATTAAATTATGACAATTTCATAGACAAGTGTCCTCGTAATCATTAAAACACACAGTACCTTTGTCCTAAAATGAGAGCCCTGTTTAATTTCTCAAGACTTTTGACAAAATTGTAACTTAATTATAGCGTAGACACCATTTTTTGGACATAGGAGAACAAGGAAAGAGAATGCTTCAATACTGAATTAAATGATCATCAGAGTTCCAATACTCCATAAGTAGCTTAATTAGATGTAAACATACAAAGGATGAGCATAGTTGATTACTGAACAATTGGCTTTATTATCAGCTGACAGTGGAGAACAAGAACCAGAGGGGAAAAACTAAAAATGAAATGGGTATGCAGCTTCTGGAGGGGGAAATGGAAATCAACCCATTAAAACCGATTGATCAAAAACTAAAAAAAAAAGAGTAGGAGAAATAGGAATTACAAGAAAGAAGTATAACTGTAGAATTCAACAGGTATGCACATGAAGAGGAGAGAAGCGAGAGAGAAGAGGACCTGACCCAACCTCAAAAAAAACAATCTGAAAGAACATTGAAAAGATACAAAAAAAAATTACTAGGTAGAAACTATGGTGTTACATACTTTTGACAAGGTATCACCCAGGTAGTTAAATGTATTATACCAATTTAGTGTACCGTAAAATAGAAAATCAGGTATTAGTTCAAGATAATTCAATGCAAAACTTCAAATACAAAATCATTTTCTTTTTCTAAGAATTGGTAGCTTATTTTGCGAATAATTAAAGGAACTAAGAAACTTACTGAAAAATATTTCTCATTTCCATCCCATACGATCGTCTTTGGCAGTACAGTTTTCTTGTTCACTTCAAATGATTCAGCAAAATCCTGCCACTGCTTTACGCCAACAAAACCAAATAGGAAATCCTGGTTTGCAGATGTAGATATATATGGACAAGTTACCTTGAGGTAAAGATGTAATATCTTTTCTAATTGCAAACAGTCTTGGGCCATTATTCTAAGTAAACCTAGCATGCAAGTCATTCCAAATCTCATGTGCAGTAGGAATATATACAATACTTGAAACAATTTCTGTAGAGATAGAACATAAAAAGTCAAGAGATTATCATATCATTGCATCTTTGCCACAACAGAAAATGAGGTGAATCTACAGGAGGAGATTTCAGTGTGCATGCCATTTACAATCATGAGTTCCTGCAGCATTTAGTATATTGATACATTCCTAGTTCCATTTAACAGAAGGTATAAAACCAAAGAGTTGGTATGGTACAGGTCCAAACTCCAAATCTTAAGAGAATAAGCTCATAATTCACAAATTCAAGCAATGTGCCATATTATCTAATACCAATGGCAAAAGCACATGTGTTGAACCTATCATAGAAGATTACTTAGCCTCAAAATATCATACTACCAATGCCAAAACAATTTCGTAATGCTACTAGAGAATTTAAAGTGACCGAAACACAGTCACAAGTAGCTAATTAACAATAGTACCATCGCAAAAAGATACTCTATATACTAACTTGAAAGTTGTAAATCAATAGAACGAGATCTACTTTAGAATAAAAAATTACTGAAATACTTTAACTAGCAATCACCCTGAATAGACTGCTGCTGCAAGATAAACAATGGCCCATACATGTCTTATAGAATAGGACACAATAAAGCATGAAAATGTAATCTCCAAAATAGAACAAAAGATATTAACACTAATTTTGAGGATACATCTGCAATATTTAGCCGGAAACAAAACATCAGTCTGACGAGATTTTAATAGAAATTATAAACCAAGTAGGAGTGTATGACTCTTTTTTTCAAGCAAAGGGATAATATGTTGGTAATACACTGAGTAAGTTTCTGTGTGCTTTCTTTTTGTAGCAGCCAGAGGGCTAAGTATCACCATGTTTTTGTTTACTGACTTTAGTCTATTCATAAAATCAGTCAAAAAAATATGGGCACAAAAGTCCAATGACCTAAAGTCGAAGCAATTTTCTTTTACAGCCAACTGCAGGACCGTATGGAATAAATAATTTAGATTTCTCAAATAATCAAAACATTCATGAAAATTGAGAAATATGGTTAATTTTATAAGAAAGATCCACATCTAACTTACCACAAACCTAGCAACCTCTGTGGCATTATGTACGACACTTTTTGGAGTAATCTCAGTGAGAAGCAACACTGCAACCTGATAACAAAAATTGAGAAAAAATATATTTTGTTTTTGAGCAGTTGGAATGAAGCACTGAAAATGGCAAAAAATAACCCAAACCGAGTTGGAATGAAGCAAGTTAAGGAAGATTTATATATATCAATACCGAGTGCATAAGGGGAGAAATACCTCATCATGACCTGCCATAGAAATGTTCTCTTTCTTAAACACCGATGTCTCAAAATTGAGAATAGGCCGATGCTTAATCGTCGGTGCAGACACCATGCGAGCCCAAAACCTGATCCTGAACCACCAAACCCAAAAAAAGTAAATAGATCTAAACTAATTCAATCAAATCTAAAATTAATACCTAGCGAGGAGGAGCAGTAGCAAGGCGAATTCATGGATCTGGTATATTGTGAAGGGAGGATCTGGTATATCCTTTTGAATACGTTAAAACTTCTATTTGGAGTCATGGATCTAGTATTATATCCATTGTCGGAGTCATAAAATGAAGTCGGCGAGGAGGAGCAGGTGCCACCAGATAGCTCTTGCTCCGTCTAAACAAACCCAAACTCGGCGACCCGCTCCGGCTCCTCTTCCCCCGAGACCTCGCCTCCCCATTCCACAAGCATGGACAATAAGAACACAACCAAAGAGCAGATCTGAGAAGGAAACTTTGAGATAGAGAGGGAAAACGGGAGAGAGAAGGAAAAAAGAGTACGTCTTGTAATTTTAAGTTTTAACTTAAGCGTATTTTTGCTCCGTGTTTTTCTTCATACATAACGTTTTTAAAAAAACCTTATCTAATTAAAGACTAAAAAATGCCCTTTCAAATAGATAACGTTTTTGCATATATATCTACAATATTTTTTAAAAAAATGTTGTGGAAAAAAATACCACAACATTTTTATAAAAAACGTTGTGGTTTAAGCGTTGTCTATTTACTATTTTGTAGTAGTGGCATTGTCTGATACAATTACCTCTGGTTGTCCATATCGACAAATGACATTGTTTCTAATGAAAGTAATGTTGACTTCTATGGTCACCCTGGGGAAGGAGACTGCTTCTACCTACTTGGTAAAGTAGTCGATCATGGTGAAGATAAACTGATGCCCATTGCTGGTTTTAGGCTCGATGGGCCCGATCACGTCCATTCCCCACATTGAGAAGGGCCAAGGTGAACTCATATTGTGGAGCTCCATTGGAGGGGAATGGATAGCATTCCCATGAATCTGGCACTGATAACATCTCCTAACGTGATCTTCACAGTCAGCCTTGAGAGAGAACCAGTAATGCCCTGTTCTTAGGATCTTCTTTACAAGTAGAGGGCCGCTCATGTGTGGGCCACATACTCCACCATGGATCTCATCCATGAGCCTCTGAGCTTGGTCCTTGTCCAGACATCTGAGGAGACCTAATCCTGCATCTCTTTTGTAGAGTGCATGTAGCATCCCCAGATCCCGGTCCTAATCACCAAGGATCTGGTATACTATTTCTATAACTATTGCGGAAGATATAAACATAAATTGTTTATACATTAAACTTTTACACATCATTCCCAAGGTCTACAACCTTAACTTAATACATACCTTCAATATCTTAGAAGATTTACAATACTATTTTCGTCAAAAAATTTAATAGATCTAACTGCAATGTAATTTAATCTTGCACTTTGACTTTGCCTTTGACTTTACTCGAGCTTTCATCTTAATCTGAAAATTTTATCATGATATAGCAAGGGTGAGCATCAAATTTGCCCAGCAAGTTTAAATTCAATAAAGATATATCATGATTGAAAAGCATGAATAAGCTTTCAAGTTTTCAACAATATAATAATTGTGAAATAACATGAATCAAGTTTCAATAATTTCATGACTGAATCAATAATGTTTGAAGGTCAACAATGACCATAAGCAATTTAACTGAACCTTATGGTAATGAAGGTGATCAGCCTTTCATACCTGATGAACATATGCAACATGCACCAAGTGCGAATCAATAATCAGTGTAGACGTGAATAATCAACAATAATCATTCACTAACATGCTTTGAATATACAACTCAAGTTTGAGTTAGGAAAAACTTGCCTGATTCGTTGACTACTGCTACGCAGTTTAAGTTAACTTCTTTTGGTAAGACTTATCATTAATAATAAGATTGGTCTTTCAATCAGCATATTCTATTTTGTATCATAATACAATTACTTTGTCAATAGATTATCGTACACTTAATCAAATATTAGATAACACCCTAACACATCGGTATTATTATCATTCTTGGATAATTCTTCAATCACTGTATCATATTCATTATGATTAAACACTTAATCTTATACATTATAAGTTCTTCTTTATACTCTAATAAGTCAAATACTAATCCAACAACCTGGATTTTAAATTTAATAACCAAATTGCCAATCCAGCAGACTGAATACAGAATCCAGCAACCTGGATTCAACAAATTTCCAATCCAGCAAACCAAACTGCAATCCAGCACACTGGATTACAAATCCAGCAAATAGATTGCAATCCAACAAGCTGGATTCAACATATTTTCAATTCAGTAAACTTCTTTTCAATCCAGCAAGCTGGATTCAACAGATTTTCCAATTCAGTAAACTTCTTTTCAATCCAGCAAGCTGGATTCATCAGATTTTCTAATCCGGCAAGCTGGATTCTATATCCGAATACGAAAATACCAAATCAACTTATTATTTCTTTATCCTTTGCACAAACATGTATACACATATTTCATACACAAAAAGTATTTTTCCAAAATTTTCCAACTTCTTTTGGTATTTTTCAAAAATCATTTTTAGTTAATTCCTTAAGAAATTAGCTACCTCGTGCTTAACTCCAAAAATTCTCATCTCTTGGCACAATCTTATACATGCTAATGTGACACTCCAGTTTAAATTTCGTGGCCATCGGAGTTATAGAACTCCGGTTATAGCCATTTTCGTCAGAAAATCACAGAAATTAAAATGGTCATAACTTGCTCATTTTAACTCGGAATGAGCTCATTTTTGGACAGTAGGTACTTTATACCATATATTTTCATGTCCCAAAAGGCCAGAATTTATTACATAAACTAAGTTGCCAAAACAGCCCTCGCAAAAATTTGGGCAGCAACTTTTTTTGCCATAAAACAGTTTTAGAGTCCTTTGCTAAAACAGTCATAACTCTTGCGTTTTAAAACATTTTTGAGCGATTCTTGGGCCCACGCGAAGCTAACTTCCAGGGCTACAACTTTTATGTAATGATATTTTTCCAAAATCCGAACACATCAGTCCAAAAAGTTTGTAAAAGGAGACTGTTCGGGATTTGGTTGAACAGTTTGATTATGCTTCTTCCGAACGTAATAACTACCTCCTCCGGAGTCGGAATTAGTCCGTTCCAGAGTCTATGGAAAGCTTATTCAGTGTACTATAACATATCAGAAGCCCAGAATTTTTAAATTACAAAAAGTGGACGAAAAAGCCCCCGATACAGACTGCCCAAAAATAGTTCCCAGAAAAACGGGACTGTTTTCACAAAATCAGTCATTACCCCATGCAAACTCAACATATTTGAGTGCTACCACTTGGGTTAACTAGTAAACACATATATCTAGCACCCCTCTTTGACGGATCGTAAAAAGAAGCTATAGATTTAAAACGGTGGAAATCCAAAGTACATAGAAATTTTGGGTTTCCAAAACTAGAAAAATATGTTTTCTTTTCTTTTGAGTTCCACCAAATCAACACCCAAATTGGGTAAATCCATACTTGAACCTATGGAAAACACTTAGATCATAGGGGTTTGCACATCCAAAACAAAATCCCCTTTTATCAAATTACAAAAATAAATAAAGGAATAGATTATACCTTTACTTTATTATTCTTCTTCTTCCTTCTTCCATGGAGTACCTTCTCACTCCTCTTCTTCTCCCTCATGGGCCACCGCCCCTCCTCTCTTACTCCTCCATGGCTTCGGCCACTTCTTCTTCTCTCTCTTTTCTCTTTCCCGTTTCTTTCTTTTCTTTCTTCTTTTTCTCTTTCTCTCTCTTCTCTTTTCTTTCTTATCTCTTATCTCTTCTTATCCTTCCAACTCCTTATAAAATCCGGCCATGTGGCCATATTATCCTCAAAAAATTAATTTCTTTTCCATTCTTATTTAGCATGCCAAATGTCCAATATGTCCCTCCTTAATTGTGCTTAAATTTTGGGCATCATTTCCATCATTTGGGCTATCAATAATTAATCTATTGGACCTTCAAATTAAACTCTTTAGGCCATTGAAAAAAAATTATCATATTCCAATGTCTTTCCATTTTACCCACCCTAACTATTTAATTAGGGTGTCCATTCCAAATATAGAATTTAAATCACCACTCTTGTATATTAAATTCTATAACCCAACTAAACTTGTTTTAATATAGTTATAAAATTAATAACTTGAGATAATTAAAATATATCTCTTAACTTAATATTATTTTTAATATTATTGTTCTCCCATAAGTGGGCCTAGTTTGGGCCCTTAATTAAACTCATAGAGCTAACAAATTTAATTGTTTTACTTACTCACAAAAACTAACTTGGGCTCGCTTAAATAATATTACCTCCTTAGCCCATTAAATCCAATTCTTTTGGACTCTAAATAAATTATGACATGCTCCACAATTCTCTTAGATTAGGTCACTAGTATATATTTAATACTAGAACCACTAAATAACAATAACCATTTAGGTTATTTAATTCTCATACTTAATAACTTATTCAAGTTATACAATTCATATTGTATACTTAAATTTAATTTCCTCCTCCTTTCCATAAATTATTTTCAAACAATCTATTTATATATTAAATATATAATTTAATATATTCAATCATTTATTCAAATATGAATTTAATTTACTGACTGCTTTGATACCAGTATACATATTTGCATATTGAATCTCCTCTCATATTTTTACTTCACATCATTTGGTATAATATTAAATATTATATCATTATCCATATAACATCTTTCACTTCTCACACTAATTTTGACTTTTCTCCATAAAAAGTCAACTGTTGACTTTGACCAAAAATCAACCTTTACACATTTTGTGTTTACTGTCCATTCTGACTAAACTTGACGTTCCAGACGCAACCGAGCAATCCATGCTTCAAAATTCTATCTCTAACTCAAATTTTGAGTTTTAAATTACTCCTTTCTTATTGTTAATCGTATTAACTAACGACTTTAAACTTATTTATCTTCTTATTTGCCATTCAAGGTCAACGTTCAAGCTATGTTAATTACTAACATAGTTTTATCTTGATCCTTATATCAATAACTTAATTCATCATTCCTCTTGCTAAAATATATATAGCACCTTACTAAGTATATATATTTCTATACATATACTCATCTTCGTTTAACCTCACAACATCTCTTCATGTGAAATCTTATCTCCTTAATAAAATTTCCATATGTACTTATATAACATTTCTTAGACTATTCAGTTCACACCGAATTTACAGGTATCGTAATACCTTATTCTCGATATTCCTTCAAGTATATATTAATTCATTTCTAAGGTTTTGAAATTTTGTAACCCATATTTCTTTATTCTCATTCAATTAAGAAACCATATAGGTTCTTCTTAAAAATTTTGAAATCCTTAAAATTCCTTCACGGAAACGTCAATTCCATACACTTATTTTCTGTCTAGGTTAATCTTATAACCTTTAATCCATCATTTTAGGATTTTAATAATTATCTAAATTCTCGGGTTGTCACATTCACCCCTTCTTCTAAGAATTTCGTCCCCGAAATTAAAGCATACTAATCTCTGCTTATTCTCTTGATCAAAACTAGGTTTTTAACTTAACCTTTACAATTTCCTCCTTTGAGGATTTCTCATCTATTATCACATTTCACCATAACTACTCACTAGGAGTTTACATCTTCTAAACATTCAGCAAAACTAGGTTGTCATAATAACCTTTACTCAATCATCTCAGATTCTACTCGTACTCAACGAGTTCACACTATTCATATCCATAATCACATACTACCCCAACATTACTCTAAGGAGTTTAAAATATTTTTATATCTGTATGAGGGATCATAAAATCATGAACTTTGAGGTTTAGGGGTATTTCTACCTGCTACCTCTTTCAATTACGAAAGAAAGGTACTCTACCTCTGAAATATTTTATATTTGGTATGTTTACAATCACAAAGAAGGTAAACTACCGATGCGGATACTTTAGAAGATCAGTCTGTTGTACCTTAGTAATCGGAACGACTATATGCGTTCTTAGATTGGAATATTTTATCCAATTAGTATATCCCCATTTTCAGGGTTGTTCACCTCAGACTTATCATAAGATTCCGTACCAAAACAATTTGGTTCGGCATAAGCTTTCAAAGAATACTTTGAATTTCATAAAAATTTGTCTAGCTGAATCAAATAGCTTAGACGCATATCAATAATTCGAATTTCAATCGAAACATTGCTAGCTAAATTTAGTTGGCCATAAATTTACCTTTAAAATTCTCAAAATCATTTTATGACTTCATGATACCGCACTGTATTCACAGTCCGTTTGAGGATTCCGTCATTGTGTGACTTTGTCATACTACATCATACCATAGTGGGCTGACGATTTTTAGATCACATACCACACTAGGTAATTCTGCATTGATAACTCCATCATTTTTATCATCTCTGCACCAGGTTGCATGATGCATTAATGATATAAAAATATATTTTGACATCTCAAATTATTTTCGTCTAGCCGAATCAATTGGCCTAGACTCTTCTTTAAACTGTTCAAAAACCTTTGAAAATCATCTTTGGTGTCATCATGCCACAACATGTAACGATGTGTTAGTGGCCCGAAGTCCACACCTACACACTTGTCACCATGTGTCGAGGATAACAAAAATTCATTTTTAAAAGCACATCAGTGCGAATTTAGCTTGATGTCAAAAACTTTGAAGTCTAGCATAGCTAGAAGATTTGGAATACCTATGCTTCCACCATCAACTTCAATTTCTCTACTGATCCATTTCTTAATAAGTCTATCTATTTCTATCATCTTCAATTCTCCATCTCAACATAACTATACCAGTTCGTCAAACTTACCACACATTATGAGTTCAGGAACTTTCCACAATCATATGAGTTTAAGAACTTGTCCTAGTCAGACCTTTGGCGTCCATTCGCTGAGGGGTTCATAAACATTTCATATAATTATGAGTCACGAACGTACCATAAGTATGAGTTTTAAGAACTCGTACTTAACCTTATATTCTCTACCTATTCGTTATACACATGAGAAAAGAATCACCTTATCAACATGCATATAGCAAATAGCGCGACATTAGGTTCCAATGATTATCAATACCAGAAACTAAGTGGTTGTCAAACCAAACTCGGCCACTAATCAATATAGGAAGCTAAGCGGACAATTCCCCGCCCATACAAAGAATTGGTCAACCTAACCACTATATCGACCAGGAAGCTAAGTGATTCTAAAACCAAGTACAAATTCCCTGCCCATACAAGGAATCATACAACTCAGCTGCTGACATGAGTCCTCAATTGAAATCCCTCATCATTCTTACTTTCTCTTTTCTTAATACGAATTTTCTTTAATCCGCATCTTAACATTTGCCACTCTTTTCTGAGTTTACATTGTACCATTTCATAGTACATTCTCTTTATAGCGTCAGGCTATATCATTCCAATCACTTAACATATCATATGTTATTCAACGATTTAATCTGATCACGTCGTGATCTTATTTCGTAATCATTTCTCCTTATACTTACGATCGTTTTATTTTACGATCTCCTTATTCTTCTCTTTAATCATATTATATTATGATTTTATTAACACTTCTCATCTTATAGACATAGTCTATTTATTATCACTTTTCATCTCTATTATTGGAGTCAGGTAATTCCGGATTCTTATCCTTATCGCTCTTCAAGATTCTTCTTTGAATCTTAATTATCTTTCTCTTTACTTAATAATGAATTTCCAAAAATTCATCTCTTATCGCTTAAACTCTATTCAAGTTTATTACTTATCATCTCTCTGAGGTTATATCCTAAGGTACACCTACCTAAAGTTTATAACCTACAGCTCTGATACCAGCTGTAGCATCCCCAGATCCCGGTCCTAATCACCAAGGATCTGGTATACTATTTCTATAACTATTACGGAAGATATAAACATAAATTGTTTATACATTAAACTTTTACACATCATTCCCAAGGTCTACAACCTTAACTTAATACATACCTTCAATATCTTAGAAGATTTACAATACTATTTTCGTCAAAAAATTTAATAGATCTAACTGCAATGTAATTTAATCTTGCACTTTGACTTTGCCTTTGACTTTACTCGAGCTTTCATCTTAATCTGAAAATTTTATCATGATATAGCAAGGGTGAGCATCAAATTTGCCCAGCAAGTTTAAATTCAATAAAGATATATCATGATTGAAAAGAATGAATAAGCTTTCAAGTTTTCAACAATATAATAATTGTGAAATAACATGAATCAAGTTTCAATAATTTCATGACTGAATCAATAATGTTTGAAGGTCAACAATGACCATAAGCAATTTAACTGAACCTTATGGTAATGAAGGTGATCAGCCTTTCATACCTGATGAACATATGCAACATGCACCAAGTGCGAATCAATAATCAGTGTAGACGTGAATAATCAACAATAATCATTCACTAACATGCTTTGAATATACAACTCAAGTTTGAGTTAGGAAAAACTTGCCTGATTCGTTGACCACTGCTACGCAGTTTAAGTTAACTTCTTTTGGTAAGACCTATCATTAATAATAAGATTGGTCTTTCAATCAGCATATTCTATTTTGTATCATAATACAATTACTTTGTCAATAGATTATCGTACACTTAATCAAATATTAGATAACACCCTAACACATCGGTATTATTATCATTCTTGGATAATTCTTCAATCACTGTATCATATTCATTATGATTAAACACTTAATCTTATACATTATAAGTTCTTCTTTATACTCTAATAAGTCAAATACTAATCCAACAACCTGGATTTTAAATTTAATAACCAAATTGCCAATCCAGCAGACTGAATACAGAATCCAGCAACCTGGATTCAACAAATTTCCAATCCAGCAAACCAAACTGCAATCCAGCACACTGGATTACAAATCCAGCAAATAGATTGCAATCCAACAAGCTGGATTCAACATATTTTCAATTCAGTAAACTTCTTTTCAATCCAGCAAGCTGGATTCAACAGATTTTCTGTAACGACCCCAAAATAGGTTCATTCCACCCAACCCATTCTGAGTCGTCAAATACATGGTACAGAAAACAACTACAACTTTATTACAACAATTGTCGTGCAAAATACAACAACACATATGCTATGAGTTTGGATACAAATATATACCAAATGTGACTCATGTTCCAACCGTGGACATCACTTCACAATGACACCTTACATAAAGGTATAGTCAAAAACTGTTTTAGAAATTAGAATCTCTGGGAAGTGCTCAAGGAAACCTTCGTACATGGGAGGCCACGCGTCTAGGTTATGATAGATATCATATGGCCACATAATTATCCTTGGTTGACCCAATAGACCCCAAAGAAAAACGAGAAGATTACTATCATATTCTTCCCAATGGTGAGTCTTCTCTTGACTTATCATTATCTCCACTGTCTCTAATTGAGAATTATACTTCAAACAAACACCAAGATTATATAGGTAGTGCCCATAGATATACTCAGCAAGTGGATGAGCACATCCCTGTCTTATGATGACACGAGGTTGTATGTCGTTAGACATCTTGTAGGATAGTGGCAAACCACCCTTCCAACGTTGGGTACACCTTATCCTATTGGATTCACCAAATATAACTACTAAATGAACTTTTCTATACTGCTTCGGGAGAACATCCACAGCTAGAGACCACCTTTCTATTTCCCCGTTACCCTCGCTCGACCCAGCTACACTCTTATTACCTGAAAGGAATTGTGAAGCAAAAGGGTGAGCACAACTAGCTCAGTAAAGAATATCATGACTAAAGATAATTAAATTATCAATAGCCTTCATCAATAATAAATCAGAGATTTAGAACATATGGTAAATGATAAAAATTTCAACCATAGTTGCAGCGGAACGAGCAATCCATTAGAAGAGTCAAATAGACTATAAAGTCTATTATCTTCTCCATGTTAAAAATCCATCAACAATGTTTTATCCCTGTAACATCAATCAACAGTTCCTTTCCACAATCATATGAATAACTCATAATCATAATTGTGATTCTAAATTTTTCTTCGCACCCAGGACGAAGAATATTTTCATCACATGTCTTTACCTGAAACATCAAAGATCATGGTTATACCAAATCACAGTTCCTGTTCATAATCATACTAATAAATCCATCTTTGCACTACGACCAAAGATATTCAACAACAGTTTATCTTTGTACTACGGGCCAAAGATATTCATCAACAGACCATCTTTGCACTACAGGCCAAAGATATTTATCTACAATTCATCTTTGCACTACAGGCCAAAGATATTCCTCAACCGTTCATCTTTGCATTACTGGCCAAAGATATTCAACAACAGGTCATCTTTGCACTACGGGCCAAAGATATTCATCTACAATTCATCTTTGCACTACAGGCCAAAGATATTCCTCAACAATTCATATTTGCACTACATGCCAAATATATTAATACCTCAAAGAATATATAATCATTTAAGAATTTATATAAACAATAATTATAACCATGTTGATCATTTCACCTTTGCACTTAAGCTAAAGATATTCAATTATAAATTCAATGGTCATGATCACACCAGTCAACAATTCAACTTTGCACTACTGGCCAAAGAGAACCCATAGTCATGATCATACCAATAATTTACCCATCTTTACACTCAAGCGAAAGAGAATTTCAACATCAAGGTTATAAAAATGTTATATATGATTATAAAAATAATATGGTCAAAACATGGATTTAATTTCAAGAGCAATATTCATAAATCAACTATAATTTGGTTAGAAAAAGAAACCAATTTTGTCGTGAATAGTAACTCATGAGTAGTAACCTCGACTCAAAAAGGTAGAAATTCCACAATAAAATTTATACCAATATTTCGGTATAATGATATTGAAAGAATAACATTTCTTAAGCTTATAAACAATTTATTTAAATTGTTTACACTTTACTAATTAATGCATTTAATCATCATAAAATGTCAACTCTTAAGATTTCATCATCAATAGCTAAAACCCTCATCAAAAATCTGCATATACCTCATATAGGATTCTCAAGCCATAAAATCCTATTTTCCAATTTTCTTTTCTCACAAAACATATTTAATTCATTTACTCATAACTAGACCATTTTCATAAAAAAATACCAAATCAGTTCCAAAAATATTTCTTTTCTGGGATTTAGCATAATATAGTCCCATAGTGAACATATATTTTTCTCAGAATTTTTAAAAGTCATTTACTATTTTTCATATGGCCAAAATAGCCGAATATTTAGACATTTATCAAAAATTGTACTTTTGTCTAAAAATTCTGAAATTTACAGAGTATACTTCTATCATATACATGTACTCCCAATAAAAATTTCATCAATTTTGGAGTTAACCACAAGGAATTATAAGCTGTTACTTTTAAAATAGTCTTTTCTCATAAAATTCATAACTCTCAATCTATACATCCAAAAATCACCATTTTTGGACACAATCAAGAAAACTCATCAAAATATCATTTCAAATTTTTCCAGAATTTTTGAAGATCAGAAAAATTACGAAACTGAAAATCATAACAACCCTTAAAATTCCTTAATATCCCTTACTATCCCTTACCTCAAAAGAGCAGTACTTCTGATCGGTATAAGGCTGAAGGAAACTTGCACTGATGAATAGCAACTCACCAAGTATCTAAATACTCACAAAACACACTCAATAATCTAGAGAGAGAAAGAGAGAAAGCTTATGTTTCTGGTGTGATTTTCAATTCTAACTTAGCCCTCTATTTATAGGAAAATTTTGGTAGGTTTGACCTGCAACCTGATGGCTTTACCTGCTACTATTCCCACCCACCACATTTGAAATATAATTCAGCACATTTCTTCACCAACCACAAGTGGGGCCCACCAATTCTAGAATTTTCCACCAAAATGATAAACTCCGAAAATTCAACAATTTCTGAACCAATCATCTCGTAAAATTCATAACAAATCATACATTCATTTTTAACGGTTCAAAATTTGTGGACATATACTCAACTTATATATGTATAACATATCCAAATATTACTACGATCCAACGGTCGGATTAAAAATTATAACCCCCGCAAAATATCTCAAAAACCCTGATTTTTAATACCTCCATTCCGACAAAAATACTGATAAAAACCTCAACATTAACTCCTTCATTTTAACCACAAAAATATATCCCTCATTTATATCCACATAAAATAAATATTTTCTTATCATATAAATCAATAATTAATTATTCACAAATAATATTACAGAATCACATTTATGACAACCAGGCCGTTCCCAGGAAAGAGGGGGCTTTCCAATAAGGATTTCTCCTTACTAGCGCGCAATTAGATGACCAAACCTCTCCTTAGACAGAACTTTCTAGACATTGCCAATAATGCTATCTAATAATACTATTCAAATAATATGAATTATTGATCTGATAATGGAAAATACTGTGCAGCAACAATTATTGAACAACAATAGTATAAAATTTCAACGTAGCAATTATTGAATCAATAAAATAAAATATTGAACAGTAATTACTGTAACAATTATTGAGTAGTGCCTTCTTACGTAAGAATCAATAATTTCAAAAATACTGTGCAATACCGTGTGCTACTGTGCAATAACGCGTATTACTGTATTTTAACCACCGGGTATTTCAACAGTATTAACGATAACAACTACGCCGTTATTTGTAAAAACTCAAATTTGTCGTTTTTTTTTTCACCCGACAGTTATTCGTTATGGGGCCCACAAATAGCTGGGCCGTCGTACGAATATTCTCCGACAGAAAGAATATTCCACGACCAAACGAATATTCCCCGACAACAATGATTATTTTATAACCACTTGCTTATTTTGAAAAAAAAATTCATATTTCACCCATAACTTTAAACTTTTATCAATTTAACCATTTACTGAATAGTAATTATAAGAAAAATTGAATAATTTTATTTCATAAAATTCGGGGTCTTACAATCTCCCCTCCTTATGAAATTTCGTCCCCGAAATTTACGTACCTGGTATTTCGAAGAGTTGAGAATACCTTGCTTCCATTTCAGATTCTATCTCTCAGATCATCATGATTTCTCCATTGCTCATCTCCCATGATAACTTCATTTGGGTTCCTCATTTGTTGGGAAATCATGACAACCGTCATCCCTCGAACTACTCGGCTTTGACTTGTCTGGAGCAGCATTTGGCGTCATCATTACCGTTGGAATATACCTTTCTATAGGACATATTCCTCCCTCAACTGCCTCTTCGTACTCCTCATTCATGATCTGAATCATCAATCTTCGATCCATATCGGATTCAGGTTGACCGCTATGTACAGGGTAATTCAAAACTCGATGTTGGGTTCTCCCAATTGCTTTCCAAAAAGAGAAATTCATATCATCTATTTTAGCCTTCTTAGATCGAACATCTCTTTCCACAATATCCACGTGTCGTGCGGCTTTTGCCCATGCATCACTTATTCTCACTCGTTCAATTTTTTCTTCTTTCAGCTCAGATTCTATTTTTATCATCTTATACTCTGTCAAAGAATGCTTCTGTTCAAGCATCACATATCGGGTAACACAAGCTTGAATTGTTGCATCCTTTTGTTCCACGACCGCCTGTCGTTCTTCTGCCTGCTCTTCTAACTCATGAATACGATTTTGAAATTCTACATTTTGATCATATAATACCTCTAATAAACTCTCCTCTGGTACTTCTTCTTCCTCTTCTTCCTCAGTCTCAGCTGTTACCTCTGCGACTATCTCGGGTGCAACTATCAATTCTTCACTCACCACATAGATATCTCTAATTTCTTCTTCGTCTGACATCACATTATCATGGTTAGTGATTAGAGGTATCCCCACAGTCTCATTCACTCCATTGTTAGCATTCTCAGCTGCCATTCTCAAATACTGCCATAAAATAAGGGTTAATTAAACAAATTAATATATCACATAATATCCCAATATTATGACTAACCAACAAATAAGCTTAGGTAGGACACACTAGCGAAGGATTTACGCATCTCTCCCCTCCTAGTTATATTCCCCGATCTCCACCAGAGATCATATCCCTAAGCTCTGATACCAACTGTAACGACCCCAAAATAGGTTCATTCCACCCAACCCATTCTGAGTCGTCAAATACATGGTACAGAAAACAACTACAACTTTATTACAACAATTGTCGTGCAAAATACAACAACACATATGCTATGAGTTTGGATACAAATATATACCAAATGTGACTCATGTTCCAACCGTGGACATCACTTCACAATGACACCTTACATAAAGGTATAGTCAAAAACTGTTTTAGAAATTAGAATCTTTGGGAAGTGCTCAAGGAAACCTTCGTACATGGGAGGCCACGCGTCTAGGTTATGATAGATATCATATGGCCACATAATTATCCTTGGTTGACCCAATAGACCCCAAAGAAAAACGAGAAGATTACTATCATATTCTTCCCAATGGTGAGTCTTCTCTTGACTTATCATTATCTCCACTGTCTCTAATTGAGAATTATACTTCAAACAAACACCAAGATTATATAGGTAGTGCCCATAGATATACTCAGCAAGTGGATGAGCACATCCCTGTCTTATGATGACACGAGGTTGTATGTCGTTAGACATCTTGTAGGATAGTGGCAAACCACCCTTCCAACGTTGGGTACACCTTATCCTATTGGATTCACCAAATATAACTACTAAATGAACTTTTCTATACTGCTTCGGGAGAACATCCACAGCTAGAGACCACCTTTCTATTTCCCCGTTACCCTCGCTCGACCCAGCTACACTCTTATTACCTGAAAGGAATTGTGAAGCAAAAGGGTGAGCACAACTAGCTCAGTAAAGAATATCATGACTAAAGATAATTAAATTATCAATAGCCTTCATCAATAATAAATCAGAGATTTAGAACATATGGTAAATGATAAAAATTTCAACCATAGTTGCAGCGGAACGAGCAATCCATTAGAAGAGTCAAATAGACTATAAAGTCTATTATCTTCTCCATGTTAAAAATCCATCAACAATGTTTTATCCCTGTAACATCAATCAACAGTTCCTTTCCACAATCATATGAATAACTCATAATCATAATTGTGATTCTAAATTTTTCTTCGCACCCAGGACGAAGAATATTTTCATCACATGTCTTTACCTGAAACATCAAAGATCATGGTTATACCAAATCACAGTTCCTGTTCATAATCATACTAATAAATCCATCTTTGCACTACGACCAAAGATATTCAACAACAGTTTATCTTTGTACTACGGGCCAAAGATATTCATCAACAGACCATCTTTGCACTACAGGCCAAAGATATTTATCTACAATTCATCTTTGCACTACAGGCCAAAGATATTCCTCAACCGTTCATCTTTGCATTACTGGCCAAAGATATTCAACAACAGGTCATCTTTGCACTACGGGCCAAAGATATTCATCTACAATTCATCTTTGCACTACAGGCCAAAGATATTCCTCAACAATTCATATTTGCACTACATGCCAAATATATTAATACCTCAAAGAATATATAATCATTTAAGAATTTATATAAACAATAATTATAACCATGTTGATCATTTCACCTTTGCACTTAAGCTAAAGATATTCAATTATAAATTCAATGGTCATGATCACACCAGTCAACAATTCAACTTTGCACTACTGGCCAAAGAGAACCCATAGTCATGATCATACCAATAATTTACCCATCTTTACACTCAAGCGAAAGAGAATTTCAACATCAAGGTTATAAAAATGTTATATATGATTATAAAAATAATATGGTCAAAACATGGATTTAATTTCAAGAGCAATATTCATAAATCAACTATAATTTGGTTAGAAAAAGAAACCAATTTTGTCGTGAATAGTAACTCATGAGTAGTAACCTCGACTCAAAAAGGTAGAAATTCCACAATAAAATTTATACCAATATTTCGGTATAATGATATTGAAAGAATAACATTTCTTAAGCTTATAAACAATTTATTTAAATTGTTTACACTTTACTAATTAATGCATTTAATCATCATAAAATGTCAACTCTTAAGATTTCATCATCAATAGCTAAAACCCTCATCAAAAATCTGCATATACCTCATATAGGATTCTCAAGCCATAAAATCCTATTTTCCAATTTTCTTTTCTCACAAAACATATTTAATTCATTTACTCATAACTAGACCATTTTCATAAAAAAATACCAAATCAGTTCCAAAAATATTTCTTTTCTGGGATTTAGCATAATATAGTCCCATAGTGAACATATATTTTTCTCAGAATTTTTAAAAGTCATTTACTATTTTTCATATGGCCAAAATAGCCGAATATTTAGACATTTATCAAAAATTGTACTTTTGTCTAAAAATTCTGAAATTTACAGAGTATACTTCTATCATATACATGTACTCCCAATAAAAATTTCATCAATTTTGGAGTTAACCACAAGGAATTATAAGCTGTTACTTTTAAAATAGTCTTTTCTCATAAAATTCATAACTCTCAATCTATACATCCAAAAATCACCATTTTTGGACACAATCAAGAAAACTCATCAAAATATCATTTCAAATTTTTCCAGAATTTTTGAAGATCAGAAAAATTACGAAACTGAAAATCATAACAACCCTTAAAATTCCTTAATATCCCTTACTATCCCTTACCTCAAAAGAGCAGTACTTCTGATCGGTATAAGGCTGAAGGAAACTTGCACTGATGAATAGCAACTCACCAAGTATCTAAATACTCACAAAACACACTCAATAATCTAGAGAGAGAAAGAGAGAAAGCTTATGTTTCTGGTGTGATTTTCAATTCTAACTTAGCCCTCTATTTATAGGAAAATTTTGGTAGGTTTGACCTGCAACCTGATGGCTTTACCTGCTACTATTCCCACCCACCACATTTGAAATATAATTCAGCACATTTCTTCACCAACCACAAGTGGGGCCCACCAATTCTAGAATTTTCCACCAAAATGATAAACTCCGAAAATTCAACAATTTCTGAACCAATCATCTCGTAAAATTCATAACAAATCATACATTCATTTTTAACGGTTCAAAATTTGTGGACATATACTCAACTTATATATGTATAACATATCCAAATATTACTACGATCCAACGGTCGGATTAAAAATTATAACCCCCGCAAAATATCTCAAAAACCCTGATTTTTAATACCTCCATTCCGACAAAAATACTGATAAAAACCTCAACATTAACTCCTTCATTTTAACCACAAAAATATATCCCTCATTTATATCCACATAAAATAAATATTTTCTTATCATATAAATCAATAATTAATTATTCACAAATAATATTACAGAATCACATTTATGACAACCAGGCCGTTCCCAGGAAAGAGGGGGCTTTCCAATAAGGATTTCTCCTTACTAGCGCGCAATTAGATGACCAAACCTCTCCTTAGACAGAACTTTCTAGACATTGCCAATAATGCTATCTAATAATAATATTCAAATAATATGAATTATTGATCTGATAATGGAAAATACTGTGCAGCAACAATTATTGAACAACAATAGTATAAAATTTCAACGTAGCAATTATTGAATCAATAAAATAAAATATTGAACAGTAATTACTGTAACAATTATTGAGTAGTGCCTTCTTACGTAAGAATCAATAATTTCAAAAATACTGTGCAATACCGTGTGCTACTGTGCAATAACGCGTATTACTGTATTTTAACCACCGGGTATTTCAACAGTATTAACGATAACAACTACGCCGTTATTTGTAAAAACTCAAATTTGTCGTTTTTTTTTCACCCGACAGTTATTCGTTATGGGGCCCACAAATAGCTGCGCCGTCGTACGAATATTCTCCGACAGAAAGAATATTCCACGACCAAACGAATATTCCCCGACAACAATGATTATTTTATAACCACTTGCTTATTTTGAAAAAAAAATTCATATTTCACCCATAACTTTAAACTTTTATCAATTTAACCATTTACTGAATAGTAATTATAAGAAAAATTGAATACTTTTATTTCATAAAATTCGGGGTCTTACATTTTCCAATTCAGTAAACTTCTTTTCAATCCAGCAAGCTGGATTCATCAGATTTTCTAATCCGGCAAGCTGGATTCTATATCCGAATATGAAAATACCAAATCAACTTATTATTTCTTTATCCTTTGCACAAACATGTATACACATATTTCATACACAAAAAGTATTTTTTCAAAATTTTCCAACTTCTTTTGGTATTTTTCAAAAATCATTTTTAGTTAATTCCTTAAGAAATTAGCTACCTCGTTCTTAACTCCAAAAATTCCCATCTCTTGGCACAATCTTATACATGCTAATGTGACACTCCAGTTTAAATTTCGTGGCCATCGGAGTTATAGAACTCCGGTTATAGCCATTTTCGTCAGAAAATCACAGAAATTGAAATGGTCATAACTTGCTCATTTTAACTCGGAATGAGCTCATTTTTGGACAGTAGGTACTTTATACCATATATTTTCATGTCCCAAAAGGCCAGAATTTATTACATAAACTAAGTTGCCAAAACAGCCCTCGCAAAAATTTGGGCAGCAACTTTTTTTGCCATAAAACAGTTTTAGAGTCCTTTGCTAAAACAGTCATAACTCTTGCGTTTTAAAACATTTTTGAGCGATTCTTGGGCCCACGCGAAGCTAACTTCCAGGGCTACAACTTTTATGTAATGATATTTTTCCAAAATCCGAACACATCAGTCCAAAAAGTTTGTAAAAGGAGACTGTTCGGGATTTGGTTGAACAGTTTGATTATGCTTCTTCCGAACGTCATAACTACCTCCTCCGGAGTCGGAATTAGTCCGTTCCAGAGTCTATGGAAAGCTTATTCAGTGTACTATAACATATCAGAAGCCCAGAATTTTTAAAGTACAAAAAGTGGACGAAAAAGCCCCCGATACAGACTGCCCAAAAACAGTTCCTAGAAAAACGGGACTGTTTTCACAAAATCAGTCATTACCCCATGCAAACTCAACATATTTGAGTGCTACCACTTGGGTTAACTAGTAAACACATATATCTAGCACCCCTCTTTGACGGATCGTAAAAAGAAGCTATATATTTAAAACGGTGGAAATCCAAAGTACATAGAAATTTTGGGTTTCCAAAACTAGAAAAATAAGTTTTCTTTTCTTTTGAGTTCCACCAAATCAACACCCAAATTGGGTAAATCCATACTTGAACCTATGGAAAACACTTAGATCATAGGGGTTTGCACATCCAAAACAAAATCCCCTTTTATCAAATTACAAAAATAAATAAAGGAATAAATTATACCTTTACTTTATTATTCTTCTTCTTCCTTCTTCCATGGAGTACCTTCTCACTCCTCTTCTTCTCCCTCATGGGCCACTGCCCCTCCTCTCTTACTCCTCCATGGCTTCGGCCACTTCTTCTTCTCTCTCTTTTCTCTTTCCAGTTTCTTTCTTTTCTTTCTTCTTTTTCTCTTTCTCTCTCTTCTCTTTTCTTTCTTATCTCTTATCTCTTCTTATCCTTCCAACTCCTTATAAAATCCGGCCATGTGGCCATATTATCCTCAAAAAATTAATTTCTTTTCCATTCTTATTTAGCATGCCAAATGTCCAATATGTCCCTCCTTAATTGTGCTTAAATTTTGGGCATCATTTCCATCTTTTGGGCTATCAATAATTAATCTATTGGACCTTCAAATTAAACTCTTTAGGCCATTGAAAAAAAATTATCATATTCCAATGTCTTTCTATTTTACACACCCTAACTATTTAATTAGGGTGTCCATTCCAAATATAGAATTTAAATCACCACTCTTGTATATTAAATTCTATAACCCAACTAAACTTGTTTTAATTAAGTTATAAAATTAATAACTTGAGATAATTAAAATATATCTCTTAACTTAATATTATTTTTAATATTATTGTTCTCCCATAAGTGGGCCTAGTTTGGGCCCTTAATTAAACTCATAGAGCTAACAAATTTAATTGTTTTACTTACTCACAAAAACTAACTTGGGCTCGCTTAAATAATATTACCTCCTTAGCCCATTAAATCCAATTCTTTTGGACTCTAAATAAATTATGACATGCTCCACAATTCTCTTAGATTAGGTCACTAGTATATATTTAATACTAGAACCACTAAATAACAATAACCATTTAGGTTATTTAATTCTCATACTTAATAACTTATTCAAGTTATACAATTCATATTGTATACTTAAATTTAATTTCCTCCTCCTTTCCATAAATTATTTTCAAACAATCTATTTATATATTAAATATATAATTTAATATATTCAATCATTTATTCAAATATGAATTTAATTTACTGACTGCTTTGATACCAGTATACATATTTGCATATTGAATCTCCTCTCATATTTTTACTTCACATCATTTGGTATAATATTAAATATTATATCATTATCCATATAACATCTTTCACTTCTCACACTAATTTTGACTTTTCTCCATAAAAAGTCAACTGTTGACTTTGACCAAAAATCAACCTTTACACATTTTGTGTTTACTGTCCATTCTAACTAAACTTGACGTTCCAGACGCAACCGAGCAATCCATGCTTCAAAATTCTATCTCTAACTCAAATTTTGAGTTTTAAATTACTCCTTTCTTATTGCTAATCGTATTAACTAACGACTTTAAACTTATTTATCTTCTTATTTGCCATTCAAGGTCAACGTTCAAGCTATGTTAATTACTAACATAGTTTTATCTTGATCCTTATATCAATAACTTAATTCATCATTCCTCTTGCTAAAATATATATAGCACCTTACTAAGTATATATATTTCTATACATATACTCATCTTCGTTTAACCTCACAACATCTCTTCATGTGAAATCTTATCTCCTTAATAAAATTTCCATATGTACTTATATAACATTTCTTAGACTATTCAGTTCACATCGAATTTACAGGTATCGTAATACCTTATTCTCGATATTCCTTCAAGTACATATTAATTCATTTCTAGGGTTTTGAAATTTTGTAACCCATATTTCTTTATTCTCATTCAATTAAGAAACCATATAGGTTCTTCTTAAAAATTTTGAAATCCTTAAAATTCTTTCACGGAAACGTCAATTCCATACACTTATTTTCTGTCTAGGTTAATCTTATAACCTTTAATCCATCATTTTAGGATTTTAATAATTATCTAAATTCTCGGGTTGTCACAGTGCATCTGTAAGACCCCAAATTATTAATAAATAAAATTTAATTTCCTCTATTTATTATTTTGATATAGTAAGGGTTGAATTGATTAATGAGGTTAGTTCTGGGTAAAATGCGCAAATATTTAAAAAAAATAGGTGGTTATAAAATATTCATTGTTGTCGGGGAATATTCGTTTGGACGTGGAATATTCTTGCTGTCGGGGAATATTCGTACGATGGCGCAGTCTTTTGTGGGCCCATAACGGAAAGCAATTGGATGAAGAAAATGACAAGTATAAGTTGTTTATAAATAACAGCGTAGTTGTTACCGTTAATACTATTGAAATACCCGGTGGTTAAAACACAGTAATACGCGTTGTTGTACAGTAGCACACGGTATTGCACCAATTATTGATTCTTACGTAAGAAGGCACTACCCAATAATTTTTATAGTAATTATTGTTTAGTATTTTATTTTATTGATTCAATAATTGCTACGTTGATATTTTATATTATTGTTGTTTCAATAATTGTCACTACATAGTATTTTTCATTATCGGAGCAATAATTCATATTATCTGAATAATATTATTAGATAACATTATTGGCAATGTCTAGAAAGTTCTGTCTAAGGAGAGGTTTGGTCACCTAATTGCGCGCCAGTAAGGAGAAGTCCTTATTGAAAAGCTCCCTCTTTCTTGGGAACGGCCTAGTTGCCAGTACTGTGATTCTGTAATATTATTTATGAATAATTAATTATTAATTTTTATGATGAGAAAAATATTCATTTTATGTAGATATAGATGGAGAAAATTTTTAAAGTGACAATTGTTAAAAATTGATATTTTATCTTTTCTGATAAAATAATATTTTATTATATTATTATAATATAATAATGATGATATTTTTTATAATGAATGAGGGATATATGAGTATATGAGGAGGAAGAGTATTTTTGGTTATAAAATTAGTTTAAAACATGTTAAACATGTCTGTGGGTTCATTTCTTGACTGAAATTTGATTATAACTTATAAAATCGGCCGTTTGTGGATTTTGGTCAGTTTTTGTTTGGAATTTGGAAAAACTTTCTTCTGCAAAGTTGGAGAGAATTGAATTTACTATAATAAGACGCGAAATTCAAATTTTCGGATAAAATGGCTATTTATTATGAATTATTGAAGTTCTGAAGTTCCGAAATAATTGATTTTTGGAGTTTAAAATATTTTAAATATAAAAAACGTTTTTTGTATTGTTGGTGGGTTGTCAAACATGCCGAATTGGATGATTCAAAGGTTGGCGTGAAAATTAATATATATATATATATATATATATATAAATATATATATATATATATATATATATATATAATTAAATTTTCTGCTTTGGTGTTCTAAGCATTTTCCTATAAATAGGGTGCTTAGGTTAGAATTAAAAATCACACCAGAAACTAAAGATTTCTCTCTCTTTCTCTCTCTATAATATCGAGCATATTTTGTGAGTATTTTTGAACTTTGAGTGTTGCTATATAGTACAAGTTTCTTCAGCACTATATCTGATATTCCAACCAGAAGTACTATTTTGCTGAGGTAAGGGATGTTATTTTATTCGAAAATGATATTATTTCTTCAATATCATTATGCCGAAATATTGGTTGAAATTTTTTATCAAATTTGGAACTTTTCATGTCGGGGTTACTATTTATGAGTTACTATTCACGAGTTACTATTTACCGAAATATGAAATTTTCTTCTTTTCGTCCAAAATATCTATTCTGAATACTAGCTTTGATTGTATCCATGTTTTGATCATTCTTGAATTTTACTTCACTATAATTACTTGTGAGGTATTTTTGGACATGGAATAGCTGAAATACGAATCCTTAATATTTATTCTTTTGTTTCACTGGATTCGTTTTCTTTAAAATATTTTTCATCATCCTCAGTCCTAAATGATGATATAACTAAATATCTTTGGCCTGTAGTGCAAAGATGAATGATTTCTGATGAATATCTTTGGCCCGTAGTGCAAAGATGAACAGATGTTTAGATGAACATGACCAACTGATGAATATCTTTGGCTTGTAGTGCAAAGATGAATATTGACTGATGTTACAGGGATAACATATTGATGATAGACTTTTAAATTCATAGATAATAGTAGATTTCATTCTCTACGTAACTCTTCTATGAATTATTATTTTCTGCTGCGAATATTGATTTAAAACTTGTTGTCTATTGTATTCTATTAGATTTTTCCCTATTGAAGACTAACGAAAATTTGTTCTGTATTATCTTAGTCATAACGTTCTTTACTGGGCTATTTGAGCTCACCCTTTTTCTTTTTGTTCCATTTTTCTCAGGAGGTGAGAATGTAGCGAGTACTTGTCGGGGTATGGAATGATGGTTCTAGAAGTTATTTTAGTAGTCCTCACCATTTTTGTAAAATAATGTATCAACAATTATAATGAGGACTTATTTAAGTGTGGATATTGTCTAGATAACAATATTTGTATTTAAACTCACAGTTATTATGTTGTAATAATAATGATGTAGTTTTTTCTGTACCATATTTTTTGGCGACTCAGAATGGGTGTTGTATACCTATTTTGGGGATGTCACAGTTGGTATCAGAGCTTAGGAATATGATCTCTAGCGGAGATCGGGGAATAAAACTATGAGGGGAGAGACGAGTAAATTCTTCACTAGTGTGTCCTACCTAAGCTTATTTGTTGGTCTGTTATAATATAAGGGTATGATGTGATATGTTAATTTGTTAAATTAACCCTTGTTTTATGGCAGTATTGAAAATGTCGACTGAGAATGTTAATAGTGGAATAAATGAAATCGTGGAGATGCCTGTACTCACCAACGAGGAGAACGTGCAACAGGCTGGCAATGTTCCTCCTATGAACAACACCAATGAGCAGATGATGAACGATGGGATGTTTAGAAGCTTTTTGCAATTCATGCAAAACCAAACTAGGGAGACTCGTGTTCAAAATACAAGAAGAAATGATAGCAATTCACGGTTTGTCACAGCCAAGCAGTTCAAAGAATTGGGACCACCAGAATTTAAGATAAAGCAGGATCTGATCATGGCGGAAATGTGGGTCAAGCAAATTACCAAGATATTCAATGTCTTGGGATGCATGAAGGAACAGAAGGTTCCATTCGCCACCTTTATGTTCTGTGGCGAGGCAGACTACTGGTGAGAGTCTGTAAAGCATACCCATCCAGCCGTACTCAGCATGTCTTGGGAGACATTTCAGAAACTGTTCAATGACAAGTACTTTCCTGAAAGTATTCGTCATATAAAGGAGGTAGAGTTTATTAGACTGGAGCAGAATAACATGACGGTGTCCCAGTACGAGGCGAAGTTTGCAGAGTTGTCCAGGTTTGCAGCTCATTTGGTGGAGAATGAAGAACGTATGACGCGGATGTTTCTGAGAGGTTTGAAACCCGGCATACGCCAATATCTCATTTCTCATAAATTTTCTCTCTATTCAGATGTTGTCAACATGGCTCAATTATTAGAGCGAGATAACGAGTACGGTCAACCGAGGGGCTGCAACCAGGATCATATCGGTGACAGCAGTCATCAGAACAATGATAACCAGCGGAGAAAGAAAAATACAGACAAGAACGGCAACCACTCTAGTGGTAATCGTGGCTATGAAAATCGAAGAAGTGAGTAGGGAGGAGATTTTAAAAAGAGGAGATTCAACAATGACAATACGAAGACGTCAGCACCAGCAGCAACTGGTTCTAAGGGAGGAGAACGACCACCGGCCATATGCTATAAGTGCGAAAAAGAAGGACATATCAGCCCAAACTGCCTACAACAGTTTAAGGTATGTTATAATTGTGGAATGGAAAGACATATCGCTCGAGATTGCACTGTAGCGAAACCAAGTCCAGCGGGGATGGTGACTCAAAAAGCTGTCCCAGAAAAGTCAAAGTCAACGGTTCCTGGAAGAGCATTTGTCGTGACTGGTCAACATGCGAGGAACCCAAACGAGGTGATCACGGGTAAGCTAATTATAAATTCATGCGAAGTTTGTACCTTACTAGATACCGGTGCTACCCATTCATTTATTTCTCCTGCTTGTGCTCAACGTTTAAACTTGACTCCGGAGAAGTTAGACTTTGATTTATCTGTGGAGACTCCATTAGGAGAAACTTTCATCACATCCACTGTTTATAAATCTTGTTCGATCCAAGTTGGCACCATCACCTTACCTATTGACTTTATCTCTTTAAAGATACTTGTTTTTGATGTGATTTTAGGGATTGATTGGTTAACTACTCATTATGCCAAAATTGATTATTTTCGTAATGTTGTTAGTATTCATATTCCTAACCAACCTGTTGTGCGAATTCAAATAACTAAGCCATTAAAATCAATCACTGTTATATCAAGTCATAAAGCTATTCATTTATTAAAAAACGGATGTCAAGCTTTCTTAGCCCATGTTATGGATTTGAATAAAGACACGTCAAATTTGAATAATATTCCTGTTGTTATTGACTTTCCTGACGTATTTCCTGAAGAACTTCCCGGTCTACCCCCGGAACGTGACGTTGAATTCTTTATTGACCTTGAACCTGGTACAAAGCCCATTTCTAAAACCCCATATCGAATGGCTCCTATTGAACTTCAGGAGTTAAAGGTCTAACTACAGGAGTTGTTGGACATCGGTTTCATTCGTCCTAGTACATCTCCTTGGGGTGCTCCTATTTTATTTGTAAAGAAGAAAGATGGGAGTATGCGACTTTGTATTGACTATCGAGAATTGAACCATGTCACTATCAAGAATAGGTATCCGCTACCTCATATTGATGACATGTTTGACCAGTTACAAGGAGCACAATTCTTTTCAAAGATCGATCTTCGTTCTGGATATCATCAGCTGAAGGTTAAAACTGAGGATATTCCGAAGACTGCCTTCAGAACTCGGTACGGGCATTATGAATTCCTAGTCATGTCTTTTGGATTGACTAATGCTCCTGCGGCTTTCATGGATATGATGAACCGAGTATTCAAGGATTATTTAGATCAGTTCGTTGTTGTCTTTATTGATGACATCCTCATATATTCCAAAAGCCGTGAAGATCATGAGCACCATTTGAAGCTGGTACTCCAAAGGTTGCTTGAAAATAAGTTATATGCTAAGTTGAAGAAATGCAACTTCTGGCTTAAGAAAGTAGCATTCCTAGGGTACGTGGTTTCAAAACATGGAGTATCTGTTGACCCGTCGAAGATTGAAGCAATACAAGCTTGGGAGCAACCAAAGACGGTGACCGAAGTACGTAGCTTTCTGGGCTTAGCTGGTTATTATCGGAGATTCGTGGAAGGGTTTTCTTGAATCGCTACCCCGTTAACTCAGCTGACTCGGAAGGATATCAAATTCGTATGGAGCGAGGAATGCGAGAAGAGTTTTCAAGAGCTTAAGAGGAGACTCATTTCGGCACATGTTTTGACCATACCATCTGGTTCAGACGGATTTGTTATCTACAGCGATGCTTCAAGCAAAGGGCTAGGATGTGTTCTCATGCAACGTGGAAAAGTTATAGCATATGCCTCGCGACAACTTAAAGAATATGAGAGGAATTATCCTACTCATGATCTAGAGTTGGCAGCAATCGTTTTTGCGCTAAAAATCTGGAGGCACTATCTATATGGGGAGAAAGTGGAGATATATTCAGACCATAAAAGCCTCAAATATTTCTTCACTCAAAAAGAACTCAACATGCGGCAACGACATTGGCTCGAGCTATTGAAAGATTACGACCACACTATTCAATACCATCCTGGAAAAGCAAACGTGGTAGCTGACGCGTTGAGTAGAATATCATATGCAGGAACGAGTATGATGATGTAAAGTATACGCATAGAACCAACTTTAATCGATAAAGTTAAAGTTGCTCAAGCCACAGACCTGGAGCTGATGCGTATGAAGAAGAAAGTGCAAGAAAGTGCTATTCCAAAAGCAAGAATTGATGAAGAAGGAATACTTCGAGTCCACTCCAGAATTTGTGTTCCTAACGATTCTGATTTGAAGTACAAGATCATGATGGAAGCACACAATACACCATTTACAATCCATCTTGGAAGTACCAAAATGTATCGTAATCTTCGACATACATTTTGGTGGAACAATATGAAGAGAGAGATTGCAAAGTCTATCTCGAGGTGTTTAACTTGTCAACATGTAAAGGCGGAGCATCAAGTGCCAAAGGGTCCATTGCAACCACTTGAGATTCCGAAATGGAACTGGGAATACATTACCATGGATTTCGTTACGGGTCTTCCCACGGTTTCTCAAGGCATAAATGTTATTTGGGTTATTATTGATAGATTAACCAAGTCTGCTCATTTCTTACCGATACGGGAGACTTATTCCCTTGAATGTCTTACTCGTATGTACGTAGATGAGATTGTGAGACTGCATGGCATGCCATTATCCATAGTTTCGGATCGTGACCTAAGATTCACTTCAAGATTTTGGGTTAGCTTACAAAAAGCTATGGGCATAGATTTACGGTTCAGTTCGGCATACCATCCTCAAACGGACGGGCAATCAGAGAGGACTATTCAAACTCTTGAAGATCTATTAAGATTTTGTGTCCTAGATTTCAAAGGGAGTTGGGATAAGTACCTACCATTGGTGGAATTCTCCTACAATAATAGTTATTAGGCAAGTATAGGTGTGGCTCCATTTGAAGCGTTGTATGGACGAAAGTGCCGCTCTCCAGTATGTTGGGATGAGGTGGGAGAAGCAACGTTGTTGGGACCCGAGTTGGTACGTATGACTACGGAAAAGATCTAAACGATTCGACAACGTATACAAACGGCATAGGATCGACAAAAGAGTTATGCGGATCTTCATAGAAAGGACGTGGAATTTGACATTGGGGATCATGTATTGTTGGGTGTAGCTCCATGGAAAGGAGTTACAGGATTTGGGAAGAGAGAAAAGCTCAATTCACGATTTATTAGTCCATTTCAGATTCTTGACCGAGTAGGAAATGTGGTCTATAGACTCGCGTTACCTCCAAGTATGTCTTGTGTTCATAATATTTTTCATATATTTGTGCTACGTAAATATTTGAAAGACCCAAACCACGTTGTTGAGTTAGAACCTGACGAGATAGCCAAAGACTTAACGTACGAAGAGATACCTGTCAAGATCTTCGATAGGAAGGAGCATGTCCTACGCACGAAGGTTATACCACAAGTTAAAGTTTTGTGGAGAAACTATGCTATTGAGGAAAGGACCTGGGAGTTGGAAACGGAAATAAAAGCAAGGTATCCTCATCTTTTCGAAAAACCAGGTACGTACATTAATTTCGAGGACGAAATTTTATAAGGAGGGGAGGTTGTAAGACCACAAATTATTAATAAATGAAATTTAATTTCCTCTACTTATTATTTTGATATAGTAAGGGTTGAATTGATTAATGAGGTTAGTTATGGGTAAAATGCGCAAATATTTAAAAAAAAAACAAAACAAAATAGGTGGTTATAAAATATTCATTGTTGTCGGGGAATATTCGTTTGGTCGTGGAATATTTTTGCTGTCGGGGAATATTCGTATGACGGCGCAGTCTTTTGTGGGCCCATAACGGAAAGATATTGGATGAAGAAAACGACAAGTATAAGTTGTTTATAAATTACGGCGTAGTTGTTACCGTTAATACTGTTGAAATACTCGGTGGTTAAAATACAGTAATACGCGTTGTTGCACAGTAGCACACGGTATTGCACTAATTATTGATTCTTACGTAAGAAGGCACTACTCAATAATTGTTATAGTAATTACTGTTCAGTATTTTATTTTATTGATTCAATAATTGCTACGTTGATATTTTATATTATTGTTGTTTCAATAATTGTCACTACACAATATTTTTCATTATCGGAGCAATAATTCATATTATCTGAATAATATTATTAGATAACATTATTGGCAATGTCTAGAAAGTTCTGTCTAAGGAGAGGTTTGGTCACCTAATTGCGTGCTAGTAAGGAGAAATCCTTATTGGAAAGCCCCCACTTTCCTGGGAACGGCATGGTTGCCAGTACTGTGATTCTGTAATATTATTTATGAATAATTAATTATTAATTTTTATGATGAGGAAAATATTCATTTTATGTAGATATAGATGGAGAAAATTTTTAAAGTGACAATTGTTGAAAATTGATATTTTATATTTTCTGATAAAATAATATTTTATTATATTATTATAATATAATAATGATGATATTTTTTACAATGAATGAGGGATCTATGAGTATATGAGGAGGAAGAGTATTTCTTGTTACAAAAATTATTTAAAACATGTTAAACATGTCTGTGGGCCCATTTCTTGACTGAAATTTGATTATAGCTTGTAAAATCGTCCGTTTATGGATTTCGGTCAATTTTTGTTTGGAATTTGGAAAAATTTTCTTCTGCAAAGTTGGAGAGAATTGAATTTTCTATAAAAAGGCAAGAAATTCGAATTTTCGGATAAAATTACTATTTATTAAGAATTATTGAAGTTCTGAAGTTCCGAAATAATTGATTTTTGGAGTTTAAAATATTTTGAATATAAAAAACATTTTTTGTATTGTTGGTGGGTTGTCAAACATGCTGAATTGGATGATTCAAAGGTTGGCGTGAAAATTAATATATATATTATTATTTTATTAAATTTTCTACTTTGGTGTTCTAAGTATTTTCCTATAAATAGGGTGCTTAGGTTAGAATTAAAAATCACACCAGAAACTAAAAATTTCTCTCTCTTTCTCTCTCTATAATATCGAGCGTATTTTGTGAGTATTTTTGTACTTTGAGTGTTGCTATACGGTACAAGTTCTTTCAGCACTATATCTGATATTCTAACCAGAAGTACTATTTTGCTGAGGTAAGGGATGTTATTTTATTCAAAAATGATATTATTTCTTCAATATCATTATGCCGAAATATTAGTTGGAAATTTTTATCAATTTTAAAGCTTTTCATGTCGGGGTTACTATTCACGAGTTACTATTCACGAGTTACTATTCACCAAAAAATGAAATTTTCTTCTTTTCGTCCAAAATATCTATTCTGAATACTAGCTTTGATTGTATCCATGTTTTGATCATTCTTAAATTTTACTTCACTATGATTACTTATGAGGTATTTTTGGACATGGAATAGCTGAAATACGAATCCTTAATATTTATTCTATTGTTTCACTGGATTCGTTTTCTTTAAAATATTTTTCATCATCCTCAGTCCTAAATGATGATATAACTAAATATCTTTGGCCTGTAGTGCAAAGATGAATGATTTCTGATAAATATCTTTGGCCCGTAGTGCAAAGATGAACAGGTGTTTAGATGAAAATGACCAACTTATGAATATCTTTGGCTTGTAGTGCAAAGATGAATATTGACTGATGTTACAGGGATAACATATTGATGATGGACTTTTAAATTCATAGATAATAGTAGATTTCATTCTCTACGTAACTCTTCTATGAATTAATATTTTCCGCTGTGAATATTGATTTAAAACTTGTTGTCTATTGTATTCTATTATATTTTTCCCTGTTGAAGACTAACGATAATTTGTTCTGTATTATCTTAGTCATAATGTTCTTTACTGGCCTAGTTGAGCTCACCCTTTTCCTTTTTGTTCCATATTTCTCAGGAGGTGAGAATGTAGCGAGTACTAGTCGGGGTATGGAATGATGGTTCTAGAAGTTATTTTAGTAGTCCTCACCATTTTTGTGAAATAATGTATCAACAATTATAATGAGGACTTATTTGAGTGTGGATATTGTCTAGATGACAATATTTGTATTTAAACTCACAGTTCTTATGTTGTAATAATAAAGATGTAGTTGTTTCTGTACCATATATTTTGGCGACTCAGAATGGGTGTTGTATACCTATTTTGGGGGCGTCACAGCATCTCCGCTCAAGTAGAATTTCATAGCAAGTCGATGGATCCGCCTTCTTTTTGTAAGGCTCGCCTCAACAAGTGTAGATCCATCTTGTAAGTACTCCTTAATATGCTGATACCATGGGTGTTGAACGGGAGGTAGCTCATCTGATACTTCTCCGATGTAATTCCCATAAGCTGGAGCCTTTTGTTGGGCAAATGTGAGAGCTAGCATGTCTTCATTGTCATGTATGTTGATCAAGGAGGCCAAGGTTGCTAGCGCATCCGCAAAATCATTTCTACTCTGAGGAATGTGGAGGAAGGATATTTCTTCAAACCCTGAAGCCATCTGTAGAACTTGTCGATGGTAAGGCAGCAAGTGTAGCCCTTTGGTGTGATAGATTCCTGTGGTTTGTCTGACTACCAACTCGGAATCTCCAAAGATAGTTAATCGTCTGATGCCCATTGATTGGGCAAGTTTTAGCCCTATTATACAGCCTTCATACTCAACTGTGTTGTTGGTGTTGGCAAACTATAATTTGACAGCGACGGAATACTGATCCCCCGTAATGGATACTAGAACTGCTCTAACCCCAGAACCTTCCATATTTATAGCTCCATCAAAATACATCCTCCATGATTGGCATGCATCGTACTGATGGTAATGCTGAATTGCCATTACCCCTTCATCGGGAAAGTATGTCTCCAAGGGTTTTAAATTCCCTGAAGGTGCGGCGGCCAGTTGATCTGCAATTCCTTAACCTTTAATGGACTTTTGCATCACGTAGACAATGTCAAATTGCTATAAGATCAACTGCCATCTAGACAGCCTATAATTCAACATGGGTTTACTGAACACGTACTTGAGGGATCCACGCGGGATATGAGATGGGTTGTATGACCATAGAGGTAATGTTGTAACCTCATGGTAGCCCATGCTAAAGCACAACAAGTATTCTCAATCAGAGTGTACTTGTGTTCACTGCTGCTGAATCTTTTGCTGAGGTAGTAGATAGCTCGCTCTTGGCCTCTATCGTCTTTCTGTCCCAGCATGCAGCCCATGGCATTGTCACTTATGGACAGGTACATAAATAGGGGAACATCATCCCTGGGTGGTACCAAAACAGGAGCTTTGACTAGTTGCTCTTTGATTGTAAGGAAGGACTTCTGGCACTCATCATTCCATTTCATGGAGGAGTTCTTCCTTAACAACTTAAAAATAGGCTCACAGGTTGATGTGAGTTGGGAAATGAACCTGCTAATGAAGTTGATTCTTCCCAAAAATCCCTGTATTTGACTCTTGGTCTGAGGAATTGGCATTTTTGTGATGGCCTGGATTTTGGTGGGATCCAGCTCAATCCCCTTGTGGCTAACTAGGAAACCTAGCAACTTGCCTGACTTAACGCCAAAGGCGCACTTGGCTGGATTCAACTTCAAGTTATACTTATACAACCTGTTGAAGAGCTTTCTGAGATGGCCTAGGTGGTCTTCCTCCCTTTGGGACTTGACAATGATGTCATCCATATAGATCTCTATCTCCTTGTGCATTAAATCGTGGAAAAGAGCCATCATGGCTCGCTGGTAGGTAGCTCCGGCATTGATGAGGCCGAATGACAATCGTCTGTAGCAAAAGGTTCCCCAAGGAATGATGAATGTAGTTTTCTCACGATCCTCTTCAGCGACCGTAATCTGATGGTACCCAGTGAAACAATCAGCAAAGGAGTACATGTTGTATTGAGCAGTATTGTCAATGAGAATGTGGACAAAGGGCACGGGAAAGCTATCTTTAAGGCAAGCTTTATTCAGATCCTAGTAATCCACGTAAACTCGCACCTTCCCTCCTAGTTTAGGCATGGGGACTATGTTTGATAGCCATCCAGGGTATGTAGACACCATGATGATGCCTGCTTGAAATTGTTTCACAATTTCTTCTTTAACCTTTGAACTCCAGTCAGGTTTTAATCGCCTAAGCTTCTGCCTGACTGGCTTGAATCCCTCTTTGATGGGGAGGCGATGCATGACAATGTCAATGGACAAACCCACCATGTCCTTATGAGACCACACAAACACATCCTGGATTTTGGTTAAGAGTGTAACCATGTCATTCCTTTGGTTTGGAGTGAGGTCTGTACCAGTATGGATTAGTTTAGGGCTTTCTAAAGTTCTGAGATTGAAGGAGGTGGTTTGATCAAGGTTGGGTTTAGGTTTGTCTTCGACCCATTCTTTGATCTCTTTAGGTATCTCAATGTCCTCTTGTACTTCCATCAAGTCTGAGTCCAACTTTTCATCAAAGTTATAATCCTTGTGGAGAAAAGACACCTTTTCAGCAAGTATAGGCACATCTAAATTCAGAGTCCTAAAAAAATATAATTTCACTTAATATATGAAACTGTTTAATCATACAAAGTGTTAGCATGTACTGACAAAACAACTGCTAATATTGTACAGAAAAGTAAGCAGTTATTATTATCTACGGGGCAGAAGGAGTTTCTTCCCCTTTTACCCTTGTCGACCAATGAAAGGAGTGCTGCTCCAATTATCAAAGGTAAAGTTTTGATGGACTGTGATAATGGAGGGGCTGTCATCGTCCTCCTTCTCCTGAATGATGATCATTACGTCTGGGCAATCATCGTATGGGGTGTATATATTTGTATGTTCATCATGGATAATGATGCGTATGTTTGACATCATCCGGGCGATGTCCTATTTACGTCTCTGTTCCACTTCTTCCACTTTGGGATCTTGAACTAGGACTTCTTTTCCCTTTACCGGTATCGTCTTGGGAAATAATATGGCCATTAAATGGGCATGCACCTTTACCGGAGATCGTACAGGCTCAGGAACTATAGGTGGAGATAAGCGTCGTACGACTGAAGTTGAAGGAATCTGTTTGTGCTTATAAGGATTCTTGCAACTGGAACTAGCAGTATAACCTAGTCCGGCTGTCCCTGTTTGACTGGGAACTTAGATGGGGCTCTTGATGCCCTGGTGATCTTTGCCCAACCCTTGTCTAGGTTGATAACCTAATGACATAATTTCTTAACTTGCCGACATTACTTCGGAAGAAATCTGGGGTATGAGAGGTGGCACCCCAACAGAATGGTAGTGAGTGTTGCTCACTTCCAGAGCATGAAAACTGACCGGCTCAACTTCTAAATTGAAGTTGGTGAGTGGTATGTCACCTTGTTCAGGACATTCCACTCAGCGTCGACGGTGAATAAGCTGTTATTGATAATGTATTTAAGTTATTGGTGAAGAGTGGAGGGGACAGCTTCAGCCATATGAATCCAT
The DNA here is from genome assembly GCA_016801055.1 of Panax notoginseng. Lineage (NCBI taxonomy): Eukaryota > Viridiplantae > Streptophyta > Magnoliopsida > Apiales > Araliaceae > Panax > Panax notoginseng. The sequence continues at coordinate 9,195,970 of CM029012.1, forward strand.
GGTCTTCCCAAAAGCAGGTTGTATCCTATGTCTATTTTGAGAACATGAAAATATACGCAGAATGTATGTGGACCAATCTCCACTGGCAGTTCAATCTCTTTGACAGAGTTTTGTCGGGATCCATCAAAAGCTTTGATAACCGTATGGCTGCTTCGGATCCGATTGAGATTGATATTCATCTTCACCAAAGTGGCATAAGGACATATATTCAATGATGACCCTCCATCTATCAAAACTTCTCCCACCATGTATCCGAAAGATAAAATCGCTATGTGCAATGGCTTACAATGATCGGTCCCTTCGGGAGGTATATCATCATCAGTGAAAGATATCACATTGTTGTTGAAAATGTGATCCGCCAGATGCTAGAATTTCTCAACATCTATTGACTTAGGCAATTGGGCTTCTTCCAACATCCTAAGCAATACCTTCCTGTGATCTTCAAAAGAGAAAACTAAATCCAGTATGGAAACTTGATATGGAGCTTCTCTTAAGCTTAAAACCACCTTGGCTTCTTTATGGCCCATAGTACGAAGAAATTCTTCCCCTTTTTCCATGGAAATCTTCCACTTTGACTTGATGGTAGGCTTCATCACCCGTTGGGGGAGATGTGGATCCTTCAACCCCTCCATAATTCTATGGAACCTTTTGTAGGTTAACAACAAGATATTGTGGTCTGAATGGCAAGATAATTGGCTCTGGCGCAACCACTTTCAAAGGATTGTCAACTCCTTTGAGGTTAATTGGTTGGATTATATGTAAGGGGGTAGCTGCATCTGTCTCGGAAGATATGACTGCTACGACTTCCTTCCACTTTGTAGGAAATGCGTCCTCACTTTCTAGTATCACAACATAATCGTCTGCCATCTATAGGACACAGCTGTCAATTAAATTCTGAATAAGGTGGCGAAATGCCCAATATTCTTCTGTGTTGTGACCGCGAGATTGTGAGTGATATTGGCACACCCCATTGAAAGCAAACCGTCTCGAACGCGGGCTGATTGGAGGTAACATATTTGTGATAAATCCTTCATTTATCAGCATCTGTAGTATTTCTTCCATCGGTTGGCCTAGGTATGTAAATTCCCTTTTGTTGGTAAAATCCCAACGGGCTTTGGCATTTGCTCTTTTTGTAATTTTATCCTCCAGTGTTTCATTTTCTGGAGCATGCGGTGGAGTGTTTGTAACAAGAGGGAGGATACTGGCATGCTCCTGACTAAATAATTGGCGGGTGGCTTGATGCTGATGGACCACCAGTCCCGCCAATTGGTTAAGTTGCTCACGCAGAGCATTCATTCTTCTTTCCATTGTATACTGGAACTTTGCAAAATCCCATTTGTCAGCACCATCCTTGCTGGTCTGGGAAGATCCATCATTAAAATTGGAACTCTGTCCACTGCTCCAATTAATCATATTGACCTCTTCTTTGTGTTGAGGAAGAGTGTTGTCTTGCACATTGGGTTGATCGGGCTTCGTGACCACAATCTCACCACTATCGATCAAATCCTGGATCTTGTGTTTCAAGGCCCACCAATCTTGAGTATCATGTCCCGGTGCTCCGGCATGATAAGCACACTTCTGAGTAGCATTGAAACCCCTCCCATTCGGGTTGGATGGTGGAAGAAGATGTATAATTTTCTTCTGAATGGTCAGAAGATTGAGGATGTTCTCGAGTGAGTCCCCTAGGGGTGTGAACACTCGAGTGCGTCTAACTTCTCCACCTTTAGGCAATGGAGGGTTTGTAGACCGTGCTTGAAAGGGAGTGTAATTTCTCCTTTAGATAGGCATATTCTAACTGCCTTTCTGACCTTGTAGAATCAAGGAAACAACCTCCTCTTTCTTTTTATAGACCCTCCAGGGATTGTTTCCATAATTTTTGGACTGGATGTGTTCAGTAACAGCTTTAAGGGCAGTTAGTTCTTGAATCTTTCCTAACTTTAATCCTATCTTAGCCATTTCCCCATGTTTAATCATTTCAGAGAATGGTTTGCCAATACCAGCTAAAACCCTCTCGTAGAAAGGAACCTCTTGTATGTCTATGAAGTTCATAACCATTTCTAACTCATTCATAGAGGGAACAACTTTAGCAGCAAGGCGCCTCCACCTTTGAGCATACTCTCTGAAAGACTCGTTGGTTTGCTTCCTGACTTTAAACTCGTTGGTACCGGTCAGGGGCCAACAGAGACTTGAAGCTATACTGACTGAGGAAGGCATGAGCTAGCTCCTCCCAGCTATGGATCTTGGAGTTGTCTAATCTGGTACACCATAAACGGGCTTCTCCAGTTAGACTCTTCTAGAACAGCTGCATCCTGAACTTCTCATCCTCGGTATAAGATCTGAGTTCTCTAATGAATACCTTCAAATATGTATAAGGGTCTACTAACCCGTCATACTTTTCAAAGTCAGGAGTTTTAAATTTCTCTAGATAATGAACACCAGGGAATATATAAAGGTCAGCATATGAAACACTCCCATGTGCTCCAATCCCTTTGATAGAACGGATGGTCTCTTCCATCAGTAGGACTTTCTTTCAAATATCACCGGTATCTTCTTTGAGATGAGTGATATCATGGATTTTGTTGGTTGTATCCAATTGAGCATCAGGTACGAGAGCTTCTTTGTTGGCACCTTGTGTTCCTCCATGTGCAGAGGATTCAGTATGTATGGATATCCTTATACCTTGAGTAGATTGACGTAGTTCTTTAAGCAAAATAGCTAAATCTGTGATTTGTTTACTTAATCCGTCGAATTCCTCGCGGGAGACAGGATTAAGATTAGTCTAGTTAGATGAAGACATAATTGGCTCTAGGCTCGTGGCCTTTTTGGACTTTTAACGGGTAATAGGTCCAATTGTTTCCCTGCGTAAAACTGACGTAGTTTAGTTTCAGAGAATGTATAAATGTTTACATGCTATATGACGTATCTGTTTTAGGAGTATTATCCTGCAAAACGGATGTTAGCTGTTTGTAATACAGGATAGCATGTATATGCACATATTTCTTCATATTTCCCATTACAATGAGATTGGCATGGAATGACATTACAAGTAAATGATTTTACAAGTAATTGAAAATGGAAAGTATGAAAAGACTTTCCTCTGCGTTTGGTTTATCAGAGGCTGACCTATCTTAGGCTACTCTCGCGGCTTTTTGGAATAAAGGTTTCCAAATCATCGCAATTTACTCGACGTGAAGTTAATCCGGTCTTTCAACTGGAGCGAATTTGGGTGGTGCCTTTCCTGAGCCTCGTTGGAATTAGTCTTCCTACGAGTCCAGTAATCAAACACCGACAGGATAGCCTCCTGACAGAGGAACCACACAACATACATTCACATACAACGTGTCTCACCGTTTATGAAAATGACGACATCTGTGAAGCACTAATATCACAAGCAGATATAGTGTAAAGCAGTAAGTACAGTAAGTAAATGCATTCGTACACATCCATCAAATGTAAATGTAACATCCACACACAAGCATATAATAGTTTTGAAAAGCTTGTAATAGCGGCTTAAGTCCTCTTACTGGAGTCCCCAGCAGAGTCGCCACCTGTCAACGTCGGGATTTTATTTGTCCCTTTTCTGTTCTTATCTTTTGGTGTTCTCATGTTAGGTGAGATTTGTTTGAAAAAATAAGTTGTGAAAAGGTCCGACATTTATATGTCGACGATTGGACTGTAAGAGTCACCAGTTGGTTTTTTAAATGCTTGAACCAACACAACCGAGAAAAGTTTTTCACATTGACCCAGTGATGTGACACTGCTTAATGGGTCTGTGAAACCGAGATTCATTATGGTTCGAGGACTTACTTATGCGGAGGGAAGGTGTTAGGCACCCCCCAACATCCGTGTTGCTATGGTGACCGCCATTTTTCAATTAAACTGTTATATGAATGTGTGTGTGTGTGGGTCAATGTACAGTTATTTGGAAGTAGTGTTATGCCTCGTTCGCACCTATATACAAAGAGTTTGAATTTCTGTATAAAATTTAGTTTTAACAAGATATAGCAGTGATGTTTTGTAAAAAGTGGTTTTTCAAACCCTGTGCTCAATAGTAATTGAGGCCTTTGATACTTCTATTTTATTAAATGTTCGGCTTGATTGATTTTATTTTTGAGATGCGAAGCATCTTCGAGAGAATAATATACATAGCATTATCAAACTCCTTGGGGGCATGAAAGCCATCTAAGGAAGTTCGAATACCGCGAATAATTTACAAGCTATGTACAGCTGAAAATGTCCATCACGAGAACCGAATCTAGATTCAATATACTGAATCTGTGATCACATGATTCCTAGGTTCACATGATGTAGCAATTTATATAAAAGCTGTAAGCAATTATATATCTAAAAGCTGTATATATATATATATATATATATATATATATATATATATATATATATATATATATATATATATATATATATATAGAAGTGATCAACCACCACGAAGCACCTCCATGGGGGATCGAAAATATAAATATATATAAAAGCTGTAAATATATATATAGAGAGAGACATTATCAACCACCATGAAGCACCTCCATGGGTGATTAGAAATGGAAATAAAGCAATAAATACGATCAACCGCAACGAAGTAAACTCCAGACAGGACTAAATGTAAATAAAGCAGTAAAAGATCACGAAGTAAACTCCAGACCTAACAGAAATGTAAATATATATATATATATATATATATATACAAAAAGAAATAAAAGCCACAGACTGAAGTCCGGGCATACACACGCTACACGACTCTCAACGTGAAGAACTATGTGTGCACAGTAGTGGAGAAATGTAAGACCCCAACTTTTATAAATAAAGATGAATTTTCTATAAATATCATTTTTGAATATTATGGAGTGAAATTGATATAATGTTATAGTTATGGGTAATATTTATAAATTTTGCAAAGTACGCAAGTTGCTATATAATATTCGATTGGTCGAGAAATATTCGTTTTAATAGGGAATATTCGTACGACGACACAATCATTGGTGGACGCCACAACGAAATTATTGTCGAATTGAGAAAATGGGACCATGCCCTTGGTCTTCAATCTTCAAATTCTATCCAGTGTGCTATCATGTGCAGAAGTCACCCGGGATTAGAGCTCTTTGGTTCTTATAGGACATTGATATGTAGAATGTATGTGTGAATGTTGAGATGGCGCAATGTAGGGTTGGGATGGTAAAATGACGGTTCTACCCTTCACCGGGGTTATCTCCGGCTTGAGCTGATTTAGCAGTCGTTGCTCATGGTTATCTCTAAGATTGGACTGTTGCAGGTGTTGACCGTCCTCAGGTTATTTCTGAGCTGTGCCTAACCTCTAGGAGTTATCTCCGGCCTTGGGGGTATGAGTGCTTCGGGCCCATTGCCGAGTGTTGAAGCTGATTACATGGATTTGAAACAAGCATTTTCGAGGTTATCTCCGGAACTGCAACTGCATGCCTCGGGGTTATCTCTGAGGTTGACATTATCTCTCCTGATGTTATTTCTAGGACTAAGATTGGGTATGTCGGGGTTATCTTCGAAATGGCACGGTCTTCTCCGGTGTTATTTTCGGTATTAGAACTGCATTCCTCGGGGTTATCTCCTAGGTTAAAACTAAAACTCCCGGTGTTATTTTCGGGGTTGAGGTTGAAACTTCTGGTGGTATTTGTAGGATTTGAGCTGGATGTCTCGGGGTTATCTCCGAGATGGTAATAACTAAATATCCCAGAGTTGTCTCTGGGATTGAACTGAGCTGTCTTTCAGGGTTATCTCTGAAAGAAGATTCTGCCCTCCTTCAATGTTAGTAATAGGTATACAGAAAATTTTGAGTGTCTACATGATGTTCCACTGTTGGCTTTGAATCCTCTTTCATAAGAATTTTGTGCATGAAGAAGGATGGACTGATTCCCTTGATGTCTGCAATAGTCCATCCAATAGCCGATTTGTATTCCCTTAGCACTCTCAACAACTTATTTTCCTATATTTCGTTAAGCGCAGAAGTAATAATAACAGGTAAAGTATTAGAAATGCCTAAGTATGCATACCTGAGGTGTTTTAGAAGTGGTTTTAGCTCAAGTGTAAGTGGCTCCACGAATAAAGGTTTCATCCTTGTCATGGCTTTCTCTTCCATGTGTAATGGCTCAAATGGTACTTGGAATCTACTAACCCGCGGCAAGGAATCCAGCATATTCAAATAATCTACGAACTCCAGATCATCAAAATCTTCATCCCCCAGTAGTGTCGCTTCCAATGGATCATTAGCCAAGCTTTTAACCATGTCTTCGTTGATTATCTGATCAATGACATCCATTCTGAAACACTCATCTTCATTCGTAGGGAACTTCATGGCTTTGAATACGTTGAACTTCACTTCCTGATCTTAGACCCTCATAGTTAGTTCACCTTTTTTCACATCTATGAGCGTCCTACCCGTAGCCAATAATGATCTCCCTAAGATGATGGGGATGTTCTTATCTTCCTCAAAATTCAGAATTATAAAGTCTGCGGGGAATATAAATTTGTCTTTCTTGACAAATATATCCTCCACAATGCCTCTTGGGTGTGTGACTAACCTATCCTCCAATTGTGGAGACATATTTGTAGGCTTTGGAGCTGGTAAACCCAATTCTGTATAAACTAATAATGGCATAAGGTTCACACTTACACCTAATTCACATAAGCATTTGTTGAACGCCATATTCCCAATTGTGCATGGAATGGTAAAACTCCCCGAATCTTTCAACTTCGGTGGTAACTTTTGCTGTAACACGACACTGCACTCCTCTGTTAATGCCACAGTTTCAAAATCTTCCAACTTCTTTTTCCTAAACAGAATTCCCTTAATGAATTTAGCATAACTAGGCATCTAGTCTAAGGCTTCTGCGAAAGGGATGTTAATATGAAGTTTCTTAAAAACTTCTAAAAATTTCGCGAACTGCTTATCTAATTTCTGTTTTTGGACTCTTTGCTGAAATGGCGGTGGAGGATACACAACTGGCTTGTCATTCAACTTTGTCTATTTAATTTTCTTTTCCACTCCTTGTTTCTCTTCAACCACTTTATTTTCATCAACATTGTCATCTTTTATAGCTGAATTTTCTACAATTTCTTCGTCTAGATGTTTTCTACTTCTCAAGGTGATTGCCTGACACTGTTCGTGATTTCCCTTCGAATTCTTTTCGATGTCACTTGGTAGACTCCCTTGCGGTTTATTGTTTAATGATATGGCCAGTTGTCCCATCTGATTTTCTAGATTCTTGATGGCTACTGCTTATGACTTCATAACTGCCTCGTTGCTCGTAATTTACTTTGACAATAACTCTTCTAAATATGATTTTCTCTCTTGATATTGAGTTGTTTGTTGTTGTTGATTCTAAAATCCCGGGGGATAAGATTGTCGTGGAGCTTGCTGATTCTGATTGTTGCTCCATTAAAAATTAGGATGGTTCCTATTCCCCGGGTTGTAGGCATTTTGATACATATTCTGTTGTAGTATCCTATTATAGCTGCCCACAAACTGAACCGATGCTGGGTTGATGGCGCACTGCACCATAAGATGTTCTCCAGCACATAACTCATACACATGCGCCACCTGCTATGGTTGTACCCGTCAGGGTATCCATTTTCTTTGATAAGGCAGCAATTTGTGCTGCCAAAGCGGTCACTCAATCTACCTCTAAAACCCCAGCTACCTTAGGTTATGTCATCCTCGAAGTAGGCCACTGGTAGTTATTAGCCGCCATTATCTCAACTAATTAATACACTTCCTCATATCTCTTAGCCATAAATGCTCCACCAGAAGCTGCATCAATACTCATTCTGAGATTCCCATTTAACCCGTTATAGAATGTGTTCATCTAAAGCCATTTTGATTATCCGTGATGTGGGCATTTCATAAGCAACTCCTTGTATCTCTCTCATGCCTCATATAACGATTCCACGTGCTACTGTTCAAACATAGTAATCTTATTCCTTATTTATGCAGTCGTTGCTGGTGGGAAGAATTTGGCTAGAAATTTTTGAGTGAGTTCTTCCCATGTAGTTATTGAGCCTGACGGTAATGAGTGTAACCAACTCTTCGCCTTTTCCCGCAGAGTGAATGGGAACAAGCGAAGCCTGAGTGCTTCATCCGACACTCCATTATACCTGAAAGTGTCACAAATCTCCAAAAAGCTGATCAAGTGTACATTTGGATCATCTTTTGCAAGTCCCCCAAACTGTACCGAGTTCTGGATCATCTGAATAGTCCTAGACTTGATTTCAAGCGTGTTTACAGCAATCGCTGGCTTGGTGATACTCGTCTGAAGCTCGGTCAACTTAGGTGCAACAAAGTCTCTCAACGCTTTCTGGTCTTCAGCAGCCATTACCTCTTCTTTTTCAGAATTATCAAAGTCTTCCCTCGTGTCTTTAATCCACTTACTTAACCTCTGAAACTGTTTCTCGATATCGTCCTCCAAAGGAAGCAAGTCTGGGTTTTTGGACCGAGTTTGTATAAACCGACTTCAAGAACTTGAAATAGAAAGAACAAACAAAAAGAAAAATGTTTAAGTAAAACTAGACTAATTAAACTGATATTGCAAAATTATTAAAATCTATAATCCCTAGTAACGGCGCAAAAAAACTTGTTGGGTAAAATCTATATACGATCAGCATGCAAGCATACGTGGTCAACAAGTAATATAATGATTAGTCAAGTATTGTTCCCACAGAGATGAGCTAGAAATTAACCCTCACAAATTACCAATTTTCTATTAATCCAAATTCTATTAAACTAACAAATTTCAAAATTATAACTAAAGATATTAAAACTAATGAGAATATCAAGCAATCAACAACCCTGAAAACTGAATTTTCAAACATGTATTGGAAAATTAGGCTTACAACTTCACTCTAAGCCTCACTCTGATTATTATACCTTATTCCAGTTTAATTCACTATCCCAGTTTATTAAACAAGAACACTCAAGTAGAACTAGCCACCTCTCGATGCACTAATACCATATTAACTCAAATCCATAATTTAGATAGAAATAAGTTAAACACCTTAATTAACTAACTCACTATATCTCTATGTGAATTACAATTAAAGAAGGTTTAAGTCCTAGTTCTCTATCTGATTACATGCGATGTTAAGCATATCTCTACCCTAAGATTCATAAATATTCCATTCATTCGCAGAATTCAAAAACACATGCTATATTGACTAAGTCTGGACTCGTATTTCATCTCTCGAATCCATACAAGTCCACATAAAATTGGTGATCAGACAATTTATAGATTCAGGCACAAATCAATATAGATAAACTGAATAATAGCTTAATAAGCTGAAAATCAAAGTTTCAAAATCATAGTTCCACTTAAAGATCCGTTATACGACTAAATAGAGATTTAGTTCATCATCAATGAATTAAAAACTAAATTAATTAAAGAAAACATCATCCCAATTACAGAATTTAAACTAAAGAAGAATAAATTCAGAACCACCCTTTTCTCTAGTTCAGTATGCAATCGACGTGAAAGTTACCTTCAATGTCCTTCTCCAATGCTTTGCTCACAAAATCTGTCTCCCCTCGATGTAATTGCATGTATGATGTTTTTTATTGTGTTTTTTGTATGTTAGTTATGCCCAGCCATGAATTCTTAGTACAATTATGTCCATAATAGAGTTCCAAGCCATCCCAAACACTTAAGCTTACATTTGCAGCATTAGAAACCAACTAGGACACCAATCTGCCCCGTACCCCAACCCCGGCTGGCATAGCTGTCAATTGAATTCAGGACCCCCAGCCCCAGCTGGGGTTTTTAGAGGAAAAGGCCAGCCCCGACTGGCTAGTGAACTGCTAAATAACTTCAAGACTCCCAGTCCCGGCTGGGGTGTTAGGTATAAAAGGGCCAGCCCAGGCTGGCTCATGTTCTATCAACTGGTTCATTATGCTCTATTTCTTGCCACATTCCACCATAAGTCCGCCCTTTTTATCCAAATGCCACTCCATCAAACCTAAACACAAAACAAAGCTAACTAAGTAAAAACAAAACATAAAATCAAGGAATCAACATCGTTTAAGCTCGACTTAGGAGCCGAATCATGGGTATAAAACCCACTTATCAGTATGTTAAGGTAAAAGTTGTGTTTATGTGTTTAAATTTATGTTATAAGATGTTATTTAGTGATCTATGATGTTATATCATAGATCGATAACATCAAAGTGCTCAAAAATTAATTTTTCAAAACTATCAAGAACCATAGTTCTATGGCCTGACAACCGAATGTCAGAAGCCATAGATCTAGATCTGTTTATGATTTGTCTTATTTGATGTAATAGACTTGTAGTATGCTATGTGGGGAGTAATCTGGAAGTGGAATCATGCTCATAGCATGTCAAAATTCAAAGATATTGAAGGTCAAAGCGGGTTGACCGACCATGACTTTATATTTCTAGGTAACCTAGAAAATACCCAGATGGGTCTGACAAGGTTTTGTTGAGCTTGAATCTGTCAAATGTTATGTGATTTGTTTATATTAGTGTATCAATGTTATACTCTGGTATATGGACTATAGATTCATGGCCCTAGATCACATAAATAACAAACATGTTTAAAGTAGTGACCAGTAAAAGTGAGTTGACCGAGCATGACGTTGAGTTTTTTGGAAATTCCAAAAAGTTGAAGAACCCAGTTTCTGACAAGGTTTGACCAGCTCAGATCTTGTGATTGTGATGTAGTTAGACTAACCTAGTGTAGTAAATTTGTTCTTTGACTTGAGGACTACAAGTTTGGACCATTTAAACACATAAACAATGATCAGAGACCGGATTAATCAAGGCACAAAATACCTACCTAAGAACTGTCTGGGTTTCTGGGTAACCCAGAAAACCCAGAACAGGTCTGACAGCCTTTTCAAAGCCTTAGATCTTACATGTTTTTATGATTTGACTTTGATGATTGCTGGAACATGTAGTATTACATCAATACTACATGATCAATACCTTAGCAGACCCAGAAACATCATGAGCAGTGAATTGAGGGTGATCAAAGTAAGCACCTTGAAGCTGACTATGAGTGTTCTTGAGGCTCAAGAACACTTATAGTGACAATTTTTGTCGCTAAAGGCTTTAGTGACGGTTTTATTAAAATTAATTATATTAATTTTCAATAAATAGTTAAAAATAGAAATTAATTTCTAAAAATTCCAAAATAAGTTTTAAAAATTATTTGAAGTTATAAAATTAACTTTTGATAATTTAACCTATTTTTATTAATATATGTATTTATTTGAATATTAATGATATTAAATTTATTTAATAAATGTATTAAATAAATTGGTTAAAAATAATTTTAATATATTAAAAATTATTTTAAATGATAATAAAGTGTTTAAAAATATTTGAAGTTATAAAATATGACTTTTAATATTTTGAGGTAAATTTCATTAATAATTTAATATTAATGATAATAGATTTATTTAATTATTATATTAAATAAATGATTTAAAAATGGTTTTTATGATTTATAAATCATTTAAAAATTATATTAGAGATTTTAAAGTATTTTAAGTTATAATAAATGGCTTTTAATATTTTGATGAAAAATACATTAATATTTAAATATTAATGGTAATTAGTTAAAAATAATTTTAAATGTTTTAAAAGTCATTTAAGGGGAATATTGATGATTTAAAAATATTTTGAGTTATTATAAATAACTTTAATATTTTGACAAGTATATCATTAATATTATAATATTAATGATAATGGGATTATTCAGTAATTAAATCATTTAGTGTTTGAAAAATTATTATAAAATATAATAATTATTTGAAAATTATTATAAGCTTCCAAAAAATATTATGAATGATATTTTAATTATCTAAAATAATATTGAAGCTTTGAAATAGTGTTTGATTGACAATAAACTCGTTAATTGTCGGATAGGGTAATCAAGACATAGAATTGAGACCAAAGTCCAACTAGACTGAACTAGATAGACCCGATAAGTGTTTGTAGAGGTTATAAACAATGTTGTGACTATGTGATTATGTAATTAAGTAATATAGTGACTTTAAATGATAGAGTTATGTCTTATGATGTGTTATGCTAATTGCGGGACCGATATTATTGATTATAGGTCTTTCAAACGTAGTTAAGTTATATTGTGTAACGGTAGTCAATGACGAAGGCAAGTTTCTTTAACTCAATCTCGAGTTATTACTTTTCAACCATAGTAGTGGGTAATTATTGCTGATTATTCCACGTCTGATATTTGTTATTGATTATTCGCAATTAGTGCAAGTTCATTAATTTAAACTGAGTTTTAAATTTCAAAAGCGTGACTCGAGAATAATTATTATTAGTTATTCACATTGGTAGGTATTATTGTTGATTGCAAATAGTGCATTTGATTTCTGTCTATTATAGAATAATTTTTAAGCTATGTCTTAGCTAATTGTTTTGGCTAGACGAATATTTATTGAAACTTGATAGGTTCAAGTATTTGAACTCAATTTTTATTAAAAGGTCAATGCCAATTATTTTGGCTAGATCGAGATAGATATTAGATGTTGAAATCATAGTATTTCTTTAAATCCAAACTATATTATTGCGATACGAATTCTTGATGTAAGACTGAGATGAACAACATTTTTATATAAAAGGGAACCTTGTGGTCGGATATACAACCGTTGCGCGCTTGTGAGTATTATGCATAATATTGGGTACAACGAAGCTGATCATGTTGTGTACTTTTGGAGGGGTATGATTTAATCTTTATGGTTATCTGATACACCTGGGTAATTCAAAGTTGAACCTTTGATAATTATTCCAGAAGTTATAGATCCATCGTGACCACTTAGTATAAAATCTAGAAATAATCCACTTTGTTATTGCGTAGAATTATCTATTATTAATCAATTGAATATTGTTGAAACTTTGAAAGCGTTTTACTCTTTCATCACAGAATTGTTGTTTAGTATGAAACTGGATGAAGTTTGTTATTGGTAAACGATTTGTTCAGCTATTTCAAAGTCCTTTGAACCTCATTGAAGTTCTATGGAATAGATAGTCTATTATTCATATCTTTCATTGTATGTTTAACTTGCGGAGCAAACTTATTCCTCACCCTTGCTTAAATATAACATTTCAGCTAAGGATGAAGTAGCCGGAGGGTTAAAAAAGGACAAGGGCAAAGGAAAATTGCAAGAGTAATTAGTATAAGTTTTACTTATTATGTTGTTTCATGTAAACCTTTTTGTATATCTAAAGGTATGTAAATTATGTTAAGATTAGATAACCTGGGTTGATGTTATAAAGATATTAATTAATGTTATATATGATTCTATTCATAAATATATAGGTAGTTAGATGTTATTTATATGATGGATCGTGAGCACCAAACCTAGGGGTCAGGTAACCCGAATTTGGGGGCGTCACAAGTTGGTATCAGAGTAGTAAGTTATAAACCTTAAGTGGGGGGAAAACCCTAGGATTATAACCATAAGTAAGATAGAGAATACACATTTAGAGTTATAAGTGAGGGATTGACGAAGTTCATCAATAGTGAGATATGTGAACACATTGTGTTTATGAATTTCGTACTGGTGATGTACTAATCAAGGTTGTTTAAAACTGATTGTAGGATGTCAGGAGATGATGAAATGAGTACAGAGGTGTTGGCAGCTGTTGCACCAATGTCAGTAGCCGAGGTGCCAGCTCAGAGTGAGTTAGTTGAGGAAGTTGTAAGAGACGAACCTATGGTGAATCTGGGAAGTGATCATGACGAGTATCCTAAAATGGATATTAATGAAGATGAAGAGGTAGAGTCCGAAGAAGTTAAGGTGGAGTCAGAAATTAAGGCTGAAGTAGGATAAAAAGGTCAAGTACCTATAGAAGTTCAGGAGCTACGGAATAAGGTATTCCTATTGGAGGAATTGTGGAAGATAAAGATGGCATTGCACGAGTTGACAGAAGAAAGGAACGATCTGAAGGCACAAGTGGATAGAATGAGGGTTGAAGGTGGTGGATCATCGGAAGGTACAATCAAGCAAAAGAAGGGTAGCAATAAAAGGAAAAGGAACAATGACAGTGACAGTAATTCAAATCCAAAGAAGAAACAAGTATGTGGCAAGTCTGGAAAGACTCATTTGGGAGAGTGTATGATGGGGAAGAATGTGTGTTTCAATTGTGGAAAAAAAAGGACATATTTCACCAAATTGTCCTAAGCCAAATAAGAGAAGGTATTTTTCATGTTGTGGAATGGGTCACGAATTCAAAAAGTTTTGTAAGAAGAAGGCAGGTGAAGGGAGTGAACTGTAAATAGATTAAGTATGAGTAGTAGTACCTTTTGGTGGTAAGATGTAATATTAAAGATTGTAATATCATGAATGATGAGTAGGTATATGTAAATATGTATATGTTTGTTTAAATGTAATACTTGTTTTCAGTATGAATATTAAGAATAATTTCGTGAATTATAACTTTTTGTGTAAAGTTGTGGTAGTTAATCCCGACTTTTGTCAAAAAGGGATAGTAACTGATTAAAGTTGTATGTGTTATATACTAAAAGTAATATGTGCTATTTGAATAAATATGTGATTATATGAGAACTTTGTGTTAAATTCTTATTATGTTACTAATAAGAATTAGTATAGAGATAAAGGATTAATGTAAGATTTTTATTTAATCAGATAATACCGCCTAGAGGACAAAATCGAAACCAAAGGGAGGAGCAATCGATGAATAATGAAGGAGGTCAAGCAGCCCCAATGCAAAATTTTGTAGACATGTTAGCTCAAGCGCTGCAAAATAGGGCATCAGCAGCAAGAGGTCATCCAGCCAATAGATTGGCAAATTTCAAAGATTTTAAAGCGGTAGGGCCATCAGAATTTAAGGGAACTATGAATCCTATTTAAACCCAAACTTGAGTGAAGGAGATGGAGAAGGCATTCATTATTGTGAGAGTAGCAGAGGAGCAAAAGACAACTTTTGCTACCTATTTGATAAAGGGAGAAGTTAATTATTGGTGGGAAACAAATTAGGCTAGAGCTGGGATAGCAGTAGTGACTTGGACAAGGTTTAAGGAGTTGTTCTTTGAGAACTATTTTTCGCCGAGTATGCAAGCCAAGATGGAAGTCAAGTTTTTAGAATTGCAGCAGGTGAATATGTTTGTTTTAGAGTATGCCACATAGTTCAACGAGTTAACGAGATTTGCACCTCATCAAGTGGATACAGAGGCACAAAACTTGTGGAGATTTGAAAATGGACTGAAGCCAGGGATATTTAACAAGGTAGCCATGTTACAGATAAATACATTTACGAATCTGTTGGAGAAAGCGATAATTGCTAAAGGAGGAAGCGAAGCTGCATCCCGATATCATCAGGAGAAGAAGAAGAAAACAAATGAAGGAGGTAGTAGTGGTGGGAGTAATCCCAATAAGCGGAAGTGGAGTGAAAATACCCAATCGGATAACAGGACAAGAGAGAATAGGAATGGAGGTGAGCCATGTGGGGTTTGTATGAAGAACCATCTGGGAGTTTATTTGAAGAGAAAATGAGTATGTTATAATTGTGGTCAATAGGGACACATGTCTCCATATTGTCCCAGTCCAAAGAAGATATAAGTTTGTTTTTTGTGTGGATCACCAGATCATCTGGTTTGAAATTGCCCAAAGAACAATGCGGATCAAGGAAGTATCTGTTAGGTTTGTAATAGACATGAACGCAATCAAATTGCACAAAGTAAGTGGAAATGTGATAAAATAGAGTTTTAAAATATTACAAACCATATACCTGGATCATCCTTTATGCACAATTATTAATTAAACGAAAAGATAAAGAACAAGAGTCATACCCTTGAAGATTCGAGCTTCCTCAGGTACAAGTTCACCTCCAAATCTTTTTCGTGTTCATCTTGAATCCACCGGGTTTGGTTCCTTCCTTTGATCAACGTTAGCCACCCAAGTGTTTGGCCTTTAGAGGTGATCCACCAAGGAAGAAAAAATATTCAAGAAGAAGGATGGTTGACTAAACCCTAGTTTTCTATCTCTATAAAAAAAAGGTGTACTCTCCAACTGTTGGAATCACGTATATTGATATCTGATATAAAACTCCTCTTATAAAGATATCAGTTAACCCTTCTAATCTAATTAAAAAATAGGGTATTATTTAATTAATTAAATTTTTTTAATTAATTAAGCTCCCTAATCTTATTAGGGATAATTAATTAAACTCTTTTAATTAATTTAACCTCCTAATCTTATTAGGAATATATGAGAGTACTTTTATTAATTAATTTCTAAACTCTTTTAGGAATTAAATAATAATAATAGTAATAATAATAATAAGACTCTTCTTATTAAATTATATTTAATATTTCCAAAATATTAAAAAATAAATATTAAGTTATTTAATTTATTCTATCGCCATTGATTAATTTAAATATACTTAATTTATTATTACGATTATGCAATTAACTTCTTAAATAATTATTCTTCCTTTTATGGTGTGACCATTTAGGTTCTCCATATTAAACCGGTTGTGAATAAATCAATTAGAACAATTCTAATCTTATTTAAATAAATAACTTAAATTATTAATTTATTTAAATAAATAATATTTATTCTACAATAGGGATAAGCCTCCCTTGCGATCAACGACTTTCCAGATAATATAGATTTTAACATTAATCATAAAAGAACCTTAGAGTAAATAGTTACCGTATAATTCAATCCTTCCACCATAAAATGTCCCAATTAAATATAAGACATGTAATTACTATCAAGTCTTATTTTATTTAATTATATGTATTTCGATTCTTAAATGCACAACTCCAAATAATGCAAATTAGTAACTCCTTCCTAATTTCATTCTGCCTTGGCCAAGGACTACTGGGTTGTCATTTATCGAATCACATAAGATATTTCTCTTCTTTTACTAGAAGCGATAGATTCTTTATTAATCATACATTATCTCCGTGTACGACTTATTATAATCAAGCATACCCTTTGATATACCCTAAGGGTCTTAAGGAATAAGTCAAAGTATAACTTATCATACAAAAGATACTATGATGATCTCAAGTTCAAGGATCACTTGTACTACTATCACTACAGGAATTCCTATTGACAGGCAAGTAAAACTCCATTAGGTATTCCTTAGCGAGCCACGTTCAGTGAACTTATTTTCTAATAAGCAACTACATACTTACTTTAGTGTCTCCACACAAAAGATCATGAGATCAATCATCCTCATTCAATGAGCAAGCAACGTATGTACCAATCTATCCGGATTCACTAATCCCCAATTTAGTAATCTAACGATTGGAAACTATTTTAGTTTTAAGCTTTATAAGAATTTAGATCTCATTAGAATGATCATCATCATTATTCTAAAAGCATCGCTTAAAACTATGGGTTTATCACATATTATAAAACAGCATCATGTAGATAATTAAAAGCCTTTAATAAATTAATACTTTTTATTAATAAATGAATAAGATTGTTACAAAGTATATGCTTTATCATCAAACATGATTAACTTGTATGCATACTACTTTCAATTTCCCACTTACACTAAAGCTAATCGCCATGATATCTCATACTATTCTTCTCTAAGTGACGATTATCCTGCTGTTGGATAAGCTTTAGTTAATAGATATGTAATATTGTTCTTGAGAGCCCACTATCTTTATAGTGATTTTCTATCTTTCAATGATTCCTATAATCAAATTAAAGTGCCACAACACATGTTTAGATCCAAGATGAGACTTAGGAACTATTCCTAGTTCTGTAATGAACTTTTTATCCAAACAATCAACTTGCAGCTTCATTTACAGTTATATACTTTGTCTTTATCACAAAACCAGCAACTCCTTGTTGTTTGGAATCTTTCCAATTCACTGCACCATTGTTCAAGGTAACGCTTTACCTTAAAATAGATTTTTTGTTGTCTTGGTCTGTCTGAAATACTTTTGTCTGTTAAACTCTCTAGTTTTAATTTAGACCCACCATAAATTTTAATCACATCCTTAGTGCTGGTTAAGTACTTTAAGATGTTTTTCACTGTCTTACAGTGATTTTCTCTAGAATATGACCGATCATCATCAGGTCTCATATATTTCATTGTATACATAATTGTCACTCATACGATCTCTCTTTTCAGGAGTCAATGTGGACCATTAAGAGAGATACACTCCATGACTCATCAATATGAGACATCTCTTGGAGTTTTGCCATGCTAAACGACTTTGGCATCAAATAAATATACATTCTTTGGGTTAAGTCGAGCATCCTCTTAAATCTATCTGTATAGATTTGTATCCCCAATTAAGATTCTCTTCCTAAATCATTCATGGAGGAATGTTTAGACAACTTTATCTTTATTGATTGTAGCATTAGTATGTCATTCCTTATCCATAGTATATCAACATATAATACTAGGAATGTCATGACGCTCCCACTGACCCTTTTTGTACACACTAGGTTCATTCTTATTTTTGAGAAGATCAAACTCTTTTGATTGTTTCATCAAAATGAATGTTCCATTATTGAGAAGCTTGCTTCAATCCATTTCTCTGAGTGTCTACAACTCTTACCTTATCGTATGTAACTGGATCATCATCTTTATGATGTGTACCTCATCATCATCATCCATGATGAATCCATACCTCCCAGGTATCTTCGGTACTATTCTAGATTTACGATTCGGTTGTGGTATAATATGTCTATCTACAAGTTCCTCTTAGTTTACTTATAGTGTTTTGTGGTTATTGAACTTTTCAAGATCTATTATCCTCCCACTAGCCCCTTCAATGATAAACACATTTATCTTATAAGGTAGTGTGTTTTGTAACAAACACCTTTTGCTAAGTAGGATTATAGAACATATACCCTAAACTTACTTTAGGATATCCCACAAATATGTACTTGTCAAATTTTGTCCCAAGCTTATCCTTTGAAACCTTTTTTACATAAGTTGGACAACCCCTTATCTTAATATACTTAAGATTAGGAATCCTCCATGTCCATAACTCTTATAGAGTCTTAGGGCTGGATTTTGAGGTTACCTTTTCGTAGATTTGTAGCCATTTCTAAAGCATGACCCCAGAAGGATACTGGAATATTGGTAAAATTATTATGGACCGCACCATGTCCAATAAGGTACAATTTTTACTTTCAGATACATCAATTAATTATTATGTATCAGGAGGCATCCATTATGAGAAAACTATTTGAGATGATCTATAAACTTATTGCACAAGTATTTATTCCTTGATCTAATCAAAGAATCTTAATACTTTGCCAATTTGATTCACTTCTAAATTCTTTGAACCTTTCAAATAATTCACACTTGTATTTCAGTAAATACACATATTCAACTCTTTGAATGATCATACCCTTTTCTTATACTAATTTGTTCAATATGTAAAATTATTTTCACGCAAGTCAAGTATACTAAATCCATTAAGTAATATTCCAGTTCTGTACAAAATATTATTATTATAAATAGAACAACAATTGTTCTTAAATATAATACCAAAGATTTTATTGTCTAATAACAAAATAAAAATAATATTTCCAACGAGAACTGGAATACAATAATAACTTATTGACTTAATAGACTTGCACGTAGGCAATGCTAAATAATAAGTTCATATGGCTAATGTAGCAACCTTTGCTTCATTTTCCACATATAGGATTACTTATCCTTGTTTAGCTTTCTACTTCTACTTGGTCCCTTCAAAAATCTATATTTATGATAACCAAGGTTGGTATCCAATACCCAAGTAGAACCTTAACTTAAAGAAAAATTTATTTTAAATCATGAACAAAATTATATTTGTAACTGAAACCTCACTAAGCTTCTTTTGGTTAGCCTCTGCAAGATGCTTCGCGCAATTTCTTTTCCAGTATCCAAGCTTATTGCAGTGGAAGCAAACTCCTTTGCTAGCCGTATCAGTTTTTGTTCTTATTATCCTTTATTTTTGCCTTTCTATTTACCTTCTTTGAATCGTTCTTCTTTTTAGAAGATCCTTTGGCCCCTACCAGTAAGACTTGGTCTTACATGGTTGGAAATTAACTCTCAATATTTTTCAACATGTTAAGCAAATCAGCAAGGCTGATATCTAGCTTGTTCATATGAAAAATTTACAACAATTGTGAAAGGAGTCTGGGAGTAACTGCAAGATCAAATCTTGGCTCAACTCTCCATCCATGACAAAACATGGTGACTTAATTATTCAATCAAATTGATCATGTTTAGGACATGTGTCTATACTGTAGTGTCGTTGGTCATTCTAGATCGGAAGAGCTCCTTAGATATCTGATATCTACTAGTCCTACTTTTCTCACCATCAACTACTTGACATGCAGGAATATAGTAGGAGCATCCATAGTTTCATGCTGACGCTGAAGCTCGTTACTCATGGATGCGAGCATGATGCATTGAGTTAACTGTGCATCATCTTGCCACTTTCTAAAAGTAGCAATCTTTTTTCTCAGAGGCATTGTCTGCGACCATTGCAGGGACAGGCGTATTAAGGACATAAGATAACTTTTCAGCTATGAGAACTATTCTCAACTTCCTTAACCAATCCGTTTAATTCGGTCCGGTTAATTTAGCATCTAATATGCTACGCAGTGATAGTAATTTTAGACATTGTAAAATTTTGTAAATGAATTTGTAATTAACAATATTTTAGCATACATTCTTTTATTAATTACCAAAATAATTTAGGTCTTGTTTTAAATTGGTATCTCCCACTATTTTTATTAAACAATATTGCCATCACTTATATTATTCGGCAAAATATAATTAAAGATATGCTAGTGAGAATAAGGATCTCATTTCAAATGTATATAGCCTTGTGGTGACACAACAAACTATATATAAATAAATAGGTAAACAACTCTTGTCAATTACATCAACTATGCAACTCCTTGTATTTTGCCTTTTAGATTATTTTGATCAAGTGGTAGCACATCCGAATCAAAATTATCCAAGTTAAGTCCAACCTAGCACTCCATATATTCAAAAAAGAAAAGTATTGTCCTTGTGGTGACACAACAAAATAACATTGTTCAATTTTCTTTATAAGCATCAAATGTGATAAAATTAACATCTCAAAGAATTAAGATAAGCCTTGTGGTGACACAACAAACTTATAATAATTAATTGATACTCTATTATTTTTATCATGCTAGAAGGCGACGTTCGATATTTCAAATATCTTTGAAAGCTTGGGACTTAATAAAAAAAATTTGTGAAATTTGTTATTAATTTGTCTCATCTTGTTTAGCGCGCATGCACATATATATAAAATACGCGTCATATTAATGAACATGCAAAACATGTTTGCATAATATATATATATATATATATATATATATATATATATATATATATATATATATATATAGCATGAACATGTAGAATACTATATTTCGGGTCATGCACGTGTAGAATACTATATTCTACCCGGATTGATTATGGACTTTATTCTAGTTTGGTTCACTAGAGCCACCAAGTGAACCAAGAGGTCAAACCTGGGGTGCAAGAATTAAATTTAAATATAACTATTACATTTAAACTTGGGTTCCATTAAAAATGGGTCTTCAAGCGTTCCTTGTTCCTTGATCTTCTATTCTTCAAAATTTAATTCTAACTACTCCTATTATAAAACTATTTAAAATAAATAGAAACCTTGATCAGCAGTCAAGGAGAAGTATATAGGAGGGAGTTATAATTTATATTAAGAAAAATTAGAGAAGACGAGATACGCAGACCCCATTTAATAAAACCCATACATTCACGCATTCAACTAAAATAAAATCCAATCACAATGGTCAATAGTCCATAATCAATCTCATTTATTATCATACACATCTACATATACATCAATAAATAAATTCATCTCATGAATAATAAACATTCAATATATATATTGATATCATTTAATGGGCAAATTTAGTTAGCATAAAATCTAATTTTGAATCAAAATAAACTTCCTTTATTTTAATCCAAATTTAAATAAAAAGAAACCACTTTTATTTTAATTTATCCAATTTTGAATAAAATAAACTATTTTATTTTAATCAAAATAAACTCATTTATTTTAATTAATTATGGTGATATATATATATATATATATATATATATATATATATATATATATATATATATATATATATATACAATATGGAATCCAATTCCAAGTAAAAAAAAAACTCATTTGTTAAAGGAAACACAGATTCTCTTTTCTATTCACAAATAAACTTCTTTATTTTGAATAATATGGAATCTTATTCCATATCTAAATAAACTCCTTTATTTAAAGAAATACGGATTCTCTTTCCTATTCACAAATAAACTCTTTTATTTCGAATAATATGAAATCTTATTCCATATCTAAATAAACTCCTTTATTTAAGAAAATATGGAATCCAATTTTAACTCCATTTAGTTATCATGTAATCCAATTTTAACTCTAATTAGTTAGCATGAAATTCAATTTTAAAATTAAAATAAACCTTTTATTTTAATTATAAAATAATTTAGAATATTATATATATATATATATATATATATATATATATATATATATATATATATATATATATATATATATATATATATCCTGGGCCACGTTTTTGAATCACCAGGGTTATCTTATAAATATGATAACTTATATGACTATTATCATAGGATTATATATAATACCATATAACTATTATATATATAATGTTAACCAACCACGTTCCTGTTAACAGGTTTCGTAAAAAAAAATTTAAATAAATTTTACACAATAAATTATGTCCAATTAAATTATTTTAAACACATATCAATATACATATCAAATTAAAATAATTAATAATTCGCATAAAGGTTTGGCTTTGATACCACTATTAGGTTTGTAATAGACATGAACACAATCAAATTGCACAAAGTAAACGAAAACGTGATAAAATAGAGTTTTAAAATATTACAAACTATATACCCGGATCATCCTTTATGCACAATTATTAATTATACCCTTGAAGATTCGAGCTTCTTCAGGTACAAGTTCACCTCCAAATCTTTTTCGCGTTCATCTTGAATCCACCGGGTTTGGTTCCTTCATTTGATCAAAGTTAGCCACCCAAGTGTTTGGCCTCTAGAGGTGATCTACCAAGGAAGAAGAAATATTCAAGAAGAATGGTAGTTGGCTAAACCCTAGTTTTCTATCTCTATAAAAAAAGGTGTACTCTTCAACTGTTGGAATCACGTATATTGATATCTGATATAAGACTCCTCTTATAAAGATGTCAATTAACCCTTCTAATCTAATTAGAAAATATGGAATTATTTAATTAATTAAATTCTTTTAATTAGTTAAGCTCCCTAATCTTATTAAGAATAATTAATTAAACTCATTTAATTAATTTAACCTCCTAATCTTATTAGGAATATATGAGAGTAATTTTATTAATTAATTTTCAAACTCTTTTAGGAATTAAATAATAATAATAGTAATAATAATAATAAGACTCCTCTTATTAATTTATATTTAATATTTCAAAAATAATAAATATTAAGTTATTTAATTTATTCATTCACCGTAGATTAAATTAAATATACTTAACTTATTATTACGAGTATACCATTAACTTCTTAAATAATTATTCTTCCTTTTATGGTGTGACCCTTTAGGTTCTCCATATTAATCCGGTTGTGAATAAATCAATTAGAACAATTCTAATCTTATTTAAATAAATAAATTAAATTATTAATTTATTTAAATAAATAATATTTATTCTACAATAGGGATAAGCCTCCCTAGCGATCAACGACTTTCCAGTGATAATATTGATTTCAACATTAATCATAAAAGAAATTTAGAGTAAATAGTTACCGTACAATTCAATCCTTCCACCATACAATGTCCCAATTAAATATAAGACATGGAATTAACGTCAACTCTTATTTTATTTAATTATATGTATTTCGATTCTTAAATGCACAACTCCAAATAATGTAAATTAGAAACTCCTTTCAAATTTTATTCTGCCTTGGCCAAGGACTACTGGGTTGTCATTTATCGAATCGCATAGGACATTTCTCTTCTTTTACTAGAAGCGGTAGATTCTTTATTGATCATACATTATCTCCATGTACGACTTATTATACCCAAGCATACCCTTTGATATACCGTAAGGGTCTTAAGGAATAAGTCAAAGTATAACTCATCATACACAAGATACTATGATGATCTCAAGTCCAGGGATCACTTGTACTACTATCACTACAGGAATTCCTATTGACAGGCAAGTAAAACTCCATTAGGTATTCCTTAGCGAGCCACGTTCAGTGAACTTATTCTCTAATAAGCACCTACATTCTTACTTTAGTATCTCCACACAAAAGATCATGAGATCAATCATCTTCATTCAATGAGCAAGCAACGTATGTACCAATCTATCCGGATTCACTAATCTCCAATTTAGTAATCCAACGATTGGAAACTATTTTAGTTTTAAGCTTTCTAAGAATTTAGATATCATTTGAATGATCATCATCATTATTCTAAAAGCATTTCTTAAAACTATGAGTTTATCACATATTATAAAGCAGCATCATGTAGATAATTAAAAGCCTTTAATAAATTAATACTTTTTATTAATAAATGAATATGATTGTTACAAAGTATATGCGTTATCATCAAACATGATTGACTTGTGTGCATACTACTTTCAGTATCAACAAGGGACCCAGCAGCGGAACACTGGCAATCAAAGGACCTGCTCAGTCAGGAAGACCAACGACACGTGCGTTCAATATGACGGTTCAAGATGAAGTGGCTGCACAGGACGTGGTGACATATAAAGATGTCGCTTAGTAATTTAATTACGTGAGTAGTATTGGGTAAATATCGCTATGAGTTGTTTCCTTTTTACTGATCCAAATCATAGGTTAATATATGAATCACAAATTAATATTGTGTTTACATAAATGAATTGATGATACAACTTTAAAAGGTATTAGAATATAGGAAAGTGGTGATTCCAGGGACGGAATACTTATAAGGAGGAGAGAATGTGAGGACCCAGAATTTTAAACAATATAATTTTACAAATAATTTTTTTATAATTAATATTGGTATTAAATATCAATATTGTGCTGAGTATCTGTGATATAAGCAGAGCAAGATGGTTAAGCTATTTATTAACTGAGTAATATGATTGGAGTTAAGCTAAACAGCTAATGAAAACCTTAACCCTAGTTATGGATAGGGACTCGATAGTTAATACAGTGATTGCATTTGTATCAGTGAGTATGTTTTAGTACACTATAGAATTGATGATCAAGGATTGGTCAGATAAGTTATAAACTTAGTAAACCTTAATGATGGATTAGAAACCCTAATCTACAGTTAGTAAACCCTAACGAACAGTTAGAAACCCTAATTGTATTATGAGAAACATTAATTTTGGATTCGAGAATCCTAAACCCTAATTAGCAAACCCTAATAATGATTATCAAACCCTAAGGGTAGAATTAAAGTTAAGCATGTTAATTAACTAATATACCATTAAAATCATGAGGAAAATTACCAAAATACCCCTTCATAGGCAAAATGACCAAAATACCTTTTATTTAACTTTTAAGTTAAGAGATTTTTCTAGATTCAATGACTTGGCACATTTGGATAATACCATGTGCTTAAAAATCTCATCCAAATCTGATCTAAAGTGATACCTTGCAAGTATTAGATACATTGAATCAAACTTAAGTGATTAAAGAGAGAGAAAATCAAAACAAAGCCACATTTGTATCTAAATAGACAAGTGATTCAGTCCCTAACCAAGTCTTTAACACTCCAGGATTAGTTGAGGAAAGCCTAGATCAAAGCTTGTTCAAGAGAGGTATAAACCCTAACTTGAGTTTAATCTTATATGCTAAGATAAAAGTTGTGTTTATGTTTTTAAATTTATGTTATAAGATGTTATTTAGTGATCTATGATGTTATATCATAGATCCATAACTTTAAAGTGCTCAAAAATTAATTTTTCAAAACTTTCAAGAACTCTAGTTCTATGGCTTGACAACTGAATGTCAGAGGCCATAGATCTAGATCTGTTTATGATTTATCTTGTTTTATGTAATAGACTTGTAGTATGCTATGTGGGGAGTAATCTGGAAGTGGAATCATGCTCATAGCATGTCAAAATTCCAAGATATTGATGGTCAAAGTGGGTTAACCGACCATGACTTTGTATTTCTAGGTAACCTAGAAAATACCCAGATGGATCTGACAAGGTTTTGTTGAGCATGAATCTGTCAGATGTTATGTGATTTGTTTATGTTAGTGTATCAATGTTATACTCCGGTATATGGACTATAGATTCATGGCCCTAGTGTCGACGTCGAGATTTTTATTTGTTCCTTTTTCGTTACTTGTTCTTTTGTGTTCTCATTTTATATGAGATTTGTTTGAAAAACCACGTGAAAAAGGTCCGACATGTGTAATGTCGATGATTAGACTATAAGAGTCGTCAATTAGTTTTTTAACTGGTTATACCAACACAGTCGAGAAAAGGTTTGCACATTGACCCAGTGATGTGACACTGCTAAATGGGTCGGTGAAACCGAGATTTAATTAGGGTCCGGGGACTTGCTTATGCGGAGGGAAGGTGTTAGGCACCCCCCGACATCCATGTTGCCACGGTGACTGCCACTTTTCAAGAAATTGTTATATGAATGTAGTGCGAGGCCTCGTTCGCACCTATATACACAGGGTTTGAATTTATGTAAAAAATCAATATTTAGCAAGATATGGCAGTGATGTTTTAAAAAAGAGGTTTTTCAAACCCTTGTGCTCAATAGTAATTGAGACCTTTTACACTCCCATTTTATTTCGTATTCGGCTGGATTAATTTTATTTTACAGATGCGAGGCATCTGTATGAAAATAATGTACAAAAAGGTGCTAAATTCCTCGTGGGTATGAAAACCATCTGAGGAAATCCAAATATCACAGATAAATTTACAAGCTGCTTACAACTGGAAAATGTCCATCATGGGAACCGAATCTAGATTCAATGGACTGAATCTATGATCACATGATTCCTAGGCTCACATGATGCCACAATTGATAAAAACACATTAAGCAGGTATATATATAAAAGCTGTAAATATATATATACAGACATGATCACCAACCACGAAGCACCTCCATGGGGGATCAGAAATGTAAATAAAGTTGTAAAAGCTATCAACCGCCACGGAGGAGACTCCAGGCGGGATAAAAAGTAAATAAAGCTGTAAAGACGGTCGACCTCCATGGAGGAAACTCCAGGCGGGACGAAAAGTACAGAAAGCTATAAAAAACGGTCAACCACCACGAAGTAAACTCCAGGTGGGACGAAATGTAAATATATATATATATATATATATATATATATATATATATATATATATATATATAAGCAATAAATGCACCGGATATAAAATCTAGGCTCATCGGACAAAGTCCAACAACAGTTAATATATATAAGTTTATATATATTAAAGCAGTAAACGCACCGGATGTAAAATCCAGTCTCATCGAACATAGTTCGACACACAGTTCATATATATAAGTATATATATACGAAAGCAAATAAACGCTCCGGATATAAAATCCAGGCTCATCGAACAAAGTCCGATAACAGTTAATATATATATATATATATATATATATATATATTCAAAAGTAAGTAAACGTTTCAGACCGAAGTCTAGGCTCAATCGAGGCATAACTCCATAATGTTAGTCCATATATATATATATATATATATATATATATATATATATATATATATATATATATATACAAACTAAAATAAAACTACGGACCGAAGTCCGGGAAAACACACGCAACACGACTCTCAACGTAAAGAAGGGTGTGTGCAAAGATGAAGAAAAAGGCTTGAAAGTGTGTGAGAAGGCTTATAGTGGGCTGCCAAAGAAGACTTCTATATCTTTAAAGTAGATAAACATTGGCTTCTTCCGGTACAAAAGTAGCTATATATGAGCTCACAAGTGTTTAAAATGAGAAAGCACTCAGTTTAGGGTGAGTACAGAGCAAATTGGGCAGGGCTTCCTCGTCGTTTTCTCTTACAAAATGGCCACCCCAAGCCCTCTATTTATAGAGGGTACCTGTGGCTGGGCCGCAGGTGTACCAGAGGCTGCCCGGGGTGGCCCGGGCGTCACGGGTCCCGTCGTCTCGAAGTACGTGCACGTAGGCAACGTGATGTCCACTCGAACTTTTAGAATTGCAATCTGGGCATCCGATTGAGGTATATAGGACCTATTTCGGACTGCCGTTGTCGAGAGTTACGCAATGACATGGGATTAGAGGTTATACGAAGTCATGAAGATGGGATGATGCCCTCTGGTCTTCAGCTTCAAATTCTATCCATTATCCTACCCAATAGTCACTCGGGATTGGTTTTCCTTGGCTTTTGTGGGACATTATTGTGTGGAAATGTATGCCTGAAATGTTGAGATGGCTTGATGTGGCGTCAAGTTGGCGAGATGATGACTTTGCCCCTCACCGGGGTTATCTCCGGTTTGGGCTGATAAAGCAGACGTTGCTCAGGGTTATCGCTGAGATTGGACTGCTGCAGTGGTGGAAGGTCCTCAGTGTCATCTCTGAGGTGTGCCTGTCCTCCCGGTGTTATCTCCGGGTTGTTACTAAGTATCTCGTTGTGAGCGCCGAGATTGAAGCTGATTGCATGCATTTGAAACAAGCATTTTCGGGGTTATCTCCAGAACTGCCACTGCCTTCCTTGGGGTTATCTCCAAGGTTGGAATCTGCTATTCCCAGTGTTGGGACTGAGATGGAACATCTCGTGGTTATCTCCGGGATGAAATGGTCTTCTCCGATTTGTGTTCCGGTATTGTAACTGCATGCCTCGGGGTTATCTCCGAGGCTGGAATTGTTACTCCCGGTGTTTGTTCCGGGGTTGAGGCTATTACTCCCAGTGGTATCTGAGGTTGAGCTGTTCCTCCCAGTGGTATCCAGAATGGATATGAACCGTCTTCCAGGGTTTCCTCTTGAAAGACGATTAGTGCTCCTTTGATGTCAGATATGCAGAAAAATTTCGAGTGTCTACACCTAGATCACATAAATAACAAATAGATTTAAAGTAGTGACCAGTCAAAGTGAGTTGACCGAGCATGACTTTGAGTTTTTTGGAAAGTCCAAAAAGTTGAAGAACCCAGTTTCTGACAAGGTTTGCCCGACTTAGATCTTGTGATTGTGATGTAGTTAGACTAACCTAGTGTAGTATATTTGTTCTTTGACACGAGGACTACAAGTTTGGACCATTTAAACACATAAACAATGATCAGAGAAAGAATTAATCAAGGCACAAAGTACTTACCTAAGAACTGTCTGGGTTTCTAGGTACCCAGAAAACCCAGAACAGGTCTGACAGCCTTTTCAAAGCCTTATATCTTGCATGTTTGTTATGATTTGACCTTGATGATTGTTGGAACATATAGTACTACATGATCAATACCTTAGCAAGACCAAAAACATCAAGAGCAGTGAATTGAGGGTGGTCAAAGTAAGCACCTTGAAGCTGACTATGAGTGTTCTTGAGGCTCAAGAACACTTATAGTGACAGTTCTATCACTAAAGGCTTTAGCGACGATTTTATTAAAATTAATTATGTTAATTTTCAATAAATAGTTAAAAATAGAAATTAATTTTTAAAAATTCCAAAATAAGTTTTAAAAATTATTTTAAGTTATAAAAATTAACTTTTGATAATTTGACATATTTTTCATTAATATTTGTATTTATTTGAATATTAATGATATTAAAATTATTTAATAAATGTATTAAATAAATTGGTTAAAAATGATTTTCATATATATTAAACATCATTTTAAATGATAATAAAGTGCTTAAAAATATTTTAAGTTGTAAAATATGACTTTTAATATTTTGAGGTAAATTTTATTAATAATTTAATATTAATGATAATATATTTATTTAATTATTATATTAAATAAATGATTTAAAAATGGTTTTTATGATTTAAAAATTATTTAAAAATTATATAAGTGATTTTAAAGTATTTTAAGTTATAGTAAATAACTTTTAATATTTTGATAAAAAAATATATTAATATTTAAATATTAATGGTATTTAGTTAAAAATGATTTTAAATATTTTAAAAATCATTTAAGGGGAATATTGATGATTTAAAAATATTTTGAGTTATTATAAATAACTTTAATTTTTTGAAAAGTATTTCATTAATATTTTAATATTAATGATAATGGGATTATTCAGTAATTAAATCATTTAAAAATGATCCTAGTGTTTGAAAAATTATTATAAAATATAATAATTATTTAAAAATTATTATAAGCTTCCGAAAAATATTACGAATGATATTTTAATTATCTAAAATAATATTGAAGCTTTGGAATATAGTTTGATTGACAATAAACTCGTTAATTGTCGGATAGGGTAATCAAGACATTGAATTGAGACTAAAGTCCAACCAGACTGAACTAGATAGACCCAATAAGTTTTTGTAGAGGTTATAAACACTGTTGTGACTACATGATTACATGATTAAGTAATATAGTAACTTTAAATGATAGAGTTATGTCTTATAATGTGTTATGCTAATTGCGAGATTGATATTATTGATTATAAGTCTTTCAAACGCAGTTAAGTTATATTGTGTATCCGTAGTCAACGACGAAGGTAAGTTTTTGTAACTCAATCTCAAGTTATTACTTTTCAAGCATAGTAGTGGGTAATTATTGCTAATTATTCCACGTCTGTTATTTATTATTGATTATTCGCAATTAGTGCAAGTTCATTATTTTAAACTGAGTTATAAATTTCAAAAGCATGACTGGGGAATAACTATTGTTGGTTATTCACATCGGTAGGTATTATTATTGATTGCAAATAGTGCAGTTGATTTCTGTCTATTATAGAACAATTTTTGAGCTATGTCTTAGCTAATTATTTTGGCTAGACTAATATTTGTTGAAACTTGATAGGTTCGAGTATTTGAACTCAATTATTATTGAAAGGTCAATGTCAATTATTTTGGCTAGATCGAGATAGATATTAGTTGTTGAAATTATAGTGTTTCTTTAAATCCAAACTATATTGTTACGATACGAATTCTTAATGTAAGATTGAGATGAACAACCTTTTTATATAAAAGGGAACCTTGTGGTCGGATATACGACCGTTGCACGCGTGTGAGTATTATGCATAATATTGGGTACAACGAAGCTGATCACTTTGTGTACTTGTGTAGGGGTATGATTTAATATTTATGGTTATCTGATATACCTGGGTAATTCAAAGTTGAACCTTTGATAATTATTCGAGAAGTTCAAGATCCATTGTGATCACTCAGCATAAAATTTGGAAATAATCTACTTTGTTATTGCGTAGAATTATCTCTTGTTAATCAATTGAATATTGTTGAAACTTTGAAAGCGTTTTACTCTTTCACCATTGAATTGTTGTTTGGTATGAAACTTGATGAAGTTTGTTATTGGTAAACAATTTTTTCTGCTAATTCAAAGTCCTTTGAACATTATTGTTGTTCTATCGAATCGATAGTCTATTATTCATATCTTTCATTGTGTATTTAACTTTCGGAGCAAACTTGTTGCTCACCCTTACTTAAATATAACTTTTCAGCTAAGGACAAAGTAGTTGGAGGGTCAGAAAAGGACAAGGGCAAAGACAAATTGCAGGAGTAATTAGTATAAGTTTTACTTATTATGTTATTTTATGTAAACCTTTTTGTATATCTAAAGATATGTAAGCTATGTTAAGGTTAGATAACCTGGAATGATGTTATACAGATATTAATTAATGTTATGTATGATGCTATTCATAAATATATGGGTAGTTAGATGTAATTTATATGATGGATTGTGATCACCAAACCCGGGGGTCAGGTAACCCGAATTTGGGGGCGTCACAAATAAACCAATATATCATCAATAAACACCACCACAAATTTATCTAAGAATGGTTTAAACACCATGTTCATCAAATCTATGAATGCTGCAGGCGCATTAGTTAAACCAAATGACATAAATAGAAACTTGTAATGACCATACCGAGTTTTGAATGTCATTTTCGGTACATCCTCCTTCCTTACCTTCAACTGATGATATCCACTTCTTAAATCTATCATCAAAAAGTACCTAGCTCCCTTCAGTTGATCTAATAAGTTATCGATTCTCGGTAACGGATACTTATTTTTAATCATTACCTTATTCAATTCCTTGTAATCAATGTAGAGCCGCATTGATCCATCTTTCTTCTTAACAAATAACATCGACACTCCCCACAGTGACACGCTCGGCTGGATATACTTCTTATCTAGTAATTCTTGCAACTACACCATCAGCTCTTTCATCTCTACTGGGGCCATTCTATATATGGGGTTTTAGATATCAGGGTCGTTCCTGGCGCTAAATCAATCACAAACTCAACCTCTCTATCTGTCAGAAGTCCTGGCAATTTGTTTGGAAATACATCTACAAAATTTCTAATGACTGGTATCTCTTCCAATTTTGTATTCTTCTTTTGAGTATCAACTATGTAGGCTAAGTATCCTACACATCCTTATCTCAGTAACTTCTTGGCTTGCATTACCGTCAGACAACTTGCTTGTCTAGGTGACTTGCTACCATAAAACACCACCTTTGACGGAGTTATAAGGTTAACACATTTCTTTTGGCAATAAATTACTACCCCGTAATTGAATAACCAATCCATTCCCAGTATAACATCGAATTCCCCAAGTTTAATCGGTATCAAATCTACCATCATCTTATGGCCCTTTATATCCACCACACAATTCTTGTATATAAGCCTAACAGGAATCACTTCCCTATTCGCAATCTCTATGGTTAAAGGAAAATCTAATTCTTCCTGAAGCAAATATAAGTTTTTAACAAAATCATCAAATATAAATGAACAAGTAGCAACCGAATCAAATAACACATAAGCATTAATACCATTGATCGAAATGATACCTGACACCATATCCTTTGACTGCACAGCATCTTGCACGATCATATTGAAAGTTCTGGCAGTGGGTCGGTTTGATGACACTGGCCCTGTGATAGTCAATGTACCACCACTGTTGCTTCCCTTACATCCACTTGCACCTCCCTCTGTCTTTTTAGGGCAATCGCGAGCTGATCCTTTGATCCGCAAATGAAACAAGCTCCCTTCTTTGGGCTAAAACAATTTGGAGCAATATGACCTTCCTGGCTATAATTAAAACACACTCATTTACCCTTCAAAAATACACTAGTGTGAGTCTTCCCACAAGTAGTACAAGCTTCAAACTTCTTTTTTTGCTAATTTCCTTGTTGTCCTCCTGCATTTGAATTTTTATTCCATTTCCTTTTCTGGTTATTACTTCTACTAATGCTTCCACCAGCCTTGTTTTCACTTTAATTCTTCCTCTTCTTCTGTTCTTGATTATACTTGGTTAAGGCATCGCTTCTATCTTCTGCGATAATTGACTTTTCTAGTACTGCTGCAAATGTATTTAATTAAAACATTGAAACCTTGCTATATAGTCAGGGCTTCAACCCTTGTTCAAACCTTCTCGCCTTACGCTCATCTGTATTGACTTGGTACGAAGCGAACCTTGCCAACTCATTAAACTTCGCTTAATACTCTGGCACAGACATGGTTCCTTGCTTTAATTCCAAGAATTGCACTTCCATTTAGTTCCAGGAACTTGTCAGAAAGTACATCTTAAAAAACATTTCCTTGAACCTATCCCACGCTACTATTCCCTGTCCCCCACGAACCTTATTCACCTGCCACCAATAACTAGCTTTAGACTTCAACATAAATGTTGTGAAGGCGGTTGTCTGATCCTCATTGACTCTGGCAACGTCAAAAACCTTCTCAATTTCAATGATCCAGGTTTGGGCTTCGACTGGATTCATAGACCCTTGAAACTCTGGAGGTCCAATTGCTTTGAAGTCCTTAGAAGTCATGACTTGAGCTTGTGGCTGATTCGCAAGTGCTCATATTAACAAGGTCACCAACTGCTGAATTGGGTTAGCATTGGCCTAGTTATTATTGTTATTAGTAGACCCCTCTGGATGTGGTTGTTGGCGTTGTTATCTTCTTTTATGAGGCATTTTCTGTTTAAGATATTCCCTTATTAGATCACCACTCAATTTATTAAATATTAAAGGTTTAGCTCAAACATTCTATGATTAAAGCTTAACATATAACATTTCAATAAACTTCGATATTTTGTTCAATCATAGCTTCCAAAACATAGTAAGGATAGCATTTCTGCTATCAACATCAACTTTTCTGAACTTATAATGTTTTCAAGATTACATGATCATCTTATCCCATTATTTGTCTCAAAATAAGGGATTTACAATTTATTAAACACATATTTAATCATATAACTTATTACACTTCCTATTTTGGCATATTAAGACGTCGAGAAGCTTCTCTACACTCTTCTTCCAGGATACGAAACATTGTTCTACGATCCATCCAATACAATGGCAAGTCTTCAAACTGAGCTGGGTAATAAAAGACTCGTTCATGGGCCCTATTAATCGCATAATGAAAAGCATAATCTATTTCATTCATCTTGGCCTTCTTTACCCGAACCTTGTCTTTAGCACGATCTGCACGCTTAGTAGCCTTCATCCAAGCGTCTTTTGCCCTCGCACACTTAGCTGACTCCTGTTAGTCGATTTAGCTATTGCCAAATCGCACGTAAGCATACGCGGTCCACAAGTAATATATGAAAGTAGAGTGTCAAACCCACGAGGACAAAGTCTTAAGAGAATATAAATACTAAGGTAAATCTGTTACTTATCTTATCTAAACAAGTGAAATAGGATGGTTGGTTAAGCTATATGATTAAAACTATAAGAATAAGAGAAGTGGTTGTGCTAGGAAGTCAAGATAGGATTACAATTCCCCTAATGCATCGCCTAATCTCCTAATTCTCCAAATTACAAACGAATCAAGGAATGGTCAATCGAGAAAAGTAAATACGAATAAGCTTCTGTCGAAGGTCAAATGCACATCCCTAGACAGATAAATCACAATATGTCTATTGGTGAAAATAGCTAGGCCAAGGTTATTAAGCTAAGTCTCAAGGTCGCACAAGTCAAATAGAGATATGTCTATCCTATTAGCAGTTTATGCACACAATCCATTGGCGTGGTCATAACAGGTGTTGTAGTAAATAAAGATAGATAATAACATCCATTTTTCAATCTCTGTTAAAATCAATACTCATTACTCTATCAAGCAAATAGTCATCAAATACGAAATATAACAACCCATTCTAAAATGATTCATTATATAAAATAGGAGAGAAAGTTAATTAGGCTAAACAAAAGGTTACATTGTAATTCTAAAAATGGAGTTAGTTCATAACTATGGTACTAACACACATTTTCAATACATTCCACATTATCAAAAATACAGAAATAAATGGGAGATTTGGAATAAGGAAACTCCTATTTTGGAATGTTCTTGGTCCAAATCTTCTTTCACTATATAGCTCTTGAGCTCTGTCAGATGCAATAACTCTCTTTCCCTTCAAGCACAGCTTCCTACTCTTCTAGAAAATAAATGCTATAATAACTATCTACTCTAGCTGTCTGAAATTTCTATCGCAGGCGGCTGATATTAAGTTTTTTTTCCCTCTCTCCTTTTAGGTCATTTAAAGCCCTTTACTATCTAGACACAGAAGCTTGCGCTGCGGCACAAGCCTTTGCTTAGCAAGTGGCACTGTGGCGCCACTTATACTTAAAAAAATCGGAGGTCGCATTGCGGCGCGACTCTTTAAAGGGGCCTCGGCGCTGCGGCGCGAGGCTGACATCAGAGGGAGGCGTTGGGGCGCCGCGAGTGGAGTAGGGGTGTGGGCAATGGCGTTGAGAAAGCGCCAGTTAACAGAGAGTTGCCTTGCTTTGGCGTTGCAACGCTGGATCAAAGTAAAACCTTGGCGCTGCGGCGCTGGATCAAAGTAAAACCTTGGCGCTGCGGCGCCAATACAATAAAAATGCCCATTATACTCCTGTAACCTGGAAAACAGAACTTAGACCTAATAACAACAAATTATAGATAAAAACTAACTAAATAACTGAAATTAGGCAACAACTTAAGCTACAAATGAACTGATTCGTAGGTATAAATCCTACTCATCAAATACCCCCAAACTTAAGTGTTTGCTTGTCCTCAAGCAAACTATCAGACATCCACACCCCATTACTGCAAGATACAAATGAAGACTAATCCTATCGACTAATAATATGGCTTCTAAGCATAATCATAAGCATCCTCAGAGAATAGGACTAAATGTATACGAACGAGGGCTAAATGTCCATTAATAAATATGAGACTGTAATTAATCCAATCTGTGTGTGTGTGTGTGCAGACGAAACATCTTAACTAACCATAACCCAAATTAAGATTACACAGTAGATTATGATAACCAATAAGCTTATTATGCAACCCACATAAATAACAAGCATTAAGAACAAAATGCAAACACGAGACAGGATCGAAAAGTTCTAGTATAATGAAGTAAATTTTAACTCAGACAGTACTTTATTACTTTTAGGCAAAACAGAGCACCCATTAGCAAGCTTTCGATCAATGACTCCCAAGCCAGTTGACTTTAGGGCACTAGGTGTAGAACACCCCTAAGAATCTAATAACTCAAGCACAAAGGCCACGTAAACAACATAAGTTCAGAATAGATTTTACCAGCCTGCGTTTATGGGCGAGTGCGTTTTTACTCTCCATCTCAACCCACCATAGGACTGTTATTATAATAGTTTATTTTTTTTAATAGAACTTTAGACCCGAAAGTGTAAAAGCCTCTTAAGTCTTTTATTACCTTGAAATCAACAAAGCTTTTAACAGTGCACCAATTTTCAACATAATAAAAAGACAACCTAAATCTGGACACATAGCTAGAAAAGACAATTGGTCAGTGCTCGCTAAAAGGATGGATCCAAAATAGTCTTGATTTAACACGCCCCTAGTTCGCATGAATTTGACACTATTCTAAGAAAACAAAGTAATTATCGTGCATATCATAAGCCATAATCAAAACTTAAACGCTAAACTACCCTAACCCAGCATATGGACAGTTAGAGACAGGGGGTTAGAGTTAATCAAAAAGTAATAAGCAAAAACTATAAACTATAAAGTACCCTTTTCAACAACAGACAAAGCCATAACACATGGCATCAAGTATACCAATTAATCAGTGTAAAACTGAAAAAGAGAGGCTTTAGGCAAAACAATATCTGACTTAGTCAAGATATTCCCAAGCAAAAGATATGAAACCAAAAGCATGCATTCATATGCAACATAAAATACTACTAAACAAAAATAGGCATCCAAAAACCAAAAACTTTACCACAATAGTAATCAACAATAGATAAAATAATATTAAACAATACGTCTGGGGCTATCAAGTCCAAATACTATACTTAAAGTCTCACACCCTATCATCATTAAACTTACACATCATAGCATAGCAGTTGAAATATAATAAAACTAACACAATTCATATATAAAAATAAATAACAGGAAGTCTTCCCCCAACTTGGAATGTAGCCAGTGTCCTCACTTGCCTCCGGGCTGCATCATCAAACATCAGTAGCATCTCCGCCTTTATCACCATCTTGATCAAGATCTTCATCATCATCGAACACCTCAACATCATCATCATCTCCATCATCATCGTCCACGTTTACTGGCTCATTTGTGCGAGCCTCCTCAGCAAGCAAAAATTACGGCGGATAAGGAGCATAAATTGGAGGCAATGGAAATGGAAAGGACATGAAATTAG
This sequence comes from Panax notoginseng, assembly GCA_016801055.1. Classification (NCBI taxonomy): domain Eukaryota; kingdom Viridiplantae; phylum Streptophyta; class Magnoliopsida; order Apiales; family Araliaceae; genus Panax; species Panax notoginseng. The sequence goes on from CM029012.1 coordinate 9,233,844, forward strand.
CATCGTCACCACCCTGAACAGCATGAATGTTGGAGAGTGTGTTGGCGAACTTTGCATGAAAATGGTGGAATTGATTC